>CM055819.1:2174073-3375407 GCA_029582265.1 Zoroaster sp. YZ-2022
GCAACAAAGCAATCAATCAAATAATTCATAACAACTAGAACATAAACTGTCTGACCAATAATAGTATTAATAACATACACTTTGGAAAATTTATTTAGTATGAATATTGTCACATGTATGCTAATTATATTTTGTATCCATATCCAATTCTCATTAAAAAATTTATATCTACATGTATTTCAGTTAAAGAGACAAAAAGAAAAACTCAATGCCTTGTTGATCGTGACGATATTTTCTGGGACAGTATCGTCACGATCAACAGGGCAGATAGTCAGTGACTGACAATAATTTTAAGAAGATAATTTCCAGATTGAATACATATAATTACAAGGAGTACTTGTTCCTAAATTCTGAGTTAGATTTATACAAACATTCTAAATGCATTTTCACAATTTTCTCTTGACTCACATATTTGTTATAAGCTGAAACTTGCAAAGATTGTTTGTTTAATTTCATCCACTACATGTATGAGTATTGATAACAATTACTCCAATTTGGAGACTATAACCAAATTTGGTCAATTTGTGGAGTTGGGGGAAAAAAGAACCTGAATACAATGTTGTTGTTCAAGTGTCTCCATCCATGCTTTGTGCATAATCCAGACATATAGTGCTACACAAAATCAGACAAAGGCGTTACTCGCAAGCGTGTGAGTAAACTCCCAGCAAGCATCTCGGTTGCCATGGCAGTACATATTTGTCCCCAGTGGGTGGGGTGTGACAGAACTGCATGTGGAAGACGAAACGTGCCTCATAGAAAATTTGATTGATTTGGGTGATTCAGTGCAAGAACTGTTCCCCTTAATCAATATGGATACTCGTACTGTAGATATCATGCAAGTAAAGTGGTTTTTCTTGAGGTTTTTCTGTACATAAAAGCATTGTATTTATTCATGGACCAACTACACAGCATAAATTATAAAGGGAGTAGTCCCATGATCTGTGGATTCATCAACCTGTATGACTCATATCTCTTATGCACTCTGTCCCAATGCTAGTTAACTATAGGATGTTCCCCCTTGAAAATGACAGAGCAATAATCTGCTGGTACAATACATATATTTACAAGTACACAACAATATTTGCATCTTGTTTGTAATGGTGCCTACTGCATAATCAGGAACAGATGCCATCAATCTAATTGAAATGTTCAAAACTAAAAACAAACACTGTAGTTGCTAGCGTTCCGTGAACCAATGGCGTAGCCAATCAGGGTGGGGGGAGGGGGATTATTATTATTATTATTATTATTATTATTATTATTATTATTATTATTATTATTATTATTATTAAATTCACAAACATGTTTATATCTGAACTTCTGCTATTAAGATTGACATTTGTCCATTCGTTTCAGTTTTGTGTTGGTAAATACATGTATACTCCCCCAAAAGTTTGCCTGCCCCCCACTGAATAGTACCCATGAAGAGGGTCGCAATAGACCCCTCTACATGTATTCATGCAGTATCCACACATATGTGTAATATTAGAGATCAGTGACTTTATTCACTACGGCACCTACAAGTATGTAATGCTAGCCACAAAGGCAAACAAAAATTAATGATTCAGGTCTAATGTTTCAAAATATGACGGTTACGGCTGGCTGTATTTGTCATTTGACAAGAATCGTTCATGTTCACCCATCACCTCATGCAGTCACTCCATTGATTTTCTTTCAGTTTTACTGTGTGACGGGCATCACCAATCACGCGCAAGCAAGCGTCTGCTGCTAATTGCAAAAACCACCCCAAGCGCAGTTGTGGGCCACATCCAACCATGACACAATATTGATTTGATAATGTGATAAAGCATTTTATCACATCATGTGTGTGTCTAATGGATACTGTATTAGACAGCATCTCGGCTTTCGGATATTTCAATCATTATCTTTCAAGTATTATGACAGATTTTATAAGTTTTTAATAAATTATGATAACAAAGGTACTAATACTACATTTATTTTTTTATATAGAATTTTGTTAATTAATATTCGGTTTTGGCTACCGATTTTCATAGTACATGTACCTGTCCCATTGGTCATAATCAAAGCCCACAAAAACTAATTTTTTTTGCCAAAACATGAAAATCCATTTCCAAATCAGAACGCATACATGTACAAATGAATTTGAATGCATTTTCACTATTCTCACACAATGGAATAAGCTGAAACTTTCACAGGTTGGTTGGTCTCTTCATTCTTATAAACCAGACCTCGACCTTAAGGATTGAGAGGGCACGGCTACTTTGGCCTTGTTTGTATACAAATTTCAAGGCTAACCAAAGGGACATTATGGCCAACTCGATGGGCACCACGGCAATGGCCGTGGTTAAGATCGAGGCCTGATAAACTATGGATTCGCTCACAGGTATTTTACCAATCGTGTACAATCCCTTTAACCTTTTAAGCACAATGAAACCAAAATAAATATTGGGAAACAATAAAAATTGGTACAGGTCATTGACTTGTTGAACACATTGCACATCAGGTATAGCCTAAGTGTAAAATAACATGTGATTCCTGAGGCTGTTATTATCAGAGGTAACTGAAATCGAAAACTAGCAATCACAGTATTGCCAAAGAGGCATTGAATATTGTACAGACAGGAGGTCCATATGGTGCAATCAAATGACTTCAGGGGAATACCAGAGTTATTATTTGAGGTTCATCTTTCAAAGGTCACCGAGGGTCAAAGATATCGGGTCATGGAGAAGATTATGTGGCATGATGGGATATATATAAAACTGATAAAGAGCAGAGAGGGAAACCAAATGTAATGGTTGTCTCGGTTACATGGTTTTATCAGGATGATGAGATTAACCCTCTTATAGGTTTAACACTCAAAAGCCCCTTTCACACTAGACGTATTTCCCGGGAAATTCCCGGGAAATCTGTTCACACTTCAAAAGTTAACCCCAGGAAATTCCCGGGAAGTAGCTTATTCCCGGGAAATAATTACCCCTGCTCGGGAGTAGGGGTAAGCGAGTTTTTCCCGGGAAATAGCAACTAGTGTGAAACGAAAGCGGGTTTAACTTACCCCACTTTAGCGTCGCGGCTGTTGGGACGTATAATGTCTTGAAAGGTCAGCGAGGTCACAAATAGCGCGCCAAATAGTTCGCGCGCTAATATCCAGTGTTGTATTTCAGTACTTTTGAAACTTTCATTCTTAAAATATAAATGTCTACATCTGTAAATAACACAATATATTCAGTTTTCTAGAATGTGACCAAATAAATGGTTTTAGAATTGAATAAAAGAATTGTCGCGGACAAGGCCACGTTAAGCATCCGTATCATTTACGTGTATTTATAATGTCCGCATGGTTAGGTACCAGATATTGGTATACAATGTATCAAATATTGGTAATAATAGCATGCGAAAATGATGTGATGACACGTTTGAAGGAGCCATTTTGGTCACGACGTGATGCCTGGGAAACAATCACAACAACCCGGCCGTCACCGCGCCGGCGGGTGCTTGAGTGTGTGGCATTCTGGGATTGGACTTCCGCCCACAACATTTTCAACTTCCGTGTGGGCAGATTCAGATAGCGTATTTCCCGGGATTTGATCGCGAGTGTGAAACGACCGTGCATATTCCCGGGAAATAATGTTCCCGGGAGCGACCAGATAGGTACAGTGTGAACGGTCGCTGGGGTGTTGGTGGGGTTAAAAACTCCCGGGAATTTTTTTCCCGGGAATTGGCTCTGTAGTGTGAAAAGGGCTAAAGACACTCAAAATTTGTATGTCTCTCTTAACCCATTGACTTTGTGCAGTGCACTCAAATACATGCAAGCACATGTGGCTGTGATAGGAGGTCACACCCAAAGACACTCAAAATTTGTATGCAACTCCCAACCCATTGACTTTGTGCAGTGCACAAAGGTCAAACCAAAACCACTGACAGTACATACACAGCTCTGTGTGACTCTGGTTTGACCTACCAATTGGCAATGCAACCAAAAATACTCAAGTGAGTGTCTGTGGGTGCCGTGCTAACTGGGCTAAATTTCATCCTGGGCATAGGAGAGTTAAGGAATCCATAACTTGAGACAAGGATCAGGTATAGTTACTCCTTCAGAGTTATTACAACTGTCATTTTTCTTGGTACCGGATAAGGGTCCGACCAAATTTGTCGATATGTTCATGGTACATGTAGGTCGTACAGAGGGTATGACTTTTAACGACTTGTGAAATGGTGAGAATGCATGAGATTTTTGGAAAATAAATAAATATTGTGTAAATGTACAGACTGTAGTTATGTGTGAGCCATACATACCAAATCGTGTGCATTTGTACACATGTATGGGTGCGTAATGCTTGAGACAATGTACAAGATTACCAGTAAAAATGCATGTATGTTGCTACCAAATGCAAATTCATCTACATGTAAGAGTCAAAACATGAAATAATTGATTTAATTTTTATTGGTACCTCTGAATACAACTTTGAAATAACTGTAAATGAAAAAATGTTGCAAGTAATGCTCCCAATAGATACCAATTGGGTGTTATTTGTATCCTTAAAATTAAACCGTATTCTCCCAATGAGGATTCCAGTGGGCCCCCATCTAGTGACAATAACACTTTTTGCCTTAAAGTATACATGTAGCTGATGGGGTTGATGTCAACTATACTATCCCGATTGGGAGATGCATGTGTAGGTACTTGGGTGACAAAAACACCTGCTGCAATATAGAGCTCAAACAGGGTCGATGTCAAAGTATCCCGATTGGGATATGCATAATTTTTATATTGATGGAAAACATATTCTCTCAATGATGATACCAAAAGGCCCAAATCAGGAAGCCCTTGGGTGACAGACACCTTCTGATCTTCTAGAGCTCATACAGAGTAGATATGTATCAAATATATTATCCCGATTGGGATATACATACATACTTATTGATTGAAAACATTCTCCCGATGGGGACACTAATAGGCCCCAATCAGGAAACCCTTGGGTGACAAAAACAACTTCTGCTCAATACACTTGGGTCAGGAATCTCTTCCTTCTAGGCCTTCAGACCCAGAAGAGCAAATGTTACCCGACTGTTCCCATGTCCTGGTGGTGACACCAGTTCCCATAGGATATTAAAGCCATATTCCATCCAGGGTGATTGGATTATGAATTGATGGTTTCCCGAGTGTGGTTTGGTTTACTCCGCACCTGTTTCAAATTGTTCATTCTGGTACTACGTATAACCATGGAGAAATAGAGCCTCCATGTTCTAACCATCTATCCATCCTTCAACCAATGTCTACCAGGTGGGGAATGTACAGGATGTTCAACGAAGTGCTTGGAATTCTGAAAACCTGTATGGAATTCTCAAAACATGTATACATGATACATTTTACCAATTACTGTCCTGTCAATATTGTGTTTGTCATGCTGAAAAAAACTACCCAAACTTTTAAAGTCTTGCCAAAATCAACTTATTTTTGTTGTTGATTATATGTATGTTGAAACATTGAGAAAACAATGCGATTCAATGCATTCCTTCTGCTGGCGTATTTCCCAAAATACATGTACACCATACATAGCTTAATAGACAAGAAGGCATAATCTAAAATTATTTTAATTTAAGTGTTGGACCATCCTCTCTAGATGTTTCTATGAAAATTTTGAGGAGTGGGGGGGGGGGGGGGTGATGGTAATGACCAGGGTCATGGAGGTAATTTCCTTCATTACCTCTGAGGTTCAAGCCCTTGGATATTCCTTTTTCCATACGTGTGACCAAACTGAGGCTTGAAGGAAAATAGTCTGGCCCCCTTTTTATGTATTGAGAATCAGTGCTACATTGTACCTGCGAACAGGTCATCTGACGAAAATTGCAGCAGTGTTATGAAGGTCTATTGAGCATGGGCTGCATATTGAAGAACCTGGTGAAGTTTCATGTAGTTGTTGAAGACATATAATTTGTTATAGGCCTATACATGTATTGCACATGATTTGTTTCATGTACATCAACACATTATATCCTTTGGCAATTGATGACATTTCTCAAGTTACAGGTAGTGATTATGGCAGAATGGTGAGTGAACTATTGTGTGAATACAAAACATGCGTAAAAAAATAACGTTAACATGTATTGCCAATGTTCTTTGCTATTTTTAGGGGTGTGATTTGTCCAGATTTTTCTGGATTTTCAGATTTTTACAAATCGCAATGTTGTGATCCTCCGGATTTTAAAGATTTAAGCAATAAAGGAAAGCAAAGCAAACGCTCAGAACTATAGATTTCACCCCAGCGCTGTTCACAACAGCGGCCCCAATATCCCTAGCAAAATTTACGTGGATTTTTCAAACTGCCGAATCCAATGTTCATTGGAACATTGCTACATGTATGTACATTTTAATGTGTTTTACTCACAACATTGCAAGAAGCATGGTTTTACACTTAGATGTCCCAAAACATGTTGGGTCACATTCTGTGTATCATTGGTCAAAGAAACATTTTTCTGCATAGAAAACTTGATGTAGTTCTGTGATGTCATTGAGCTTTGACCTTAATCTACCAAATATCATGGGAACAGAGAGGCCTGATTGAGCACTGCTTTCACCCCATGACCCCTGGGGATCATACTGATGATGGACACTGCCAAATGTGATTTTGTATCAACAAATAGCCCTTTCTCCAGCCCTTGGTGGTTAGGGAGAATAACAAAGAAAGCCCCTTAAATATTTCACATCAGACTGTCAATATTTAAACACAACAGCTTTGTTGTTTGGATTTCATATATCCATAACCATGGCAAAACCACAGACTCTTTCATGAACCCATTAATGATTACAATGTTATGAATGTTGATGAATGTTGATGAATGGAGTTCATCATTGGCTTTTTTGTTTTTGGTAAAAATCTTTGAGAATATTGACAATTGACTGGACGTTTGCACCAATACAATTTGATATAATTGTTTTTTTTTTTAAATAATTAATTTTAATTTAAGTTTAAGCTTGTTTTTTTGTATTTATTATTTTTTTAAACTAAACTTGGCCATTAGCTTTTCCATAAAAGTTAATGATTGAAACAGCAGGAGTTTTATGGTCTTTGAACAGTGCCTTCAAAATTTAAGGGAACAGTTTTAAAAGAGCTTGCTTATAAAACGTGCTAACATGTGCACATCCCCAATGTATTACAAACATTATGGCAGACCCCAACAGCATATATGTTGTAAACCAACAATTTTAATTTTTTTTTTTTGCTGTTTCACCACACACCTCGAGTTGAATTGGCATTTTGTGTTTTAATCCCTCAGATGGTCATGGGACATTTCTATTCCATTGAAATGTAACATGAAAAAGCAGTACATTATTATTACTCCCTTTGTTGCACAGCTGTTCATAAAGCCTAGATTTGTCATGGTTGGCTGTTGACTCACCAGTGGGGAATGTTTAGTAGACTGATAAATCCCCTGAGGACATTTGATTGATGACCTCATTGATGAGGACACAAGGGTGAACACAGTGCTCTGGATACAAGGTTGTGGGTTTGTTTGGGTGGTTGATTATGTACCCTCTACACATTAAAGGGGCAGTATCATCACACTCAGAGCAGACTTTCTCCAGATCATGGAATCGGGGTCCTAGTTTAATATGAATACAGTGACTTAAAATGACTGGCTCATTTATGCAGCAGCAATGGTAATATGACCATATCATGTGGGGTATTATGGTAGTCACTGTGTTAATCTAAAACTAGCATTCCGATTCCATGCCCTGTGTATCGTGACAATAATGCCCCTTTAAGCCACAAATCATTTACTGATTACAGAACAAGACTGCAAAATTTCTGGTGCCCCACCCCCAACAATATTCCCTTTGTGTACAAATGAATATGAAAAAAACCTTAAAATGATTTAGTTCTTGACAAATTGATGAAATGCACAAGTAAAAACGGTGTGTATGTTGGTTTCTGTTCTAACCCAGCAGACATACTTTTTAATTATGTGGTATTATTGTACATCAAGAGCTGGAAAGGTTATTGACTTTTGTATGATCAAGCAATTCAGACTCATGTTGAAACCAAAACAGAAATTTTGTTTCTATGAAGGAGAACTTTCAATGTTATGATTCATCAACTTTTCCTTTTAGTTTAAATGGACAATATTATCACGATTAGACCATATCATGTGGGGTATTATTTTCAGTCACTGAGTTAATCTAAAACAAGCACTCTGATTCCATGCCCTGTTGATCGTGATGATACTGCCCCTTTAACTGTATTTGGGTCAGTTTTGCAGTATTTTGATCCTTGGCTACCTGTACCAGCATACATTACACATTGATTTTGACACTTGCCCACTGTGATATAAGAGGTCTAAGAGTTTCTTCTGTTTTTCAAGTTTTCTGAACTTTTCTCCCCTACTCGAAATAATTACACTAGGCATTATGTACAAATTTGTCAAAACACAGAGGACGCATGGAGTCCAATAATACATGTATTTCTTGTGATAAACAACATTGTAAATAGATAAATATTTATAATGCAATTAAATAAAAGCTATCCCATGGACAGTTGGAAAGCTTTCATGCATGAAACCAGGGCCATTCACAACTTGAATACCCATCAAATATTGGAAGCTGTCAGATCGCATTGAGAATGCTGTCAATGAGGCCAAATATAATGAAACAACCTGCATGATAAAACACACACACACACACACACACACAAGTACATGATAACACTTCATATGGTTGGGTACCTTCTTCCAGTGAATTGTCCACAAAAAACATCACTTAAACAGATGTGGAAATATACAGTAGACATTGAGCTAACAAGAGATCATTTCTGATATGATCTATGACTGAAACATGGGGAATTACGCACTGTTGCATTTCCGTTGGAAATTCAAAAGAATCTCTATATTCTAATTCAAAAGAACCCCAACTATTGTGTAATCACTTTCTGCGTATGTATGTAGTTTCCTTGTTGATTTCACAATGTTGTAAAAAATACCAGAAATATTACTGGAAGGTAGTTGCTTACTGGTACAGTACAGTAAATGTAGTTTATTTTGGGCTATATTTTGATTCGGTTGATTGTGTACAGTCAGTAAATGTGTCCAGTCAGTAAACAGTAAGCGTAAATAATATGTAAAACTTGTAGCTTTGCATGGTGAGGATGATAAGTAAGACTAATTGTGGTGACACCATGTGGAATCTCAATTGAGTAGTAATTAGTTCTGAAAAGAACTGGTGGTACAACTCGATGTTTCGATCAGTATGCTCTGATCGTCCTCAGGAGAATATGTACTGCATAGGTACATACATGTGTACGTATAGTACACATGTAACAATGTACTTGTGCAATGCTGCTGTGATAAACACCACTATAACTTGGCTAATATGACCCTTAGCTCCAAGTCAGTTAGGAAATGGTTTTGCTATAAAAAATAATAGCACCCACGACAGTAATATTGCAAGGGATGTTTGATACCATCGTCAACTTGACTGACACCAAGTATAAAGTTTCATGTACAGTACATGTAAATCTATGATCATTTATGTTTTTTTGAGAATACCATTAGTGTATAAGGGCATATTTTCCCTCATCTGAGTGGTCATGCTTGGTCAGACCTGTCTGCTGAATGAGTTAAAAGTCCCTGCATCATGCTTGCATTAAGACAGCTGTATCGATGACAGAGAGGGCGATCTCGGGATTGTAGCCTTGCCCACATGACCCAGTTGAAGCAAAATGTTCCTTTATTTGTTTGTAGCAGTGGGTTTTGTAGTTTATGGCAACAGAATAGAAATGCGACCAGGGAACACATTGGTAGATCCAGGGAGTGGGGGAAAAGGTGGGAGGGGATCCCCTGGGTGAATGAACACGTGCTACGAAGAGTTAAAGCCCATACTGGTTTTCTAAAAGAACAATCAATTTACTTGAAACTTACTTAATTTAAAAGTTGACAATGGTTTCAAACATCCCTTCACATTTTTCATTATTTTGTTGTGTTTTTAGTATTCATGAATTTGGAAACGATATTTTTTCCTCAATGTAATAACGTGGCCTTGAAGGTACATGGTACTACATGTACATGTACTTACCAACACATTGCCAAAGAGATTTCATCTATAGGTATCTTTGGCCTGTTCATTTGATCTTGGGTTCATGAGTGCCCCTGGGTATTCTTGTTACATGGTTCTACCATACTATCCATTGATTTATGTCCAGCTGCAACATTTTTAGTTTACCCCATACATGTTGTTACTCACCAAGTAAAGTGTAAGTATATAGTGCTTTTAAAATATCACAGCTCCATATGGGATCTGAGATACATGTATTTTATAACAACAGCAACAAATGGAGTAACTACAACGTGTGAATCGTAGAGCTTAAAACAACATGTTTTCCATTTGAGCTCGTGTGGGTAACTGCTGAAGAAACAATGGCAATTAAACACCATCTGATGCAAATCATATTGCTTTCAGCATTCTCATGGTAGTATCTAGTAAGTTCTACTTTTCATGGACCCTCATCCCTCTCCCCTCCCCCCCCCCCCCCACTTGACCTCTTACCATACATGTACTTCTCAATACGTTTTCCTCATCAGTTTTTACTGGGTCTCTACATTCTAAATGGTATCATTGACGTACCGTACAGAGGTCCCTGAGCACTGTATGCAGGGTTTTCAAGTGTCTGCAGGAATAAATATCCACTAGCAGTTGACCCGGGTGGGACTTGAAACCCACGATTTTCAAGCAATATTTTAAGACACAAATGACTGGCAAATCTCTTTTCTCTTAGTACACTTTGTACTACTGTGTACTACTGTGTACTACTGTGTACTACTGTGTACTACTGTGAACATTTTTGGGATGGCCCTTTACAATCATGTTTGTATGAGGGGCTGCAAATATATTAAAGTGCACTTCACTAATTCTTACATCACATTTGAACAAAGCATTATAATGAAAAACATTTTTACCAGAATTTCAAACTGGGATTCGTGAACCAGTGTTTTACATCGTAATTGTACAGGTAGATACGTGTATTTTCCAGCGTTGCATCATTGTAACGGGAGGAAATAAAATGCTTCTTAACCCTAACCACCCCAAATCCATCAAAATCCTCCAAGGGGCACTTTTTTGCAAAAATTCAGCACTTTCAAAAAACTGGTACTTTCACCTCTTCAAATGGGGCAAAATTACTACCTGGCAGGAATAGAAGTACAGTGCTGAATATGAAAGATCAACTAAAATGCGTGGTGCATTTTGAAGCTCAGGGCATGTTTCCAAAAGTGCACTGATGGATTTTGGAAGGATTCAGGAAGGTTTCTAGCCAGAATACCTAGGGGTTAGGGTTAAGGAAGGTACCTAGCCAGAATACCTACATGTATAGGGGGTTAGGGTTAAGGAAAGTACCTAGCCAGAATACCTATAGGGGGTTAGGGTTAAGGAAGGTACCTAGCCAGAATAAATGAAAAATGAATTGTTGCCAGTGATAGCACAACATTTCATTAGCAGTAACATCTTTGGGGGCTCTTCTGATCATTGCACACATAAATTTACACACATGTTTTTATGTGCCCTGCCCCCTTCTTGTGTGCCCCGCCCCTTCTTTTGCCACCCTGTATGCACAAATGACCTGTTAATACATGTACATGTACATGTACATACATGTATGTAGTTCTTTGTTCTGTGCTGAATGCTAGTCCCTCCAATTCCAGTACATGGTGCTGGTGCAGGTTATCGAGCTCTTTGAATTGTGAATTCTTAAGTAAAAAATTGCATACAATTGTACTGTATATCGTTCAGTTGGTTTTCACCTTGCTTGTTTGTATCAGATCGAACCACTTCAGTTTTGACTGATGCTGTACAACGTACATGTACATGTATGTACATATTTCAGTTCACACATTGACTGCTGATGCAAATATGGGAGTGGCTCACACTTAACATAATGTTCACTAATACACAAATGTACATACTGTACCATTATCAGTAAAGTAATAGCTTTTCATTATTTTCTCAAAATATTAGTACCTACACATACTGTATTGTGATGAAATATTCACAGGTTAGTTTATGATATAATTCTTGAAATCTAGACAATTGAAATGAACATTACCAAATAGACTTTTGAAGTAAAATGATTTGAATCAATAATTGGTTAACCCGTTGTAAAAGAAAGTATTCCTTTAATAAACTACACAAGTGTTTATCCATGCACCAAGCCATGACAAATCCTTTGCACTGGTCGGTCTGCATATTGTCTAGGGTTGGGTCTGAGTGGGCAGTATTGGTTGGCTGATCTTGCAGTTGTTTTCATAAGCCGCAGTACAGATGTGTACAAGAAACCTCTTTCTGTAACAGAGCCAGACAGCTTTTGTCTGTAATGACTTGTGAACTATTTCATATTATACGTTGATACACGTACATATTCCATACTCTGAATATGTATTGTACGTACGTGCAGTGGATACATTTTTTATTGGAAATTTCAATGAGTGTTCAATATTTTTTTTCAGAAATATGATCAGTCAACAAGCGGTACCTTTTGTCAATTTCTGCCTACATACATGTATTTACTGATATTAATCTCGGAAAGTTTGGAATCACATATATTCGGATGTATTTTAATATCGAGTGTTCAATATTTTCAAAGAAATAAGATAACTCAACAAGCGGTGTCTTTCCCCTGTGGTCAATTTCTGCCTACATATTTCCTGATATTAATCTCGGAAAGTTTGGAATCATGTTGTATTCCATGCACAATGTACATGTATGAATTTTTTTTTGCAATTTCAGTGGGTGGCAGTTAAGAGTTATAATATTGGTAATTCCAAAAATAACCTTGGTGTACATGTACATTTAAGGCTTATGGTTTCAGACAGAGTAATTTCTCTGGATGAGTAATAATTGGATCAATTTTACAAGTATACATAATTTACTTTTAGATAATAATTTGTTAATTTCATGAATTTGTTATAAATTTCTAATGTTGTTACTTCAAAAGATCCTTCAAAAGATTGACACCAGTAAAAGAAATCCATGCTTGGTCACCACCTGAGAATGTTCAATGAAATGATTGCTCGGAAATTCTGTCTGTCAACCACATGATCATTAAGACATGTACTGAACCGGGCAACCACATATTTTTCTACCTGTTGTGAATTAAAAATGTCTTTTAAATTTATCACAACAGCTACTTGAGTATAAATGACAAGAATGAGACAGTGTGGCTTGATTTATATGTGAGGCGTGGATTAAAACTGAATGGGTTGCTTGTATTGGAGATACCACACAGGTCTAGGCCAACCCATACTACCCCCCATGAATTGAAATATGGAAATAAATTTTAGTAGGTCTGGTCATGTGTAATAAACATTCACATCTCAAGAGACATTGGTTTTATTTGGCCAACTATGTATCTGTCTGACTTTCATATTAAAGATGCATGTATTGTGGGGTTCTCTATTTCACCAGCAATATGATAAAGTGAAGGTACAACAATGGTAATTGTCTGATTACAAAATTACCAAATTATAATCTGAAAGCTACATGTAACTTGCTGTGAAGTTGATCTAATGTAATCATTTATTGTTTAAAGTGCACCACATACACATTATCTCAGCACACTGTACAAAAATTAATTAAATAATTATTAAAATTGGTAAAGGTACCAATCATCCGGAAAACAATTCTGCCTGAAGTGCTCTCATTTCAGAAAACGGCCATTTAACAATGTCAGTGCAACAACGTCGTATCTCCGAGTTACGACGTTTTTGCGCAAAACCAGTTTGTGTCAGTGCAAAAAGGTCCTATGTAACAAGTTCCCGGATGAATGCACAAAAACAATGGCTGGGATACGACATTGTTGCACAAACATTTTTTAATGTATGTAAATTCATGCAGATTGACGACACGGTGTACATACGACCTTATTGCATTGTGTACATACGACGTTGTTGCACTGACACGACGATGGTGTATTATAAATTCATTTATTCTTTATTCGTGCCCCAAAATTTGAAACTGATTTGCTTCCTCTCTACTATGCAAAGTGCAGTGTACCAATTAAAACTAAAAAAATGAAGTTGGGAAATAAGGATTGACACAAAATAGTATGCATCTTTAAGTGTGAACATGGTGATATTTCAAGTATATAATTCCCAATAAATGTCGTCTCAAATGGGAAATTCTTTATTTATTGCTATCCGTACTTGGTGTGGAATGAATTTTATGTATGACATTTGTTTACATTATACATTATATGGTGGAAAGAGTGTTGGTAATTATCACGGACACAAATGTAAAGATTTATGAGAACTAAATAAAAATTCGTCAAAAAAATACATAATGTACACTAATATCAGCAGACGGGCCTTTTTGTTGAAAGACTGATTTATTTGCATGTATTTTTGACTGATATCAGGGTGTGAAACAAGGGTGGGTTGCAACCTTTAAATCACTTGGGCAACCTACATATAGTTTACTGATGATGGTAGTCCTTTGGGGGAAAACTCAATTTCATTGGCCAAATCAAACACTAATTTTCAAAAGCCAGTTTTAAATAGTTCATAAAGCTCAAACAAATTTGATTTGGATGATTTAAAAACAAATTACTAAAATCTAAATCGTTCATGGATTGGTCAGTTTAATATTAAAAAGTACTTTTTTTTTTAGCTGGGAAAAAATAATCACACCAAGAATCACCAAGGGGACAGCCGGACATTAAGTTGGGTGGTCGCTGGGGCAATTAGTAATTTTGTTCTTAAATTTTGCACCCTGGATGTTCGACAAATCACCTGTGAAAGTTTCAAATTAGTTTGTAGCAACGTTTCTGAGGAAACCGATTGAGGCTACGAACCATGGTATAACATTGGTAATGCTGGCAAAGCGGCTTATCTACAAGTATTTTCATATCTTTGAATCGTGGATAAACAACCAACCATTGAAAGTTTCAGATTTCTATTGAGTCACTAACCCTAACCTTCCCAAATCCTCCAAAATCCTCTTTGCTAAAGTGAAGGATTTTGGAGGATTGAGGTTATTAGGCATACTTGCCTTTCCATGGTACATGTACATCCATGTTTGTTGTAGTGATTGCAAGGTCAGTGCTTGGGTCAGTGGACACTGTTTATTGCTCCATGCATGCAGGGAGGGTCCCTGGCCATGTACATGTATCACAGATTAGAAACACATACATGTCATGTGCTTGCTTTACTACTGAAGGATTTTGGAGGATTCAGGTTATGTGTAAGCAAATGGGCCTAGGGAGTTAGGAAGGATTCGGGTTATGTGTAAGCAAATGGGCCTAAGGAGTTAGGAAGGATTCGGGTTATGTGTAAGCAAATGGGCCTAAGGAGTTAGGAAGGATTCGGGTTATGTGTAAGCAAATGGGCCTAGGGAGTTAGGAAGGATTCAGGTTATCTGTAAGCAAATGGGCTTAAGGAGTTAGGAAGGATTCAGGTTATGTGTAAGCAAATGGGCCTAGGGAGTTAGGAAGGATTCAGGTTATGTGTAAGCAAATGGGCCTAAGGAGTTAGGAAGGATTCAGGTTATGTGTAAGCAAATGGGCCTAGGGAGTTAGGAAGGATTCAGGTTATCTGTAAGCAAATGGGCCTAGGGAGTTAGGGTTATAATGAGATGTTTGATACATGTACCATCATCAACTTGACACCAAGTAAGTTTCATGTAAAACTGTGATAAGTAATATTTTGTGAGATTACCAACAGTGCATAGAAGGGGCTTTGAAGGATGCACTTATTTTGATGGATACGCATTCAATGTAACGACGACGACAACGACTTATATAGCGCATGTATCCACCAAACTGGTGTTCAAGGCACATGACATTATTACCCCTGCTCATCAGGCTCATAAATCATTCCTAAAACCATTTCAGCTCCCTGGGGAGTATACAGCTCAATTGCTGCCAACTCTGCCCTCACAGGTACCCATTTACCCCTGGGTGGAGAGAAGCAATTATGGTAAAATGTCTTGCTCAAGGACATAAGCACCCCGGTCGCGGCTGGGATTCAAACCCACATTCTGACGACTCAGCCATCGGAACACAAATCCGATGCACTAAACCGCTCGACCATGGCACTCAGTTAGCACTATGTACAGTTACACATAAATAAACTTTGACTTTGTCAGGAAGTATGCTAGCAAATCATTCAAAGTGTGTAGTGCTTATTTATTCTGCAGAATACTTGAAGGACAAAGTGAAAATATAAAGGAAACAAGGTTATGTTCTGGAACCATTTAGTGTAACATTGCAGTGAAACAGTATGAGTAAAGACAAAGGTGGAGAGTACACAGATCCCTGACTCACAAGACAAGCAATTATTGTACTGATGGTGTGTATGGCTTCTAAACCCCCCCCCCCCCAACCCATAATCACCTTATGGGATTAACCCTCTCCCCTTCCAAGGAATTCCTTTGTGTCTAGCAAGAAGTGGCTCACACCCAAGAAAAGAAAAAAGGAAAAATTGTCAATGGAATCATTTGTGGTATACCTCTTCCTGTTGAACCCAGGGCTGCACTTCCAACACTGTCCTGTGGCATTTTATAGACCAACCTACATGTATCCATACAGTACAATGCACATCATTCAGGATTGGTTTGTTTTGAGAATTCCGCGCCCTAGTGATTGGGGTTTTCTCTTGTCACTAGAGCCTTTGGATAGGCTTAGGGATAACATACATGAAGGAAGCAAACATTTGTTTGGATTTATTTGTCGTTATTGCATTTTTGGACAAGTTTGTTTGGACTGCAATGTAATTTAGGAATAGTGAGGGCCATGTGTTATTATTGAAGTTGTACATGTTCAGTTGTTCAGGCCATGAACTGTATGATGTATGTACATGTAGCTTGTCTACCATTTCTGAACCCTTGAAAATTATCTACATTGTAAATTTAACTGGAAAGAAATCCTCTTTGAAAGTTGTTAAGAAGTTATAATGACATAATGAAAGCACTTTATTAAGTTTATACCTAATGATTTATACATGTACAGCAGGTGAAATGCAGACAGAAACAACGAATTATAATTTTTTATTTTGCTGTCCAAATGGATTCAATGTGTTTTTTTTTTTTAAATTAAATTTTGTTTTCTAAAGGACTCAACACCATAACAAATGTAAGACAACAACATAATACATAATACATGTGCTGACCAGTACGTATATATATTTCTACACTATTCAGTATTATTATAAATTATACTTGTACATGTTATATTTGTCATCAACTTGTATTAATGAGTGGCTCCTGCTTTCCTGATTGAAAAAAGCCCTGTTGGATTTATCCGTAATTGCCACATAAACAGTGTAGGTTAGCTACCTGCTTTTCAGTCTGTTATTTTCATCGTGCCTGATCTAATTTTCTCCCGATCTCCAAACAAGAACAGGCCGTTGATAATACCATCAATCCTAGCGTAAGGCCAGGGACGCCATGTTGGTAAATTGTGAAGGGAATTATGGCCGACTCACTGAGGAATGCCGTCATGTGGAGGGCGGTCACGTGAGGGCTGTACTTTGTAGCATGCATCTGGATCTTAGCTTTGTACATGTATGAATTTGCTTTGTCCAGCACAGTCAGTGAGACCCCAAAAAACAAATATATATTAATTGGTTAAAGCTGAGCTCCAGGTACAAATGTGTTTTTAATTTAAATTTTAAATTTATATATATTTTTTTTTTTTACTTACATGATGTATGTGAGTCTAATCTTCTCTTGGCGACACAAAATAATCAAGGTTACACAAAAGTAAAACATGGCCAAACTGTTTCTACAAGGATGCATGCTCTCTTTGAATCAAACCACTAACTTGTGAAAGTTTCAGCTCATTATGTTTTGTCCTTCACATGAAAATAGTCAAAAAACATTCAGATGTTTTATGATATATTTATTGAAACAGAATTGAGGAAAGCATCTCGGACAAAACCATTTTTAGGGAAGATTAATACCAGTTATCAGCTTTACATTAAAATTCAACCATTTTGTTATTTTTGAATTACAAATCCTATACCCTAGTGTATCTTTGGTTTCAATGCTTAACCCTTGTATACATGCAGTCTCCAAAATGCCACAAAAAATTGTGTCTGCTAAATACACTGCTTTTTCTATGCATGCCTTAAAATATTGCATACTGTACACAAGAGTGGTACATGGATACCCCAAAATGCCCCTGGGTCTGGGACAAAAACAGTGTTCTGACCTTCACACAGCATGTGTATACCCCAAGTTACTGCACTGGTTTATTTCAAGTTAGCCTTGCAATGAAACAAAGCAGGTGGCTGCTTCAGTTTACCTCATGTCTCTGAAGTGCCTTGTGGAATGCCATTAATCTTCAGATAAGAAAGTGTGTACCTCAAAATGTCACGGTTGTGACATTTTGAAGTATGGGTCCACTTTGTTAAGAACAACACTGATAATAGGAGGGTTTTAAACAATAGTTTAAAAGCTAAGGGAAATGGCATATTCTGAAGTAAATAACTGAATGTTAACAATAGAAACTTGGAATAAAAAATGGGGGAAAAAACACCCTGAGGACGATTAAAGTACAGATCAAAATGCTGAGTTATCTCACCGCTGGTTACACTGGTCTACAGCCAAAATGCTTCCGAAACAAATGAAGTCAAACTTGACTAATTATGGGTCACTGAGAATGGAAATGATGCTTAAAATTGTTGATTGGCTCTAGTTTTCAAGATCTACATGTATACACGTATGGGAATAGCGTATGATAATTCATGATTAAAATCTGCTATGTACACCATATACATAGTACGTAAAATGTAAAAACTTAAATATCTTGGAAACAGTAGCCAATCAGCAATTTTAATTGTCATATTTTAATTCAGCACATCAAAATCCATAATAAATAGCACATTTTATCTCCGAAGCAGACAACTTTAAAAAAATTGTTGACCAGTGTTATCTCAGAACCACACATTATTACATCGCTTAAGAAATTGTTACGCTGTACATGATGCCACTATAAACATTACTTTTAAAAAACCTGACATGGGGGTCTGCAGATGGCGTGTACAAAGGCCAGAAATAGAGAAATTTTTATTTGGCCTATCATTGCTGGGTATAAAATTTGGCATCTGTGGTGAAACATATTTTTGGTTTTTAATATTGTTAATAAGAAGCAGTCACAGTGGGTGATGCATTAGTTCAAGTAGGCCAACGAGTCGGATAAAAATGATCTGATCAAACAACAACTGTTTCAATATAGCATCAGATTGCATCCTACAGTATGTGGTGTTTGTTCAGCACACTTACACATGTAATATGTAAGTGTATAGTTTTGTTGACCATAATCATGTACATGTCTTTTTTTTTTTTCTTTTTTTTTTTCTTCTAAAAATGGTCTTGTTTAAGGAAAATAATGGTAGACCAGAGAGGTGGGTCCCTTCCAGCCTGTTTGATGACTAAACTGAGGCTGACAGGAACCCACCCCACACTGTACTGTAGAACAATATACACTTCATTTTCAAGAGAGTACAGAGTACCCTCCCCCCATAAGTACTTTTCATCTTTTTCTTTTTCAGTCTCTGCATTCTTAAATGAAAAATTCAACATGTTACATTTATTTCACTTGAACCCCCAAATATGTACACATGTAGTACTGTTCTCAAGGTACATGTAGTACAGAGAGGACTAAAATGTACTTTACTAGACCCCCTACCTCCCAAATAAATACTTTTCAAAACAAATTTCTTTGTCAGTTTCTGCATTCATAACTGCAGGTATAAAGTGAACATTTTCAAAGATGTACATGTACTGTACTGTACATTTGTACATGTCTTTGTAACTGTGGAACCCTGTCACTGTACTGTACTATGTACATTTAGTACTTAATGTACTTTTCAAGACCCCTTTCCTCCCCTCCCCAAATTAGTACTTTTCAGCATGTTTTCTTTGTCCATCTCTGCACTCTAAACTTCTAAGTTTTAATTAAACTTCTAAAGTTTTAATTATGTCAGTTTTAATTATTACAATCCTCCCATTACTCTCTGTACTTTGTACCTTTAAAAAAATGTTTAACAATTTTGGAGGACCCTAAAAACAGCTATCCCACTGAACATACTACATGTGCATTAATTGAGCACAATTCGTTTAGTTCTCCCCACTGGACCCACTCATGATAACAACACTGTCTCTGTTTGGATGACAGACTGGTGACCCGAATCTATGGTCACACCTACTTACATGTACATGTACATGTAGCTTCCAGAGAGTGATACACAAATGAACTGAGGCCAATCCATGAGCACATGAATTTACTCGAAAACAAATTTGCTCAGCCGAAAAAAATCTGTGCTAAATAGAAATACTTTTTTAAAGTAATATTTGTAGCTTTGCATGGTGAAAGGGATAAGTAAAGACTGTTTGTGGTGACACCATGTGAAATTCTCAATTGAGTAGTTATTTCTGAAAAGAACTGGAGGTTACAACTCAACATATCGACCAGTATTCTCCAATCGTCTTAAGGAGAATACATGCTTTTGCTGATTACCAGCCACTAATACACTATTGATAATACACTATTGATAATACACTATTGATAATACACTATTGATAATACACTATTGATAATACACTATTGATAATACACTATTGATAATACACTATTGATAATACACTATTGATAATACACTATTGATAATACACTATTGATAATCTCAAAAAACCTAATTTCAGGCCTGTGATTTCTCAGGATTTCTTAGGATTTTTCCTGATTTCAGGATTTTTTTTACAAATCTCCTTTGCCTCAAATTTCTCTTGAAAGAAGAGAAGTAGCCACCAAGGAAAGAAAGAAGTAGCCTGTATTGTGTCCAAACCTGTAGTTTCTTATTTGTGGGGATGTGGAGAGTCTGTAAATCCTCCATCCAGGAGGTTCAGGGGGCTTTGTCCTCTATACCAAAGGGAGACCCAGGCCCACTACCCAATTTTCAGGATTTTTTACTTTTGTAAAATCACATGCCTGTAATTTGTGAATGATCACACTATCACATAAAACTTGATGTAGGCTAAAGTGGATGGCTGTATCAAACTAATTTTGAAATAAAAATTTGTTGTAATGGCAGCTACACTTAGATGCAGCATTTGTGACATAACTGGTCTGTGCTATTGTTGTCCGTGATTAAAGGGACAATATCATCAGGGCATGTAATCGGAGTGCCAGTTTTAGATTAACTCAGTGACTGAACATAATACCCTCCATGATAAGGTTATACATGTATTACCGTTGCTGCTGCATAAATGAGCCAGTAATTATTAGTCGCTGTGTTCATCTTAAACTAGGACACCGATTCCATGCCCTGTTGGAAGTCTGCTGTGATCGTGACGATACTGTCCCTTTAAATGTACAACTGCACATGTAAAAGTGTACCAACATTCAAGTTATTTTTCATCGGAAATCCGGTACATGTCCCAGTATGCACATAATATTTTGCCAATAGTGAATCATACACAATCATGTACCATTAGAAATTCAGCCTAATAGTCTTACATCTTATTCACAAGTCCGGTCACTTACAACACAATTAAATTCCAATCAGGCAATTCTCAATTGCATCTAAAACCACTTAAATTAAGTTACACTAAAGCCTGACCGTCATTCCCTCCCGTAAAAAAATGTGTCGGCGAAATACTAAATCAGATTATTGAGAAATTAACAGATGAGAATTGTTTGTACTGCATCGAAATGTCTGTGCTAGTTCACACCATGTGGCAAATTGGGATATGGCAGGTTAGGTAGTGTACTGTCAGTACTTGAAAAGCCGCCTCTCACTGTATTCAATGGAGAGAATTCAAATTCCTTCTGGTCGGGTTAGTGGGCGAGCGGTTGTGCTGGACTCGCCTCTGGAATATTGCTGTTCCTTTGTAACTCGGAGCTAGCCTGGTACAATCCATTGATAATGCATTCTTCACTCGAGCATATCTCATGTTTCAATAATCCAGGCTGTTGACTGGTAATTATTGTGTATGTTAAAAAAAAACAGTTTGACCTTGGGGCTTATGAGAGACTGTGTAGTGGGTATAATTCCTAATCCAACTGTGATCCAACCAATGGTTATTATTATTTTTCGTGCTGATATCAATGTCATGATCTTGACAGGACAAAAGGTTCATTTTGTGAACATGCCCATATAGAAATAATGGTGATATGTGTGATCTGCAGACAACATTATGTACTTCAACCACAATGTTGGGGTTGTTACAAGTCATGGATAGTGCATTACATGGGGAAGCACTACCAAAGTACTTTCCCTCATTTTAAAATCGGGCATGAAATTTTTAAAAACAAAAATTTGTAAATTTTTGTCCTCCCTTAAAACACGCTTAGAATGCACTACAGAACATCTAGAATTATAGCCATTCTTCAGGAAATCATTAGGTGGGGGGGCGGGCGGGCGGGGGGGGGGGAGGGGGCGATTTCATCCAATCACATTACTTGTAGCCTCCATGAAATTAAGGTGATTTGTTATTAATGAAATCTTGTTGATCAGAGAGCCATATTGATATGAGGG
This sequence comes from Zoroaster sp. YZ-2022, assembly GCA_029582265.1. Lineage (NCBI taxonomy): Eukaryota > Metazoa > Echinodermata > Asteroidea > Forcipulatida > Zoroasteridae > Zoroaster > Zoroaster sp. YZ-2022. Next base: position 2,196,571 of record CM055819.1, read on the forward strand.
TTATAGTAATTCCGTCCTTTCATTATAATTGAGTAGAGTGATTGCCAATGGCCCACACCCTCCTTGTTAATTTAATGGACCCACCTTGAAATTTCATTAGACTTTTGTCTCTGTCAACATAAATCAAATTAAACTGAAATATTCTCGGTACATGAGTGTTTCGGATGTTTTACTTGCATTTAAGATTAGATTTTCTCTTTGACTTTGAGAAATCAGTACAGGTGTATATGTGTGTCCCATTTGATATTCTGGACGTTTTCCATATTTAGTTGCTTTGAAATGAAAATATGTGCATGATTAACCCTAACCCCCTAATGGATTTGGCTAAACCCTCCTGAATCCACCAATATCCAACATCATGCAGTAACACTATTACCTGTGTTATACAGTACTGAATCCATCAAAATACAACAGAGCTAGCTGTTGGAGTTTGATGGGTTTGGGGCTAGGGTTAAAAGATATCATGAAGCCAGAAATACCAGAAATTATTTCAACTTTTGAAGTTAACAAAGAACAATTTTCTGAAGCATGACTTTAGCTTGCAACCTCTACATTGTTTACTACAAGTAGGCAAATGTTTTGAGAACATCAATGAAAAAGACGCAGTTAAGACTTCATAAACTTCAATTTTGAAATGGTATAGCTGTGTTTGTCATGAAATGGAAGGATAGATGTACTGAATTTGCAAATAAAGCTTGTCTTTTTTCTCTCTTGAATCATAGCTGTCCCACCGTACATCACAACACACCCAGAGGGTGACACAACCGTAGAGAAAAACCAGGAATCTCTCAGATGTCAGGGTGTGGGTGATGCTCCTCTTGAGTACCAATGGCTGAAGGACGACCTTCCCTTAGACGTCTACGATAGGGAGATGAGGACACTCAGACTGATGAACATAGAGAGAATGGATGCAGGAGAGTACAGGTGTCTTGTGAGAAACCCCATTGGGACTATTATGAGCAAGAGTGCTGCTCTGCACGTCGCTTGTAAGTAGATGACCAAAAAAGTACATGCAGTGTTTGCTGGTGTCGTATGAAACTTGTACCTTCATAAAAATTCTACCTCTTGTTCTTTGTGCTTTGTGCATATCATAGCCCTCTCTCTACCTGGCCTACTGAATTTAGGGTACTTTGCTTTGTGCATATCATAGCCCTCTCTCTACCTGGCCTACTGAATTTAGGGTACTTTGCTCTGTGCATATTTTAGCCTGCTAGTGGTGAAAATACATCCAGGGTACTGAGTTCAGGGTGCTGTGCACTGTTGTGCCATTTAAAATAAATTTGTGTCCACAAAACATATGTGAGAGTAATCATTAGCATTGACTTGTGTATGTATTCCTTCATAAATTATAATAAAATGTTTGCTTCTGAGTGACCTGTATGCTTGAAAACAGACTCTTATTCTCGTTATTTTGTTGAAATTCTGCACAAATATGTTGGTGCTCTTTTCCTGGCAGATTTGGAAAGTTTTCAAGGGGGACCCAGAACAGAGACAGCCACAGCTGGCCAGGCTATGTTGCTTTCTTGCCCTGATATAGGTAAGTCATGGTTGCAATAGCCTTTATGCATAGAGAACGCATTGGTTCACCTATGCGCGCTGCTCGTATGAGTACATGTAAGTGTGTCCCTGATTGAGATAAGCCATGGTGGTTATAGGCCTTACGTCACACAATCTTAGAAACTGAATTGCACACACTCACTCAGAGGGCAAAAGGAGACAACGCATTGGCTCAGCTTTGTGTATCATGCGTACATTATACATGTATATAAGTACCTCTCAATTGTTGGATCTCTAATATGATGTTGTAATAACGTCAGTGCATAAGGTCTATACATTGTAAATATTATTTGCGTCCTTTACGGGTATTCCTCTGTCCCAAACACAGGAATTAGTTTTTTTCCTGGGTTTTTTCAATACAAATATGCTTAATATTTCAAATTTGAAAATGAAAAGGACATTAAATGCAAAGGGTATACAATTTTGACACTTGGTCTTTACCACAGATAAAGACCTCAAGGTCATGGCCAGGAACGATAAAGCACCACGCCTTTAGCATGGTCCTTAATTATGCCTGTGTGGCCTTGACTCTCAGTAAAGACCATGCAACAAACTTGTATTCCCTTTAAACAATTAGTTTTTGTTTAATTATGTGGTTTTCCCTTTTCCTAGAAGAAAGAAATGAAATTACATGTACTTTTACATTTGGAACCCATGGAACACGTATATTTAACAGATCTTTCCCGCTGTGCACTTCTCCTATTTAATGGGGCCTTCGCTAGAATTGACTTTTATATATGAATCGTTTCAGGATGAAGTAGGGACCCACTTTTTTTTTTTACATTTATAAGAGCTAATGGAACTGGGGCTGCAGTGTGATACGGCCATTAGTGGTTGGGATTGCACAGTGGTGATAATGGAGTCCTGAATAGCACCAACTCCATCACTGTGTGAGATGTTCAAGGCACTTTACATTGTTACTACTGTGGTCATCGAACTAATTTAAATCATTCCTGAATCCTTCTTAACTTCATTGGAATTTCATGTATACAGCCTCAGCAGCCTGTTTGGCGCTCATCTCACAATGTTGTACATTATTATCCCTGTCATTACTTTAAATCATTCCTGAATTATTCTCAACTTCATGGGAAGTGTACAGCTCTGCCATCCTATTCGGCACTCATCAGCTATTCATACACAAGAGCTTTGCCGGGCCATACGTGTACATGTATTTATGGCCCTGAGTAAAGATCAGGAGTTTGTTTAATTGTCTGGCTCAAGAATACATGTGATGCGACAAGCCCGGCTGGAATTTGAACCCAAGTTCTGCCGATTGGGCCACCAGAGTTAAAGTCCAATGTGCTGGACTATACTCAGCCACTCCACTTCACTCTACTCCACTCTACTCCATTCAGGGATCAGGTTGGCCTAGCCGTACTTTCCTTGCCTGTCATCTCTTTGGACCTAGGTTTGAATCCCACTTGGACCCAAGCCAACATGTGGATTGTGTTTTCAATCCATGCCTGATTGTTGGTTTTCCATAAAATAACTTGTAGATGGTTTTCCTCCCACATCTAAAACTGAACATTTCTTCATCCTCTTCTCTTCACAGGTTTCTTTAGACTGCAGAGCTCAGATCTAGTCAGATCTACATAATAAAATATAATGAAAGTTGAATGGTAAACCAAAACCGAATCTCAAGAAGTATTATTTCTTTTGTTCCATCCTACAAAACAGAAAGTTATCCCCCACCCACCGTCACATGGCGCATAGCCGGCGTGGATATCAACAGCGAGAACAAGATCAAAACAACGGACCATCTGCTTGCCATCTTGGACTCTTCCACTTTAGACCAGGGGGTGTACACCTGTCGCGTAGAAAACACAGAGACGGGAGAATATCAGATAAGCCCTGACATCACTCTGAATATCCAGGGTATGTTCAACGTGTATATTTCTGAAATTGCTGGTTTAAATCTTTACATATTTTTTTTCCTAGAAGAAAGATAGTAAATTTCCTCATCTGAGTTATTTCATAACTGGAAACTTATATTCAAACATGTAGTCAGTCCATGAGATCCAAACTCTGAAAAATGGCTGTGTATGTTACATTTCCATGGTTGTAATATTTTCTGTTTTGAATATTTCCACAGGCACGAGTCCAGCCACTGTAGCGCCCTCAATAGTTGTACCACCGAGCCACACCATAGTCAGACAGGGGGAAACAATAGCTAAGATGGAATGTATAATCAATGCAAGGTTTGTTGTTCTATGTAATTGGGGAATAATTACAATTTGACTGTTCTTAAAAGCATTAGAAGATTAGGCAGAACAAATTTCAAGGGATTTTTCAATACCATCAACTTCAGGTTTTTTTTATAGTAAAACTGAGTATTTTTTTGAGAACACCAAAGGGATAAAAGGAGTGTACACAATTGGTTAAATGTCTGTAAATATATCCATACTTTCTTTGTTTTTTAACTTTTTACAGACTTCCCTTATCTGGTAGCCTAAAGACTTTTACATGTAAATTCGATTCATATGACTTAATGCTGCAGCTTTTGTTGATGATTGAAAGGAATTGTAGAAATTTTTGAGAGTCCAAATAAATTACAAACTTTTATAAAAATCATACCTGCAAGTTAGTTTCCAAGCCGTTCTTTTATTTCTCTCCTGCTTACAATAATAAGAAAGAGATACATGCCTGTACAGAAACCAACTAGTGAATGTTTCAGCTTATTTCATTGTGTAAAAATTAGTGAAAATTATTATTTAGGTCAAAATTGTCCTTTACAGGTTTGTATTTTTATTTTCTTGAGAGAAAAAAAACAACTTGTCAGATGGATTAACTTCTCAGGATGTTGGTACCATTAATAAAACCAAGTAAGCTTTTAGGGGGAAAAAATTGCTCAGTTATTTTGATTCGTGTTTTCCTGATTAATAACTTGTCAGACAGAATAACTACTCAGGATGTTATTACTAAAAGCAAGTAAGCTTTAAAACAAAATTGTTCATTTTTTTTACAGGTGATTACGTCCCCCCTAAAGAGCCATTTTACACTTTTGGTAACTTTGAAAAAAATGTTTTCAGTTCTGAGAGCATGCTTCATGTATAAATATTGACAGCATCAAATATCCGGCGAAATTATTCCGCCCGAGTTGTTATCATTTGAGTGAAATCAGACGACTATTCAAATGACTTTCTATTGACGAGACTTAAGTCTTTTGAAAATTATGCATGAACTGTAAGCTATGGGAAAGAACATGTGTGTAATGAACTGTGTCAAACTGTCAATGCACTTTATATACAAACATTGGGCAGAAACTTGTACTGGTTGTATGCTGTACATACTTGATCTTCATTAACCCTCCTACACATGGAGGCCACTCCGATCCACTAAATTTTCAATATGTTCGTCACCAACCTTTAGTACATACAAGCCTGCTGTCCTTTCCAAGTAATCTTACAAAATTAACCCAATGCCACCCAAGGCCACTGTAAATGTTTGAACATAATAGTATGGCCTGCAATGTATCAATGGGAGACCACCTTACCCTGCAATCTCAGTGGTGTGACAGTGCACAGAAGGGTAACCATATGAGGCCACTGGCAACAGTTAATGGCTTGGAGTGGCCTGAATGGGTTGTTTCAAAAATTGCACTGATTGTTGGAGGTTTAAAGAGACAGTGTAGTCACAATCAGTGCAGACTTTTAACAGGGCATGGAATCAGTGTCCTAGTTTAAGATGGGCAGTGTGACTAAATGTTACTGGCTCTTTTATGCAGCAGCAACGCAAATATGACCTTATCATTTGGGGTATTATTTTCAGTCAATGAGTTAATCTAAAAGTAGCACTCCGATTCCATGCCCTGTTGATCCTGACAATATTGCCTTTTTAAAGAGAAAGTACAACATTGGTAGTTACCAGATTAATACATTATCTATAAAAAGCTTGCTTGGTGTAAAATTGATACACAATCATCCTGAGAAATTATTCCATCTGAGGTGATTTCATCTTAGAGAAAAATAAATTAAACAAATAAATTAAAAGGCAAGATGTGTTTTTTTTATATCCATCAATTGATTTTATATTTATCCTACACTGATGTGTGTATGAAACACTGTATACTCGGTGCTTTCTGAGTGTCTGTGGGAAAAAACCTCCACAGACGCTTCGCAGTCACTTCTGCAGATACTTCTGCAAATTAGCGTGCCTTTCTCTATGCTTAATGGTTAGCAGAGCTATGAAATGAAAAATGTAAAGTATGCAAAAAGCCCTGGTACTGAGTGCTTCATACATGTATATGTGTTGGTGTAGGGAAAAATCAAATTAACTCACTAGGCCCATTTGCTTACACTTAACCTGAATCCTCCAAAATCCTTCATTAGTAAAGAAAACACATGACATGTATGCACACGTGTTTCTAATCTGTGATACATGTACATGGCATGGCAATAACCAGTGTCCACTGACCCAAGCGCTGACCTTGCAATCACTACAACAAACATGGATGTACATGTACCATGGAAAGGCAAGTATGCCTAATAACCTCAATCCTCCAAAATTCTTCACTTTAGCAAAGAGCATGTAGCATGTAACCTCAATCCTTCAAAATCCTTCAGTTTAGCAAAGAGGATTATGGAGGATTTGGGAGGGTTAGGGTTAATTGGTCATTATCCCGGCACAAGAAATTTATTGATAAAAGTATATACATTATACTCTTGTCACTAGACCGCTTGCTGATCTTCAGATGACCTGGAAACGTAACGGCGTGATCTTAAACACCGGTGGTAGTGAGATGTTTGAGCTTCAGATCCGAAGTCCAACTCAGAGGGATGAAGGAGTATATGAGTGTGAAGCCAGACTTCCCGGGTACCCGACTATAAGTGCTACTGCCAATCTTACACTGTACAGTAAGTATATAATTGTTTGCTCATTGCTGATAGGTCATTATTGGTGACCTGGTTGGCTCATTGTCAAAAGGTTGTTATCGATAGGTCATTATTGGTGACCTGGTTGGCTCATTGTCAAAAGGTTGTTACCTATAGGTCATTATTGGTGACCTGGTTGGCTCATTGTCAAAAGGTTGTTATCGATAGGTCATTATTGGTGACCTGGTTGGCTCATTGTCAAAAGGTTGTTATCAATAGGTCATTATTGGTGACCTGGTTGGCTCATTGTCAAAAGGTTATCGATATGTCATTATTGGTGACCTGGTTGGCTCATTGTCAAAAGGTTGTTATCGATAGGTCATTATTGGTGACCTGGTTGGCTCATTGTCAAAAGGTTGTTATTGTCGGGTATAAGATTGGTAATTAAAACATTACAAAATGGTTGAATTTTTTGTAAAAATTACTTAGTATTAAACTGATGATGGTATTAATCTTCCCTAGAAATAATTTTGTCTGAGGTGCTGTAACTTTTAAGAAAAGTGGAATAATTTCCAGTTTGAAGTTCCAGTACTCTTTCCTAGTTAGAATGAATACAACAAACGTGAATGTATTTTCACTGTTTTCTCATTAACGACACAACCATGTCACAGGTTCGATTCAAAGAAAGTAAAGACATACTCATAGAAGCAGTTTTGTCAACATTACCAATGCTGCATCTTCCCTTCAATGTATATCTCGATTCAAAGAGAATAAGCATACTCATAGAAGCAGTTTTGCCAACATTACTAATGTTGTACCTTCCCTTTTAAGCGAAGTGCATGTAGAATAGTAGTGCACTGTTAGATATTTGTGAGTAGATATGTGCATTTTGTGTAGTCATTAGAGGTATGGAACTCAAAGTGAGCCTTTTGACCAAATTAGACTGGTACTTTTCAAACTTACTTTACTTTCATGATGGTTTCTGAGTGGTGATCTTGGAACCATGAATGCAGTGATAAGGGTCTCATAATCATATGATTGCTAATTTCTTGTCGCTTTCCTCCCCGCCTGTACTCGCTTATTTTCATTTGCTTGCATGTAATGCAACCCATTGCTGCATGTCATTCCCGCTCGCTCTCTAGACCCTGGTAAGTAGCAACACCAGCTGCGCTTTGTGTGACTTGCTGTTTTTAAATTTTGAATGCTGTTTTGCAATTTTGTACGTGTAGTTTATTTTGTGTTTGTTTGCACACATCACTGTTTGATCACATATGATTCACTGCACACAAGGATAATGAAAATTAAATTGCATCCACATGTTTAGCATCATCTCATTTTGAGTTTGAGTTATTTATCTTCCCTCGAAATAGCAATTAAGTTTCAGCTTACAGTTTTCTCTTTTCAAAATCCTTCATAGGGTTTTGCCAGTTTCGTAGAAACAGTGCTGTATTTCTTAATATGTGTTTTCAACACCCTCTAGTGATAAAAATGTCCTTTGGTGAGTGTGAGAGCTGTCTAGTTCCCAGTGTCAATCTTGTGCTACAGAACAAGCCGTGACTAGCTTTATAGGGTTACCAGTCTATCAACTTGGGTTATTTTACCAGCATTGCGCAGCACTGATGACATGTTATGTTGTTGATTTGTTGATAAATTGTTGAAAAATAGTCCCAATGTTTCCAGTATTTTATTCCCGAGTCTAATCAAGTGTACAATCGCAAAGAAATAAGACAAACCATTATTACTGTGTTTAATTTAGTTTAATAAGTACATGTTCTTGCAAGTATAAATTTCATTTGAGAAGTTGTGGTCCAATTTCTTTTTTTTTTGTTCAGTTTATAAATTATAAAAGCAAAGCAACCTATTCTGTTTTTATACTAATTTTACCCGTTTGTGTTGATTGTTTGTGTTCATTTCATATTTTACAAGGAAGTAACAACATGAGCAAGCCTAAGCATGCTCAATGCAACAAGATGCAACAAATGTAAAAGTTATTGCATCTTGTTGCCCTCAGTAGAGAACAAAAGAACCATTGTTCTAGCTGGCGGATCGTGATGCATTGAGCAGGCTGCACCCTTTTATATTGTTTCATTGTGTTGACTTCATTAGGGTGTCTGTGTAATGCCTGTAGGGGATTAGGGTTGATTATTGATTGTGCTTTAACCCTAACCCCCTGATGGTTTTGGATAAGAACCTTCCTGAATCCACCAAAGTCCAACACCATGCATGGACTATACAGTACTGAGTCCATCAAAATACAACACAACCTGCTGTTGGAGTTTGATGGGTTTGGGGTAGTTAGGTTAATAAGTACAGTTTTTGTAATTTTAATATATTCTATCATCAGATATCAAGTAACTTCATTCAAAACAATGCGTGTAATTTCCCCCTGTTTATAATTTTGTTCTTTAAAATAATGTTCTGTTGTTCTGATGAAAGATTATAACACCACAGCTTGTCATCATCACATCTGTTGTTTTTTTTCACATGATTGTTCCCACACAATGAAATGTCATTGCACCATTGTTATGAACATAATTCATCCAGCATTTGTTATGTTATTCAAGCGAATTTGATTGATTTATAGCGATGACAGATAATGTTTGTCTCTTCATTGTAGCTAAATGTTTGTGTGGAATGTTTTCATGACATATTTGTTCCATCCCAGTAAACAGAAGATGTTGTGAATTCAACCGAAACATTGTGAAACCACAAGAGGATGGCATACAGTAGCACCATGTAATATCTGTAATGAGTTGTAATAGTATGTGGTTCTGACAAGAACTGGTGGTTTGACAACTGAACATTCAGATCAGTATTCCCGGAACCATACACTATTCTCAGGACCATACACTATTCCCAGAACCATACACTATTCCCAGAACCATACACTATTCCCAGAACCATACACTATTCCCAGAACCATACACTATTCTCAGAACCATACACTATTCTCAGAACCATACACTATTACAACTCATTTAATAGAGACATTACATGGTTATACCACAAACTTCATCTCACTGTTTCCACCATGCAAAGCTTCAACTGTTCTTGTTGAACATTTTCAGCACATCGTTTGTTCCAACATAGTAAACCAAAAATGTATTTACAATTACAAAAATTTTGAATTTTTTGTATGTTGACATTTCATCAAAATAGAACATTTTGTGGTGTCTGCTATTGACAACTTTACAGCTTTTAGTCCGTCACATTTTCACTTTTTTGTTTTTACAAGTGATATCATTCATGAGTCATATTGTCTGTAACATGTATCCGATTTAAATATAATACTGTTACACCATTTATCTCAATGCACAGTTCCTCCAACATTTGTCAATTCATTCGATGACATCACCGTGAGTTCTGTCGGCAGTGATGTGATCATCCCCTGTACAGCAACAGGAAACCCTCAACCCACAATCATGTGGTTTCGCAACGCCGTTGACGTCACCTCGCTCGGTATCAGCAGGTTTCAGGTACAGAGTTTTGTGTCTGGATAGGGGAAGGTTACTAGTGGCAATGCTGCTTTTGTTTTGTGTCTGCCATTTTGACTCCTCAATTAGAAAGGGAAAAATATTTCCAAAAATGACATCACTTAACAAGTTTTCTAATTAAGAATTCTTTCAATAGATGGAAGAATTGAAAGCGCTGGACCATGTTCGACTCATGTTCGACTCATGTTCGACTCATGTTCGACTCATGTTCGACTCATGTTCGACTCATGTTCGACTCATGTTCGACTCATGGGGTGTCGTGGCCGAGCGGTCTAGCTTACCGGATTCAAGTTCTGGTGTTAGCAACATAATGTGGGTTCGAATCACGGCCGTGACACTTGTGTCCTTGAGCAAGACACTTAATCATAATTGCTTCTCTCCACCCAGGGGTTAAATGGGTACCTGTGAAGGCAGAGTTGGTTTGCTCTATATGCGCTAGAAATGGCAGCAATTGAGCTGTATACTCCCCAGGGAGCTGAGATGGTTTCAGGAATGATTTATGAGCCTTATGAGCCTTATGAGCAGGGATAATAATATAATGCGCCTTGAGCACCACTTAGTTGGTGGATACGTGCGCTATATAAATCCACACATTATTATTATTATTATGTTCGACTCATGAATGGGAGTTCATATCCAGCCAGAGAATCACAGTGCTTGTGTCCTTAAGCAAGACACTTCACCAAATTTACTTCATCCTTTGGATTGGATGTCCAGCTGAAACATCAATGAATGTTTTTTTTTTTAATTATGAAAAAAAGGAAAAAGACACTTATCAAGCAAGAGTAAGGGATTATCCCGGTGTCTCTGGTAGCAAAATGGTGGCCCATTGAAAATCACATTTCTTTATTAGTAATTAGTTTATTTAGTTTTGTATTTTCCATGTTTTACTCAATGGCCAACGCAGGAAAAATAATCATAGGAGGGCAAAATTACATCACTTAACAAGTATTCCATTTAGATTTCCATCAATAGATCTGAAGCCATAGACGCTGGCATGTATGAGTGTGTAGTTAGCACCCTATTAATTGTTCCTAATATATTCTTGATATATCCAGGTAGTAGCAAGTGGTACCCTAGAGATCCGAAGCACTGAAGCCATAGACGCTGGCATGTATGTGTGTGTAGTTAGCACCCTATTAATTGTTCCTAATATATTCTTGATATATCCAGGTAGTAGCGAGTGGTACCCTAGAGATCCGAAGCACTGAAGCCATAGACGCTGGCATGTATCAGTGTGTAGTTAGCAATGAGGCTGGAGAAGACATCAAAGATACATGGCTGCAAGTCAGAGGTAAACACACTTGCAGTAGGGTACCTTTTCCAGGAGTGCGAGTATATTGCCATGAGTAGTAGTACTTTATGAAAATGAAGTCCGAATATAAATACTTGCTATGAGTGCCAGCATTAATATATTGCCATGAGTACGAGTAATTAACAAAAATTCTCAGGAGTACGATTATGAGTACTTGGTATAAGTACAAGTGTAAGTGCTTTTTCGTGAGTACAAGGACATTTCCATGAGTACGAGTTTTGAGTACATATTCATGTAAGGAATACTTTTATATAAGCACAAGTACAGATACTAAAGAAATCCTTCAGAAAATGAGTATTAGTACTTTGCTATGAGTACAATTACTCATATATATTTGTTTTAACTTTAATTATGAGCGCATTTCCTTGTTTACGAGTTCTTGAACAAATTCTTATGAGTATGAGTATCTTACTATGAGTACAATAAAAAAAAATCCATAGAGTATCTGTATGAGTACTTTGCTATGAGTACTTAAAAAAAATATTGGTGCTTTACAGTGCTGTAAGTACAAGTTTAAAAACATATTCATGAGAATGAGTGCAGTTCTATAGAGCTGTTTTGTTGATAAAATGATTTGAATCGTGACATGTTTTTTAAATCTGAAGAAATCGCGCCGACGTTCACTAGCCATCCAAACGACACCACAGTGATCGAGGGTGAGCCAGCCACCATACAGTGCCAGGCCACAGGAGCACCCAAACCAATTATTGCATGGTTGAGAGGTAAGAAAGAATGGAGCAAACTTGTAAGTACAGGACCTATTCGCACTGTGTATGAACCAACAAACCTGTAAAAGTAACATTAGAGATTATCAATTGCCAAAAGGGGTCTTTTAGTGGCTCATACAGGTTGGATTTGACAAGCATTTAACCATTTAATCAAGCATTTAACATTGTGATATTTCTACCAAATGCTGTATAATATACAGGTAGGTATTTCTTTAAAGATATTTTCAAGATTAGTTTGAGATAACATAAGCTAATATGTGACTGGATCTGGCAAAACCCTAAACTTGGACCCAATTTTCAAAAGTGACCTCCCAAATTTATCGTGAAAATTAACAATGTTCCCAACAACGTTTAAGGATTTTTCTTTTTCCATCAAAATCCAAAGAAAATGCTCTATATGGTGACATGAAAACTGGTCCCTCAAACTGGTCCCGGGGGTCAGTTTTTGACCTTTTCATGGCTGTTATGCATTATGGTAAATGCCGAGAAGTTTCAGGTTTTACCAGAGCAGGTCACATATTGTCACTCTACCCTTATACACCACATAATCTTATAGCCTTAAAAAATGTCTACTTTGATATGGTCTACGCTTATTCCACAGATGGCTCTGTGCCAGTGTCTGATGACTATATACAAGAGTCTGGTGATCTAGTCATTGCACAGACACAGGCTAGCGACACTGGTGACTATACCTGCATTGCAGATAATGGAGTGGGGATAATCAACGCCACTGTACGGCTCACTGTGTACCGTAAGTTGTGAGATTCACTTTCTTTGGGTAATCAAAATCCTGGAGCAATACACATACAACCGTTCTTGCTTCACCCAGGAGTAAAACTGGGTTCCTGTGAGGGTAGAGAAGGTTGTCGTGGGTTCAACAAATTGCAATTAGCAGAAATTTTCACAGATTGATTGTTCATTGCATATCTTGATTCAAAGAGAGTAAGCATATTCATAGAAGCAGTTTGGCCAACATTACCAATGTTGTATCTTCCCTTTAATGTATATCTTGATTCAAAGAGAGTAAGCATACTCATAGATGCAGTTTTGCCAACATATATCTTGAGAGTTTTGTGAGAGTTGTGTCAACAAAGAAATTATCACTATGCCAACCTGACAATACTAATCATCTACATGAAGCACTGAACGTATGCTCAACATTGATGTCATTTCAAATTTGTCTATTCCAGTACCGACCTACATCGAAACACGACCTCAGGACACCGAGGTCCAACTCAGCCTCCCGACGGTCATGTACTGCGTGGTGCAACACGACCCGGCCGTCACAGTGAACGTCGTGTGGTATCATAACTCTGTTCCTGTTAACACAGATGCCTCCAACAGAGTAAACCTCCTACCGTCAGGATCCTTGGAGATCACACAAGCAAGACGAAGTGACAAGGGAATGTACGAGTGTGAAGTCACGTCAGTGGCCGGCAGTGGGCAAGCCAGTGCATCTTTGACAATTTTGGGTAAGTGTCACAAGATTTTGTGGCTACAGTAACATATACAGGTTGTCAATGGAAAGGAAAATTATCAGCACACAAAAGCAGATGAAACATATATGTGTAGACAGAAAATCATGGTAAAATCTCAGTGACTGAATCAGTCATTTTTTCACAGATTATTCTAATAATACAATGTGCTTTTTGTTTATCACAGAGCTACCTCAGAAGCCAACCAACGTCATGGCAATGATCAGCCTTAGCGATTCCCGTACCATCGAGCTAAGCTGGATAGCCTCCTTTGACGGGAATTCTCCACTGTTACGTTACATCATAGAGCAAAAAGAAGATGGTACGAAATTCTTTTAAATTTTTTTCAAATTTAAAGATTGCAAAAACATTCATCTTTAATGCCAGAACTTTAATTTGAGTTTAATAAAAACATGGTTAACTATTTATACCATTTTTTTTTTAAATTTGATTTTAGAATCCTCTTTCCGTGAAATCGACTCCAATGTTGACCCCAGCCTGACCACATTCATGGTGATGGGCGTCATCCCGTCCAGGAGTTATCAGTTCAGAGTGATTGCGGAGAATTGGCTGGGCAGGGGCGAGACGAGCGACGTGACCACGGTCCTTCACATTCCAGAGGAACGTAAGTGACAAAGAAACAAAGAAACAAATCATCGTGCTTAGCAAAATTGAGCTGAGAACCTGCCAGAAGCAAATCATGGAGAGCCATGGCCTAGCGGTTTAGTGCATCGGATTTGTGTTCTGATGGCTGAGTCATCAGAATGTGGGTTTGAATCCCAACCGCGACCATGGTGCTGATGGCCTTGAGCAAGACACTTTACATAATTGCTTCTCTCCACCCAGGAGTAAATGGGTACCTGTGAGGGCAGAGTTGGTTGTTGTGTTTGATTAGCCCATATGCGCCGAAATAGCAGCAATTGAGCTTTATACTCACCATGGAGCTGAGATGGATTCAGGAATGATTTATGTGCCTGATGAGCAGGGGTAATAATGTGCCTTGAGCACCACTTTGGTGGATACGTGCACTATATAAGTCTAAGTTGTTATTATTATTATTGTTATTATTACATTACGTGTCAATTTGGCTGGCAACCTATATTCTGGCTGAAATAGGCCCCTGGTTAGTTGATAACTTTGTTCTATATCTTCATTGTATATTCTGTAGTAGTCATTGCCTTTGTTGTTTGTGAGCAAAAGCACAAATGGTGACTGTAAAATTACAGAAAATACAGAGACTTTGTTGATAATCTTGACGTTTCCCCACACCCTTTTTAGCTCCTGATGAAGCCCCAGACAACATCGACACAAGCGCTAGCTCCACAACTTCCATCATCGTGGAATGGCAGGTAATTATAACAATTCTTTCTAAAATTTGATTTTTGACAACACATTTATATGTATTATGATGGGAGACTTTTTAGATGCTATGTGGCTGCAGACATAACCCAGCTATTTCTAGTAATAAACAAAAAACAAAATGAAAAAATGTTGTTTTGAATCCAGATCATGCCTGTGATTTTTCATGATTTCAGGATTTTGTTTACAAATCTTCCCTTGCCTAAAACATTTCTTTGAAAGAGAAGTAGCCACCAAGGAAAGAAAGAAGTAACCTGTATTGTGTGCAAACCTCTAGTTTCTTGTTTGTGGGGATGTGGAGAGTCTGTAAATCCTTCAATTAAACATCCAGGAAGTTCAGGGGGCTTTGTCCTCTAGACCAAAGGGAGACTCTGGCCCGTTACCCATTTTTCAGGATTTATTTTACTTTAGTCAAATCACACCCCTGACAGATAAATAGTTGTCACTTTATAAGATATTTTTTTCTTCCTATTTCCAATCTAGGAGCCCCCAGAGGACAGTTGGAATGGCCCCCTCCAGGGTTACATCCTACGCTACAAGCTCAGCGGTTACAGCTCACTACCGTTCACTCCCATCAACATCACCAGTGTCCGTCAGACCTCCTACACCATGACAAATCTCATCACATGGGCCAGATATGATATCCAGGTGGCTGCTTACAATGGTGCTGGTGTCGGAGCGTACAGCCCATCGGTGAAGCAACGTACCATGGAGGGAGGTAGGCTTTGAAACAACTAACAGGCCTGTAAATTCTCAGGACTTTTCTTGATTTCTTGATTTTTTACAAATCTCCCTTTGCCTCAATATGTTCTTGAAAAAGGAGAAGTAGCCACCAAGGAAAGAAAGAAGTAGCCTGTATTGTGTCCAAATCTCTAGTTTATTGTTTATGGGGGATGTAAATCCTCCAAAATTAAACATCCAGGAGGTTCAGGGGGGCTTTGTCCTCTAGACCAAAGGAAGATTTAGGTCTGCTACCCACAGGAGGTTCAGGGGGGCTTTGTCCTCTAGACCAAAGGAAGACCCAGGCCTGCTACCCACAGGAGGTTCAGGGGGGCTTTGTCCTCGAGACCAAAGGGAGACCCAGGCCTGCTACCCACAGGAGGTTCAGGGGGCTTTGTCCTCTAGACCAAAGGGAGACCCAGGCCTGCTACCCATTTTTCAGGATTTTTTACTTTTGTCAAATCACACCCCTGGACTAAGAACGCTCAAGTATTCAACATCCGTGTATTTATTGTTACAATTATTATATCGTATCTGGTAATGAAAGCAAGGATTCCTCAATAGAGCCCAGTCGTGATTGTGGCCCAAGTTCACAATGATAGAAAAGAAGGAATGTACAGTAAATATCACTATATTGAATTCCACTATAACAAACATTTACTTATACCAAACGTGACCCTTGTTTCAGTGCAACCTGTGGTTTGACAAGGTGTGCTGATAGTTTTGACCAGAATTGTTGAATTTCTTGTCATTTATTTTGTTATCTTGATTTATCAATTGTTTCACTAATTGATTTTTTTTTTTTTTTTTTGCAATCAGTGCCTGATGAAGCCCCACAAAATGTTGTAACAAACGTGTTGAATTCAACGGCCATCGCCTTCCGTTGGCTCGCACCTGACCCTCAAAGTATTAACGGAATCAACCAAGGGTATAAGGTACGTGAAGTTTCAGATTTTTTGGTTTAAACAATTTAAATTACCCACTATTACCAATGTATCCTTCCTACTATAGCTGAACTTCTGTACCTGTTTTTGTCTGTTGAACCAACTGTGTGCACACGGTCGTTTTTGACTGGTTTCGATTGTCATTTTGACCACCCACAACATGACAAGATTTTACCGGTCAAATACGGTCAACTCATTTTGACCTGTAAATGTACTTACTACATACACGTAAGGTTTGACATTGTTCGACTTAAGTGCACTAGATATACCTTGGCAAGTATATCAACATTTGGACTGATTTTGACCCTTGCAGTCACAGAAGGGTTAACTAGGCTAAAGCTTTCCTAGCTTGGTTCAATGTATCACTAGTTTCAAAGAATGTTGTCATGATCATAGAAGCAGTTTTGCCAACATTACCAATGTTGTACCTTCCCTTGAATGTATATCTTGATTCAAAGAGAGAAAGCATACTCATAGAAGCAGTTTTGCCAACATTACCAATGTTGTACCTTCCCTTGAATGTATCTTGATTCAAAGAGAGTAAGCATACTCATGGAAGCAGTTTTGCCAACATTACCAATGTTGTACCTTCCCTTTAATGTATATCTTGATTCAAAGAGAGAAAGCATACTCATAGAAGCAGTTTTGCCAACATTACCAATGTTGTACCTTCCCTTGAATGTATCTTGATTCAAAGAGAGTAAGCATACTCATGGAAGCAGTTTTGCCAACATTACCAATGTTGTACCTTCCCTTTAATGTATATCTTGATTCAAAGAGAGTAAGCATACTCATAGAAGCAGTTTTGCCAACATTACCAATGTTGTACCTTCCCTTTAACAGCTGCATGCTTGGGAAGCGGGACAAGAGAGCTCTAAGATAGAGGTGAGAGTGGCCCCTGACCCAACAATCACGATCCAAGAGGGCACTATTGTTGGACTGAAGAAATACAAAGAGTACATGACCAGCGTGTTATGTTACACTGGACCCGGGGATGGTCCACCAAGCCCAACAGTCACTCTCAAGACACAGGAAGATAGTGAGTTTTAAATTGTGGTTTTTAAAAAAAAAATTAGCTTTTGTTTATCAGAAAGGGGAATTTCACAGACGTGTTGTTGAGTACTTATTCATGAGAACGAGTATGAGTTCAGAAAAATGTACCTGAGTATGAGTACCACTCCAAGAATGAGTACCACTCCAAGAATGAGTACCACTCCAAGAATGAGTACCACTCCAAGAATGAGTACCACTCCAAGAATGAGTACCACTCCAAGAATGAGTACCACTTCAAGTATGAGTACCACTTCAAGTATGAGTACCACTCCAAGAATGAGTACCACTTCAAGAATGAGTCCCACTTCAAGAATGAGTCCCACTTCAAGAATGAGTCCCACTTCAAGAACGAGTCCCACTTCAAGAACGAGTACCACTTCAAGAACGAGTACCACTCCAAGAATGAGTACCACTTCAAGAATGAATACTAGTGGAATTCTTTTTCATGAGTACAGAAAAATGTACACATGTACTCATACTCAAAATCCAACTTTTTCATGAGTATGAGTGCAAAAAAACGTGTACTCATCTCTGGAATTATAATCAAGGGTATTTTTAAAGCCCCTATACACTCAAAAATCATAAATGGCGACAGATTTACATGAAACTTGGTGTAAAGTTAAGGTTGGTATTAAACATCTCCTGCTATCATTTGTGTAAAATTATTTTGCAAATCAATATTTTTCCTCTGAATATTTTAAATTCCATGTTGGTATCAATATTAAAAATCCGGATGCATTTTCAAATATAACTGTTTTTAATAAAATAATTAATGAGTGTTTGAAAATGAAACAAATAAAAGCAAATAAATCTCGCCATTCTTCCTCTTATTAGATTTGATATTCTTCATATTCTTTCTTCCACTTACTTTCCCTTTACTTTCCCTTTACTTTCCCTAGCTCCTGGCCCAGTTGGTAGTCTGACATTAAAAGACGTACTAGACACATCTCTCAAGGTGGTATGGACAGAACCAAGAGAAACCAATGGGATTCTTACAGGTAAAATCAGGACAAAAAAATTCTATCCAGTAATTTTTTTGAACCAAACAAAATTTACTGAATTTAATTGAAGCCCCCTTTTGTTTTTTAAAATGGTTTTAATAATTTATAAAATATATAATTATTTTTATAAAAGTTTCCATTTAATTGTATTTTGAGTGGAATCATACTGGTATAAACATAACAAAATTGAACCACTATGATGGACATTTGGTTATGCCGAACATGACCCTTGGCTCCCAGTTTATTTTTCAGCAGCCATGAATCACTATACCGAATGACCACTAGAGTGAACATTTTGTGTGGACCTCCTGTTCAGTAACCCTAACCATCCTCAATGCAACAAGATGCTGTGAAAGATTACAGGAATGATATTGGCCCATATAGGGAGTAATAATGTAAAGCGTGTTGAGACATGAGTCTGTGCTGAACGCACTATATCGTCGTGTGCCCGGAAGAAGGTCGTAAGGCTCTACGACCTTCTTCTGGGCACACAAAGTACAACTTCTTGTCCAGCAGAAGGTCATAAGCAATGTGGAATTTATCTTTCCTACAATGACTTATAAATGGCAGAAAAGCGACCGAACTTTCACACTCAGTTTTCTTGAAAAACAATTTTGCACATTAATTGCTTACGACCTTTTGCCGGTAACACTTTCGTTACGTCCTTCTTCCGGGCACACGACGATAACAGAACCAATTATTGTTTTGTATGCAGGTTACAGTATAATGTGGGAGGAGTATAACACATCAGACAGTAATGGCCAGCCAATCAGACTGCCCCCTGATCAGACCCAGTATACAGTCCAAGGATTGACGGCAACCACCATGTACAGCCTAGTCATGTGGGCATTGACATCGTTGGGATCCGGTCCCCCGACGGAGCTTGTCTTCAGCTCTGGTGTACCACCATGTAAGTTTGTTTGAAGAGAACAAAACATGTATTTGCCTATATTTAACTGTGTCCTCCACCTCACCCTGCATCAGTGCACAGTGCGACAGAGCAGGGAGGCAGCTAGCCTCTCCCATTCTATGTCTAAGGAATGATTCAAACTTTTCTAAGGAATGTTCAAAAAATTCTAAGGAATGTTCAAAAATTCTAAGGAATGTTCAAAACATTCTAAGGAATGTTCAAAACATTCTAAGGAATGCAAGATGCATCGCCCCTTATTTTTCATTATTTTATTGGTTATTTCTGAATTGTTTTGTTTTAATTATAACATTGCTTATTTCCTTTTGGGTGGGGTCGTATATGTCCTCCTGTGCCCTCCCCACCCCACTAGATATACCACTTTGTTTTTTCTTATCAACCCCCTCCTTATACTCCTCTTAACCCCCTCCTTATACTCCTCTTAACCCCATGTTTTGAACCTCATTTTTTTAAACTCCATTTTTTTCAAACCCCATTTTTTTCAAACCCCATTTTTTTCAAACCCCATTTTTTTCAAACCCCATTTGTCTCTCCACTCAACAGTGTTACCAGGCCCACCCACCAGGCTGACCATCTCGAATATCAAGCCCCGCAGCGTCGACCTCAAGTTCAGCCCAGGCTTCACCGGTCACACCAGCATCTCCACCTGGATCGTGGAGGCGATGGTGGGTACCAGCCAGGACTGGATCCTCATCTATGAACACCACGACCCGGACGCGGACGGCTTCACCGTGCCCCACCTCATACCTTACATGGATTACCGGTTCAGAATACTGGCGAAGAATATCGTGGGGGAGAGCTTGCCGAGTGAGAGTACCAGGCAGATACAAACACTGCAAGATGGTGAGTTTCCCAGAAGAGTTCTGTGTTTTCTTTGATTAAATGTTGACAAATAAGTCATGTCATAGTGGATCTTAAAACCAGTATACACTTATGGTAAAATGTCTATAAATGCATCCATACTGTAAGAATCAAGATATATCAAGCTTAAGACCCATTCCTATCCAAGTTTTTTTAATTTTTTTTTTATGTTTGCAGTACCGGAGATAGCCCCTCGTGAGGTGACTTTACGTGCTTACAGTGAGACAGCTCTGAGAGTCCGGTGGGTGGTAAGTAAAATCCATTTCTAAGGTCAAAAAAAAACTTGTACCTGTTATAACAATTCTTGTGGTGGGGAAATTATTGATACAATTTTTGCCCTTCACTAAAGTGACTCGGCACTGTATACTGTGTGTTTTGGAGAAAAGTCTACAGGTGACTTTGGAACTCGAAACCCGCAATGTCCTGGTTACTCGTGTAGACGATGCCCCACATCTACACTGGGGATTGTGTCCCATATATGGGGCAAACAAAACTGGCAATCCTCGGATGGGTAACATTTTTTTTTAAACTTGCACAAAAATTGCACAAAGACCTCCATCGTTATGCTACTGGAAATTTGACCAAATCACCCAGGTCAGGCCTCGGGCAGCACCATGGAAGGATGGGGACTGCAATTAGCACACATTCTAATTAATATCTAATTAATATTTTGCTCATTGTATTTGTAGCCACTTCTTGACAGCCAATGGAGTGGAGAGCCCCTCGGATACATCATATCCTGGCGAGAGGTCAATGCTGTGACCCTTAACCCTCTTGGAAGCACTGACCTCCCTGACCCTTACATTGGCGAGTATATCATCACTGGCCTCCAGGAATGGACGGAATACTCCGTGGATATCCAGGCATATAACAGCGTGGGCAGGGGACCCATCAGTAGGCCACTTAACGAGAGCACCAGTGATACAGGTAATTAAACGGACTGGATTTGGCACTAGTCCTTGCCCAGTGCAGAAAATGATTTCATTCAAACACTTTGCATAGCAAAACTTTTAGGCAGAAATTTTTTTTAAAATTTAATTGCAAATTGTGAATTTTGTGTAGCATTTTACTGTGTGATACAATGAAAAATCGATCACTACGATACTAAAAACTCAGTCACACCACCTGCATCAAAAGCCAAGCGCTTGACCGTCATAGTGTAGCCTGTGTAGTTTTTTTCACAGACACTCGGAAAGCACTGAGTATGCAGTGCTATGCACACGTCGGTGTAGGGCAAAATTAAATCAATTGTTTATCTCCCGACGCAAGAATTTCACCAACCTATATATATCGCTGCACCCGCTGCTATATAAGATTCTAGCCAGCCAATCGTCATCGGGCAAGCTCGGTGGTCGAGAGGTTAAGACGTCTGCACTAGTAAGCAGGAGGTCGTGGGTTCGAATCCCGCCCGAGTCGCCTGTGTAGTTTTTTCACAGACACTCGGAAAGCACTGAGTATACAGTGCTATACACACGTCAGTGTAGGGCAAAATTAAATCAATAGTAACAGCTGTTTACAAGTTTTGAAAATATTGCCAATAAATTTCTCAATTAAAGAGGAAACAAATTGACATGAACTTCTAATCAATCAATTGTACATATTACTGTAGTGTGTAAAGACAGATGAGGAGGTCCAGTTCTAGACTAGTGCGATTTTGATGACTGGGCTTTTGCATGAAATATTCACGCTCTGTTGGCCCCTGGTATGGTGGTAATTATTTTTTGGCGGGAGCCAATTTCATAGAGCTTGCTAAGCAGACAAAATTTCTGATAAGAAATATTTGCTCAGCAGATATTGTTGGTTACCAGCCGAATGTTTACAGAAAATGTTTGTACTTTAGCTGGTAGTCTGTTTTACAATGCTTAACCCTAACTCCCTAAGCATTGTTACTGAACAATAAAAATCCTTCAAAATCCTCCAACTGCCTTTGTTGTCTAGGGAGTTAGGGTTAACGGGAATATTTGCTTAGCAAAATTATCTGCTTAGTAAGTTTTATAAAATTGGGCCAAGTTCACTGCCATCTTAATCACTTCTCCTTCCTCACCTTTCACTCACTCACTCTCTCTTCTCACTCGCACAGTTCCCAGTTCAGGACCAACTAATGTGGCTGCGAGCGCCACCAGTGCTACAACCATTTCGGTGACTTGGGGTGAGGTACTAAAGATAGACCAGAACGGAGCCATTTTGGGATACAAGGTAAACAATTCTTTGTCTTGATTTCAGGTTTTTGGTTTGTTTTTAAAGCTTCTGGGTGTGGGTTTTTGTTTGTTTCTTTTGTCATCTTCATATAAACCTCCAAGGCATGGAGCCAAAACTTTACTTGTTGTGGGGGAGGGGTTGGGACCACAATCCAAGGCCAATGCCTTTGAAGATTGTGCTCCCAGTACTTTTACCAACTTTACATCAAGTCAGCAATCATGAAAAGCATCAGGAGTGCCCTTTCGATTCCAACCTGAAGAAGGGTGCAGGAAGGGTTCTGTAAGGGTGTGGGTATTGGTGCATCTGCCACACCCATACATATATTTGCAACGTGGGTAGCTGACAGACCTCTTTATTAGTGAACGTTGAAGTACTTAGTCTCAGACACAGAAACAATACTGGAGAACAATCCATGTGTGGTTCTTATCGCTCAGTTTATTCAACGTCATTTGAACCATTTAGTGTTTATCAACAGTATCTATCTACAGTTGTACAATATTTATAGTTTATACATGAACATGCAGATCAAACTTTTATTTGTTTATCAAAGTTGAAAGGGTTCTGGTCAAGAATTTAATATAATATAATTGTTTACCGCATTGCATTATGGGAGCCAAGTGGGAAAACTTAACCCTAACCACCCCAAAGTGTTTCACTAAAAGGTCTCCCACAGTTCAATGAAAAAAGGAAAGCACGTAAAGAAACGTAGAGTTAATTTATGTGTACGGCAAACAGAAACTTCACCTTTCAGGCTTATGAGCTACCGTGTTATATTAACCGTAACTACCCCCATATCCTGCAAAATCCTCCAAGGGGCACTTTTTGGGAAAAATTCAGCACTGTTGGAAAGTGGTACTTTCACCTCTTCAAATGGGCAAAAATTACTACCTGGCAAGAAGTACAGGCCATAAGTGCTGAATATGAAAGATCAACGAAAATGCATGGTGCAATTTGAAGATAAGGGCATGTTTCCAAAAGTGCACCGATGGATTTTGGAGGATTCAGGAAGGTTCCTAGCCAGAATACCTAGGAGGTTAGGGTTAAGGTAATTAAAAATTGGGGAAAATGTCTTGAAAATAAAAACCTTTTGTAAATATTGTATATACAAAAGATTGAAAGATTTGTTTTGACTGAGTTATGGAATTTATGTATATTAATGAGTGGCACTGTTAAGGCCCATTGAACAAACTCGGTCTGTATTACGTTTAAGAATTTTTAAAAATTGTTTCAATTGCTTAACAAATTTTCATAAGATTTTCCCCAAATTGGACTACAATTTTTTTTATTTCTCCTAAATATATTTCTAATGATAGTTCTAGTGTTCCTTGTGTGTTTAATAGACAGTACACCCACACATTGGCACGCAGCAATTCAAATGTAAATTTTCCATTTTAACCAGTTCGCGTCGGGAATAAAAATGTTTTTCTGGGCCCCTGTGCGGGTTTCTTTTTCCCACACACACGTTAATGGAAGCTTCCACAGCTCGTGGCCACATCTTCCGAGCATGTCACCGTACACACGTGGCTCAACCGAGCATGCATACAAATATATCGGAGTTTCCTATGGCGTGTTTAGACGCTCTCCGATCCGTGGTGCAAAAAAAAATTGCGTGTATACACGGCCTCCGACGCGAACTGGTTAAGTATCACATGTGATCATGACAATGCTTTCCCAACTTAACCCTAACCACCTCAAATCCATCAAAATCCTCCAAGGGGCACTTTTTTGAAAAATTCAGCACTGTTGGAAACTGGTACTTTCACGTCTTCAAATGGGGCAAAATTACTACCTGGCAAGAAGTACAGGCCATATGTGCTGAATATGAAAGATCAACGAAAACGCGTGGTGCATTTTGAAGATAAGGGCATGTTTCCAAAAGTGGACTGATGGATTTTGGAGGATTCAGGAAGGTTCCTAGCCAGAATACCTAGGGGGTTGGGGTTAAGGAACAAAATGCAGTGTGGTAAACAAAATTTATGTCATGACATCTAATAGTTGTTATAAGATATTTCTTTAAAATACAATTTCAAATGTGCTTTGCAAATAGTCTAATTGCTGTGTATACAATAACTATTTTTTTAAGTGCAAAAATGCAAATTTTTATTGACACTCATTTCTGTTCTGATAATCCCTTAAACGGCAATATCGTCATAATCAACAAGGCATGGAATTGAAGTGTTAGTTTTAGATTAACTCATTGACTGAAAATAATACCCCACATTATAAGGTCATATTACCGTTGCTGCTGCTGCATAATTGAGCCAGTAATTTTCAGTCACTGTGTTCATCTTAAACCAGGACACCAATTCCATGCCCTGTTGAAAGTCTGCTCTGATCGTGACGATACTGCCCCTTTAATCAGAGTTGTTGAGTAAAAAGTAAGTTTCATGTAAATCTGTTTTTCTTTCTAGAATAACAAGTGTGTGAAGACTTTAAGCCCTAAATGTTTTCTAATATAAAATTAAGAATTCAATTTAACTGCACATAATTAGTTAGAAATCCAGACAAAACAAATCAACTTTAAAGGGGCAGTATGGTCACAATCAACAGGGCATGGAATCGGAGTGCTTGTTTTAGATTAACCCAGTGACTGAAAATAATATCCAACATGCTAAGGTCACATAACCATTGCTGCTGCATAAATGAACCAGTAATTTTCAGTCAGTAATTTTCAGTTCATTTTAAACTAGGACAGCAATTCCATGCCCTGTTGAAAATCTGCTCTAATCGTGACGATACTGCCCCTTTAATTAAAGTAAATGTGAAGATAGCATGCTATTCTCCACTATCTTCAAAAAAGAAAAAGGAAACACTTTATCTGCTACTATATTCACTTGACCCTCTGACCTTATGACTCATGACCCTCTGACTTTATGACTCATGTGGTAAAAAAGAGGGGCCACATGACCCAAAGGTAGGCAAAGATTGGCTCAAATTTTTGAAATAATTGGTCATTTTGAATGTTTGAACTTTTCAAGGAAAGAAGGGCCAAATAAGGGGCCATGATGTATACTTAAAAGTGTGTTTCACGTATTTTCATACTGCTTGATTTGATAGATCGTCCATGTTCCCAAGTAGACCACACAATGCAATCTACAGCCTCGGTACCATTTGGGTAATATCGACCATTTAATGAAGAATACTTACAGTCTCCAAACCACCAGGCTCCTCCAAGGTTTACTGCACAATTGGCAGTTGATGAATCAATGTCTCTGTCCCATGTTGAAAAAGGTCTAGCCTTGTGATAATCAAGAGAGTCACCAGCAGTGCTGTTGACATTGTATTCACCAAACTGAAGAATGTAATTGTCACCAATAATCTTGAAATCTGTGTACTTTGCGAATGCCATTGCATTACTCCATGCCTTGAGATCAATGCGGATTTCCCAAGTTCCTTGAGAATCACCAGAGATCAGGTTCACTAAGTTGTCATTTCCCAGCCAGTATTCCCCTGAAAGATCACCAAAGCCAGACTTGTAATCTGTCCAGCCCCGGTAGAAGTCCACGCTGCCATCCAGCCGCCGCTGAAACACGATCCATCCCCCGCCATCAGTGTCCATGTCGCAGTAGACATGCAGACCATCATTGAATCCATCTGGGTAGATTGTGTAGACACAACTTGTGTGATAACCTGCCTCCAACAGCTTCTTACAACTTCTATAATGACCAGTCTTATAAGGCAATGAGAAGAGAGGTGTTTTCTCATCTATATCAAAGTACACGTTTCCTTGATCTTCAAAAATGTTTTCTGGATGCTCAGCACTTGAAGCGTTGTTCAACTCACACAGTTTATTACATGTGTAGAAGTTGAAAGACTTACAATTCTTATCCATGCTGCAATCACGTCCACACATGACATAATTGGGTACAGTTTTCTTCTGATATGTATAGTTCTTGAGTACTCTGTTTTCTGCACTAAATAGCTGATGATCCAGTCCACCACACTGACTACCAAAGCTTGCCACTTGTGTTATCAGCAGCAGAGCAAAAAGTAGAATCATGGTGAAATGAAGAAAACACATCAAGAGTACTCGCTCCATTGTTTATGAATCTGTGAAGAATGTTATTTCAGTAATTCAGAATAAGTTGGTGAAAAGCAAGTCCAATCAAATTTATAGCAAAACACCAGTTTTTTTCTAGCAGTTATTTTGCATCATCAGTAGATCACTGGTAGATGAAAACACCTCTGTACAGCACACAGCACAGTGTAGAAATGAAACCTGGCTGCACCTGACTCAAGCACGGTTTGTGTGTACATTCTAAAGACTGATAGACCTGTGTATTAAGTCACTGATTGGTCATATTGAAGTCGCCACAAATTGTCCATCTGCCCCTTGATTGGTTGATTATTAATGCTCATGCATAAACATATATGCATAAACATGTATGCATCATTAATGGTCTGTGTCGTCATATCAGGCAGGAATCCATGACCACTGATTGGCTGAATTGACTGTCACAGACAGAGGAGTATATCCTATCTTGAGACCTGGTGACCTGGTGACCTGGTGACCTGGTGACCTGAGAGCTGCTTAGCAGAAAACATTGCTAAACATATATTTTTGTTAAGCAATATCAAACAAACATGTACCAGCCAAAATGCATACAATTTGCATGAAAGTTTGGATGGTACACAAGAGATGCATGTATCTGCTAAGTATACTGAGACGCAATAGAAACTTACCACTTTTTCGACCTTAAATTATCAGTAATCACAATGCACAAATGTAATATGTGCACTCGCGGTGAAGTGGATACAGATGGGATCGAGTACAGTGGACAAAACGTGGACATTTCCTCAATAAAATGCCAACATTTCTAATCCAAATTGTTGTGTTGTCTTATTTTGAACCATTATAATTTTATGCTATTCCAAAACAAGTGGTAAGTTTCTATTGCGTCTCGGTATATTTCTGGTAAGCAATTTGGTATGCTTAGCAACTCGATGAAATTAATTGTACTGAATGTTGGTTAGTCATAGCAAGAATAAACACATTGTAGTTGTACATTATAATAATGCCACTAATTCCACTCTCTGAAATTGCCTTTTAATTTCATAGGTCAATTGACTCATTTCGCAAAGAGGTTGGTTATTGCTTTCCAAATTTGTTTTTTAAATTTTTCATAGTAATTACTGTTTAGTGGCCAGGGACCCATATATATTATTATATCACTTGTACATCGTCAAAGATAACTTTTAAACTATTCATAACTATAGTGGCTCGTTGCCCATTAGTTATTTTAAGTACATTATCATCCTTGAATTTGTGTCTGATCAGCAAATATAAAGTGCAGAACGCGAGACTTAAAAGGATGGGTGCAATGATCCGAAAGTTAATCAAATCAATTGTTGATAACCCGACACAAGAATTTCTTAAAACTTTTTAAAATACAGTGTAACATCAGACAAGGAAATCTATCATCAAGAAAGAGCGACTTGCTGTAAAAGAGACGAAACTTTGTTGACAAACTAACTTTTGTTGAAGGTCTTTAATTAATCAGACTGCAGACCGGGGGGGGGGGGGGTGGGGTGGGGGGGGGGGTGACCGACCGACCGACCGACCGACCATCCATCCTTTGGAACCATCCCTTTGGAACCATCCTTTGGAACCATTCCTCATAATATTCATGGGATTGAATCCCACCCGACCGACCGACCATCCTTTGGAACCATCCCTTTGGAACCATCCTTTGGAACAAACCCTCATAATATTCATGGGATTGAATCCCACCCGAGTCGCCTGTGGATTTTTTTCCACAGACACTCTGAAAGCACTGAGTATACACTGCTTCATATACATGTAAAATAATCAAATCAAATATAACTTGACACAAGAATTTCATCAATCTATATAAAATAACATCGGACAAGGAAGTATATCAAAAAAGAGTGACTTGCTGTAAAAGAGAAGAGAAGAAGCTTTGTTGAGAAACTAACTTTTGTTGGAGGTCAGATTACAGAAGGCAGCTTTTACACTGCCCCATCTAATTCAAGTACATTTTCATCCCGGAGTTTGTTTCTGATCATCAAATATGACATAAAAGTGCAAAACGTGAGACTTACAAGGATGTGTGTAATGAGTGGAACGTTATTTGCGAGTCTCAAAGGTAGGTAATTTGTCCCATTAATAATTGACTATTATCCGGTCCTTTATCACCCATGGCCAAGGGCACATTGGTCGTTAAGATATTCCTGAATTTAAAGTCGATTACCGAGAAATATTACAAGTATTATACAGGAGTTGGTTCCTGAGGACTGACAGAGACTGATTAACTTCTCAGTATAATTGGTACCATTTTGTTTGTTTAACCAACCAAGCTTCTAGATAGCAATTCACTCAATACTCCCTTTCAGGGGTCAAAATTAACTTGAATTTTATGGTAGCCCACAGGACTAGTTTTTGTTTTTTTTGGGTGGGGGGGCTGTCTTCTGGGTTGGTTGGTTTGTTAGTCTACTGTTCTTGTGTTATGAGAATTGTACCTTAACCCTAACTCCCTAGACAACAAAAGCAGTTGGAGGATTTTGAAGGATTTTTATTGTTCAGTAACAATGCTTAGGGAGTTAGGGTTAATGTATATTGATTTTAAGTAATTGTCTTCTTGCTTCAAAAACAATTTCTTGTGTAATTTTGTATTGGTTTAAATTGTATTTTTTTTACCTCGTACGCTGTATATATATTTTACACATTTTAATGTGTCTAAATCTGAACATCAAATAAAATATTTGTCTCAGGTGCTACGGATCCTTTTGGTAAAATTTGTGCAATGATTTCCAAAATTAATTTCTGTCCTAAGACAGAAATTCCACATTGGAATGAATAAAAAAAATCTCTATTTTCTCGTTAATGATACAATGAAATATTAAAGTTGGAACTGTTTCAGGTTGGTTGTTTAAGGAACATCTTGATTTAAGCAGCAAGGATACTTTAAGAAGCAGTTTTGCCATCACAACCAATCGTGTATAAAGGCTTTAACAATTTCAGCTGCAGAACGGTTAAAAAATCATAAATGCATTGAATTAGGAGCCTTTGTTATTTGAAATGCACCTTCACAGTGACTTTTCCTATTTCATCCAACTTGAAGGTGCTGTACCAACGAAGTGACTTAGCATCGGACCAGGAGTACGTGGATGTGCCTGGGGAGAATGCAGCAAACGTCATGGTGACCGGACTGCGTGGGTACACTCATTACATCCTTAGTGTATTGGCTTACACCCGGATGGGAGACGGTGCATCCAGCCAGACTGTGGTCGTGCAAACGCAGGAGTCTGGTAAGTAGATTCCTTGATTCCAATGGGAAGCCCCACATGTACCCTGGGGACTGTCAAGATCCCCACATATGGGGGAACTCGAGAAGTGATCATTTGCAGGGATGGAAAGCAACACATTAGATGGTTGAACTTAGCTTAAAGCTTTTTTCAAATGAGCAAATCCCAGGGGGCATGGAAGGGAGCTTTGTAGATGTTTTGTTGTGATACACAGTCACCCTTTTGTTCTGAAGGAAAAATTTTACCTTCTTAATT
Source organism: Zoroaster sp. YZ-2022 (assembly GCA_029582265.1). Taxonomy (NCBI): domain Eukaryota; kingdom Metazoa; phylum Echinodermata; class Asteroidea; order Forcipulatida; family Zoroasteridae; genus Zoroaster; species Zoroaster sp. YZ-2022. Next base: position 2,226,537 of record CM055819.1, read on the forward strand.
TTCCAAACCTCCAACCATCTCACTCCCAAAAAATAAATCAGTCGATAAATAAATTCCAAAGTTTACAAAATAATATTTAAAAAAAATTCTTAATTTATAGAAATTTTCCTCTGGGTCAGGGTGGTGGTCTTTTCATTTTGTTATATTATTATTTTCATCAGGTAATGAAGGGACATTTGTTAGCCATTCAAAGATGTTTTTCAACCCCTTAATACATGTCGTAGTTTAATTGATAACAGTGTCATGATTTTCCTTATCATAGTTCCAGGACCGCCTACTGGTATCCTGTTCCCAGTAGTAACCGACGTGAGTGTAATGATCACCTGGCAACCTCCACTGCAACCCAACGGAGTCATAGAAAGCTACAAGGTAAGTACATTAGTCTGGTCCCCTGACTGCCTATCAAATCAAGGCACCAGTCTTTTTTGGACAACAGCCTCATTTTGGTTCATATAGTCTTGTGACAAAACCAATATGGCCACTTTGTGGAGTGGTGTTATTGGTCACCTTGTATTGTGTGTATTAGAATAATCCATAATCCCTAATCAAGTAACAGCCTTTTGTCCTCAAACCTTGAGTTGAGTCCGAGTCTTGAGTCATGAAGTTCAAGTCCTTCTATTAGCACCACTGTTAAAATAATCATCTAAGGCCACTTAAGTCTATTATATAGTTGGTACAAGTAACCTTCCATATCTCTCCTACTGTGCAATGTAACACTGCATATGATTGCAGGGTTAGGTGGTTTCCCATTGATAGATTGCGGGGCATACTAATATGTTCAAAAATCAACGTGGGTGCCCAGTGGTTTGTTGTGGGTGCCCAGTGGTTTGTTGTGGGTGCCCAGTGGTTTGTTGTGGGTGCCCAGACCTTCAGGTGGCCAAGATAAATGAATAATCAGCTGTACTTGGCTATGTATCATTGTACACATACCTATAGGAAACTACTAAATTAAACCATGTGGTTTGCAGTGGCATTTAGTGCATGTTTATATGTAATCAGAGATAGTCTTATTTACAGTAGCCATGGGTGAACTTAGTTGAACTTAAAGATTACTTGGAAAGGGAGTAGCCTTCTTATAAACTAGAGTTAAGGACCAGGGGCCAATTTCATAGAGCTGCTAAGTAAATATTTTTACTGAGCAATATGAAACACTACCAATTGAGATTCCACATGGTGTCACCGCAATTTAGTCTTACTTACTACCAGCCAAAATGCATACATTTTGTGTGAAAGTTTGGCCGGTAACCAAAGAAATCTGCTAAGCAAATTTTTTTCTGCTAAGCAATTTTTTCTACTTAACAGCTCTATGAAATTTACCCCAGATTAGAATACAAATGCAATACATTTGATAACGGACATTTCTTTAATCTCTTGTGTCTCTTACACCAGGTGAGTTACTTAGAACAGGGTTTTCCAGACAGCTTCAGCCAGGCCACTGAGGTCAGTATGGACCAGGATTTCACTGTATCAGACCTCTTGCCCGACATGTTCTACATCTTCAACGTGACGGCTAAAACCAGGCTGGGTTGGGGCGAAGACGCCACGGCGCTCATCTACACAACAAACGACAGGAGTAAGTCTTAAAACAGACCTGACATTTCATTTATGAAAGAGCAAGGCCACTTTAATGGGCACTTCTATTAGAATGTCAGAATGTCTATGTGAACATTTTAAAGGGGTACCAAGGCCAGAAATTTCTTTAGGAAATTGTTTAATTTTAAGACAGAAATATTTCAAGGGATGTTTGTACCATCATGACCTCTACACTAATATAGGTTTTATGTAAAACATTTATTTTTCCAATAGTATATAGGGACTTCATTAAGAATAGATAACATAAATAATATTCCACAATCCATTTGTTAACACCATCAGCTGAGCCTACCGCACCTTCCCAACCCAATGTGGATCACATTCGTAGCCGAGAGGCTCGTATCTCGTGGACTCCTGGATCGGACGGGAATGGACCTCTCCGCTCGTACAGTATCCAGGTCAAAGAGGGAGACACTAGCTTTCAAGATCACGCCACTGACGTCGATCCAGACATCATTTCTTACGTTGTTGACAAGTAAGTATATTAGTTGTGTTAAATTTGTAAAGTGGTCTTATCTTTTTTTACAGTCTCTAAAGAAAATTCTGTGTCCTATAAGTTTGACAGTAAATGGATTACTTTTTCTTGACCTACAGATTATCACCATTCACCCAGTACCAGTTTCGCCTCCGAGCACACAACGATGTGGGCCCTAGTCTCTACAGTGATGAATCCATCGTCATCTACACCGAACAAGACGGTAAGATGCCAACCTTTCTTGAAGACTGATTTTAGCTCCCAATCCTTTTCCCCCCATTTCGTAGGAAAAATCACGTCTGTGTTACCCACTTAGGTAGCCCCCACTGAACATTCTCATTGTAGCCTCTAAGCAGTGACAAACTAGGCCAAATCACCATGCTGTCAATTTTGTGTGTTTATAAAATTTCAGAAATTTCAGAAATGTAATAAGATAAGGTTTATTTGAATAGTTAATTAAAAAATATCAGTATTTATTGGTGCATTTGTACATTTTTTGTTTACTTATTATTTCATGATTTTTAATTGATTCTTGATTTGTGTTTTTGTTTTGGTTGCTATGGTACCAGTTCCTGATGGACAGCCCACCATCCAGGAAGTAAGACCAATCACACCGACATCTGTGCGAGTGTCTTGGACAGTGAGTGTCTCGGTTTGTTTTCCCATAATCTTGTGTATATTTTTCCACAATGGTTACTCCTTCAACAATTTAATAATTCTTGGTATTGCAATTTTGTCAAACACTTATGAAAATAATCAATGGAACCCCTTTCAAACAGTTTTAGGTTTCCAGAAAACCTCATTTCAAGTCACTTTCCCATATCTTTGAAACAGGCTCCGCCCAACCACACCCACAATGGCCCCCTGCTCGGCTACCGCATCTCCTATAAGGAATTAGTTGATGAGGATGCCATCTCCATAGAGCGAGTGACCACTGACCCCACCGTTCTGGAGTATGAGCTGACCAATTTGGTCAGATACCAGGACTATGAGGTGAAACTGAGGGCGTACAACGTCAAGGGACCGGGTCCTTACAGTCTACCAGTCACCGTTTATGTCGGAGTCGCAAGTAAGTCCACAGGGCTCATTTTCATCGAACCAGACAATTGTGTGCTTAACAAAAGTGTACTTCATAGGTTATTTCACAGGTGACATTACCGATGTGCTCATGAATATTCAAATTTCATTAGCATAAATACCAAAAAGTTCCCCCAAAAAAACCGATGTGCTCATGAATATTCAAATTTCATTAGCATAAATACCAAAAAGTTCCCCCAAAAAATATCAAAGCACCAACAAATTGGCAATTAAAAGGTAGTAAAGTGATATGAACACGGATACCAAGTTATGCATAATGTTTTCAAGTTAAAAAATTCCTATTTCATAAGTCCTTTAACCCAAACCACCCCATATCCTGCAAAACCCTTTTTGGGAAAAATTCAGCGCTGTTGGAAACTGGTACTTTCACCTCTTTAAATGGGACAAAATTACTACCTGGCAAGAAGTACAGGACATAAGTGCTGAATATGAAAGATCAACGAAAATGCATGGTGCATTTTGAAGATTAGGGCATGTTTTCCAAAAGTGCACTGGAGGATTTTGAAGGATTCAGGAAGGTTCCTAGCCAGAATACCTAGGGGGTTAGAGTTAAAGAAAACAAATTGTCTACCCTGTCCCTCATTTACAGTTCCGTCAGCAGCCCCTAATAATGTTGCAGCTTTTGCGGCCAGTCCTTCATCTTTGCTGGTCACCTGGGATGCTCTACCAGTGGAATCACAAAATGGAGGTCTACAAGGATATAAGGTAACAATCAAAATCTACATTAAAGATGTAACACCCGAGTTTTTCGCTATTTTTAAAGCAATTTCCGTCAATTTTCATTCAGAACATTGCTATTTTTTTAATTGGTTTATTTAAAATGAATGCTGCAGTCAAGGAAAAATCAAGTTCAGATATTATTAAAAAGTTAAAACAGTCATTTTACCAAAAGTTAAAAGAAATGTTTTTCTAATTTTTAAAAATCTGTTAAAAATAATCTGCCTGGTGAAAACATGTATTTATATTGACCTGTGTAAATTGAAATGTTTCATCTTTTTTGCCACAATGAATAAAATCATTTGAATTATAATAATAATAGGTAAAACTTGTAGCTTTGCATGGTGAGAATGATAAGTAAGACTAATTGCGGTGACACCATGTAAGAATCTCAATTGAGTAGTAATTAGTTCTGAAAAGAACTGGGGGTACAACTCGACGTTTCGATCAGTATGCTCTGATCGTCCTCAGGAGAATGGGACTCTTGAAACTGCTGCTGCTTAAGTAGGCTGCTGGAGGATCATCCCTGCTGGAGGATTAGTTCGTTGGTAGGCGGAAACTGTGAGACTATGGGACTAGGATCCTAGGTGTAAGGGGAGAGGTGTGTGCTCACTGAACTGAATCAGTTGTTAACAAGCACAGGGAAGGAGGTGGTTGACTTAGGATATGGGGATCCCTCAGTCTGGGGTTGGTTATGGACTTTGGATATAGAAGATCCTTCAGTCTGTAGTATGGGTGGCCAAATGTCGCTGATGAAGAAACCGATGTCCTGTGGCACAGTGTCGTGTTTGGCGATCTCGATGGCCTCTCTGATCGTCTGGGGTGCCATGCGTCGATGGGTGTGATGAGTTGGGCTGCCTGCCAGTCGATTTGGTGGTCCTTGATGTGCGAGTGCTTGGCGATGGCGGACTTCTCGAAATCTCCTCTGCGGCCGTGTGCTCGGTGTTCCTTCAATCTGATGGGGAGGTTGCGTTTTGTTTCCCCGATGTACTGCCTTACCGCACTCACAGGGGATCCGGTGAACTCCCGCTCTGTTGTTTGGGTCGGTTTGTCCTTGTGGGTATGTAGAAGTCCTTGGAGTTTGCTGGGGCTGAGTGGAACACATCGATGCCTGCTTGTCGGGAGGATGCGTTGTGGTTGTGAGACGTCGAACCTAGATAGGGGAGACAAGCAGAGAGGTTAGATCACTTACCTTGCTTTTGGAGTTTGGAACCGGCCGCTGTGCTGATCTTGTTAGGATTGTAACCGTTGCGTTTGAGGTAGTTCGGATGTGCTGTAGTTCCTTAGGAAGGCTGTCCTTGTCACAAATGTTGTGGTAGCGTTGTCTGACGTGCGGTTGACCGATGACTTGATGCTTGGATGATGGAAGGGCGCTGGTTCAGGTACCGATCTGTGTGCGTGGGCTTTCTGTAGGCGTTGTGGTGTAGGGAGCCGTCTGCGTTTCTGGAAATCCCAACATCAAGGGCCTTGATCTTGTCATCTTCTTCGTTTCCATGGTGAACTTGATGCTCGGGTGTTGCTGGTTTAGATGTTGTAGAAAATCCTGGAGTGTGTCTCTGCCGTGGCCAAACCACAAAGGTGTCATCCACGTGTCGAACCACAGCTTGGGTTGGAGGTCGGCGGTGTTGAGGAAGAGTTTCAAACTCTTCCATGAAAATATCAACAGGACCGAGGGGATAAAGGAGATCCCATGGAGGTCCCAACTGTCTGCTCGTGAACTTGCCCTGAAACTTCAAAACAACGAAGAGACACATGTTAGTAGCAAATCATGAATTTGGTCCGGGGTGAGTGATGTGCGATCATCAAGAAAAGATCTTATGCAGTCTGTCCTTCACCAGGAGGCATGTCTCTGTGGTTGGGACATTAGTGAATAGGAGACAACATCAAAACTAACAAGATGTCGCTGGGTTGAAGTGTGAGGCCCTGGGTGATCTCAGCGAACTGACTGGAGTTGGACACATGGTGTTGAGTGAGACCCACCAAGGGTGAGGAGGATCTTAGCTAAATGACGGGCTGTGTTATGCGTGGGTGAACCTCTGGAGGCGACAATAGAGGCGGAGAGAGGAACATCCGGTTTGTGAATCTTGACTTGGCCAAAAGAACCTAGGGCAGGATGAGCTGGATGGTCTGAGATGTCGGTAGAGTTGGATGGAGAGGCCACCGACACGGTGAGGCACAGGGAGTTTGCTAGCAACTCTTTTCTCTATGGATAGGGATGGGGTTCTTCTTGAGGCGGTATGAATCGGATAATAAAATGTGACTTACCTTGTCCGATTGTATTGTGCTCGGTCCATGATGACTGTAGCGTTGCCTTTGTCTGCGGTGAGATGTGGATGGAGCTGTCTCGTCGGATGTCCCGTAAAGCAGAAAGTTCTCCCTTGGAGGTTGGGCAGGCTGGCGGCTTTACGCAGAACATCGCTCATCTGTAGTCTGGCGTCATCGGCTGCTGTTTTGTTGAGTCGTCGTGGGGCTGGTTCAACTGACTGGATGATTTCTTCCGTTGGAATGGATTTGGGTGTGAGGCGAAATTCATTCCCAGTGACAATACTGATGTTTCGATAGGGTGAGGGTGCGTTGGCTGAGGTTGTGACGGTGTGTTTCTGGAGCAGCGTCCTGTGGCGGAGGTGTGAGGTTGCCTTAGGGATATAGCAGATCCCGTAGGTTTATGAAGCGGTTGGGCGAGATGTAGAAAGATCTCAAGACTCCAGTCGGAAGGTCGTGGGGATACCGGGTGTTCCACTCAGCCCCAGCAAACTCAAGGACTTCTACATACCCACAAGGACAAACCCGGACCCAAACAACAGGCGAGAGTCTACGGATCCCCTGTGAGTGCGGTAAGGTGTACATCGGGAAACAAGCATAACCTCCCCATCAGATTGAAGGAACACCGAGCACCTGCCGCAGAGGAGATTTCGAGAAGTCCGCCATCGTCAAGCACTTTCGCACATCAAGGACCACCAAATCGACTGGCAGGCAGCCCAACTCATCACACCCATCGGCGCATTGGCACCCCAGGCGCATCAGAGAGGCCATCGAGATCGTCAAACACGACACTGTGCCACAGGACAGCCGGTTTCTTCATCAGCGACATTTGGCGACCCATACTACAGACTGAAGGATCTTCTATATCCAAAGTCCATAACCAACCCCAGACTGAGGATCCCCTATATCTAAGTCAACCACCCTCCTTCCCTGTCTTGTTAACAACTTCATTCAGTTCAGTGAGCACACCTCCTCTCCTGCACCTAGGATCCTGGTCCCATAGTCTCACAGTTTCCGCCTCTGGCGCCTCCAGCGAACTAATCCTCCAGCAGGGGATGATCCTCCAGCAGCCTACTTAAGCAGCAGCAGTTTCAAGAGTCCGGCATTCTCCTGAGGACGATCAGAGCATACTGATCGAAACGTCGAGTTGTACCCCCAGTTCTTTTCAGAACTAATTACTACTCAATTGAGATTCTTACATGGTGTCACCGCAATTAGTCTTACTTATAATAATAATGATAGTAAGGTTTGCAGTACCATGTAACAATCTCTTAGGAGTTATAGATTGATGAAAGTCTTGCGTCGGGTTATAAACAAACTCTTAGGAGTTGTAATCATTTTTATTTCTGAGAAGAACTGTTGGTAAGAAACTCTTATAAAAATGCTTTAAAAAAAATTGATGAATTGATAATGAACAGATAACATACTGGGAGACCTCGAACCAAGCCACCACACAACGTACCAAGACCTACCCTAGTCAAGAGACTCGGGCCAATCTGGAAGGCCTGAAATGCTTTACAGAGTACAGCTTGACAGTCATAGGGTTCAATTCGGCCGGTGATGGACCGGTGAGTGGCGAAGCATCGGGGACAACATCCACAAGTGGTGAGAGCCAGATATCTTATTTTAGACTCGATTAACTTATTCAGATTTGTTTTTTGAATATTCAGATATTGTTTTTTTAAATAATATACATGTATGTAGGTTTTAATGATAATCATTGTAACATTCATGCAATTTGGCCTTTTGGCCACAAGATGAATGCAATAAATTCAATTCAAATCAAATTCAAAGATATGTTGTAGACTTTATTTGTAAATAGCAAGTTGTGTATAGAATTTTGAGACAATAATTTAGTCAACCCAGGGATCAGGTTGGCCTAACAGTACTTTCATCACAGTTCATCTTTGTGGACCCTGGATCCAATCCCACTTGGACCCAAGCTGACATGTGGTTTGGGTTTTGAGTCTCTACCTGGTTACGTGGGTTTTCCCTAGATTATTTGGCTGGGGCTTCCCTCCCACATCTAAAACTGGACATTTCTTCACTATCTTTTCTTCATGTTACACTTATAGAAGCTTTTGAGGAATCATTTGTTGAATCCTTGATTTCATTACCAGACAGATGTATTATTATAATAATAATAATAATAATAATAATAATAATAATAATAATAATAATAATAATAATAATAATAATAATAATAATAATAATAATAATAATAATAATAATAATAATAATAATAATAATAATAATAATAATAATAATAATAATAATAATAATAATAATAATAATAATAATAATAATAATAATAATAATAATAATAATAATAATAATAATAATAATAATAATAATAATAATAATAATAATAATAATAATAATAATAATAATAATAATAATAATAATAATAATAATAATAATAATAATAATAATAATAATAATAATAATTTTACCAGATATTAAGCAATGTCCTGTTTAAACATACATGTAACATTGCTGTACAATATCCCCTTCCTTCAGTCATGGCTATTTTCCCCCTCTTCTCTTAATTCAGCTCCTGGTACACCTTCCTCGGTCAGTTTCCGTCGGATCCGGATGGCCTCTCTCAATTTGACCTGGGGTCTCCCAGATCTTCCCTGCGGCGAAATCACTGGCTACCAAGTCTACTACGAGAGTGTCACACCAATAGACGGTATGCATTAAAGTTGTAAATAATTTTTATTTTTTTTATATATATTTTATTCTCTTTTCCCTTCCCTCTCTCCTCTCCTTTTTTTGATTTTTCATGAAAAATAGTGAAAACGCATTCAGATTTTTCGCGTCCATTACAGACAAAAAAAATTCATTTGTGAAAATGTTTGATCAATTGATGGCACCTGAGATAGAAGTATTCCAAGCAGGCCTGTGACTTATCAGAATTTTTCCTGATTTCAGGATTTTTTTACAAATCTATCTTAGACACCAAGGAAAGAAAGAAATAGCCTATATTGTGTCCAAACCTAGTTTCTTGTTTGTTGGGATGTGGAGAGTCTGTAAATCCTCCAAAATGAAACATCCAGGAGGTTCAAGGGGACTTTGCCCTCTAGACCCAGGCATGCAACTTTTCAGCTGATCAGCTGATTTCCTCTTTTTTCTTTAATAATAGTGCTATAGAAAACTGAAAAACACAAGATTTGTGTGCTTGGCCATTTCCTCTTTTTTTGCATTTAAAAAGTTGCATGTCTGCAGACCAAAGGCACGCTACCCATTTTTGTTTTACTTTTGTCAAATCATACCCCTGTCCAAGGGATGTATGATACTATCATCAACTAAGCTCCTGGTTTGTGAAACTGTCATCATTTTTGTTTTTTGAGTTTACCAATAGTGTATAGGGGCTTTAACAGGAAAATCGTATTTGTCATTTTCAGATGAGATATCAACCATCACAGTCGAGATTAAGGATCCCCAGCTCATGTACAGCGTTGAGAAGCTCGGGGAGTTTGCCACGTACATCTTCCGTGTCAGGGCAAAGAGTGATCTAAAAGGCTACGGGCCGTACATGGAGGCAAACGTCACCACCGGACCACAAGAGGGTCAGTAACATCATAGTTTCTTTGAATTATTCACCAAAATGTACCCAAGTCAGGGGTCGAAATTGCCACTAGGATAATGGATTAACAGAAGGACTACTGCATCTGGTGGGTTTGATAGTCCAAGACTAGTGTAAAAAAAAAAAAAAAAATCAAACAAAAACTTATTACTGACAGTACAAAGCAGTTCTTTGGCAGGGTACAGAAAAAATATTTTTTGTAAAGTTTCATGTAAAACTGTTATCAATTATGTTTTTTTGAGATAAGTAATCGTGTATAATGGCTTTAAGCGTAGATTTTAAAACTTTGAGCTTTTCCTTCAGTAGTTTGTTTGGATTCACATAATGGCTATTTATATATAAAATATTGCACTGCCAGTCAGTATGGTTTGGATTTTCAGTCCCTCCCAGCAATCTTGTGATTTTCCAGAAATTCAATTGCTCAAAAGTACAATATATTTTTCTTTATTCTTTACCAGGTGCCCCAGAGCCTCCCGGTTCCTTGAAGCTAGAGCCATCATCTGAATACCTCACCCTATCCTGGTCTCGTCCTTCTAGCAGCGGTTCTTCTGATCTTATTGGTTACATTGTAGAATGTCAGGAGGAAGGTAAGATTATTATTATTTATTTCTTATTTATCCTGTGTGGCCTGATCAGTGATTATCACTGGTCTCCCTCAGGGTCCATGCTTTGAATTGTTATCCAAAGGATGCAGGACTGTAGATATTACACACATGCCTCGCTGACACCAGACTCATGTACGTATGCTGTACATTTCAGTCACCTTAATGCTTGTTACAATACCCCAGCTAGCCTGAATGGTCTCCCAGCTAAGTACTGACTGAGGTGAATCTTCCAATTGAGCTAACTGGGCAGGGTAGATAGCATTCGATACACAGACAGTTAGTTCAATTGAAGAGCTAATGGCATGATTGCCAAAGTTAAGCAACATTGACCGTGGTCAGTACTCGAATGAGAGACCATTCCATGAATCCTTCATTTGGAATCAGTATTAAGATGTCAGTCCAATTTTGTCGGTTTGTTTGTTTCAGGTCGCTCATCCGAATGGGAGACTTTAACAGACACCGTTAGCCCCGACGCCGAGTCATACAGCATTTCTTACCTCCGCCTGAAAGCCCTAACCAACTACAAATTCCGCATCATGGCTGAAAATGAGGAGAGCATCAGCTTCCCTAAGGCAACTGTGGATTTCTATGCTACTCCAGGTAAACCATCTCTCTTGATAAACGTGAAGCTATTTCTCTGTATCAGCCTATTAAAGTCATACTCTCTTTGTGATCTCAAAAGAAATAAATGATCCAAACCTTCTTTGTGTAGAGTTGATATGGGAACCTTAAATCCTCAGAACATTTCTGTCTGAAGTGGTATCATTTTAATAGGATTAAACAATAATAAACTACAAGGGAAACTGACTTGCTACATAAATATACTACTCAAAACAATTCAGGGAACACCGGAATAATCTCAGTTAAAGCAAGATCATTTATTTCAGATAAGCACAATGTTTCACAGAATTGATGAGAAACAACTGCACAATGAAACAGATGCATGTAGTGATTACACATTTCATGACATGACTACTGAAAGAGAGAGGGGGTTGCAAATGAAAATCCCGGGTTCATGGAACATTTCAAACCTATTTGATGTTAAAAATCCAGTGTTCCCTAAATTGTTTTGAGTAGTATAGAATTAGACAATAGTAAACTACAAAGGGAAACCGACTTGCTACATAAATACATTGTCTGGAGTGAAACAAAGACAACTTGACTAGAGTTGGATTAAAACCTACAACCTCCAGGTTAACGTGCCGGTGCTCTACCAACTCAGCCATCTAGCTCTTTGTTGGCGATCTCTTTGTCTTGTCAATATCTTTGTCCGGGTTGAGTGGTGGGCGGGAACACAGAAATTCCATCTTGGAACGAATACAAACAATCTGAATGCATTTTCATTATTTTCTCATTCACAAAATAATGAAATAAGCTGCAACTTTCATGGAAGCATTTACAGACATTTTACCACAATTTCATATTAGCTTTAAGACTGAAACCACACGCAACCGGTCTGGAGACCGGTCCTGAAACCGTAACACCGGTGAGGATTCCATTGGACTTCCTTTCCCCTCCCTACACCAATACCAATCCACCGCCACGATTTGATATCTTTTGATTTCATTTCTATTACTGTAGGAGTTACCACAGAAAGGCCGTTCACAGGTATATACATGCTACCATCCATTCATTGCATGTATACCATTCGCCCTACAATATTTACACACGTGTATATCATTTATTTTGTTTTCATTTGTTCCCCAAATTTACATTGCGTTGCAGAACAGCGTTTAATTATATGCATCTATTAATAATAAAGAAAAGCATGAAAACCTAAATTTATAGGTCTTGTTGTGTTAAAAAAAAAAAAAACAGGCCAGGAATTCTTGTAGGGGCAAGGCCACTTTTTCTGAGCACAGGGCACTTCCATTAGTATATGAAAATGTCTATGGAACATTTGTAAGGGGCACCAAGGCCAAGACCAGGGCAATGGATGCCGTGACCTCTGTGAAATCCAGGTATTATGTTCAAAAGAACTATTGATCAAATGAATGTTTAACATGAGCGTCTTGTAGGATAAGAAAGATTAAGTTTTCATTTTAATATTGGAATGAACATGGTTGATACCTAAAGAGCTTTTATGGGGGGAGGGGAGCATGTAGACTTTGAGAGTTTATTCTTATGTACTTTATGCATCTGTGGAAGTCAGTATATACATGTACTAACAACTAATGATAGCCTGAAGGAATAGTGCCCCAGTAAATGACACCTGTTTAATCCTTAAGAGACAAGTCTTTCCTTGATAACAACTGCCAAATGCACAGGCTTAACGATATCTTTTATTTTGCTGCTATTTCGTTGTGGATATGTCCCAAAACATTTAATAAATCTGCATTTGTTTTTATCTCAAATCGTGTATGAGTGCAACAACAGGAAAATCTAGAATATCTTGTTTTATGCATAGCAATGGCACAGGAGGGTGCTTAAATCTGTGGCCGCTTGTGGCCGCTATCGGTGTTTGGGTTGTGGATCCTTGCGGTCTTTACTAGGATCATTATTGATGTCATGAAATGTTGGTAGTTTATCATATTTTGATGAGATGTACAATTTATGAGTGATGAGATTTGACAAAACCCCATTTGTTATAAACAGTTTCTTACTTTTATCTTTTCATTATCAGCCAATGGAGGGGTATCCCAGAAGATGTTCTATGAGGAGATGTGGTTCCTAGCCATCGTTGGTCTGGTGGTACTTATCGTTCTCATCCTGATCACTGCTACACTCTGTATGCTTGGAAAAAGCCGTCTCTATAAAGGTCAGTTCAACAACAGTACATGGGATTGCACACCATCCATACACATCTATTCTTTATAAGAATATACACGTATAGATACTAGTATGTGAAAATTTCAGTTTATATCCTTGTGTCATTTGTGATGTGATCTGGGGAAACCCTTCACATGGTAAAATTTGTAGTGTTTGTGTTTTAATACATCAAATTAATGAGGACACTGCTTATTTCAAAACTGTTTTATTCGGCATTCTAGGTTGTCTATAACTTGAGTTACGCTCTCAGGGAGTTCGAAAACTGACCTCGTTTTGAGAAACCAAGCTTTTAAGTTCTGAGTAACATTTCACCATGTGAAGGGTTTTTCCCAGATCACATCACATTTACATAATGACGGAAGTGTTTTTCCTTAACCAGAGAGGAAAGCTCATAAACGTGTCACTCAAGAGGAGCCACTGAGTATTGATGATGCTGGCTTCTCGGCCGCCTTTGAGCTGCAGAACAGCGGAACAAACGGTAGAGGAGCAGGAAGGGGCGGGGGCAGGAATGGGGCCAAGAACGGAGCACGGACTAACTCCTACACAAGGTGGGTGATTGTGTGTGACAGATTTCAGGCATTGCAAAGTGGAGTATTAGTATGGTTTGCAGTAATGCAGGGATGTGATTTCTCCGTTTTTTTCCGGAAATCCGTTTTTTGGGGCTGCAAAAGTCAACCAATGTGAATCCGTTGAGAAAATAGGGGGGTAGAATATACCAATTAATTATTCATATCGAGTTTTGCGTGCCGAAATTTACTTACGTACGTACGTACGTTACATCTTTGGTGATGTTTTAAAGTAAATAATATAAGTGCCCACGTTGAGAACGAGGTTGAAGTAGAGCAGTGGAGACTAAATAGTAAATTAATGATCCGATGCTGCTCGATCGATTCTATGCATATCATGCACTTAAAAAAGACTATGGCGCGATCGTACTCATAACGATTAGTTCATGCGTGTGTTGCGTGGGTGGGCTGCTGGGTTCGAGCATGTGAATTGTAATGTCTAGTTCCTGTGCACGCAACACACGATACAGGCATTGTGGTGGTCTGGGGAACAGACTAAAGGTAATTTTGCATCGAATTTGCACCTCGTGTACGTGTGCATGCAGTACATGTGTGTATACGCGTGCTTTTAATGTAACAAACACAGCGCAATTTATGGACTTTGAACATATCTAAAAAGACGATTTTGCCGCGGGGAGACTTGTCATTTGGTGGAATATGTTACAAGAATCCGTTACCGTGAATGGACATCAGAGAGTTGCATCAGTGCTTTGGAAAAGTGATCTGTATGTACTTAATATTGCGACGACAAGGTACGGAGCTACAAATAATAGAAGAAAAATAACAATGTGAAAAGACTCGGAGGAGCTGTAGGTGGGAATTGAGATTCAAAATCACAAAAATTGCAAAATAAAATTGCTCAAAAGTTGTCCCAGGAAGACTTAGATTGCACCACAGAGCATCTAGACTTAAACAAAATTCCAGGGGCCCTTAAGCGGGCCCCAGACCTCACACCATAATAAACTTTGTGCTTTGTGCTCCACGCTTGCACATGGTTTGCACCTTGTTCGCACATTTTCAGGTTTTTTGTTCACAGACCAATCACATCCCTGGTAATGCCAGGACCAAAATTCTCACAGCTGCTAAGCAAAGAATGTGGCTAAGAATTTGTTGTTGCTAAGCAATATAAAACAGACTACCAGCCAACATTAACACATCAGGTATGAAAAATTGGCTGGTGACGAACAATATTTCATCGAGCTGCTCAGCAGAGAATAGTTTTTTTCCTATAAATTTTAAAACGGACTACCAGCCAAAATTGACATATCTGGTATACAAGTTTGGCTGGTAACCAACAAATTTGCTTGGCAAATTATTATGGTAAGTAATTATTTTGCTCTTAACAGAAATTTATTTTTCTTCAAGATTTGATTTGAAGATAAAGCAGGGCATAAGGGAAATGAGTTTATCAAATTGCAAAAATGTCTGAAGTGTTATCCTGTTCGTTCCCTTCCCTGACCCTAGACCACCGCCCAGACCAAGTCCAGGCAGCATAGAGTACTCGGAAGAAGAGGAGAGTAAACATTATGATAATATCCACCGACAGGTGAACCCTGACCAGGAGGAAGCATGTAGCCTCACCGAGAAAGCCGACCTACAATCTCGGACAGATTCTCAGGTACGTCAGTGGCAAAACTTGTCTCTCTGGTCCTGCCAGAGAATTCTTGTCGCTGGCCATTATCAATTTAAAATCTGGCATTTCTTTATTATTAATTTGCAGTTTTATTTATTATTTATTTTTGTTGTAATCAATCAATCGATTAATCAATCAAAAAATAAGCCATCAGGAGTGTAGCCAGAAATGTTTCAAGGAGGGCGGCAAAATATTTTGCCATGTTGGCTAATTTATTATTTCTTGTCTTTAGACTATTTCATACACAATGTGTATCTGAAGCGTGACAATCTTCTACTGAACGGAGAATTAGACAGATGAGATTTGATTTGTCTCTAGATATTTCTTTACAATGCTCCTGAGAGTGTGATTTTTATTTTCAAACATTATGATAGGATAAAGGATCACGTCCAGATAAGATGATAGTTTGAAAGTGGTTGGGGTTTGATCTCTCAAATTAGTATATTTTAGAAATATTATGGATCCTTTTGGGAAAAAAGAAATAAAATTATCAGAACTTTCAGAACACCTAACCATTCAGCCGTCTAGGTAAAACTTGTAGCTTTGCATGGTGAAGAGGATAAGTAAGACTAATTGCGGTGACATCATGTGAAATTCTCTATTGAGTAGTAATTAGTTCTGAAAAGAACTAGAGGAGTTGTAACCTCCAGTTCTTTTCAGAACTAATTACTACTCAGTAGAGAATTTCACATGATGTCACCGTAATTAGTCTTACTCATTCAACCATTTGTTCCATTCATGGCGGTATATGTTGAGAATTGTTTAGCAATTGTTTTAGTGCAACATTTATTTGTGAACTTAACAAATTTGAAAAGAAGAGGTTGTGGGTGGGGTTACAAGAAACCCAAACTTGTTTCTTTCTTTTTCTTCTTTTTTGTAACTCTTGTGTTTGGACGTGATCACTAACTCTACTTTGGGCATGCTGAGTACAAATGACTTTCTACATAAAACGTTTCTTCTCAACAAATAATAATGACTTCTAACTAACCCAGTTTGGTATTGTGTTTTTCTATTTCTCTACATGGTAAACTTTCCACACCACTCACTTGGCTTCTTGCTATCTTACAGTCTTCCTATGATTCCAAGGTAAATTAAAAAGAACTGTAGAGTAGTATTGAAAGGTGTACCCTAAGATCATAAACCTTTTAAAAAATGATCATTATTTTTTGTTTGTTTAATTGTTACCTTTTTCTTTTCTTTTTTTAATAATTTTAATAATTTATACTAGTTTGTTTCATAAAGGCTCAAATAGTTTATGGCTCCCTCTGCCTTCCTCACTAAGTTTTGACACATTTCTTTACCCCCCCCCCCACCCAGGGCTCAGAGAGTGACATTGAGTACACTGAAGACCCCCACTCCTTTGTCAACCACTACGCCAGCGTGCCTAGCTACCCGAGCCACTCATGGAGACGACAGAAGGGACCCAAGGCCTACAGTTATACTGACAGTGAGTCCGATATGCACAGTATCCATGTCAACGGACTCGCTGGTATGCCCGCTGGTTCCCGAGCCCCCTTGCATGGGTTCTCGTCTTTTGTATAGCAAATTGCCAAATTGTTAAATTTTTCATTTCTTTTTGGTTTTTTGAATTAATAAACTGGAATATCTCTAATGTTTTGGAGGAGTTTTGTAATGTTATTTAAAATCTGTACACTATTTGGGTTGTAATGGAATGTGAAGGTTTGTATTGTGAATTAACAGAAGTCTATTATGTACACAAAGTGTACCAGCTTCTGAAATGAGTACGTATTAAAGTATAGATCTGGCATGCGCATTACTTGTCACACTTTATGTACGTAATAGACTTCTGGTATTAAATATATGTTGCACAAGAACAGAATTTCAAAAGTGTTCCGATAAGGTGTCACAATTCAGGTCGAATCGGGAGTCAAAATGCTGGGAA
The DNA here is from genome assembly GCA_029582265.1 of Zoroaster sp. YZ-2022. NCBI lineage: Eukaryota > Metazoa > Echinodermata > Asteroidea > Forcipulatida > Zoroasteridae > Zoroaster > Zoroaster sp. YZ-2022. Next base: position 2,243,747 of record CM055819.1, read on the forward strand.
TGTTATGATTTCTTGTACCGGGACTCTGCCAATTTCAGTTGATAAATTAAAAATGGTGCCAATGTTTTAGACTTAAAGTGTGACGGACTCGTAAACATTGAGTCTAAAGAGGTGATTTTTAACCTTTTTTATACCCAGAAAAACATTTATGTTAAACTTTCTACACAACAACATCCTTCGAAATAAAAATTTTATGTGGTGAAATATATTAAAATTTCTTTTGATTTCAAAAACATTTTTTCAAAGACCTGTAACTAGTTTTGGCGACTTCGGATGCAAATAATTTCCTGAGAACATAATACCTACCAGTGCCTCTTTTGATTAATAAAAATAAACAATAAAACATTTTTTCACCAAATTTGCATAATTATCATAAAATCATTAATGAAATCAAGGTGCTTCCCATTCAATGAGCGTAAATTATTTCCATTCCAGATTTTTGTTTAGTTCGTTTCAACCATTAAATTTAAATGTACGGTAAAATTCAGTCCATTCTACAGGTCAGCATCATTCTACAGGTCAATATCATTCTACAGGTCAATATCATATGAATGTAACTTTCACAATCTGCTTATTTTTTATTTTATTTAGGTTGCACAATTAGTCTTCATGATTAAAGTCGTTTTTAAATTACTATTTTGGAAAAGCATGACAATAATGGTTGGCCCTGACATTAATAATAAATGTTTCTCGAAGTCCAAAAAGCAATAAACTTTTTTAAAAATATTCATTTAATCTTCTTTTAACCCACCATAATTTGTATTAAACCCAGACAATGGTTTGGATTTATTTTTTAAATCCACTTATAAGTATTTAAATTCACATCACAGTTTTTGTTATAATTTAGATATAAAGAAGAAAAAAGTACCTGGTAGTACCAAAAAGGGCTAAATAAAGTGACCATTTCTTCAGTACTGTAGTTTCTTTTCAGTAGAGGGGATTGGTTGTGTATTTAAAGTGTTTTAAAGTTATTTTATTTTCAAGATTTACTTCCCGTATTAGTAATGGAAGTTGTTCATGTTTGTTTTTGTTGATTTATTTCAGTCTTTAGTAATTCAGAGATGAACATATCATAATTTAAAATTTGCTGTAAATATTTGTTCACAATAGGATTCAGAAACCTACCAAAGTGACATACCTAGTAGACTGTAATTCCTGTATTTAAATCATTGATAACATATCTGGAGTTTTTCCTCTGTTTAATTTTACACAAATGCAATATCTGCGTATGAATCATTCATTTTTTTTATAATTTGTTTTCCTAAAAAGAGTTTTTATCAAAATGCTTAATTGGTTTTGAGATAATTGTACCAAGCATCCTGAGAAGTTATTCTGTCTGACATGTCATTTTCAAGATAGCATGAAATGGGTGGGGCTTCGGGATGGGTATGGCTTCAGGCTTATAGACCCCGCCCACCCTTAACAATGCTGATAACTTGCATAAAAGCCAAGTACTTGACCGACATAACAGTTGTCATGGAAAGGCTTAATCCTATTGGTTCAATAATCCAAGCTATTTGATTGACAGGCTTGATTGGTGTATTATACTGACAAAAATGCTGCCGCATAGAAAGATCATTTATCCCAAATCAGGAATGCTTTTGTTGTGTTTTTCTTAAGGATTTATTTAGATGTACGTGTATACAAAATCTTTATGCAGATACAGTCGTGTGTTTTAAGTGGGAAAAAACTGTTTTGTAAATGATTGTTTTTGTTGCTTTGGTTTTAACCAGTACTGATTGTTGGCTTTATGCAATTGTAAGGGAATACATGAAAGTGTATATATCATTTAATTGGATGGCATTATGAAGACAAAATGAGTGAAGTTCACAGTATTTTGAAGATTCTATTCCACCCCTCCCCCCCAACAAAAAAAGAAGAAAAAAAGCAACTGTAGAAATTTCTAAACTTTCCCCTGCAATGTATGTTCTAATATTCTTTTTGTTCCCCATTTTATTAATGTTGCTTTTTTTTGTAATTTTTAATTAAATCGACCATTAACCCTCCTATGCCCAGGCTGAAATTTGGCCCAGTCAGCACGGCACCCACAGACACTCACTTGAGTATTTTTGGTTGCATTGCCAATAGGTCAAACAACAGAGTCACACAGAGCTGTGTATGTACTTGGTTTTGGTTTGACCTCCTTGAGTGCACTGCACAAAGTCAATGGGTTGGGAGTTACATACAAATTTTGAGTGTCTTTAGGTTTGACCTCCTATCACAGCCACATGTGCTTGCATGTATTTGAGTGCACTGCACAAAGTCAATGGGTTAAGAGAGACATACAAATTGTGAGTGTCTTTGAGTGTTAAACCTATAGGAGGGTTAAAATACAAATACTGTGAGCTGAACTCAAAAGTATTTGCTCTGGAAAAACAGTACAAAACTACATATCAAGCAAATTGTATTCACTCCAAATTGTTTTTCCTTTCATAAATCACTTTTATTATTAAAAAAAATACTGAATCCCTGTAAAAATTTCTCTAGAACGTTTTCTTTTTAAAAGCTATGTAAAGATTTGTGCAAAATGCAGGAAAATGCTTACTTGTATGGAGATGTTAATAAGCCAAATGGAATAAGTTATGGATGTACATAATCTTTGCTGAAAAATAAAAGCGGACATTTTCTAAAGCTTCAAGTATTGTACTGTTTAGTGTTAATTCTTAAACTTCCCAATTAGTTTTGAGAGGTAGTTTAATAGCTTTGATAATTATCCAAATGAAAAATTCCGAGGTTTACGATGGTATCTAACATCCCCAGAAATTATTCCTTCAGAAATACTTAATCGGTGGTTGTTAATTTTAAAGTTCTGAAGGAAGATCATCATAAAACTATTTCTTCTTGGGGCTTGCTTATCTGAGAGCAGACTTCCCATAGGGGCATATCTCCTTGTTGAGACACTCGGAGCACTTGGGGTTGACTGGGAGGCAAGTCTGTTGACCAAAACCAACCAGAAGTACGTTGACCTCAGTCCATAGTTCCCTGGGGGGAAAAATATAATCAAATGGTATCGAATCGCAAAGCCTTTTTGAGGGATGCTAGATGGGACACCTTTCAGAGTTGGTCAACCTCATGTTAATCAAGGGTTCACCAACTCTAAACAGCGCCCTCGTGTGTCTGAAATGTTTGTCTATTAGTGTTATAAACAAAAATAAACCCTAATTCAGAAGAGCAAAGCTGGAAAGAAAAACTGGAGAACCAGCTTCAGAAATGCAAAGGGGGGGAGGGAGAAGGTAAACTACAAAAGGGTTAGAAAAAGAACAACATTTTTTACCTCTTGCATATACAAGGGAAAATGAGGGGTGCTCATCCAGAAGATTAAACCCCCACCCAGTGTGCACAAAAGAGACAAGATAGAGCTTGTGAGGAGAAACACTGTTACCTTGGCAACCATTCCTCCAAGCCCTTGCGAGTGTCCTCCGGCACACTTGTCGGTTTCTTGACCCACTTCAGCCGATTGGAGATGCGATGAACGTGAGTGTCCACTCCGATCCCTGTCATCTGGTCCCAGGCGATGTCCATGATGATGTGTGCCATCTTGGGCCCGATACCAGGCAACTTGACTAGTTCATCCAGCGTGGCCGGGATGTCGCCGTTATGTTTGTCTTTCAGGATCTGGGTCGTCCGCTTGATGTAGTCGATCTTTTTCTGTATGTTTTTTTTAATTTTTTTTTTCAAAAAGAAAATGAATATTTGAGCATGATCTAAGGGCAATAATATTTAATTCAGCAATATAGTGGTATATAGTGGTTTATTGTTTCATATATGGAATTTGTTAATTCAGATTTGACAGAGCTCATTCATAATGTTTCCCTGAGCCGGACATGATGGCTCATCCAGGGGGGGAAAGGCAGACTTGTAGACAAGTTTTTTTTCCATAAGTCAAGTAAGAATACAGAAATATTTACTTGAATATGAGTATATGAGTACTCCAGCTCTGGTACAGAGGAGATGGGAGGGGGAGGAGGTCTCAAAAACTGCTGTGGCTAGCATTACATGCCCGTAATAAATGCAGTCACTGATCTCTATTATACTGATTGAATAGCATGAGCGACCCTCTATATATATATATATATATATATGTTTACTTGTTCGGACATAGGGCGACCGACTTCTATAGAAATTGCTATTTCTCTGCGTTAAGGCGACCGTTGCCGGTCGCCTTAACGCTCAGCTACCCTTTAAAGTCATAATTTTGTCATAAAGTCTAAAAATCATCGCTTCCTTAGCCTCTAATTAGTGTAAACATCTTATTTCCAGAGTTTTGGACGGTTGGAGGATATATAAAAAAAGGGAAAGGTAAGAGGGAATTTTGTGCACGTTTCTATGGAGCGGTCGCCCTATAGGTGAAAAGAGAGTTATATATATATATATATATATATATATATATATATACATAACAGCAAAAGAAACGTCACCCCCTAAATTTTGATAAGTCTGAGAACGTGTTTAGCTTGTGTCCTCAGACGTCATGCATGACGAATTTTGAGGTCAACCAAATTTGCCACATTTGTGTTCGTGTTACACTTCATACTCATAATATTCTTCATTAAACAAATTATATTAATTATAAAATGAAAATAATAAATATTTTTAGGGGTGACGTTTCTTTTGCTGTTATGTATATGTATATATATATATATATATATATATATATATATATATATATACAATTCAATCACCTCACATTAACCCTATCCTTCCCAAATCCTCCAAAATCCTCTTTGCCAAAGTGAAGGATTTTGAAGGATTGAGGTTACATGCTTACATGCTCTTTGCTAAAGTGAAGGATTTGGGAGGATTGAGGTTATTAGGCACACTTGACTTTCCATGGTACATGTACATCCATGTTTGTTGTAGTGATTGCAAGGTCAGTGCTTGGGTCAGTGGACACTATTTATTGCTCCATGCATGCAGGGAGGGTCCCTGGCCATGTACATGTATCACAGATTAGAAACACATGTATGCATACATGTCATGTGCTTGCTTTACTACTGAAAGATTTTGGAGGACTCAGGTTATGTGTAAGCAAGTGGGCCTAGGGAGTTAGGAAGGATTCAGGTTATGTGTAAGCAAATGGGCCTAGGGAGTTAGGGTTAAATACTAGCTACAGCAAGAAAACAAAATTAATTTACATGCAGGGCGAAGGGGCCCCTTAAAAGAAAAACCCCTGATTATAAGGTAAGTGGTGGCACAGAACATCTCATTCTCACTTTCCAGAAGCCAACAGGATAGATCAGCTCGCCTAACTTTTCATCACTTGTCTCAAGGATGTTATCCACTGTACATCCATGATTCCTCAGTGCTGCTAAGGCCGTCGATGTGACCTGGTCTTTGGTCTGACTTGATAACAACAGAGAGAGCAACACGTGGTAACGAAACACCTGCAATAGACAAATGTTTTTTGTTTAAATTCATGTAGACTTGTATTCAAGTTCTCAGAACTTCCAGTCCGAGTCCATATCATGAGTCACATAGGTTGTTTCAAGTCCAAGTCAAGAGTCACATTCATGTAGGTCAAGTCTTATTCAGCCAGAGTCTTAGTCGATGTCAAATCTGAGTCAAAGTCCCAATAGGCTGGTAAATGAAGGGGACCAATATCCTAAGATCAAAGGGTACATGGAAAGTAATTATATTACAGTGCAGGGGGTCCTTTTTAAAGATTTTTGTGTGCCCCACTTTTTTGGCAGTGTGCGTCCCCCTGTTGCCTATATGACTCCTCTTCTCTCACGACCCTGCCGGATCTGTGCCTCCATGGTTATGTACCTCAGGTGGTGCATCATGGTCACATATCTTCTCTGCTCCCATAGAATCAACAGGTGCGTCTTTCTTCTTCCTCATCTCATGGATGTTGTCCAACATCTCCCTCCATCCCTTTGGCACCCATCCTTTTGAATTGGTCGTCTTCTTCTGACCGGCACCATTTCCATCAACCTTTTGTTTCTCTCCAGCATCGATTTCCATCTTAGGAAGTTTTACTTTTGAGTTTTTCGGTTCCATCTTGTCAGCACCCGGTTTAACCTTTTGAGATGGGGGTCCCGCCGTGCTGGTTTCATATTTTGCAGATATATGCTGTCTCTTTAAGTTTGAGATGCGAGGTGTTTTTGTTTCTTGTTTGGCTGCAAAAGATTCTGTAACCGTTCTTGACTTTATATCTTGATCTCCATTTCCAAGCTTCAGTTTTACTTGGGATCTTGTTAACCTTTTTTGGTCATTATCAAAATACGGCGAAACAGTTTTTTTAGAACTCATTTTGAAGACGGTGAGATTTTTCTTAAACAAATTATGTGGAATCAGTGATGCGCTAGTTATTAACAGCCTCAGCAACATTAAGCCATTTTCATGATTTTAAATGCCAATGTGATGTCATCACGATGTCATCCAATGACCGAAGAACAGATTCAACACCCGATGATAAACAGCTATGAGATTATGTCATCGGACTCTGAAATTTTGATTATGTACTAGAACATAAACATTGATCAAATCAGTACATTGACTGGTCCCACGTGTTTCGTTCGCGGGAAAATGACGTAACGTGCAGTACTCAATATGATTGGCTGTTTGTAAAATTAATTATTTACCTCTCTCTAAACACCATAGTTTTTTCTTCAGTTTTACTCCAAATATTATTTTGATAACAATTATTTTAACTAAAATAATATCAATTTAATCTTAAATTATATATAGTGCATTTAAGTATGACATTAAACTTAATAAATCATTGCAAAATATTTCAACAAAGTTAAATTTCGAAAAAGTGGTTGCGTATGTTTCTTATGAGCACTTCCGGCTTTGGTGTGAACTTTCAACCTTTTGACATTCGATCTTAAGCTTCGGGTGTGTTTTGTCTGTGCTGTCACGCCATTGACTGCGTCGAACAAATTTTTTTCTGGGAGAAGCAGAAAAAGGTCGCCAAGATTTCGTTCCGAAAGTTTAAGACGGTGCAGTTCAACTCCCGTCGGTCCGTTCATGCTATGAGCAACATGTCTCGCGGGGCAATGCTCGTTATTTCTGGCAACTCGCACCCCGAGTTAGCTCGCCTTGTTGTAGCGTGAGTTTACTATGGCCTTTATGGGTGTTATTTTTTCTATGGGAAATTTTAATACGCCATTGACTTTGTGTTGCATCAGTTGTGTGAATATGACAATAGTTTGTTGTTAAAATAACAAGCTGTTTCTGATATTGCGATAATACTGATTAGGAAAGAATGTAGAATACAACCGCCACTTTTCTATCCAAATGTGACAAATACTGAAATAGGCCTATCACATATTTTCCTTTAGGCCAAGAGATAGGTATGTGCGTATCCCACGCATTGTCGCAAATCTTTTCGGCCGCGGCCTCAATCTCGGGTTGAATCGCCGTGGCGAAGACACCGTGGAGATAGCGCGCGCTTTGTAACGTTTCGCTGAGGCTGTTCTTTTTGACGTACCCAGGAGTTTTTTTTTCGAAGATGTAGATCACATATTCTACTTCAACCTCGTTCTCAAATTTTCTGAATGCGGCATCTAGAAGTTTCCAAAAAAATTCTCGAAATTTGGGTTTGTTCTTGCTCATCAAAACCATCGACGATTTACTCAAAGGTTAGTAAAACACCTTATCAAACCACAATATTAATTTGTCTATACTTGTTTTCTACCTCTTGGCCAATTTTGACGGCGATTGGACGATTAGCAGTTACGTTTTTTTGATGAGCAGAAATCGATGTCAACCAAAGATTGTAATGCGCCGCGTTCAGCACGCTACATTGTGTACCATTTTTGATGTCAACAAAACGAACGTTCAATCGGCCGAATTTTCAGTCCGATAAATCGTCCGTTTAAACCTATACATCGGCGTAACACAATAATATTAGTTCTCATAACTTATTTCATTTTTTTCGTTTTTCCAGTCCAATATTATTTTTTTTTTTTTTTAATGTTTAATTAAATCAGGGATAAGAATTTCTCGCGGATTTCAGTATAAATATTAAAAAATCCTCATATTTTGAGTAATTTGAATGTTTTTAAATTTTTTTAATTTATTTTCATTATTTTGTTTCATATATGTATATATACAGTCCAATATAATTTATAAATTGTTCTAATATTTAATTAAATCAGGGATGAGAATCTTTCGAAGATTTCAGTGTAAAAATATAAAAATAGTCCTCAGATTTGAGTAATTTTTTTTTTCATTATTTTTTTTAAATTATTATTTTTTTTAACACAATTTTTTTGTATTTCTTATTTGTAAATCAGCACTACAAAACAAACTAATCATTGAATTAGCCTGGAAATAGGTTATTATTCTTCCTCTTTTCCCAAGCATTCCAGTGATACCAACCTTTTGAAAATCGGACAAGAATTTTGAAAGTTATGATATGGAATCCGAGAAAATCTAGGAAACGGGTCACAAGTCAAATTTACATTTCTTTTGTTTTTCCTTATAAAATATTTGCCATTTACAGGCCTAAAATTGCCGGATTCAACATGTCATAACTTCCTTATTTTTGGTCACAGGAAGATGATCCTTATAATAGTTATATCATTGTAATCGTCTATTCAAGACCTTGACAATGATACCAGTTGTATTGGAATCTGTTAATTTTGAAATTTTTTGTCACATAGCTACAAGAGAATGAAAGTCATAGATTTGCATCCGGGAAATTTCGAAAACGCATGATGCTTTTTTTCATTATTCATAATTCATTATTTCCATTGATCATTAATATTAACAGCGCAATCACAAGATGTTTCTTCTAATTTATTGACGTATTCTTAATCATTTTATGTACATGCTTTCTACCTGCGAGAGAGAGAGGGAAGGGTGAAGGGTAAAAGAGGAGTAACAAGGAGAATTTTGGTCATTAAGACATGCATCATTATACGTGCGGGCCGCACACACAGGCATAAGATACAAAGGCTCAACAGCGAACGTGTTGTGCATGTGAAGGCGGTACAGTTGCAGGTGCGGATCGGACGGTCCATACAGTTTTAGCGTGATGCGACCTTTTTTGTGAACGACGGGACTAAGACTATTAAGAGAACATGTGCTAATGATTATAGTGCACATACTGGTGGAAATTTGGTAAAAACTTCGTTTTACTGATGTGGATGATTTGGAACTAAATTTGTTTGGTGGAAATACCTTTTTTGTGCAAATAATGATTTTTTTGGGCAAATAATGAAAAATTTAGGCGGTAGCTTTCGGGACATGCGGGCGGTGGATGCAAATCTATGACTTTCATTCTCATGGCCTTAACCCTATTCCTTCCCAAATCCTCCAAAATCCTCTTTGCTAAAGTGAAGGATTTTGAAGGATTGAGGTTACATTCTACATCCTCTTTGCTAAAGTGAAGGATTTTGGAGGATTGAGGTTATTAGGCATACTTGCCTTTCCATGGTACATGTACATCCATGTTTGTTGTAGTGATTGCAAGGTCAGTGCTTGGGTCAGTGGACACTTTATTGCTCCATGCATGCAGGGAGGGTCCCTGGCCATGTACATGTATCACAGATTAGAAACACATGTGTGCAAACATGTCATGTGCTTGCTTTACTACTGAAGGATTTTGTAGGATTCAGGTTATGTGTAAGCAAATGGGCCTAGGGAGTTAGGAAGGATTCAGGTTATGTGTAAGCAAATGGGCCTAGGGAGTTAGGAAGGATTCAGGTTATGTGTAAGCAAATGGGCCAAGGGAGTTAGGGTTAAATAAAAGATGATGGAGGACACACTTGAAGTTAAGAAATGAATGTATGCACATCCAGTGACATATTGACCATTTTGTCGTCAGCTAAAAACACATGCTTAGTCATTGTGCACAAGTGGCGGTTGGGTTTGACATTCTTTCCACTGATTATATTAATCAACCCTTTTAATTTCTCATTTTTATTTTTTAGACGACTTGGTGTTGAACTTGGAAATGTAGATGTATATCTTCAGGACAATAAAGGTACTTATATTATTTTTGTATTCAAAATTTATAATTGATGTAAAGTTGATGTTTGTAACTATGGAGTAGCTAATGTATAGAATGCAGGGCCAATTTTTTCCCTTTTTCTGAATTTGACCTAGGAACCGCAGTTGTGTATTTTTAAGTCAGATTACGTAAATTTATAAGAAGTAACCTTCGGTGTGGCCTTGCATTCTATAGTTGTACCGTAACTTTGTATCAAGGGACACACCTCAGTCCTCAGAATCAGATGTTAGAATGGATATGAACAATCATAATGTATTTGCAATATTTTCGTCATAATCATCATACACTTTTGGTAAATTGCCTGTATCCATGCTTCATCAAGGGATATATATAAATAAACCAACCTGTGAAAGTTTCAGTTAATTTTTGTTTGTTTATAAGAAAATAGTGAAAATGCATTCAGATTGTTCGTATTCATTCCAACATGAAATTTCTTTCACTAATTTTCTGAAACTGATCATTTATCAATTGAGTAGTAATTAGTTCTGAAAAGAACTGGGGGTACAACTCGATAATTAATAGTGAATAATGGCTCAAAAATATTTGGTTTGCCCCCGTCATCTTTTCTTTTGAAATTTTCTTATATAAATGATCGTTGTGCATTTTGTCCATCTGATGAACACAGAAACCAAAGTAGACATTGGGGAATCTGTGCGAGGCAAAGATGTGTTTATTATCCAGACTGGAGCAAAGTAAGTAACTAAATAATCACATTTCATCCTTACAGACAGTGTATAACATTGGTATAATATATAGTTACCCAAACGAAACATTACTGACTCAGAAAGCTTACTCAGTGTAAAGTTGATGATGATATCAAAAATTCTCAAAAATTATGTTGTCAGCTTTGCTCTCACTTCAGTGAAAATAGGAAACAAATTAAATTTCAAAAAGTTGCCACCATGGTAACTTTTTGAGAGAGTGTAGCCCAACTTGTTACAACATAGTTAATTCTGTATGATTGTGTTTGGAGTGCAATGCAGTGGGACTTGGTTAGAATAGTCCAGACTATACAAAATAAAACATTAACCTTATAACCCCCAATGGTTTTGGCTAAGTACCTCCCTGAACCCACCAAACTCCAACGCCATACATGAGCTATACAGTACCGAGTCCATCAATATACAATTCAACTCGAAAGTATTCAAAATGCAAACCATGTGGTATTTGTATAATCTTCTCACTAATACATGCATTTCACAGGGATGTTAACAATGCCATAATGGAGCTTCTCATTATGGCCTATGCCTGTAAGACATCCAGCGCTAACTCCATCGTCGGAGTCATCCCCTACCTTCCCTACAGCAAGCAGAGTCAGATGAGGAAGAGAGGGTCCATTGTGGCCAAGCTACTGGCAACGATGCTCTGCAAATCGGGTGAGGGGAACGTTCTTGGCTTCTTTGAACCCAGAGAATCATGAGCACTGAAGCACAGAATTATACTTTTATAATTAGTTTTGATGTTTCAATAAGCAGGCTTCACATTTTTGATGTTGATGGATTTGTTGGATTTGGCACTGTGCCAGAGGAAAGCCTGAAAGGGTTAACCAATCACAGCCAAGGCTAAAACAGTGACATCATAGTCGGTGACTGTGATTGGTCAAATACCTTCATTTAGGACTACAACACATATATCCTGCTGTTCATGTCTATGATGCAAGAGGTTCATAAATAATGTATGGACTCTGGTTTTCCTGAAATATTGAGTATTGAAGCCTGTGGGGTGTTGTGGTTGAGCAGCCTTAGACACTACTTTGCAAATACAAGCGTGTGTTGCATCTTGGTCTAGCTAGTGATCACTGTTAACATTTCCCTGTACGTTACTGTCATTTAATATCAAACAATCTGTGTAGTTTCTTTAGCATAGCTAACAGTTCGTTGCATAAGTGCAACAAGGTCGTATCTAAAAAATAAAATGCAACAAGGCTGTATGTATAGTTTGATGAAATTCTTGCGTCGGGTGATAAACAATTGATTTAATTTTGCCCTACACTGACGTTGTATAGCACTGTATACTCAGTGCTTCCGAGTGTCTGTGGGAAAGGAAAAAAAAGGCTGCATGTGCAACAGTGCATAAATTTGCATATATTAAAACAATTGAGTGCAACAACGTCCATAGGTTTTGTAAAAAGATATGACCTTGTTGCACTGAGCAAACTCCATGTCTGCAACAAGGTCATAACTATGTTGCACTGATGACCTTGTTGCACTGATGCGACGAGTTGTTCAATATGGTTGTAACATTGTTAGACATTAGCTAGACCAGCATGCATTATGCAAGTCAGATGTGCACTGTGGTATTTGCGAAAAAGTCTATTAGCTGTATGTGATAAGTTTTATTTGAGTTGATGAACTCTTTGGTGATTTTTCTCTGCATAGGGTTGGATCACATCATCACAATGGATTTACATCACAAAGAGATCCAAGGATTCTTTGATGTCCCTGTTGATAATCTCCGCGCCTCGCCCTTCATCTTACAGTATATCCAGGAGAATGTGAGTATAACCAGGGGTCATTCTCATAGAGAAGTTTGCTAAGCAAGCATTATTGCTTTTTTTCAATATACCACATTTCAAATAATATCTTGGCTATTTACCAATAGTTGAATACTATGGCAGAAGTTGAAAAACAAATATTGTTTATAAACCGCAACTTTCAGCAATTCTTAAAATCCTGACAAGTGCAATTTCCAAACCATCTTCAGATACCAGATTGGCGGAATGCAGTCATCGTCGCCAGGAACCCAGCCTCGGCCCAGAGAGCTACGTCGTTCGCCGAGAGGTTACGTCTGGGTCTCGCCGTGATCCATGGAGAGCAGAAAGTGCCCGAGCAAGATAAGGTTGATGGGAGACATTCGCCACCGACGGTCAGGACTTTCCCTGTTCACAGTCGCGACATGCTACCCTGTAAGTATTTGGTGTGACTTGAAAACGGTTGTATCTGGTTGGTAAGTGTGTCAACATAGTGTTTCAACATAAGCCTTTCCATGAATGTTTCAATGGGAAACCATCTTAGCCTGAAATCTTACCTCTTACATCACACAGTAGGGTAGACATTTGAAGCCACTCGCAGCAACTATAATAGATTGGAGTTGCCTCAGTGGTTTGTTTTAAAATATTTACTGTTGGTAGGTGGGTTAATATACTACTCAAAACAATTTAGGGAACACCGGATATTTAACATCAGGTGGTCACACCCGTTATTGAAATGTTCCATGAACCGGGATTTTTATTTGCAACCCCCCCTCTCTCTTTCAGTAGTCATGTCATGAAATGTGTAATCACTACATGCATCCTTTATCATCTGTTTCATTGTGCAGTTGTTTCTCATCAATTCTGTGAAACATTGTGTTTATCTGAAATAAATGATCTTGCTTTAACTGAGATTATTCCGGTGTTCCCTAAATTGCTTTTAGTATATTTAAGGATTATTTTATTGATTTGTTTTTTGGTTTTTGTTTTCTTTCTTCACAGTGTTCACTCCTAAAGAGAAGCCCCCTATCGATGTCGTCGGTGATGTGGGTGGTCGTATCGCCATCATTGTGGTGAGTGCATGGATGTAGAGCACACTGTTGTGGTCATATGGAATATTGCATGTATAATGAAAATGTGTATTTTTAAAGAAATTGTTCACATGGGTAAAATGTCTATAAACACATCCATACTTTATAAGAATCAAGAGCTATGTATAAAAATCAACAAGTGAAACTTTCAGATTTCAGTGAAAAGGAAACAGTGAAAAGGCATTCAGATTTCAAACTTGTAATGAATTTCACGTTTTTTTTTTCCCAAAATGACATGTCAGACTGAACAATTCCTCAGGATGTGTGGTACCAATTGTTATCTTCACATCAAGTAATTCTGTAATTTTGTAATCAGTCTTCAATAAAATATTGTTTCTTTGTTCCCAGGATGACATGATCGATGAAGCCGAGTCCTTCGTTGCCGCCGCTGACGTTCTCAAAGAGAGAGGGGCGTACAAGATCTACGTGATGGCAACACATGGAATCCTGTCAGCCGACGCCCCCAAGAAAATTGAAGAATCTTGCATTGATGAGGTGAGACAAATTTTCTGTTCAGTAATTTTTTCTTTTTTTATTATTTTTTTTGGGGGGGTTGGAGAGGGGCGAGGAGGGGTTGGGAGGGGTGATGTTATCCTACCTTTTGATTTTGAAAATCCTACAATGAAACCGGGTTCCAACTAACTTCAGATCATGGAAACTTTCCTTGTGTATTTTATTGTAAATACCAAGATTAAAAACAGTTTCCTTGCTATACGTGGCTATAGAGGTAAACCGCTATAGGCTAGTATATGCCTAATGATAATGGCAAACATTTTCCCTACCTTTTCATTTTCTCACAATATCATCCCTGGTTATTGGATGGCTGCCTTAATCCTAGAGGGGATAAAAGCAGGCCTGGAATTTCACATAGGCCATGCCCTCCATTGCCCTGGTCTTGGCCTCGGTTCCCCTTACAAATGTTCCCATAGACATTCTGATATTCTAATGCAAGTACTCAGGAAAATGGCCTTGCCCCTATAAGAATGAAATTCCACAGGGATTCTGATGTTCTAATTGAAGTGACTTTACTCAGGGAAATTGGTTGTTCACCCTACAAGAATGAAATTCCATAGGGATTCTGATGTTCTAATGGAAGTGACTTTACTCGGGGAATGAAAATTCCATGTTGAGAATCAAGGGTGGATTTATGGTGCCAAAAAAGGGGGTACACAGAAATTTGGGGTTGTCACATGTTGTTTTAACCAAACAGCTGGCTCTATTTATTAGTTTATCTTCATACCTAAGGAAGTGTACACCTTGGGTAATTTACCCAAGTAAATCAGAACTTTCTTGTTGTGAAGTTGGTGATGGTGCCAAACATCCTCAGAAATTATTCCATGAAATGCTGTTATTTTTTTAGAAAAAAGTGAAATGTATTACAAATTTAAAATGGAATGGACCATGTGAAGTTTCTTAACGTGAATGGCTGAACATAAGCATGTTGCTAACAGCTCTCACAAAAAGCCTTTATCCGTATTTGTTCTGAAATATTTTTTGTTGGCAATTTATTATTATTTTTTTGCTGCTAACCCTGTACCTCATTTCCTAGGTTGTTGTCACTAACACAGTGCCACATGATCTGCAGAAATTACAGAGCAAAAAAATCCGGACGATCGATATCAGTCCGGCCCTGTGCGAAGCCGTTCGCCGCATCTTCCATGGGGAATCCATGTCTTATCTATTCCGCAATATTTCCATGGATGACTAGTGGGCTCGTCTAGGTATATTACCATAGTTCATGTGTGTGTGTATACTTATTTCTCCTGTGCACAGTCTTTGTAATGACCGCATCCAAAGTCTATCACCTACACTGTACACTCTTTTGCCCACTGAGCGAGGGCGCACTTCACCTTTTTTTTATGTGGCATCATATGCATAACTGTTATACCAACATCACTGGTCATTACATGCATCAACAAATCCCCAACACCTCATTGAAATTTTGATAAAAAAGAAACAGTTTCATAACTTTTCTTAACATTTTTAAACTGAAGAATGTTAACAACTCTTTTTTGTTTGTTTAAGTCAAGTAACGAGTCATTTTTGTCCAAGTCAAGTCCCAAGACGAAAAGCTGTGCCTTGAGTGAGATTTAAATCAAGTCACTGACTCGAAACAACAAACTCGGCATTTGGTCAGCGAATAAGATTCACCATCATGCACACCACTCCATGGAAATATTGTCGGATTCATTAACACTTTCTTTTATAGAAACTCGCATTTCACTTTTCCCAAACATGGATTATTGACATGATATCAAGCTGGTATTCTCTCAAACATGAGATAACATGATCCATATATCAGCAGCCTCCATCTTTAATATAGGTTTTCCCGGCCAATTTCGGAAAAAAATCATTCAATTTGATACCCGGCTCATTCAATTTCGTTTGAAAATAAATGCTCAGCTACATCAGTATTCAACAGTTAAAAAGAGTCATTCAATTTCAACACCTGAGCATTCACTCGACAAATAAGATAATTCAATTTCAACACTTGAGCATTCACTCGACAAATGAGATCATTCAATTTCAAATGGTCGCTAAGTTCATTCAATTTCGTCAAAGCCAGCAGCAACAGGCTGGTGCGCTTCGATGACTCTGAATTTGATTGCACCTATTGCGAAAATGTGGTAGATATTCAACATAAGAATGGTGATTTTGTAGTTTTGAATGCCTATAAACGAAATAGAATGAAAAGAAAGAAATCATGTGTACACGAAAACGAAATTGAATGCAATAATATCGAAAGAGAAACCCTAGTTGGATTGAATTATCAAAATCGCGTGAATTTGAAAGCGTGTTGATGAAATTGAATGATTTTTTGTTGAAATTGGCCGGGAAAACCTATAGTTATGGAGGAAGGTTGTGGGTTTTATTTACATAATGTACCATTTCTGTTTTATGTACAATTCTGTTTTCATATTATTCTTCGGTTGTCTGGAAATCTCAGCCCTGTTTCACTAACAAACACCACTGTGATATTGCTGCAATATTGCTGATATATATTTCTGATATATATTTCTGAAATATATATATTTCTGATATTTATTGCTGTGATATATTGCTGTGATATATTGCTGTGATATTATGGTGATTTTACCGTGATATTACTGTGATATTACTGATATATTGCTGTAATAGTACTGAGATATAGTTGTGATATTACTGAGATATTATTTATAGAAAAGGTACAAAGTCATGAGAACAAGTGTGAAAAAGCATTACAATTGTTAACAGAATACGTTTTTTGAGAGTTTTTGGAAATGTGCATATTTGCTTGGGTTTCAATGACAGGATTAATCTGGATTTTTAAAATAAATTGTTGCAGTATATTTTTGTTTGTGAGTATATGTGAAAGATAATAAGTCACTAAACTAACTTCATAAAAAATACTGAATCTCATCAACTTATGTCATAACTTATGTTGCAGTATATTTTTGTTTGTGAGTATATGTGAAAGATAATAAGTCACTAAACTAACTTCATAAAAAATACTGAATCTCATCAACTTATGTCATAACAGGTTACAGATCTTAACCCTAACACCTACTTATGTTGGCTAGATTCCATTCTGAATCCACCAAAATCGATCAATATACACTTGTTGGATTTTGATGGAGTTGGTACAATGGCAAATGCAAAACACAGTCCTGAATCCAACAAAAGCAGCTGGAGGAATTTAATTCATTTGGTACACATGGCATCATGATTCACTGGGATATGCATGTACAATACTTGAAGCTATAAAAAAAAAAGCAAAACCAATGGGTGGATTTTTAAGGAACTTGTTGTTAGGGTTAACGCAACAACTACCAGGGCAGAATTTAATGGCACAGCTTACCATTTTCGCATAAAAATAGCGTACATGCATACTTTGCGTAACTAGGGATTTGCGACCTTGCTTAGCTCTGGAACTGGCAGGGGGAAACAAACCTTCCCTACTGATGCCTTTAGACAGGGTTGACACACTCGGTACAACTCTGTCTTTGTGCGTGCGTGCACATATTTAGATTATAATGTCATGGATTGGGTTATAGCAGTGATTACAATTATGGGTGTGATTCAAACCCTACCTACACCCCAACCCCCACTCCTGTATCACATCAATCTCTTATTTACCATATTCTTTCCTTCCTTTCTTTTACAGGTCGTGATTACGAACACAGTACCCCATGACCTCCAGCGGTTCCAGTGCACCAAAGTGCGCTCCGTGGATATCAGTCTGGTCATCACCGAGGCCATTCGCCGCATCCACTTTGGGGAGTCGATGTCTTACCTCTTTAAAAATGTCCCTGTTGAGGACTAACCGAGAGGAAGGACTGATAACCCTCACCCTAAAGCAGGACAAAGAGACTGTTCATTTGATCAAAACTCAAATATGATCTGCTCCCACAAAATGATAATAAAGTCAGCATTTTACAAAACTGAGATGTACATGTATTAACCCTCCTACTACTACAAGGGTCAAAATCAGTCAAAATGTTAATATACTTGCCAAGGTATATCTAATGCACTTAAAAGTCAAACACTGTCAAACCTTACGTGTAGTAAGTACATTAACAGGTCAAAATGAGTTGACCGTTTTTGACTGGTAAAAGCATTGTCTGGTATTGTTGAGGGTGGTCAAAATGACAGTAAAAACCAGTCAAAAATGCCCCTGTGTGCACATTTGGGTCAACAGTCGAAACAGTCAGTTGACTGATTTTGACCTCTATAGCAACTTCCCACTAAAGTGCAGCTAGAGAAGGAGGGTTAACAAATTCTGAAGAAAAAGAGCTTTCCAACAGTACAAAACACTTGGGGTACACTTATCATTCAAATCTGTTGAAATATTTTATTGAAGACTTGTAGTTTCAATAAATCGTGAAGAGTAACACTTTAGATTAGCATTTATGTTTTGCAAAATATTTAAACGTTTCACTTATGTGAGATATGAATATTCATAAGTACTATGTCATATTAGTTTTAACCAATCAGATCGAAGTATCAACTAGAAAAGAGATTGGTTTTCTTTTCTATTAATTCTTCATTGATATTTGTTGATCACAATGAAAGGACGGTGTGTGCTTATTAAATAACAATTTAACTGAAATTTATTCTGGTTTCTGTAATAAGTGTTTGTTTGTGGTGAACAATGTAATACATTTATGCAAAATGGATAACCCTTGACCTGTCTGTAGTACAGACAGGAGAGGGCGCTGTAACAGTTTCATAGTCCACCACATAGTGTTATTTTATTTCCAATTAATTTGCTATTGTATTTTGTTTCTTGGAGGGGGGAGTGGGTAGCATAAAGGAATGTAATGTATCAGCATCGAGTTGGAAGGTCATGTTTGTTGACAACAATTTGAAATTGTAATAATAGTTTTGTTCATATTAAAATTCAAAGAAAAACTGAAAGTCATTACCTTATGTTTTTCACAAAAAAGGTATTTGTAATCAATATTTATTTAAAAATAAATCACTGTTACATTGTAACTAACTAAAAGTGTCAAAATATTCTTTTAAGAAAGTCTCAGAACTTGGAGATAAAAAGCTACACATTAAAAACTACACATTCATTAAATTAAAGCAGTGTTTATGTATTCTTTAGAAAAAAAGGATAAATCATCAGTTTGACATTAAAGTTACTTGGTATGAAAATTATGGTATCGAAATGTCTCTTGAAATCTTTCCGTCTGAGTTGAACTGTTTGATCTGATTTTAACCTTACACTGATGTTTTGTATAAAGCACTATATCCTCAGTGCTTTCCGAGTGTGTGCAGAAAATAATCCTCAACAGGTGACTTGGGCGGGATTCGAACCCACGACATCCTGCTTACTCGTGCAGGGCAAAATAAAATCTTGTACCCCCCCCCCCGGCCCTATATGGTTCCACCCCTTTTGGGATGTTTAAGGTATACCGCTTGAGGGCGCTAGTATCAATCGAGCACATTGAATGTGTTATGAAACCGAGTAAATTGCTGTGCGTGAAACCTGAGGAAAACCTCTCAAAAATTCAGATTAGAAGTGGAAAAGAGTGCAAATAGCGACCATTTGTAAGTTATCTTAAATGTGTTTCCGACTGTTCAGTACTTCTTGTTGAAACTAATTGCATTGTTCTCAATAATGTATTTTAAAAAAGCCGGTGCGTCTGTGTTTACAACAACTTATTTTTGCCATGCCTGTTTAACGTTTGAACCTCCATAAACTGATGAACGTCGATGTCAGTGACTGAACTTCTGAAGTCAAAATAACCAAGTTTTCTAACCTGTAAATGAACTTGGATTCGAGGGTGAAACTGCTATTTGCATATGTAATGACGTATTTACACATGGTTTTGTGACCTAAACTTTTGTTTGAGATGGACAGTCTTGATTTGTCCGTTTTGTTTTGGCTAACAGTTAGTTGCAATTAGGCTTGGCAGGTACACTCATCTTCCCACACCAAATGTGTGCCACAAAGGAAAAACCATTTTCCTGTGAGGTTTGTTCCAAGGAATTTTCCTTGAAATGCGGCCTACAGCAGCACATGAGAACACACACGCAAGAGAAACCATTTCTATGCCATTGGTGCGGGAGAGCTTTCTCCCAGATTGGCAACCTGAAAACGCATCATCTTCAACACACTGAGGAGACACCCTTCAAATGCAATACGTGCGGTGCGGGATTCCGCAACCGTGGCAACATGCAGAAACATCAACGCGTCCACACTAACCCCTTCCTGTGCAAAGAGTGCGGCAAGTCCTTCAAGACGATTGACCGTCTACGAGGGCATCAGATGATTCATGACAACATCAAGCCATTCTTTTGCAATTCCTGTCCGAAGGCATTCATCAGCAAGAGTAAGCTCCTCGCTCACAGCCGAGTCCACACCAAGGAGAAGCCGTTCACATGCGACCTCTGCAACAAAACCTTCACACAAAAAAGTGCCGTCAAGCAACACCGGAAGCTCCACACCAACGAGAAACCATTCCTGTGTGATACCTGTGGTAAAAGTTTCACACAGAAAGTGAATCTCCAACACCATCTGGATACACATGCAAAGGAAGTCCATTTTGAGTGTGAAACCTGCCAAGAGAGATTTCAGAGCCAGAATGCCTTAAACAGCCACAGACAGAGTCACGTAGCAACAGTTGAGTCCGTTGACGTCTGCAACATCTGCAGTGAGAGTTTTTATCAGACAGATGAGTTTGAACAACACGAGAGGAGTCCTCAGTTCCTTGAGGAGCATCTTATGAGTAATGTTGATAAGGATGAATTTACCAGACTTGTGCAGGAAACGCTGTTGACTCCTTTGCCTTGGATGACAATGAAAGATTCTTGACCTGGGCATTATTTGTGACTGGATCTTACAAAACGAGTCTTACGGTTTCATAATTCATGCCAATCAGAGTTTAACCAGGATTTGGAAATAGGGCTTCCAAATAGGTTATTCTTTGAACTGGCAATACTTTTGCATATATCAGTATTACAAAGAAAACGGGTTGTCCATTTAGCAAACGTCATGGCCTTCTGGCCCTCAAGTGTTGAAAATGCACCCAGTCTCCCTAGTCCAGGGCACTTCACAATACCTTAACCCGAACCATCCCAAACCATTCAATCTCCAACAGCAGGGTTTGTTAGATTTTGATGGACTCTGTACTTTGATTTTGGTGGACTGAGGAAGGTTCTTAGCCAAAATAGCTTGGGGGTTAGGGTTAAAAGCATATTGCTACACTATTGTCTCCTTTTACATTCAAGTGATTATGGTTACTATACTATGCACTAGATTTTGGCTGAATATGTAATTACTTTTAGTATACAGAAAAGGGAGATTTCAAGGATTAACCCAATCAGGCCTAGGGTAGGCAGATTCACGCAAGCCGCCGCTGGCGGCGCACTTCAAAAGCTCACTTTAGACATCGCGATTGTGACCGACTCACTCACATCCGGGTTCGCGCGAAAACGTTCCCCCTGGCTAGCTGTTTAATATGTCGTCGTAGCTCGCGTTGTCGCTGTGCGGATTAAGCGTTAATCTGTAGACGCCATCTTAGATTCATTCATAAATTTTGCTTCGTTTCAATGCAAAATATCCGAACTCGGACGTTAGAAATATCGCCGTGTTTACGACCCGTTTTTCATCATTGTGCATGACGGAAATTCATCATCAATTTAGAGGTATTGGATGGTCTTCACGAAACTTGAAACCACGAAAAAAGGATACACCGTATCGTGGTGCCAACTGTAACGTTGGTGGAAAAACAGTGCAACTCGCGGAAAATGATCCGACAGCAAATTTAAAAAAAAATCACCTCTATCGGCGATTTGACTCGGTGAATCGGGGTGTCACGCACGCTTAATCGGGGTGTCACGCACGGGTGGATTTTGGTATTCAATGAGATTTTTTTGTTATAAAAGGGGTACATGCTATATAGACACTTTGTTAGTACTACAAGGATACGTTGCAGGCAAATGCGGTCACAACTTTTCAAATGAAACTGGCCTCCAAAATGACCAAATATTTAAATCAACAAAAAATCGTAACTTTGCACAGGGTTAACCTATCATGACCATTGACCCCTCATTTTCTTTCTAATTTTTTGCTCTATCCAGTGATATGACATTTAAAAGAATTGAAGCAACTTCAAATTGTCATGAAACTGCCTACCTAGGGGATGGGGAGGATGGTCAGCAAGCCCCCAGTGACTTTTGTTGGATCCCGCTCCCCCCCCCCCCTCCCCCAATAGATCTTGTTGAACTCGACATCTCCACATAGTTTATGAAAATCAGCTGAAGATTAAAGAAAATATGGCTTAATAGGGTTAATTCCTAGAATGATTTTCACTCAAACAATAAGGCATGCTTTGTTTCTGAATAATGTTGATGCCACAGTTAGCACAAGTCATGTGTTGGATTGCATTTTTGTATTTGGAATTTGTGGAACATTCATTACTGTGTATAAAATTTGAAAAAAAATTGATAACCCTTCTGTGACTGCAAGGGTCAAAATGTTGATATACTTGCCAAGGTATATCTAGTGCACTTAAAAGTTGAACACTGTCACCTTACATGTCATAAGTACATTTACAGTTAACCAGTTGGCGTCGGAGGCCGTGTATACACGCAATTTTTTTTTGCACCACGGATCAGAGAGCGTCTATACACGCCAGAGGAAACTCCGGAATATTTGTATGCATGCTCGGTTGACGTGGCAACGAGCCAAGTGTACAGTGACATGCTCGGTAGACGTGGCCACATGCTGTGGAAGCTTCCATTAACGTGTGGGGAAAAGAAACCCGCGCAGGGCCCAGAAAAACTTTTTATTCCCGACGCAAACTGGTTAAAAGCATTGTCCAGTATGGTCAAAAAGCAAAACTATCAGTTGACTGGTTTTGACCACTATAGCTACTTGCCACTAAAGTTCAGCTATATAGTAGGAGGGTTAATTGTATATGTTGTCAAGGCATAAATGCCAGCAAATGCATAACTTGTCTTATTCCCCAGATATAATCCAAATCATTTACATGTAAGGCGCTGAGAATATGTCCTTGTTATAAAGCTCATGTACACAACCAGTATTCTCGAAATCATTTTATAAAATTATTGCAGATTTACATGACACTCACTTGGTTGATGATGGTATTTACAGTATATCCAGATTTGGTCTTCCTTGTAAAACCAGGCTTCCAATTGTAAAACTTACTTTTTACCAAAATGATGCAAACAAATCTTATGCATTTTAACATAATTAACCCTAACCCTCCAAAATCCTTCACTTTAGCATAGATTGAGGTTATTAGGCATACTTGCCTTTCCATGGTACATGTACATCCATGTTTGTTGTAGTGATTGCAAGGTCAGTGCTTGGGTCAGTGGACACCGTTTGTTGGTCCCTGGCCATGTACATGTATCACAGATTAGAAACACATGTGTGCATACATGTCATGTGCTTGCTTTACTACTGAAGGATTTTGTAGGATTCAGGTTATGTGTAAGCAAATGGGCCTAGGGAGTTAGGAAGGATTCAGGTTATGTGTAAGCAAATGGGCCTAGGGAGTTAGGAAGGATTCAGGTTATGTGTAAGCAAGTGGGCCTAGGGAGTTAGGGAGGATTCAGGTTATGTGTAAGCAAATGGGCCTAGGGAGTTAGGGAGGATTCAGGTTATGTGTAAGCAAATGGGCCTAGGGAGTTAGGAAGGATTCAGGTTATGTGAATTAAGCTGAAACTTTCACAAGTTTGTTTTTATACAAACATCACTTGATTCATAAAAAAGTATGAATGCAATTTACAAATTTTTTACAAAAATATTTTACCGGCTTTAAACCAAAAATGTATTGGAGTCATTTGAAAAACGTTTCAATCAATCTTTATATACATACATGTACTGTATATTCATTTATTCAACAATTTGTTTGTGAAAAATATGTATATTATTACAATTTAGCAAATTAAATGGCATGCAACTGTTTGTTTGCATTAATTTTCATAATTAAATTTGAATATATTTTTCCTTTGTTCTTTTGAATATTATTTCTAAATATATTTGTTGTGGTTTAACCTTGGTTTAGTCAATGGTGGCTCTGGTTTATCCTTGGTTCGGCATAGCTATTAGGAAGAGCCATTTAGTCTTATATATGGTTCTTTCTTGTTTCAATATCAATTATCTTCAGTTCGTTCTATTTATCAAGGTTTAAACATTTACGTTTTATCCTTGGTTTATTCTTCAGACGGTCTGGTTTTATATCAAGGTTCCATCCATTTTTTCCCTAACTAATCCAATGACGTCTGGTTCAATCTGGTTTACCCTTTGCACAACTCCTGCTCATATTAACGAGTAGAATCAGAGTGCCCAATATAGTAGCAAGTATTGTAACCGTGGCAACAACAAATGTGTGGTTCACCTGTCCCACGGGAACATCAAAATGTAACGTACTGCTTTCCTGTTGAAATAAAAAAATTAAAAAAATATTATTAATTATTCACTTAATTTTTTTTTTTAATTTGTAAATGTGTTTACATATCGACACCTGTTACCCCAAATAATTCAATGACCAGTTAGAACAACCATTATGCACACTATTTGTATTGTCTTTGACATTTAGGGCGAAGAATGAAACAATCACTTTCCATTCGCATATATTCTTTTATTTCCAACAAGCTTGCTATATGTTCTACATGTATATGCACTGGTTTTGTTGGAAATGTTGTCCCGTGTGTATCTAAAACTAATTCGGCAACCATTTGGCACCATTTCTGAGGTTATACCATACGATTAATAGTACCCGCTCAGATGATGCATCAACTGTCATTTTTGGTGATACTAACTCGGTTTCATTAGATTTTACTGTGTCATGATGTGCCAACAGGTCTTAGGACTTTTTGTAGGTCAAAAATTTCCACAAACACTCTCACCCTGTGGTTAAGTGGTAGAAGTTGCCAAGTGCAAACGGTCTTGCTCTTTGTGTCACATGGGGCCTTGTACAGTTCCAAAGCAGCCTTTGTGTGTACAGCTCTATGAGTTCCCTTACTGGATGGTCCTGCAATTTCATTCAAAAGTGTATAAGGACTAAACATCAAGAACCAGCTCTATTATTAAGATGTATCACCTGTGTTTGATACTATACATAACAGCAAAAGAAACGTCACCCCTAAAAATATTTATTATTTTCATTTTATAATAAATATAATTTGCTTAATGAAGAATATTTTGAGTATGGAGTGTAACACGAACACAATGTGGCAAATTTGGTTGACCTGGCAGTCAACCATCCCACAACATTGTATATTTATTATGTTTAATAATATAATTACTTAACAAAATTTAGGGGGTGACGTTTCTTTTGCTGTTATGTATATGTAATTTCCAGAAATTGCCTTTTCACTATGTTACATAGGAATATAAGTTAAATACTTCAAAATTACACATAATTACAAGAAGTGTGATTTTACATTAAATATGTCCCAAATTTAGTTAATTTTGGCTCTTTAACCCTCCTACTTTTGGTGCCTTTTTCAGACAAGTTGATGCACCATTTGAAACCATTCATTTTGTGAAACACACCAAGGTGTAGTGTATCCACCATTCAAAAACCATTTGAATGGATTTGAATGGTAGTAAAGCTTGCTACCAACACTTTTCAAATGGTATCACCATGTGTGTACAAAACCAATGGGCATTTTGGTATGTGGAAATTTTGAATGGTTTAACGGTAGGAGGGTTAATAAACTGTTAAACCAAACTTCTGAATTATTTTGTGAAATAACACCCTTACTACCAAGGTATTAGCCGGGATTTAGAAATAGGGTGTCCAAATTATTCACTTAAATACTTTTACATGTAAAGGACAGATAAAATAGGGTGTCCAAAAGACACCCAGACCCCCCTCTGGCTAACACTATGCGGACTACAAAACTTCAATGTTTGAAGACTTCTACCAAAGACACCATATGAATATTTTCTTCCAAATGCGTGTCTTGTACCTTTGCACCGCAACAATAAATATGGAGCCGGCAAAGACACTCTGGCAGATTGAGTGTCTGGCTTGGATGACGGTCTGTGATATCTCAGATGAACTGTCATCTCTGTGGTGAAATTCACCATGGCAACATTATCTAGATGAGCTATAATGGATTGACTGGAGGGATACACCAAGATAGTGTGTGCTTCAGAGAGGTAAGCTGGTTTCTCGAGGTCAATGTCTTCAAAAGCTACAATCTGTACAGAAGAGGGGGGAAATGACCTTTGTATTAATGCTGCAATACCTTTTTGGCGAAGGTCATAAATGTGCAATCGTACTTATTAAAGATTATATCCTTACATCAGTGCAACAAGGTCATATCCTAGTTATGACCTTATTACAAATAAGGTTTATAGTCCGTGTGACAACATCATATCTTTTTACAAAATTCCTAGATGAACCTTCCAAAAGAATATGTTGCTGCCATCTTAAAACAAAGAATAGGAATTGCTAAGTCGAATTTACAAAAAATTTACGTACTATAAGTTTTTGTTGAATATAACAAATCCTCTATTGTGAGGAAAATTTCACAGGCTAATTTTAGGATATATTTCTTGACAACAAGAGGGTTGAAAGGTAAAACTTGTAGCTTTGCATGGTGAGGATGATAAGTAAGACTAATTGCGGTGACACCATGTGGAATCTCAATTGAGTAGTAATTAGTTCTGAAAAGAACTGGGGGTACAACTCAACGTTTCGATCAGTATGCTCTGATCGTCCTCATTCTCCTGAGGACGATCAGAGCATACTGATCGAAACGTCGAGTTGTACCCCCAGTTCTTTTCAGAACTAATTACTACTCAATTGAGATTCCACATGGTGTCACCGCAATTAGTCTTACTTAAGAGGGTTGAAATGAATGTACATCACCAAATACCAAAGCTGTACCTTCCCTTTAAATAACCTGGCAACTCGATGCTTGTCTGGAATATCAGTTACCTGAGGTCCTCCAAATTGGACCGCAGCAGCAGCTTGATAGAGATCAACAAACAAACCCTTTGGGAGACTCTCAATCAGTAGAAGTACACATGTAGTGCATTGGTGCATAGGTTCAAGCAGCACACTCAATGAGGTATGGATGTCTCTACAATTTGACAAAACGAACAAACTTTGACTTGAAAAACAAACCAAAAATGGAAAAGAGGACTACCAAATTTGGATGTAAATTGATACAAAAAATGAAATACAATAATTATTTAAAAAGTTACAATATAATTTATTATGAAATCTCTTACCTGTGAAAGCCGCTCTTTGTTGAATATCTTGTAAATTGAACATCTCTTGAAGTGACAATACATGATTCTTCATTAATTGCTTCGGTGCCTCTGGCTGTTTTGTTTCATTAACAAGAAAAATAAAACAAAATTCTTTTAAGGGAAATCAACTTTGTCAAAACTCCCAAATGGGAAAGAATGTCGTATCCAACCACCACTTTTTAAGGGCTTTTTTGGAATTTTTTTGCAACCACTAACCAGTTAAAAAATTATTCTATCGGTTTTTGGTGGTACAGAAAGCGAAAACTCTTTAAAATTCACTTTTATGATGGTTTTCGGACTTTATTTCCCTTCAGAAAATAGAAGGATCCTATTATAGTTGCCACTGCGCATGTACAATGACTGTGTTGGTCACTAATTGTGGAGTTTACAAGATCAGACTGACATGACTGAGGAAGTCATCGTATACCAAAAATGCCTGATTTTTCATGAAATAAATATCCTGGAATAATTTGAAGTATATGTCCATCATCATCCATATGTTCTCCACCTTACTAGGTAGGTAAGATTACTTTATTGGTTATATTGAATGAGAAAAAGTGGCGGTCGGATATGACATTCTACCCCCAAATGCATATCATTAAGCCATGGAGGTTACCTCCATGATTAAGCACATCAATTCATTTATCGATTTGACATGTTTGATCTTTGACGTCACGATCATGGAAGTTTTGCCATACTTGTTCTACAATATCAAAATTGTATTTATTTTACTTACCTATGGTGGATATTTTGTTTTTTATTTCAGTTGGTAAACTATCCATTTTCTGTTTATTGCCTTTCGTGTCGCAGGAACCTGTTTGTAACGCCATCAGCAACATACATGTACAAACCAGACATGTTGAGCAGACGACGCCAATGTTTACAAGTCGGAAGTTCGTAGTTGAATACATTTTTACTTTCAATTTGAAGGTAATTTTTATGTTGATCTATTGTTTAAAGTCTTTCGAAAATAACACATATCGTATCATGAAGGTATATTTGAACAAAAAATGGCAAATTGTAAACCAAAAAGTAGCCCAAAATTACTAAATGCAGCAATCATTTGAAGGAACATCTGCGGAAGAAAATTGTACACGGAAAGCGCCATCTTGAAATTAATCGACCGCTAATAGTAAATAGCGCCCTCATGGGTTACCCAGAGTCAGTGAAGTTTAGTTAATCGGTCTACTGTTAAATTTGCATATCTAGTTTTTTGAGAGACCTGGAATTCGGTTTCTTTTCCTTAATGAATTCAATGTTGGATAAACCAAGTACACAATAAAATACACTTAAGAGGACAAACAACAACTTCAGGAAAAACTTTATTGTTTACACGATTCGCAGTAAAATTGCAAATGTTTTTTCATATAAATTGATTATATTTTTTTATTTAAATTATCATTTCTTCATTACTTCAGTAGCGTGAATTGGAAATGACGACACACACACACAGCATCTGTATAACAACATTGATTTCATCAGCTGCGAAAAACTACTGCATGCACAAAGTTTGTCATGAAAATTGGTTTCAGACGAATCTACTTTTTGCAACTTAGGCAATGCTAAATTCCAAATAAATATAATACAAGTGTATTTGCCAAATGGATTCATATAAGTGCTTATTTTGTGTAAAGTCGGTACAAGTATCAATCATCCTGAGAAATAATTTCATTTGCAGTGCTTTCATCTTGGAGAAAACAAATATAATATCGACTTTTTGTAAAACATTACGTCATCTTTTCTCAACAAATGAGGGCACCTACTTTCTTGGTTAATTGGATGATACATATCTTGAAAACAAGAGGGTTGAAGTGAATGTATGTTTTGAAATACCAATGTTGTTCTTTCCATTTAACTTGCAAAGAGACAGCTCTTAGCACAAAATAAGCTCTTGGATAAATGCAAGCTGTAAAATATTGTTCTAAGATGATAGTAATAATTAGCAAATGCTATATAAGCAAATGGTCGGGAGGAAAGGTAAAATTTGTAATTTCATGGCTCATGTTTCGATCCAAATCTTTATCAAAGGTAGCAATATTACTGAAAGTTTGTTGTAACAAAACTGGCAAGAGAAAATACAGTGACATGTACGGAATGTACCTGAAAAAAAGTTACAATAGGAAAAACTTTCCCAATCTATTATTATGTGTATGTTTGGGGGGGGGGGGGGGTTCAGGCACTAACAACTTCTATGATTCTAAGTACTGCATAAAAAAAAATTATGCTTTTAAGAGTTCAGACGACATTTTAAATAAACTCTGCGCAACACATGCTTTTAACCACTTCTGTACATTAGCTGGTGCCCCTGCTGCTTGTCCCACACTCTGTAAAGCACTCCAGCAGACGGCGTCAGCCACAGATACCGATGACCCAACCAGCCAATCTCTTTTTCCTAGGTGTGAATTCAACGAGCGCACAGCCCCGGTCTTTTCTTTTGAGTTTCCGTTGAGAAGGGCACCCATTGCTAGATCGAGCCACTGGTCTATTGAAGATGCATGGGCGATGTTCGTTGTGTCGTACCCTGGGTTTAGAAGACGCGCTACATATCGGGCGATGTTTGCCTCTCCGTGGATTGGCGATTGCATTGGCACTGCCACCATCATGATGGGCCCATTGGACACTACAATGAATACAACAAAATCAAGCAAAATTATTTTTCACAAAACTTAAAGCCACTATACACTATTGGTAATCGTGAAAACATCAATGATCACAGCTTTACTTAAAAATTTACTTGGTGTAAACTTGACAATGATATCAAACATCCCTTGAAACATTTCTGTCCAAGCAGCCTGAAGATCTAACGTCAATTACACCAGATACTGGCCGCGCCGCCATGTTTTCCCCTGAGATTCATCTTTGACCTTGGTTGGTAGCTAGCGCGCGAGCCTCAAAGTGTGATGTCAGATCTTCAGCACAATGTATCCAATGAAACCCCTTGAATGGTGCGCCTGGAGCCTGTCTATATCCTTGACATAGGATAAAGATAGGGGACCAGTCTACTGTCTATCGTTTTAGTAAAATTAGTGAAATCACAAAGACAGAAACTTCAAGTTGGAATGGAAGACGAACAATTTGAATGCAATGTCACTATTTGCTTCTAAAGAACAAAATGAAATAGGCTTTTTTTATATCTCTTGATCCCATGCCTTATGTACCAATTGGCCACATTGACAATTTTTCTAAACTTTTCTAACTTACCATCTTTCCAAATCAACGTTAGTGATATCTGGGCTTCATCTCGGCCCAGCTGTTGGACTCCGTTCCCAAGACAACTCCACAACCTATCGGGCAGCAATGTCACAGACGAGTGGACATGTACTGCCGATCTGCATCTGTACTGTAGTTTAAGCATCTCGTAGAGTACACTCAGCGAGAGGGGCGGTTGGGATGGGTTGGCGTAAACAACAATATCGTGAATGGTGTCTCCCTGATAAAAGAAAATAATGGGGAAAAAACATTAGTCATTGTCATTTCTGCATTATTCAAATATTTGATTGTGCATTTTGTACACTCAAAAGATATTTCTAGAACATTCAAGACAAAATTCTTTACAATTCACTACATGTTGAAACCATATAAAGACATACTAACTTTACAAATTCACGTATATGGAAATTAGGTTTGCAGTGTTATTCTGTGAAAATTTTCCCTTGTATTTTCAAGCATTTCAGTGGGACATGTGAACCCCGACAAAGTTTGTAAAAATACTAGATTCCTGCATATGTGAATCAAGACCCAAAATTTTACTTGGGTGAAAATATTCAAATGGCTAAAATTAATTTGATTTAATTTAATTTAATTAATTTATTTGTTTTACTAATTTATTTATTATTATTATTAATTTTTTTTGGGGGGGGGGATTGGGGCTTGACAGACTTGTTACTGTTAGGGGACTCATTAAGCCACTACCCCCCCCCAAGAGTCACGCCTGTTTTCTCGTCTTCTTCTTTTTACCAAATCTGTGCTTAAATTCTGCCCATCTGCAGCCGCTGGTTTGAATTTGACAGCCAGTGAAGACACCTCATCCTCCAGAGATTTCAGCTCTTGTAGAATGCGTTCTTGACGACACTCTAGCTCTTCAAGTTTGGGATCCTCCTTGAAATTAAACAAAATAAACATAAGAATGCAAATAATAATAATATGGGCACGTACAGCACACGTATCCACCAAACTGGTGCTCAATGCGTATTACATTAGTTACATAAGACAATCAGCAATACACCAATCACTAATTGGAATCAAAGAGCAAGTTATTTCTTTTAATTTTAAGATACATCAAACTAGCAATGCAAAACTATATTTTTTCAAGCAAAGTGCATCTTTATGAGTAAAAAGAATAGTATGGGGCATAAATTTCTAAAATAAAAGCTTAATTCCACCCATGCCAAGCATAAACAAAAGTATCATTTAGACAATATCAATAATCAATTTTCTTTTTTTTTAAACAAAAACCACACAAGAAAAACTTTGAAAGAAAAAAAACAATAATTGACTTAATACTGTAATTATAGAAAAACAAAAGAGTTTAACTGTGATTTCAGCCACGAAAAATATACTACAGTTTATAAATTCATTAATCAACCATAAATCATGGAATGTAGCAACAGCCGACTCAGCCGCGCTGCGCCGGCGGCTTTGAAGTGAAAACTACCCCGAGCTCGCAAAAAAAGAGCTGTGCCCAACGATCAATATGCCCAAGTTTAGCACGCATTTCATACCTGATTTTCCCCCGATTTGTCATCATAATAACCCTCCATCTTGAACATACACGTGGGAAGCTCTACAGGAATTTTTTTAAAGTCGTAATATGGCTCAACTCTGTACATTCCTGGGCCGTTCATTGTTAGGCCGGGGACATCTTTATTGAATCGTACACAAATAGTAATGTGTACACGTGTAATATACATGTACATGTACATACATACGTAATAATATATCGCGTAAGCTGATGTAAGATTTCCTGCACACACACACATACACACACATGCACGGCGTATTTTGTAGAGAAGACATTCTGACGTTACAAGGCCGCCGTTGTTTTCTAACAGCCATTGTCATTGGATAGTATATTCTTCGCTGATGACTATTAGTTGGGTTTCAGAAGCAACTTTTCATTTGTTTCTTTCATTTTATGACAATTTATGATCGATTTATCGGTGAAATATTACACGAAGAAGGAAAATGCTTTATAGTGCGTCAGTTGCAATGAAATATTGAGATATTTAATAGGGTTAATTCGAAAAAAATATATATTTTTGGTGTAAAGTTCTAACTTGTTCAATCTTGCATGACTTAAGAATTTCAGCCAATCATAGACGACGTTGTTTTTGTCATAAAATATTTATCTCGAGTGACTGTTTCGCACTTTTTGCGGTTTATCGAGACTAGCGAAATGAAACTTTGGATGTGGTGTAAAAAGCACTTTTTGATGAGAGATGAAAAACTAAAAAATATGCCAATTGCACTAAAAAATAGTCCGCGATAGTGTAAGAAAAGAAGTAAATTAGGTCACGTGGTCATTCTTTGGAAAATGGCGGATTGACCGTAGATTCAACATGCAAGCGGGATTATAAACGCCAAAATACCGCCACTCCGCAAAGCATCCAGGCCCCGAATCCATCTCAACGCACGGAGAACATACCGCTGCTCTATCCGGTGCAGAAAAATCGGAGCAAAATGATAAAACGGGGACGCGGGAGACCGCCGAAATCTGTCACCACTGCGAAAGGAGCGGGAAGCATCTCCTCGCCTGCCGCCAAACGGAGAAACATCGGCCGTGGTGGCGCGGTCGGCAACGGGGACAGCGATCATGATGAGTCGGCCGGGAGTCCGTCAAGCTCTCGGTGCAGTACCCCGATGAGTCGAGCCTCCAGTCATATGTCGTCCCCATCTTCTTCTTCAACTCCGTCAAGGGGGAGAGGACGTGGGCGTGGCCGAGGGAGGGGTAGAGGGAGGTTAGCAAGTCCAGCAATTACCAAATCACCAAGAACCCCAAGAGAGGCAGCAAGAAAGAGCAAACGATTGATTTATGTAAGGCCAAAAATTTATTTCTAAATTTATCATTTTCAAATGCAGTAAAAACAAATTCATATATAATTTAACGATTCACTTAAGTTTCACTCGGAACAAAACAATTAATGAATTATTAAAAATAAATTCTAACGTTAAGTGACTTGTCGGGTAGAATGTCATATCCGACCGCCACTTTTTCTCATTCAATATAGGCCTAACCAATAATGTAATTTTACCTACCCAGTAAGGTGGAGAACATATGGATGATGATGGACATACATGTATACTTCAAATTATTCCAGGATATTTATTTCATGAAAATTCAGGCATTTTTTGGTGTACGATAACTTCATCAGTCATGTCAGTCTGATCTTGTCAACTCCCCCGTTAGTGACCAACATGGTCATTGTACATGTGCAGTGGCAACTATAATAGGATCCTTCTATTTTCTGAAGGGGATGATTTTTTAAGAAGGGAAATAAAGTTAGAAAACCATCATAAAAGTGGATTTTAAAAATAGGTATCGATTTCTGTACCCCAAAAAATCAATAGAATCATTTTTTTAAACTGGTTAGTGGTTGCAAAGAAATTTAAAACCCTTAAAAAGTGGTGGTCGGATACGACATTCTTTCCGACTTGTCATTATTGACGTTAATGTTAAACCATGGTCCATGTCAGGCATGGTTAAAAATAAAATAATAACAATAAGCTACCATGTAACAGTTAAACTAAAGAAAAACAAAAACTCCCCCAACAAAAGATTTCTTTTATAGTGAAGCCAAGCTGAAATGGGAATTATTAAACTTGTATCAGTGCACAACAACTATATTACAAACCCTCTCATGCAGTTAGAGGTAGTTTAATTTCATAAAATATATTACATTCTGTGTAAAATATTGATTTGACTGATATAATATTAAAGCAATACATATATACACTTTTGGTAAAAAGTTATGCAGTGTCAATGTATCCATTACTTAAAAAGGAAGGTACAACATTGGTAAAAACCAAATTATCAAATTGATAAATTATTATCTAAAAACTTAATTGTTTAGGTACATGTACATCAATCATCAGAAATTATTCCTTCTGAAGTACTTTCACTTGTGATTGAGTTGGCACTTTACAAAAATCCACTATTATTATCAAAAACAGCTGAGTTCTGTTTATTTCAAAAAATGTCATTACAGGTGCTGTCAAATTTACATATTTGCCTGAAAATGTAATGATGTATATGTACAAACATAAAAGACATGTAACATTTGTTTTTCTTTCCGTTTTTTCTTCTTTTTGTGAGCACTTATTGCAATGAACATTTCATAGGAGCTGTACCTTCACTTTAAGAATCAAAATATGTATTTTAATTTCTTCAAAATTACTGCACCCTAGACAAAATAATTTCTAGGGAAGAATAACACATCAACATAATTACCAACTGTCCTAAACCTTACCTTTAAACATTTTCCCACAAGCCAGGCACATACTAAAATACACCTGTTTACTTGTTTTCGCAGGTTTAAACAAATAAAAAGTTATGCTCTACTTATGCTTTTAAGATAATTCTGTATTTGTTTTAATATTTTTAGGAGGTGATTACTAACGAGAGAGTTGCAAAAATCCAAACAACAGATAAGTCTGAGAAGGGGTCGGGTCGTCGGAAGCAAAAACATTCCAAACCCAAACTCAGCTCAGATGAGGATGGGGAGAGCAGTCCAGATGAACTTGAACTGGATGAAGAAGAGAGTGACCTCAACTCGAACTCTTCTGCCTCTGATTCTCATGATGACAACAACTTGTCCGAGTTCTCCGAGGAGAGTTCATTCAGTGAGGCAAGTAGTGCACCAAGCCGGCGCAAGTTTGCCAGCAGGTTGAGTCTTCCGCCCTCTCCAGTCTGGCTGGAGGAGAAGGACATTCCCCTGTTGGAAATTCCCAGGAGCGCTGACGACCTGACTGTCGACCGCAAGGACCTGATGATGGCATTTGCCGTGTATGAGGTTCTCAGACACTTCCACCAGCTGTTACGGGTGTCCCCGTTTCGCTTTGAGGATTTCTGTGCTGCTCTTAGCAGCGAGGAACAGTGCACCCTGCTCGCCGAGACGCATATTTGCCTCCTGAGGGCACTCATACGGGAAGAGGACGGCAACAGTACCACGTTCGGACCCCACGATGTCCGCGACAGCATCAACATACAGATGATTTTCCTGGACGGGATGACCTGGCCTGAGTTGGTCCGTTGTTACATTGAGAGTGACAAAGAATTCCTACACATACTTCCTCATGTTGAGGCGGAGAACTACCCATTTGCCACAGTCACTGACAAACTGAAAGTGCTCCGGTTCCTTTGTGATCAGTTCCTTGCGTCGAACAAGGTCAGGGAGGAGATACTGAGTGAGGGAGCAATCACGTACGATGACCACTGCCGTGCCTGTCACAAGCTTGGGGATCTCCTGTGTTGTGAGACTTGCACAGCGGTCTACCACTTGGAGTGCGTGGACCCACCACTGACAGAGGTCCCCGAGGATGACTGGCTTTGCTCTGTGTGCAAGGAGCACCGTGTTGAAGGTGTTTATGATTGTATCTCAGAGGTAGAGAAAAGTGGAATGTTGATTCGTCATGAGCCACTGGGATATGACAGACATGGCAGGAAATATTGGCATCTTTGCCGCCGCATTATTGTGTAAGTTTGGTATATAACTGAAAGATTGGTGTCTAGATGATTTCCACTTGATATCACACCATACAAAATCGGCTATCTTTAGGGGCAATGGCTAACCTTCTTTTAACACATGCTGCATGCAGATTTAAACAAATTCTGTGTGTCATTGGTCAGTGAGGAACCTAGTGTGTAGACAAATTTGAATACTCGATGATTCTCAAAGCTAAATTTATCCAAATTGCTCGTAAAGATGGTGCTATCATGAAGTTGTCATTGTGGTGGTTGATGTAGCAGTATTGTATTGAGTTTTATTTGTGAAAAAAATTCAGGTATAATGAAAATCACAACATGCAACTGTATGTTCACCAACGGAAAAACTAATAAATTATAACACAAAATCGTTTACATTGGGAACATGGCTTCTCCCCAAGAAAGAAATTCAAGCCTAGGGCTGTGCATTTTTGGTTATTTTGGGGACCAGATGCCCGAAATTGGAAATCTTCAGATACTCGGGTACCTGAAAATTTTGTAAAAATACACATAAATACAGTATTTACTCCCAAATAACCAATACGAACACAAGTTTCAAACAAAAGCCAGCAAGTCTGTGAAAGGCTGTTGGCAAATGTTTCTTCTAAAGCCTTCATCTAAGTTTTCTTCATTTTGTTAGCAAACAATCAGGGACTTCCATAATTTTGTGTGGCTTAAAATGTTCAGTCAGAATTTTAAAAAGTCATTTATGGGTAATTGGAACCGAAAAATGGAACCGAGTAATGACATTTTCAGTTGGGTATCCGGATACCCGGCACAGCCTTATTCAAGGCCTAGCGTTAGTTTCAAAGTAATGGTTTTAACGTACAAGAGAAACAACAAGATGAACACCCTAATACTTAATGTTTTATTTTGAAAGTACACTGGGCACTTTTAACTTATAATGGCTTGGCTAGTGTCAACATTGACCCGTTGAAGCAGTGCA
This sequence comes from Zoroaster sp. YZ-2022, assembly GCA_029582265.1. Classification (NCBI taxonomy): domain Eukaryota; kingdom Metazoa; phylum Echinodermata; class Asteroidea; order Forcipulatida; family Zoroasteridae; genus Zoroaster; species Zoroaster sp. YZ-2022. Next base: position 2,280,651 of record CM055819.1, read on the forward strand.
AAGATTTACTTAACCCCTTGTAGAGTGATGAAATTCTTGTGTCGGGTGATAAACAATTGATTTGATTTTTCCCTTACACAGACGTATGTATGAGACACTGCATACTCAGTGCTTTCCAAGTGTCTGTGAAAAAATTCCACAGATGACTTGGGCAGGATTTACACCCACAACCTCCTGCTTACTAGTGCAGACATCTTAACCTCGCGACCACCAAGATTGCCCTTGTACTTATATATTTTATCTTTTTGTTTTTGTGCATTAAAAGGATTTTATTTTTAAAACGATTTGGCATCTTGATTTCCCCCAAAAAAGCAAACACACGATGAAAGATGGAAAGACAAAACATACACTTAATGACAAGACTAACACGTGTTGAAAATCCGGACAGCAATAATGATTTGATTTTCCATTGATTTTCCACAGGGAGGGAGAGGACGAGCTTTGGTACTACAGCAGCAAGCCCCTGATCGAGGAGCTCATAACAGCCCTCGACCCCCTGGAATGGGAAGTGGCATTGTGTCGGGCCATCCAGGAGTCTCTGCCAGAGATCATGGATCACGTGGCCAAGACGGCAGTGCTGACCAACAGTGCTCGTGGAAACCAGCGATCAGAGCTTCAAAGAGCAGCAGGTAAAAGCAGAAATTTGTGTTTTTCTTCAATTACTTTTGGTTAGACAGAAATATATCTTTGGGGGGGGGGGGGTCTTTTGGATGACCTGTTTGGTGAAAGGGGGTGAAGACAATTGGTAATGGGAGACTTCTGTTTATGAGACGCTAGGTGCAGCAGACTTAGTGGTCCTTTTCCCATTGTTTCGGGGGTGTGATTTGTCCGGATTTTTCTGGATTTTCAGATCGCAATCGCAATGTTGTTATCCTCTGGATTTTAAAGATTTAAGCAATAAAAGAAAGCAAGCAAATGCTCAGAACTATAGACACAACCCTGTTGTTTACGTAATTTGTGCATGTGTACGATATTGAGAACACAACCCTGTTGTTTACGTAATTTGTGCATGTGTACGATATTGAGAACACAACCCTGTTGTTTATGTAATTTGTGCATGTGTACGATATTGAGAACAATGGGAAGTCTCTTGCCATCTAGAGTCTCATAAACCTGTTATCTGAAAAGAAACTGAGTGAATTATTTGAATGCTTACTGAGACATTTGAGTTGCTAATGGTACCAAACATGACAAATAAAGAATAAAAATTCAAATCTGAAATGGATCATCAGCTGATGATCTGTTTCCATGATCCAAAAGTAACATTTGAAAAGTAACTATCTTGGTAATTGAATTTTGCAGATGAAATCCTAGCAGCAAGGGCTGCCAAGGAGGAGGCGGAACGTAAACGACAGGAGGAAGAAGAGGAGGCAAAAAGGAAGAAAGAAGAAGAGAAAAAGAAAGAGGATGAAGAAGAAATTAAGGATAGAGAAAAAACGAGGGAGGCACAAGTACAGATGGATGAGGCGGCTAAGTCTGGTGAGGAGGCTAAGTCTGGTGAACAGGTTGAGGCTGGTAAGGAGGTTAAAACTAGTGAGGCGGATATGGCTTGTGAGGTGGCTAGAGCTCCTGGAAGCACCCATAAGGAACAATTATCCATGCAGGATCGTACAGAGAGTAAGATGGACCTAGACCAAGAAAAGGTCAATGACATCAGTGAGACTGTGAAGAATAAAACTGCTAACCAGAGTGATGAACAAATGGAAAGCACAATGAAACAGCAAGGTAGTGAGGAAACGAGTCAGGTTCCCGTTGTGCCCTTGTCGGTAACGGCACAGACAACGCACTCTTCCACAACTGTCACACAAAAGAAAACCGTTACGGAGACCATGACAGTCGCGACCTCGTCGACAGCAGAAAGCACCAGCAGCAGTGTCATGGTCACTGCTGTCACCACGGAAACAGCTGTCACCACAACGAGGACCTCTGTCACTCAGGTTGAAATGGTTGCAACTTCTTCAGCAACTATAACCCCCCAAATAGTGCCGGAGAGTTGTGATAGTCAAGTCGTGCCCATGGACACTGATGAACAAAGTGGTGGCACAAAGGAGTCAGATACTTTGAAAACTGACAATGCTCAATCGGACAAAAGCACTGCCGATTCGAATTCCAACAAAGATTCTGTGCCCAATGACAGTGAAGACACAAAAGAGGATTCCACGTCAAAGACCCCTGCCAAAATTGGCATCATGACGCGATCCCGCAACCCAAACTACAAACCTCCTCCCCCAAAGACTACCCCCTTCTTGACCTATGCGACCACGATTCCAACTAAAACCTTAACTGGGAGCTCCATGACAAGTACCACTAAAACAACCATGGAGGATTCATGTCTAGTGATCAATGCCAAGGGGCAGATCAAGAAGGTTGAAATGAAGAAGGAAGAGACGCAAAAGGAGGTAAGTTATTTTGCCTTGACCCTAACAACCGAAAACCCTAATCAAACTCTAATGGCTGGTTGTGTTATATTTTGATGAACTCAGTACTGTATAAGTAAAACTTGTAGCTTTGCATGGTGAAGAGGATAAGTAAAGACTATTTGCGGTGACACCATGTGAAATTCTCAATTGTTATGAAAAGAACTAGAGGTTTCAACTCCAGTTCTTTTCAGATCTAATTACTACTCAATTGAGAATTTCACATGGTGTCACCGCAAATAGTCTTTACTCAGTATTGTATATAGTCCCGTCAGAGATAATTTGTATGAGGCCGGGTGTCCCACTTCAATTTTAGTCATTCACACTCATCTGGATTGCATTAGATTGGTATAATGTAGAATCATTAAAATTATTATTTGGTAACGGATTTATTCTGTCCAAAAAATTATTGTATGGATATGTTCAACTCTTGCAGATGTGCTACATACATGTAAATCTGGGCCTTTTATATCAAAATTTCCTCCCCTTTTGATTGAGTATTTACTGGTACACAAGCATGCAACCTCTTCTGCAGATTTCCTTGTTTCTTTTTTTTAATTTTTTTATTTTATTATTTTTTTTAATTATAAATAAACTACCCTTCCTCACTCCCCCAGGTTTCCAGGGCACATCCCCTATATATATTTTTTAAATTGATCTGTTGCATCAATGGGTATTCAATGTCAAATTGAAAACCAACCCAGTCTGATTGCTGTGAATGCCATATTGCTGTTTTTTGGGTTTGTTTTTTGTCGTCTAAGTTTGTCCAACGTTCAATTCCATCATAGGTGACTATCTCCGGTGTTACCACCCGCAGTATGAACCCAGACAAAATGTTCCGCCTTGGCTTGGAAGGCCACTACAAGCTCTACAAGAATCAGTACAGCAGTAACCCCCTGGCCCTGAACAAGCCTCAGCACTCTGAGGACCGCGACCGCCGACGGTACATCGCCCACAAGTTCAGCCTGTCAAGTGCAGAGAAGCTGAGATGGAACGGCACAGTGTATGGGAACAAGCAACTTATTGTGTCGACACTGAGGCTTACCATTACACAGCTTGAGAGCCAGATTCAGGTATGTCTTTACTAAAATTCCTGCGTCAGAGCATCAACGAAGTATCTTGGTTATTGTTGCAAACTGCTAACCAACATAAAGGCACTGTAGTATAAATGCAAAAAATGGTTATAAGTTGCCCTGGCAAGATCTGTCTCAAAGGTAAATAAAGCAAGTTTTCACTTAACAAGTTTCCCCTCACTTATAATATCGTCACAATCAACAGGGCATGGAAACAGAGTGCTAGTTTTAGATTATTACTCAGTGACAGAAAATAATACCCCACATGATGTGGTCAATGTGTCAATCTTAAACTAGGACATGTCGATTTCATGCCCTGTTGAAAATCTGCTTTGATTGTGACGATACTGTCCCTATTAATTCAATATTGATCTTGCATCTACAGGCTCCATTCATGCACAGCAACTGGGCTGTCCATCGTAACAACTGGATCAAGGCCGTCCATATGTGCAACAAGCCCCAGGAGTTTGCCCTGGCCCTCTCCATCCTGGAGTGTGCCATGAAGCCTGTCCTCTACACCCCTATCTGGTCTGACGGCCTGGGCCACATTAGGCTGATCCGGACGACGGCATTGGAGCGGGAGGAGAAGAAGAAGTTAGAGAAGAAGAGAAAAGACGAGGAAGATGATATCTACAAGAATCCTAACAACCGCTGGGTCAAGTACACCTTCCCCATCAAGCACCTGGTAAGCTTGTGACTCGTATCCGTACCCCTCTAGTGGCCAAAATGCACCCATGTCTCAGGGATTGTCTCAGCAATATAAACTGTTCCTGTGATATTACGAACATGCCTTTCATTCAGTGTTTCCACCGGGAACAAGCAGCAGCAGATGTTTCAAATGGGAACACCTGATGTTCTCAGTGTTCTAATGGAAGGTTCTAATGGAAGGTTCTAATGGAAGGTTCTAATGGAAGGTTCTAATGGAAGGTTCCTGTGGCCGAGCGGTCTAGCTTACCGGGTTCAAGTTCTGGTGTTAGCAACATAATGTGGGTTCGAATCACGGCCGTGACACTTGTGTCCTTGAGCAAGACACTTAATCATAATTGCTTCTCTCCACCCAGGGGTTAAATGGGTACCTGTGAAGGCAGAGTTGGTTTGCTCTATATGCGCTAGAAATGGCAGCAATTGAGCTGTATACTCCCCAGGGAGCTGAGATGGTTTCAGGAATGATTTATGAGCCTTATGAGCCTTATGAGCAGGGATAATAATATAATGCGCCTTGAGCACCACTTAGTTGGTGGATACGTGCGCTATATAAATCCACACATTATTATTATTATTATTATATGGGAACACCAGTGTGTGTCTTCCCATGCATATTTTGATGATATAAAAATTATGAAACAATAAAAGAAAGTAGGGTAGAGTACTCTTTCAAACTGGAAATTATTTCACTTTTCCCAAAAGCGACAGCACCTCAAAGTTGTTTCTCTGAAAGATTGATACCATCATCAGATTTACACCAAGTAAGTTTTATGTAAAAATTTTACCACTTGATTTGTTTTTAAATATCAATCCTATACCTTACTGCTAACTTCAAATCATCCTTGTTTGTTTCAGGTATGGAAAATGAAAGGAGAAGAATACCGTATAGTTGGCGGCGAGGGATGGGCTTGGGTCAGCTCGACCCGTAGGAACCGAACGCTGCCAACACCTAGCCCAGCCAAAGTCAGTCTGATTCGCAGTATCAAGGCCTATAGTGAAGGTACGTTGTTTTGCTGCTAGTGTATCTACTACATATATTTACACTGAGACTCCTGTGGTGAAAACCACTCCGGTCGTCAATTCTCCAACGTCATCTTTATGGTACAGAATAAGCTATGGATTACCAGTTCTAAAGCCGTGTCCAAATTGGGCATCTCTTACAATGGCTATGGCTATAGTGGCAATGTTGAAGTATAGGCAGATGCAGAGATTTAGCTGTAGCCATAGCTAAAGACATTTTCTCATGATCGATGCAGTGAATTATGCTGAAACATTCTGTACATATCTCTTGATTCTTACAAAGTATTGATGTATTCACAGACATTTTAATTAAAGTGTTGGCTTTAAGAGCTCGAAATTATCGTAGAACATTAAAAACCTACAATTAAAGACCTCAATTATTAATGTCACTGTATTTGACATATTTGACTTTCTTTGTCTCCCCCACCCCCCATTTAGAACATGTAATCGGAGAGGAGTTTAACTTTAAACAGGCGTCTCAGTTGACCAAAGATTCCATACCACTAAAATCCAAAGCAGCCAAACTGGCATACGGCAAAGCCAGGGGAAAGAACAGAATCACATCATCAGAGGAAGCTGAAGTGAAGGAGTTGTCGTCATCAGAAGCAGAGGCAGAAAGAGACGGAAAGATAGTGTTGGAGAAGGAAGCTGGTTTGGAGAATGAATCCCAGGACATCAGGGGTCTCAAGAAGGATGGTGAAGAGAATGAAGAACCAATGGAGGTGTCGTCTGAGAGGTGTAATGAAACAGGAAAAGAAGAGAAGACAATCGCCATGGATACGTCAGAGAGCACATCAAAGGAAACTGCTAATAAACAGACAGTTGAATCTTTGAAAGAACCAATGTTTCCTTCCTTAAAAAAACCAACAGAACCATTAATGGCACCAGCTAATAAACAGACAGTTGAATCTTTGAAAGAACCAATGGTTCCTTCTTTAAAGAAACCAACAGAACCATTAATGGCACCAGCTAATAAACAGACAGTTGAATCTTTGAAAGAACCAATGGAACCAACGGTTCCTTCTTTAAAGAAACCAACAGAACCATCTTTGGAATCAGCGAATATTAAGGAGGATGTTCTCTCTAATTCTGATGAACAGGTGAAGCAGCCTGAAGCCATGGATACACAAGTGGAGACTACAAAAGAACCAACAGTTCCAAATACAATGGAACTAGTCCAAAGAAGTAAGGATGATCTGTCAAATTTCGCTGGACAGGACAAGAAGCCGGAAGCTATGGATGTATCAGAGAATACTTCAAGGGAAACCAAGGAACCAACAGTTCAAACTTCAATGGAACCGCCATGTAGTAAGGAGGATGGTCCAGTGGATTCTGCTGAACAGGACAAGAAGACTGAAGCCATGGATGTATCAGAAAGCACGGTAGAACCTAGTAAGGAACCATTGGTTTCCTCACAGAAGGAACAGCTGAAGGAGGGTCTCTTGCACTCAGCAGAATTGATAAAAGAAACAGCTGAACTGATGGATGTAACTGGGAGCAAAGAAGCCCTTCCACTGGGAGAGACAACAAGTGCTTCTCAAACCATCCAACCAGTGGCAAGCTTGGAACAAATGAAAACCGGGGAAAAGCAGGTTGAAGTTCCAGAATCAATGTCAGAGTCACTGAAACTGGTATCCTCTGATAAAACCTATAACATTGCACAGGATGCAGTACCAAAAGCATCTACAACCCCATCAGGTAGACCTGCTCTGAAAGCCAACTGGGATAACATTGATATTGGCGAGGCCTTAAGAAACCACACACTATATCGTAAGATCCCCTACCGTTCGAGGCTAGAGGGTTTCCTAGAGAGGAGGGTCAGACAGGAAGCAGCAGATATTGAACGCCACAAGTCTCATGTCCAGAAGTATGAGACCTACAAACGGATCCTGAAGGAAAAGGACAGGCTCAAAGTGATTCTGGACAGTAGGAAAGTTGAAAAAGCAGGGCCTGTCACAGTCAAATCGGAACCCACAGTCAAGCAGGAGATTAAAGTGCTAATGAAAAAAGATCCTAGCACTGAAGGAAAAAGGATCGTGGTTGTTGGCTCACAGGCAAGCTCTTCCCAAGTAGGCAAACCACTTCAGGCAAAATCAGAACTCACTGATGCAAAACCAGTTGTTGGACTGGTGAACAATAACACAGGCTCTGTGAAAACAACTTCACAAAGGCCAATATCAACAACTTCAGCTGGCATCTCATTTGGAACCTCTCAGTCACACGGGGTTAAGCCTGCGGAAAACCAAATTGGCACTGTGCTGAATAACATTGATGCGAGGACAGTAAACAAGGACGAGGTGAAAGTATTGACATCCCCCGCACAATCCGTTGTTGCAAACCAACTGCCAAAAGCAGTGCCTGCGTCACCATCATCGTCTTCTCAGGATATTTTAGAAGCATCTGCATCTCGTGTGCCCTCCTCCCTTCCTAACCAATTGCAGAAGCCGGAGTCCCAATCCCTTTCAAAGGTTCCCTCTTCTTACCAAGCCGTCTACGAGAATATGCTGGCCAGCGTGAGCAGTATACCTAATGTGACATCCTTGCCAAAGAAACTTGGCACTGCCTCATCTGCAAAGTCTAAGGTGGTAGAAACGAAAGAAAAAGCACTCATCCAGGCTAAACAGCAATCTTCCTGCCCAGTTAGTTCTAGCAATGTGCTAAACCAATCACAAGGTATTGCATCACAAAATTTGAACAACAGTTGTGCAGAGGACAGACTCTCCCCGTCAACATGTGTGCCAAAAGAAGAGAGTACTGTCACAATTTTGCCAAACGATACACAACATAATTTGCCAGCTGAGAGCGCCAAAAAGGAGACAGATGGTTCAGATTTGTCATCCTCCTCGAACTTGACCACAACAGGCTTTGAAAAATCAGACAAGAATCTCCAGGTTTTCAAGTTAACCGAGGAAGGGAAACTGAAGCTTGTAGATGAAAAAGCGAAGGAGTCCATTGCAGTTTCCCTGCCCACAAATGCACAAAAAGCACTCGCTTCTGGAGATAACAAGGAAATCAACCACATTGGGGAAATCTCAACCGTGTGTCAAGCGAACAAACCGGTTCCCAAAAACACTGTTAATAACTCGGACCATAGCATGGAGATCACAAGTGAAATTATGGTTGAAAGTGCCCATCCACAAGTTGAGGAAAAAGCAAGTTCAGACAATGTGGACCGTACTTGTCTAAACTCTTTGGAATCTCATAATGAATTGGGGAAAACAAAAGCTGTCAATAGCACATTACATGTAGAAATACAAGAACCTGTAATACCTATGGAGTGTGAGCCATTGAAAGATAAATCAATTGGAAGTCAAACACTGCAAATTGAGGACACCCACCAACAGGGAGACAACGACAAGAAGAGCTTGTGTAATTCTCTTAATGAAAGATCACCATTACCTCATGAATCAACTTGTGAGAAAACAACATCTGCGCAAATCTCCACATCTGGTGGGGGAGGTGATAGTGGTAATGTGGCACTCCACACAATTGAGGAGCCCAAAGCAACATCAGATTCCACCACTTTGGATGAAAATTCACACAAAAATATCCCATTGGACATCAAATCTGCAGAAAAAGAAACTGTTCTAAGCACTGTCTTGGATACACCAGAGAGTTTGGGCCCTGTTGAGGCATCAGACTCCTTGAGTTCCTCTCTTTCTGGAAGGTCTGAATCTACTGTTCCTACACCCGTCCCAGCCATAACTGGTGATCCTGTCCAGCAGAAAGAAATTGTAACACTTGACAAACCAAATGCAGCTATTGAAACATCTCAGGGTCGTAATCAAGTCGACCAGAACATTTCAGAGTGTAGCAAGGAAACAGTGCCATCGAGTGGCCAAGAAAGAACAAAAGAAGGGTCCGGTGAGTCAACAAGTGAAATAACTAATTCTCATGGATCCATCAGCTCAATTTCACTGGATTCTCAGCAAATTGCATCAAAATTCCCCATCAAAGAAGCCACCTCTCAGGGTACATCTAGTGCAACCTTAGCTACAAACACCCCAGGTCCTTCAGTATTACCCAGTGCAACTGTCAGCAAGACAGTGGTCACCAGTGAGGCATCAACTGCAGTGGGCAGCACTGCAAAGGTGCTGGTCACAAACGCAGGAACAACCAATGCCACAAAGGTTTTGCAGGTTCCATCCATTGAAAAGGCAAGTGGCAATGATCCAATAAGCGACAAGATATCCCAGATTGCTAGTAGCGCGATTATTTCAAAGGAATCACCAAAGATGCCACAGAATTCAGTGCTTGTTACCCAAGGCAATAAAAACACAGGGAACAGCACAGCTGTAGTTACCACAACCAAAAACACCATCGCTGAAGGTACATTGCTGTTGAACCCCCAGAGGAGTACTGAGAACCTTGTCTCTAAGTCAAATGTGGCGCAGGTGCTGAAATCACCTATGCCAACAGGGGCTATGCCAACCAACGTCCCACACTCACAAATCAGTAAAGGAAATGTAACTATTTTACCAAAGATCATCCAGCAAGGTGCTTCACCACAGCAGAAGCAGCAACGGATTGGGATACTGCAACAGAGTCCCTCAGGACCCAAGGTAGTGTATATATCTCCCCAGGGTGTTGTTAGCCCCACCTCACAGAAAATCCCAACAACAACTGCAAAGGCGCAGACTTCTGCACCCACTTCCGTCTTAACAACAACTGCAAAGGTGCAGACTTCATCACCTACTTCCGTCTTAACACAGAAGAGCATTTCTGGTACCGTGCCCTCCAAAAATAGTCTGAGCGCTTCCCTTCCCACATTGGTCCCCACACATGTGACTAAACCCCTGAAATCTCTTAAAGAAATTATAGACATTACAAAGGTACAAACAGGTAATGGTGTTCCAGTTGTGACGAATACAGTAGTGAGAACCACACAGTCAATCAGTTCTACAGTGACCCAAGCCATGAGTAAATCATCATCAGCCACTGTGACCAAAGCATCCACCCATAAAACGAATGCAACAATAACAGTTTCTGGTGCCTCTATCAGCGGGATAAGTTTCTCGTATGCTGATATTAACGAAAAAATCAAGATAATAGAGCAGAACATGAAAGAACAAATTGGCATGCCCAAACGGCCCAGGGTATGCGATCCATACCACCTCACCACCAAATCCCCCCAAAACCTTGCCAGAAAAGCAGCACAGAAGAAGATAGCAAAGCCACTCCCGATGTGCCGTAAGTTTGCCACGCGCAGCAAGCTGAAGAGTATTCTCATCCTGCCCCCGCAGGAGCTCAAGAAGCTCTGCCGCCGAGGTGGCCGCTATGAAGTTGAGGGGTTCAGCTACAACTCCAAGAATGTTGGCGACCACTGGCCTTACCCTTCCCCACGTCCCACTTTCCGGATCTGCTGGCGTTTCCGACTCCAAACAGTGAGCTCCTTCTCGGCCGTTGGGCTGATGCTGCACATCCTCTGGGCCAGCATCCGATGGGAGGAGATGTCGCAAAGACCTCTCCACGGAATATCCCACACCATAGAAACGGAGGAGGAGAGAGTGACGACGGAGATTTGCAAGAAGCGGGACATCCTGCCTTCAGGGCTGAGATCGGAGTATCTCATAAGGCAGATCATCTGTCCAATGGGCAAGGACGACAAGGAGATAGGTAAAGTAGTGCATAACATTTTATTCATTTGCATCTTGATGTCATTTCCATCTTAATAGTTTTATCGTTTCAGTCTGCATGAAAGAATGAAACAAATTACATCCAATACCATGATCAGTTTAAGCTTTGCATCATGTGTATTCAATAATAATAATAATAATAATAATAATAATGTGTGGACTTATATAGCACACGTATCCACCAACTAAGTGGTGCTCAAGGCGCATTTTATTATTACCCCTGCTCATAAGGCTCATAAGGCTTATAAATCATTCCTGAAACCATCTCAGCTCCCTGGGGAGTATACAGCTCAATTGCTGCCATTACAGCGCATATAGGGCTAATCAACCAACTCTACCCTCACAGGTACACATTTAACCCCTGGGTGGAGAGAAGCAATTATGGTTAAGTGTCTTGCTCAAGGACACAAGTGTCACGGCCAGGATTCGAACCCACATTCTGCTGCTAACACCAGAACTTGAGTCCGGTAAGCTACATGCTACATTTGCATGCATATCATTGGTCGGTGAAGCACTAACTACGTAAAACAAAATACAAACACTTGACGCAGCATATCCATGAAAAGCATTTTACATAAAAAGTGCAGCATACTTCTCAACATGACATGTGAAACATCTTTATGCAAAAGGCATTGATTGTATGTGTTCAAATAGGAGTAATATGAAACCACGCATGCATCTTTACGTCTGTCCTCTGTTCTCTTGGTAGTTCACAAACCACAGCGTCAGGGCCTGCGTTCCAGCTCGGCCCCCATGAAACCCCCAGAGCCAATGAAGCCCAAGGGACCTCAGGTCATCGAGACGTGGGTCAGGGAGGAAGAGATGGAACTCTGGGAGATCATCCAGTATGGAGAGAGGTTTGTAGCTTGATTGAATTCCCGATCTGCAGCGAATAATTCCACTTGTATCACATATTCACAATCTTGCTAATTAAAATTAGTATAACATACCTTTATGGAAACAGGTTTGCCATCATTTCCTTTAAATGAGTTGAAGCCATTACAACAGCACTCATTGGGAAATTTTTCATCACTGTTTCATGTAGGATGCAAAAGCTAGCCCGGGAAAAACAGCAACAGCAGAACAAGTCATCACAGGGTAGCAAGGATAGTAAGCATGGTGCTGGCACCAGGGGCTCATCAATAGGCACACCACAGCAGGTCAAGGATCAGCTTGAGGATCAGCTGAAATACACCAGGCAATCTGGTCAACAGGTCTGTAATCCCCCACCAAAAAAAATAAGAACAAAAATGTAAAAGGAGGCTTTGTCATTCATCTACCCATTTTTGAGCAGTAACTTTTTTGGGAAACTGAGGACCTCATATTCTCTTATTGTTGTTGAACTTTTTAGCGATGTCTTCTTAGTTTTGTACATAAAAACTAACCGAGGACCTATTATTCCCTTTTGTTGTAAGTCGTCAGTTGTAATGAGTATACAAGTGTATATATTAATTATAATGAATCTTTTTTTTTTTTTTTATCTCAGAAGAGACTCCAGACGCTTGCCCCATCCCCTGCCTCGGGGAATGTCATCTCCATGACACCAACCATCTCCACCATCAAGGCTACACCACGCACCCTGTCCGCCTTGGCCCCCATCACCGTCTCCACCACCACCCTGACCTCCACGCCCAGCAGGAAGGGCGGCGGGGTGCGCAAGAAAGGGAGCGTGACCATCGCCAAGAAGGTGATAAGCACTAAGGACGTCACGCCAGGCGTAATGAAGGTTCAGGCGGGCACCCTGTCTGGGCCACAGCTGCTTCAGATTCAACAGGGTCAGGTGAAGCTGACACCGAGCTCCACCAAATTTGTCTTCGCTTCAACCGGAGCTACTGGTCAGAACAGTCCACCTTTTTGGGGGCTTATTTATAAATTTTGCATTACAATTATTTTCATAAGGCGATGCAACATACATGCTTGTATTTGATGGCAGGCATACTCATTTAACTTTTTCAATTCACTGTGTAAGAATAGACTGAATTTGATGTGATTCTATTGCTGAAATTGTAGCCATTTTTAAAATTCTAATCTTTAGGTTGCACATTAGCAGATTATTGTGAAGGAGGTGTGGTCTGTGTTGAAATGAAATCTAACTAACTAAATGGATAGAGACATTGATTTTGTATCAACGGTCAACACCCGCAGCCCCTATCCCCCACCCCAAACAGAAGATTTACAAAAATTCCCAAACAAATTTTTCTCTTTAGTTGGAACTCCCACGGTCATGACAGCAGGCAGTCTGCAGGTCAATCAAGCTCGCTTAACACCCTTCACTGGCACTGCTACAAAGGTCACCACCGTCACACCCAAACTTGCCAATGTTGCAGGGCGGACACTGTTGGTTCGGACACCCCAGGCTGGGATTGCTCAAGGTTCTGTAGTGCCAGGACAGGTTGGTAATCTCCAATTAAGCCAATTGATCATGAACCTCTATCAAGAGGTGTACAATGCATTGTGCAGAATGTTTTTGACCTTTCATTACTGTTTTTTTTATGTGCACATAAGTTTTATCTATTTATGAAATATTTGCAATTCTGTCTGAATTAAGATTCATTTCTTATCTAGAAATTAGTTAGTTACCTGTCCACTTTATTCATGGAGAATACTTGGTCATGTTATTTTTTTTCGTCCAAAGGCTGTAGTCAGTGTCACGTCAGGTGGTAAACTAGCTGTCCAAACAGCCACTCGGGTACCAACAACCACCCAGATCATCCGGACATCGACCCCATCAACCATGCCAGGCACCGCACCAACCCAGGCAGCCACAACCACCCAAACGCAGCTATCAGGCCAGGCGCATGTTTTCACTGCCCAGGCGCAGTCCGTCATGGTTGGAGGGCAGCGATTCGTCATCACACCGGCCCAAGTTCAAGTGCAGGGAACAGGTCAAATGATCGCCGCCCAGTTAATTCAGACGACGAATGGCCAGGGGACGTCAGTACAGAGATTGGTCTTGACGCCTAATGCTACCACTGGACAAGGTAAAGTATTGAGCCCTAAATGGCCTTGAGCTGCCTTAGCAGATAAGGGCTTTACCAGGTGTACACAAACCAATGGTTCTTATACTGAGATATAATTTATCAGGATCATTGATTCTTGTACCAAATTCAGACAAGTATATACATTTCCAATGTTGTAGTTTCCCTCTAAAGATTGTTTATAAAGACAGTATTTACACCCCCACCCCCTTTCTTCTCTCTCCCACACAGGTCAGCATTCTCAGGCTGTTCCCCAACCCGTCGATATCCAAGCCACCCTCCAAGCCCTCCAGCAGCAAGCCCAGGCCCAACAGATCGCCAAGGCCGCAACCATGGCAGCTCAGCCCGTCGTGCAGCCCAAGGTCCTGCCCACGACACAGCTTACCACGCAGGCCACAACAGCGCTGCAGCAGCAGCAGCAGCAGCAGCAGCAGCAGCAGAGGGTGTTGGTCACTCAACAGCAGCAGTTGCAGCAGCAGCCTCTGAAGGTGCAGACGCCCCAGCCAGCCACGCCTAAGTCTCCATCTAAAAAACAATCAAGTGCGCATAAAAAGGTAACAACAAATATTTGCTTTGGTCAAAAAGTACTACCCCTGTGCAAAAGAACGCTGCCATCTATTGATTAACCCTAACTATCCAAATTCCATCAAAACTCACCACCTGGTTTTGCCTGATTTTGGTGGATTCAGTACTGTATATAGCCAAGAGAATTGAGTATGATGTCATGTGTGGCAAATCCATCAAACTCCACCGGCTGCTTTTGTTGGATTCAGGACTGTATAGCCAAGCCATGGATGCTTTGCATTTGCTACTGTACCAGTTCCATCAAAGTCCAAAAACTGGGTGACTTTTTAGTGCATGTGGATTTATTTTGGTGGATTCAGGAGGGTTTCTGGTGAAAATGACTAGGGGGCCAGGGTTAAAATGAGAAATTGTAAATGACATTTTTGAGTCTGAAATTCAAAGAGTTATTTTCTTTTCCCTACCACAGCAGAAGCAACAGCAGAAACAACAACAACAGCAGCAGCAGCAGACGCTTGCCCTAAGACAGGAACAGCTGAAGCAGATTGCCAACATGCAGGTGGAAGACCAACACTTGCAACTGGAATTCCAGCGAGAGATGGCCAAGCAGCAGCAGCAAATCCGAGAAGCGGCAGAGCTGGAGACGCTGCGAGCCAAACAGCGACTCATGTCGCCGCAGGAAAAAGCGGACCACCAGAGGTAAGGAAACGGGCGTGCCAATTCGCTCTTCATTTGGAGGTTGGGCCGCAGCCTTTCAACCAGGCCAAGACAGTGCAACCTTTACTGAACACCTGGCACAGTTTAGCCAGCAATACATCTGGGTGCCTTTTGGAGGCCCTATGTTGTAAATGGACACCCTGTTTTATTTATAATACACCTGAAAAAGTGTTGTTAATTAATCATTTGGAAACCTGTTTTTCAAAGATTAGTATATTTAGACACACTGCTTTTCAAAGATTAGTACATTCAGACATCTGGTAATTTTGTAATGAGATCATTACCATCATTGTACCTTAACCGATGTTCTCTTGCCTTTTAGGATGCTGTCTTGCCAGCAAGTCATGAAGAACCTCCTGGACCGCATCGAGCGAGAGGAGCGCCAAAGCCTCAAGCGCAAACGCAAAGAGGAGACCCAGGCAGACAAGAGGCAGCGTCTGGCCTCCAGCAAGATGGTAGGATTGCTATTCAAGCACAAGGATGCTCTCAAGAGGGAGATATTGGCCAAGCGGGAGCTGCTGGAACAGAATATGCTGAAGGAAGCTCAGGTGAGAAATGTTTGTCTGAATCCGATTTCCGGACCAATCTTGTAATGACAAGCTGAGGGCAGATGCAGTGTTTGTGACATAAGGCAAGCCAACTTGGCAGTTTGTTACACATCACAAGACCCCCTAATCTGAGACAAGTAGGACTTACACTCAATTCTATTTTTCCAACTTCTAGGACGAGATCAGGCAAGCAAACAAGGCAGCCAAGAAGCGTAAGCAAATGGACGATCCCGCGTCTGCCAAAAAGTCCACTGATGTCGCCAAGTCCAAGAAGAAGAAGCTCATCCACACATCTCCATCGCCCAAGCCGAGCTCCAAGGAGGCCAAGCGAGAGATGAGCAAGACGGCCACCAAGGAGAAGCCTAAGGTCCTCCAGGAGATTGTGAGCGAGGATGTGAAGATAGAAGAGGAAGTTGAGGTGGAGGAGAGACCTGTGGTTCATGAAGCCGAAGAGGAGGATCCTCAGAAGCTGTATTGTATCTGCAAGAAACCCTACGATGCATCAAAGTAAGTCATAGCCATTATATGAAGGATACATATGTACTTTTATTCCTAGTGGTGATATGTGACTCATTTTGTTGGTTCCAGTCACATTTGTGAAATGTGTATAGATGTGTCACTCGAGTTTTCTTTATTTTACCAGCAATTTTCCCAATTTCCATTTTAATCTGTACATTTTTATTTCCCTTATAGAAAGAAAAACTTCAAATTTATTCTTTTCACAAAATAATTATTAAAAGTATGATTTTACAGTATTCAGTCTGAAAAATCTGGTTTTCCTTAAAGGAAGGAAAACAGATAATTCAAAATAATTAATTTCACAAAATATTCGTCAAATGGTTTTACAGTAACTTTAACCCAAAGTGATTTGATGTCTATGTGGGTATTTTATTGCTGTTAAACCATTCTTTAGACAATTATTTTGTAAAAATAGCTACTTGTCTTGAAGAAAAATAGCAATTTTCAAAGTAATGGTGAGAAAAAAAATTACAAATCAGTCAATGAATATTTAAGTGAAATTTTTTTAATTGATAATTCCCATGGCATATTCCAATCAAATTCATATATTTAGTGACATTTTTAAAAATTAATAGTTACAATGATATATTCGCACTCAATTTGTCTGTCAGATTTTACATCGGCTGTGACATGTGCCAGAACTGGTACCACGGCTCATGCGTCAACGTCAGCGAAGAGACGGCAGAGAGTCTCAACGACTACATCTGTGAGGAGTGCCTGACACGACGACAAGAAAACGACGAGGACTTATATTGTCTTTGTAGACAACCATATGACGAATCACAGTGAGTAATTACCCTTCACAAGCAGGCTACTGCCAACCACTAAATGTCCAATTTGTTGTACACACATTGTTTGTGATATAAGCCACACTGTTATGTTTTGCAGGCATGATATTCTTCCTACTTTTGTAGGAAATCCTACCATGAAACCAGGTTCCAACTAAGTTCAGACCATGGAAACTTTCCTTTCATTTTATTGTAAATACCAAGATAAAAAACAGTTTCCTTGCTATACATGGCTTTAGAGGTAAACTGCTATAGGCTAGTATATGCCTAATGATAATGGCAAACATTTTCCTACCTTTTTATTTTCTCACAATGTCATCCCTGGTTTTTAGTTCAACTTGGAGGCCACTGTAAAAACGACCATCTCTAATTACTTGAGCAATCGCAGCCACTTGCATTAACTGCAATAGCTTGGAGTGGCCTCGGCCGTTTGTTAAAAAAATTACACTGATAGTAGGAGGGTTAAGGTTTCTTATCAGTAGACCATTTCAGTCTGAACTTGTTAACCTTCATAAGCTTAATTTTATAATTTTGAAGCGGTTGCTGGTAGTCAAACAAAACTTTGCAGTTAGGTTTGTTCACCTTTCCATCCAGACATTCATAATCCAATCCGTCAACGTTTTACAGGTTCTATATCGGCTGCGATCGCTGCAATGACTGGTTCCACGGTCGCTGCGTCAACATCTCCCAGAGGGAGGCAGAGTTTATTGAGAACTACATCTGCCCCAACTGTCGGTCGGCAAAGACCCAGAAAGTTCATCAACGGACACTGGAAGGCAAGGACTACGATCAACTTAGGAGAGTTGTCAGACAACTACAGGTAAGAACAAACAATTTTACTTAGGAGAGTTGTCAGACAACTACAGGTAAGAACAA
Source organism: Zoroaster sp. YZ-2022 (assembly GCA_029582265.1). NCBI lineage: Eukaryota > Metazoa > Echinodermata > Asteroidea > Forcipulatida > Zoroasteridae > Zoroaster > Zoroaster sp. YZ-2022. The sequence continues at coordinate 2,298,450 of CM055819.1, forward strand.
ACAATTTCACTTAGCAGATATTATTTTTGAGCAATAAGCAACAGACAACCAATCAAATTATATAAACTTAGTATGGAAGAATTGGCTGGTAACCAACAAAACCTGTAAAGAGAACTGTGCTAAGCGATAATTTCCACTCATTAACTCGCTGAAATTGTTAGGCTACAGGTAAGCACAGAAAAATTCTACTGAGCGAATATTATTTTTAAGCAAAAAGAAACAGACAACCAGTCAAAATATGTATGGCTTTTAAGGACGTTCGGCTGGTAACCAACACAATCTGCTTAGCAAACTCTTCTACTGAGCAAATGTCCAGCTTATCAACTCTGTGGACCATATTCCAAAATTATAGACAATCTGGTTTCCTTTTCAGAGCCACAAAATGGGTTGGCCATTCTTAGAACCTGTGAGTGAACTCGATGCACCAGACTACTATGATGTCATCAAAGAACCTATGAGTAAGAATAAAATAAATATATTTCTCCAAAACAATTTTTCCACACAAATGGAAGTCGCCAGTTTTTTGTTATCGCAAGTTAGTATTTGTGCATTGTTGGATTAGTGCCAGTGTGGGACACATGAACTCTTTCTGTGTGTGGGGAATGGGGATGCTATATGAGTCGTTTTTAATATCAGGCAGGAAATTATTACGGTAAGTTCACATTTATTGTGACTCTAATAAAAAAAAAGGAGAAACTTGTGTTTGTACTGGTTATTTTATACATTCGGGAGTATTTACAAAATTGTTTACGGGTACTCAGGTATCTGAAGATTTCCATTTTCAGGTATCCAGTTCCAGAAATAACCGAAAACGCACAGCCTTAGGTACACCATTGGTATTTTGTAAAGTAGTTCATTCTAACCCTTTAATTTCAAGGAATACACCGTAAAACTAACCTGTGAATGTTTCATCATTATAGGTGCTCACATTTGAGAAAATTACTAAAAACTGTTTTACAAAAGGCAACTTATTGCAAATTTGACAGAACAATTTCTGTTTTCTCAAAGATGAAAGCATTTCAGATGGAATAATTTCTCAGAATGATTGATATGTGTACCGATTTTACATTTTGAGATAATTATTTGTTTATTTTATAAACTGGTTATTACACTAAATTTAATTGTATTGAGAATGAAACAATTAACTACTTGCTTTGCCTTTAAAATAGTTTTGTAAATAAGATGATATGCTGCATGGTTGGCATGCAGCATATTTTTCAATTTGAACAAAAAGATAAATAAAAAACGTTATTTATTTATTTATTTTGGTTTTTTAATATTGCAATCTCTGCAGACTTCTCGACAGTTCAGGAGAAGCTAACCAAGAAGAGTTACACCAAGCTCCACGAGTTCAACGCCGACATTAGCCGTGTCTTTGACAACTGTCGTTACTACAATCCTTCCGATTCCTCCTTCTACCAGTGTGCTGACGTCCTGGAAAAGTTCTTCTTGCAGAAGATGAAAGCATTTAAGGAATGAGGGACGGGTCAGATAGTGTTATTTTTTTGCCATCTTGGAAATCCTAAATGTCAAAGTCTTTGTTCCTGATTTCCATGACAGCTGTTAAAGTCACACGTTGTAAATATTTACTTTCATCATTTCCTTTGCTGTATTATTATTATTATTATTGTTGTTGTTGTTGTTATTATTATTGTTATTATTATTGTTATTATTATTATTTTGTTTTAATAAGCAAAGGCACTAAATTATTATTGTATAGAACTGCATTTTTCATTAAAATTAAGGGTAAAAGTACATTTGTAATTTCACAATTTATGTTCAAGTTTGATTATTTGTTATGTTTCATCCAAAAGTCGTATCTGTTGTTTCTCAAACAATTTTTTGTTGTGACTACAGTCTGGGTATCTTGTTATTCTTAAATTTACCAGAAATGTACATTTGTAAATATATTTACTATAAATTTATAACTTTCAAGTAAACAACAAGTTTATGTAAGTATATGATATAACATCTTAGTTTTAATTCAGGTCAAAAGGTTTTGCTCCTTTCTGAAGGATAATGATATAGGAATTGATTAAAAATTCAAATCTCTTCATGATCTGGGCTTGATTTGTAGTTACATTTCATCCAATGAGATTTCATGTACTACACATGAAAGTGATTTATATCCAATCATATTTTGTGTACTATTCATGGAAATTGATTTCAATTCAATCATATTTTGCGGACCATGATCAATTATTTCCTATCTGCGCTGCTATTGGTTGTTAGTAAATGCAAATTCAATAATGAGAGACTCAAGGAAAAATTCTCATTTTTATTTCTAGATTTTTTCCCCCTTAAATTTGTTTATATTGTTTCGCCTTGTATTTTTGTGGAGTGATTTATTTGTCTTTTATAAAATTGTGTTAGTTAGCTTAGCTAATACCGAATACAGAATATTGCTAAAGAAAACACAATCTGTGATAATGAGTTATTTCTTAAACATTTTCATATTTATTTGTTTCGTGTGAATGTTTGAGACATGATTATATTTAATTTATTAATTCACAGAAACACATTTTGCCTTAGTTCAAAAATGTGAAATGTTTCCACTTTGTTGTTAATGAATTGAAAGTGATGAATTATTAATTCATCACTTTCAGTTCCAAGTAAGTAGTCTTTTTAATACCAAACAAAAGTTTTGAATGTGAAAAAGGTATGACCTTTTAAATAGGGGTTCCTGATGTTAAGATGGTGGAAATGTAAAGAAATTACTTTTTAGGATCCCCAAGTCTGAAAAAGTAACAAATTGTTTTTCAAAAACAATATTTTGTGACAATAATCCACATCAAATTTATGAACTAAAATTTAATTTAAAAATCCATCGGTTCAAGCCATGAACATGAAGTTTATTTTTTTCAGAAAAGATGCAAAATCCCTTTCGAAACCATTTAAAAAAAAAATTATTTCACATAGTCAGTATTGTCTTTTCACAGAACAGATATTTTTCAAGGGCAGTTATTCACACTTTTCATCGTAGAGAGTTTATTTTCATAGAAAAATGGTCATTCATTGATAGGTCTACACAATAAACATGTCAAACATTTACTGGTGATAAAAAACAACGGACTAATCTTACACGGGTATCTGAAAAATGTATATTCAGACAAAATGTAGCAGTTTTGTATGCAAAATAAAATTGAAAGAGATTCTGGCAAGCAGTTTTCTGTCACATTTGTATATTCCTTTGCTATGGTTGTCCATTGTCATTATGGACAACACCATTGCTCACCATTACACAAATGAAATAGTGGTATGAAATTTGTAAATAATTTTGAACAAAGTGTACGATTAATTATGATCGGTTTAATAATCGAACAGTTTTTACACCTTTGCATCTAATGCACAGTATACATAAAATGATGGAGCACGTGTAAACAAACTAACTTGGGTTTTTTAGGGTGAAAATTAAGTTTAAAACTATACAATAAAGGACCTTGTCCTGTATGTGTATGTGTTTTCATTGCACATCTACCATTATTATAATGTTACAAGTTTCATCTTGTGTTTGTATTTTTCTTTCTTTTTCTTCCTGAATGTTAAGTCAATTAAAACATTAATTGTAAATATGATTTGCAGGCATTATTAAAATATCAGAGGATCATGTGGGAAGAACACTAAAGCAGTGACTCGATGGTTTACTTTGTTGCATTTCATTTGTTTGCAGTGTTAGCTAGGGATGCATAGGGGTGGGTCAACAGAGAGAAGAAGATCCTAGAATAAAATGGCAACACTGTCAAAAAGATGCGTGGGGTGGAGATGCACATAAAAACGTAAATTTATATGCACTGCCCCCCCCCCCCCCAATCCACAAATGGGTCAATTATATACTAAAAACAATTTAGGGAACACCGGAATAATCTCGGTTAAAGCAAGATCATTTATTTCAGATAAACAATGTTTCACAGAATTGATGAGAAACAACTGCACAATGAAACAGATGATAAAGGATGCATGTAGTGATTACACATGACATGACTACTGAAAGAGAGTGGGGGTTGCAAATGAAAATCCCGGTTCATGGAACATTTCAAACCTATTTGATGTTAAAAATCCGGTGTTCCCTAAATTGTTTTGAGTAGTAATAAAAGTGGAGTCAACTTTTTCCCATGATAACAAAATTTATATTATAAAAAATTCAAAATGGCAAGGGGGTAGGCCATCCCCCTCCATAAACAAGCTTTAGAGAGTGTTGGCACAGACGATACGGGTGGTATATCCGCATAAACGAGAGACAAAATATCGGTTTATTTGTTTCAAATGGAACCCTAAAAAGGGGAGGATCCACCCATATGGTTCCGCCCCTGTATCATCCAAGTGCACAACATTCTCTTGCAACTTCTGTCTCTCTTCCGTCTGGAACAAAGTAGGAATTCAGCTTCATACCGTGCAAACAAAGTTCTCCTCAACAAATTTCACCCCTCCCCCACCTTATCCCCTTCACTAATCCCCTTCACACTGAAAACAAGCCTCGGGCTGTGCAATTGCTATTTCAGTAGTTTTACTTTCAAGACATATAACAGTCGTCTGCAAAATTTACGGTGTGCTATATAATAATTATAATATATTGCACATACGTACATGTACATACAGTAGGCTACTTGCTTTACACAACACATGTTGTAAGACTAAGAGAAATGCAATTACACCACCAAAAAGAACTATAAATTAGACGAATGTTTTCACTTCAGCCGTTTGTGAGGTCAAGTTGTGCACCAAAGGCCAGCTTAAGTCGTTGGGGAAATGTGAATTTCTTCACTATCTTGCTGGGGAGAGTGAATTTACCCCATGCAAAAGTCAGTGTTCCTTCTCGTCCCTACCGTACATTCTTGCATTCACCACGGCTGTTGTTGACCTGTCTGCTGTCGGCACCGGTATGCTGTAGACCTCGGTATATGCAGGTTTATAGTTATACGAACAAAACTTTAGCGAATCACATTCAAACACGGCGTTATTTTCACTACTTTGGAAGCCTCCACGAACTTCTTTCCTCCCCTGCCAAGAAGATGGCGGAGATACAGAGGCAGGGATTTCGGCAGAAACACATAAAGCGACAAAAAAGGCTGGCTGGCTGTAGCGAACAAGGATTGAAACTGGATAGAAATGGCAATTTTTCGATTCAAGTGATTGGCACCGGCACCAAGGATTGTCCGCCCTCCGTTTTGGTCATTGCAGCGTCTGTCAGGTATCGATAAATGCTACTTTTTAAATTATAATCTTTTTAAAAGAAAGACTGCAATTATACCGTCGCCACATAGTCGGTCAGTCAGTCAGTGTGTGGTTTGCATACACAATGTAGGCCCTAATAGGTATGTGACAAAAAATTTCAAAATCAACAGATTCCAATACAACTGGTATCATTGTCAAGGTCTTGAAAAGACAATTACAATGATATAAGGATCATCTTCCTGTGACCAAAAATAAGGAAGTTATGACATGTTGAATCCGGCAATTTTAGGCCTGTCGCGTTTCCGTCAATTATTTTATAAGGAAAAACAAAAGAAATGTAAATTTGACTTGTGACCCGTTTCCTAGATTTTCTCGGATTCCATATCATAACTTTCTTAATTCTTGTCCGATTTTCAAAAGGTTGCTATCACTGGAATGCTTGGGAAAAGAGGAAGAATAATAACATATTTCCAGGCTAATTCAATGATTAGTTTGTTTTGTAATTGTAGTGCTGATTTACAAATAAGAAATACCAAAAAAATGTGTTAAAAAAAAAAAAAAAATTAAAAAAAAATAATAATTAAAAAACAAAAAAATACTCAAATCTGAGGATTATTTTCATATTTTTACACTGAAATCCGTGAAAGATTCTCATCCCTGATTTAATTAAACATTAGAACAATTTATAAATTATATTGGACTGGAAAGATGAAACAAAATAATGAAAATAAATTTAAAAAAAAAAAAAAAAAATACTCAAATCTGAGAATTTTTAATATTTAAATTTTAATTTATACTGAAATCCGCGAGAAATTAAACAAATGTTATAAAAATTAATATATGATATTGGACTGGAAAGATGAAAAAAAAATGAAATAAGTTCATGAGAACTAATATTATTGTGTTACGCCGCCGATGTGTTATGGCCGTTTAAACGGACGATTTATCAGACTGAAAATTGGTAGGCCTATAGCGCGCTGAACACGGCGCAATACAATCTTTGGTTGACATCGATGGTTGGGAATCCAAAAAACATAACTGGGAATCATCCAATCGCCGTCAAAATTGGCCAAGAAGTAGAAAACAAGTATAACAAAATTATTATTGTGGTTTGATAAGGTATTTTACTCAACTTTTGGTAAATCGTCGATGGTTTTGATGAGCAAGAACAAACCCAAATTTCGAGAATTTATTTTGGAAACTTCTAGATGCCGCATTCAGAAAATTCGAGAACGAGGTTGAAGTAGAATATGTGATCTACGTCTTCGAAAAAAAAGCTACTGGGTACGTCAAAAAGAACGGCCTCAGTGAAACGTAACAAAGCGCTAGCTCCACGGTGTCTTCACCACGGCGATTGAACCCGAGATTGAGGCCGCGGCCGAAAAGATTAGCGGCAATGCATGGGATACGCACATACCTAAATGTAATGGCCAACATCTCATTGTCATAGGATGTGCACTTGAAGTTAATTGCTCAAAATTTCCCTTAATCTTATTTTAACCCTAACCACCCTGAATCCATCAAAATCCATCCCCCTGTTTTGGAGGATTTCGGCAGATTCAGGATATCTCCACATTGAGCATATGGCGGACTTTGATGGATTCAGGATTTCAATAGTTTTTAACTGCTTGGTCATGTTGGTTGATGTATTTTGATGGATTATAGTTACATGTACTGTACATGTACAGCCAACACTTGTATGTGTTAGATTTTGATGGATTCTATGCAGCAACATACTATACAAATTTTCATGTGAGCATGGTATCCTGAATCCGCCAAAATCCGCCAGAAATTTAGTGGTGGATTTTGGCGGATTCAGGATATGTCCAATATCTACACTGGCGGATTCTGATGGATTCAGGACACCAGCATTTTGTGTGTGACAAAAATGGTGGATTTTGGTGGATTCAGGATACTTTCTAGTAAAAATACCCAAGGGGTTAGGGTTAAACCTAAAATGACTACATTTTTTAGTTTGTCCTAGGACAGAACGTCAAACCCAACTGCCACTTGTTCACAATGTCTAAGCATGTGTTTTAGCAGACAACAAAATGGCTAAGATGTGACTGGATGTGCATACATTCATTGCTCAAAATCTCAAAATAAGATTAAAAAATCAATAAATTTGTGTTTTTTCCCCAGATTTTTGTTCAACTGCGGTGAAGGGACACAGCGACTCATGTTTGAAAACAGGTAAATGGACCCTGGAACTAAAAATGGAAGTTAAACAATTGGACAACCTAACAATTAGGATTCCTGTTTCCAAATTCTGGCATATAATTTCATTAGCTATAGTGTCTTAAAGACATTTTTGTTGAGTCAAAGACTTTTGATTTTAATCAAGTGTTATTTAAAATGCCAGTCTTCCCCAACCACAACCTAGTCCAGGATTCTGGCTTCTCACCTAAATCTTTTAACATTAGGTTATGTTAACAAAGTCTGTAGTTTACAGATACTTCTCACAACCTACCCACATAAATTAAACTTTCTCCAGGCACAAAGCAAATGTTGATAATTTTCTTTGGAACAAAATTAACATACATGTATTGTTACCTCTCAGAGTGAGAAACATGGCCCGACTGGAGCACATCTTCTTCACCAGGATGACATGGGACAACCTTGGAGGGGCAATCGGTAAGAAATCATGGCATTTAGGACCCCTTCAATAACTGGCAAGACACCCTGGTCAGTGCAACAACATCCATCAGTTGTCCTAGAGTGTAGCTTCCCTAATTAACCCCCTTTAATAACTGGCTAGACACCCTGCTCAATACAACAACATCCATAAGTTGTCCAAGTATGAAGCTTCAACAAGAAGATCAATTGGCAAGAACAATAGTTCAACTGTTAACTACTGAAAGCAACAAGATCCAACAGAATTTCCTATCTGGTGGATCTTGTGGGATTGAGCGGAGTTAGGATTGATCTTTACCCCCTTCAATAGCTGGCCACTAGACACCCTTGCTCAATACAACATTCAACAGCAAGAACAATGAAAGTAATGAATGCTACACATCCATATTTATTTATTTATTTGTTTTTCATAAACGCAGGTATGATGATTACATTGAAGAATGTCGGATTGCCCAAACTGTCTTTATATGGACCTCCACAGTTGGTAAGATTTAACCCTCCTACTACTACAAGGGTCAAAATCAGTCAAAATGTTGATATACTTGCCATGGTATATCTAGTGCACTTAAAAGTCAAACACTGTCAAACCTTACATGTAGTAAGTACATTTACAGGTCAAAATGAGTCGACCATTTTTGACTGGTAAAAGCATTGTCTGGTATTGTTCAGGGTGGTCAAAATGACAGTAAAAACCAGTCAAAAATGCCCCTGTGTGCACATTTGGGTCAACAGTCAAAACGGGCAGTTGACTGATTTTGACCTCGATAGCTACTTCCCACTAAAGTGCAGCTATAGTACGAGGGTTAATAAATAAAATATAAGTCAACTTTTCACCAAGGCTTTGGGACAGCTATTAACAAAACCAAACTCTTTGACCCAAAGTTCCTTACATTGTAAAACTTTGAAAAGTTTTTCTTTTTTATCCCAGAAATAATACTGGTGGTACCAATGAATTGTTCCTGTTTTTTTAAAGCAAAACATTGGTATCAGTTACATTTGTTTTCTTTTTCTTTCTCAGGAAGAGTTCAGCAAAGCTCTTCAGATATTTGCCAAGCATGAAACGATCAACATGGGTAGGTACTCTTTAAAGACACCATCTTCTTCAAACACCTGGTTTATATTTGGGAGAATAATCACCGTGGTTTTTAATCCATTCACAAATTAAATGTTGTACAAGGTATTGAGTTGTCACACCACTTTACTCTGACCATCTTCTTTAAGTGAAGGTACAACATTGGTATTTGATAGTGTACAATAACCCTCTAGTTTTCAAGAAATATTAAAACTAACCTGTGATGATGTCATCGCAATATAATATGCTCATGTTTCTAATTATAGGAATCCAATTAAAGAATGGGTTGTTCAATTTGTTGGTCCGTTGGATTAGAATGGATGTATTCTCAATGATAGCCATTCTGTGCACCCTTTATTTCAAAGACAATCACCGTTTTATTTCTTAATTGCCTCCACAGATGTCAAACCATACACGCAAGGTTCCTTCTTCAACGAAGTCATGGCAGTCACACCAGTGCCTATATATGGTAGGTCTGTTGATATTGGAGGATCCGGGGGAGGGTGGGGGTGGGGGGGAGGGACAGCAAGGGGAGCATGTGCCTATCAATTTTTATTGCACGTATATGTTTTTGAGTGTGCCGCTCCCATTTTTTCACTACAATGAACATCATGGGGTATGCAATAAAATGTTCACTCAAATATGGCTAGTCTATGTACATGAATTTAAACTATGCATGTTAACATGAAAAATATTTCTTTGAATTTGAATTTAAAATGTTATCTACTGTGAATTGCTATCCACTCCAGCAGCTAACCCTGACCAGGTTAAGAACAGCCCAGCCAGCCCCTCGACCAGCCACCAGTCACACTCCCCTGAAGGCCTACCCAATTCCAGTCGTGATGAAGATGATCAGGATAAGGAAGAGGAGACAGTGGCCGAGCCAGACATCTCGGGCAAGAGGAGGTTAGCCAGGGATCCCTTTGATGTCATTTCCAAGATGGCTGTTGAACAGAAAGGTCAGGATGAAGGGTTTGCTTTTGCTGTTTGTTTGTTGTTGCTATCAGCTGGTGATGTTATTACTGTTGATTTTGACGCTGCTTTAGTTTGTTTCCTTTTCGTAAGCGGAGCTTTATTTATATGTAAAAAAGGGTTATTTATATTTATAATACAGATTTGAGGTATTCCTTGTGAAAAACTCTCCCCTGTCCCTTGCTGTCATTAAATCATTTTATTCACAAGGGGTTTGTGTTTGTGTTTTCATCTCTGTACAGGAGCCAAGAGGAAAAAGACTGAGCAACCTGCAGATATGACTGTTGCCTACATTTGCAAGGTATTCCTTAATTAAAGAACTTTCTTTATTAGACTCCTTAAATCTAACAGACTCCAGTGGCTAGTTTTTTTTAAAGATTCAGTACTGTATAGCCAGCTAATGATACTTTGCATGTGGTTCGGTGTACCAATTCCATTTAAGTCTAAAAATTGGAGCACAAAAAACAGCGCCACCCACATAAAAGCCAAGTGCTTGACCGACATAGTTACTGTTGTGACTGAAAGGCTTAACCCTATTGGTTAATCCATGCCATTTGATTGGCAGGCTGGATCAGTGTATTATAGCCCATCATACTAGACCGAAAAAATTATTCCACATTTTATATTTGTGTGTATGTGTAAGCATTTGAACACAATTAAGGGAGGAGGGCCAAAGTCATGGTACAGCCAAGCCTTTGAGAAGCCTGGCTAGGCCCAGGCTGCCTGGCCTCCTAATTGTCTTTTGTGAGTCCTAATCCTGTAACAATACAGTACCTGCCAATCAACATAACCTGGGCTTCTGGAGGGCCTTGCCCAGGCAAGTAGAGGTCATTATATAGGCCAGTAAGCAGGGGAAAAGCCTGGGCCTGGCCGGGCTTCTCAAAGGCTTGGCTGTACCATGACTTTGGCCCTTGTCCCTAAAATAATAGTTTTAATTAAAATAAATGTTTGTTTTTGTTTTGTGTTCAGCTTCATGACACACCTGGTAAAATTTTGGTAGAGAAAGTCAAGGAACTTGGACTGAAACCGTAAGTACATATTCAATTTAAATCAATTCAACATTATTTTCCACAATGCAACATACAAAAAAATCAATCGATGTACAATATTGAACGAGATTAAAGAAATGTACATAACAATGCAAGAACTGCATATTGATCAAAAAATAGGTTCAACTGAAAACAAAATGTTCAACTAAAATAAATGAATATACTCATAGAGATTCAGCATCTGTATTGACCGTTGTTGATAATGGAGTCTTGTATAGTATCATGGTATAACTTTATGTGCATCTTCCTTTACTTGCTAAAGCATTTGTATAAAATGCACATGTATGCGCATTGTGTAAAAAATAAGTTTCGTATTGAATTGTGTTGAATTAGGGGTGTGGCTAAGTAATCTTTATTCTGAAAAATTTTAATTTCCTTTTTTATATTTTCTAGGGGTCCAGAGTATAGCATACTTAAGGCTGGAAAATCTGTAACAACTCCGGAGGGTAAAGAAGTAAGTGAGTGTAATTCATTGAAAAATATATATTTACATGGGGTGCCATGGTCGAGCGGTCTAGCACATCAGACTTGTGTTCTGATGGCTGAGTCATCAGAATGTGGGTTCGAATCCTGGCTGTGACCATGGTAATTGTGTCCTTGAGCAAGACACTTCACTGTACAGTGCTCCTCTTCACCCAGGAGTATAAATGGGTACCTGTGAGGGTAGAGGTTGATATTGTGGTTGAAAAAGCTTCTGATGCACTTCGGTAGCTCAGGGCTGTATACTCCCCAGGGAGCTGAGAAAGTTTAAGGATTGATATTGGCCCAATGGCAATTTGGTGCTCTATAAATCCAGTTATTATTATTATTATTATTGATATTATTACAAAAGTATATTTAACAAGATATTGTATTAGATGCACCCAGTTGTGATGTTAAAATTATGTGCTCTCGACATCTCATGCATCATGATGTTTGTGATAAAAGAAACACCAAGCCAACAAATAAAAATCCTTTCTTGTTTTTAACTTTTTCATTCAGATTAAGCCAGAGGAAGTCTTGGAGCCAAGCACACCTGGTGCTGTGTTTATCGGTACAGTGAACATGTTTCTTTGCTTCATTGTTTCGAATTGGCACCACCGAGTGGAAAGTACAGCCCTACTCAACCCTGTAGTACTGCCACACCCTGTAATACTGCCCCACCTACTCCACCATGTAGTACTGCCCCACCGTACTCCACCATTTAAATTGCTGAAACCAAGAGCTCTCATACCATTTCCGTTGTATTTATTTCTTGAAGAAAATTTTTGCCTGATTTCTCAATTTGATGATTTTTCCTTCACAGTTTTAGAGTGTCCATCTGAGGAGCTTGTGGACTCTTTCGTGAACAATGAAACCATTTCAAGGTGAGTATTGTATCTAGACTTGTTCAACAGGAAACACATACATTAAGTAGGAGAACCTTGGAAAGTAGACAATCTAGGGAGGGTCATTTATTTATTTTCTAAAGTTGTCATATTAAATTGAATTGTTACTGTTAATATAATTGACAAAAAAACTTTATTTTTCGCATTTATTATGCTCCATTATATGATTGCAAAATTATTTTCGTGGTATAATTACATTGTTAAAATTAGGCCTGGTGCATTGGATACAATATTATGTTTTCATTGGTGAGTGTATCTGATAGTTTTTTCAGATTTTCCTCTCACTCATGCAAGTTGGCTTTGAATCAAATCTTTATTAAAGGGAAGGTACAACACTTATACTTGACCACTAGAAGCATTTAAAAGTGATGTAATATATTGGTTTTCTTCATCTATATTGAAAGTAACACTTTTACATTTCAGATATCAAGGTGATTGTGGTGAAAATGCAGCTATGTTGGTGATCCATATGTGTCCTGAAACCGTCATTACTGACATCAGATATCAAAGCTGGATGCAAAGGTATTCAGAAAAACAAACATTTTTAAAGGCTTATTATGGTGACTTTTCATTTCAATGAATGGATGCAGTGTGTAATCTTCCCCTTCAAAGCCCTCTTTTTTGCCTTACACTGTATATCACATAATATATTCTGTTTACCTCCAATTTCTGTAGATTTGGTCCAACCACTGAGCACATTGTTTTCAATCAAACTTGTCAGACTGTGACACACGAGGGCAGCAGAAGGATCCAAGCCAAATTGAATCTTATCCATCCGGACATATTTCCTCTCCTTCCTGTCCATAAAGATGGCAATTGTGATCATGCGACAAGTAGCAAGGAAAGTCAAAATGTAAGTGCTATCTTGTAGATCTGTATGACTGGTGACTCGTCTCGGACTCAAGTCACATTTTAAGTTAGGGTGTGTCTAAAAACTCTTGGAACTTTCTTTTCGGGAACACAGTGCATTCCCAAAAGGAACATTCTGTTCCCAGTGGAGACGGCAGCTATTCCAAATGGGAATGTCTGATGTCCCAGCGTGCGTATCCTCACTGTCGCTTCTTATCAGAACCATAATTCTTCCAAGAAGAGATTAATTACACATGGTGTTACTCATGAACATAATCTTTCTTATCCAGTGCACCATTCAAAGCTTCAATTCACATGTTTTGTGTTGTTTGCAGTCGGTGAAGCTGTGCAAGGCAGAGAGTTACCTGAGGTATCACGTCAGACCACACACAGGCTGGGATAGGTGAGTAATCATTAAACACTTAAAAATCCAGCCGTTTCATAAGCCTGCCACTGCATTGTTTGATTGTCCATCAACCATTATAGTATTCTTGCTTCAACTTTTCAACTTATTCTGCACTCAGGGAATTTATTCAATCGCCAAGCAACGAACTGTTTATCGAGGAAGCCATGGCTGTGCCCGGGTTCAAAGAGAGGCTAGATGAGCTTGGTAGCCAACTCCACAGGTGCCCTGCAGAGACAAGACCTAAATACCCAGAGGTGGTCTTCTTTGGGACTGGGTCTGCCATGCCAAATAAGGAGCGCAATGTCACTGGTATCCTGCTGAATATAAGGCTAGTACATAGAAACTAATCATTTTTGTCACTGGTGTCCACATGGCACACAACATATGGACTAACAATAGCTTTACTTCCTTGACACTAATTATTTCCATTTTTTCAATTTTTAGTGAGAGCCAATCAATGATCATGGACTGTGGTGAGGGAACATTCGGTCAGATTCAACGTTTCTATGGTGACCGTACCGATGATATTTTGGCCAATCTACACAGCATTTTTGTCTCACACATACATGCTGACCATCATGGGGTAGGTACTGCAATTGTAACATTTCAAAAGGTTTGTTCTTAATGTTAACAAACGAATACACATTTGCTAAAGGATCAGTTTAGGCCTTTGTACTTAACCCTAACTCCCTAGACAACAAAAGCAGTTGGAGGATTTTTATTGTTCAGTAACAATGCTTAGGGAGTTAGGGTTAATGACGATTGTGAAAATGAATAAAAGAATCAATCTGGGAAAATATCATCTTGTCTGGTTAGCACATTTCAGAACAAATGTGTAAACTTTATTTGCAGGCTGTACTTCAATTAATTTAATTAAAGCCACTTATAGTTGATTAGAGTTTGACATAAATCTGACTTGGTGTTGATAGTAGTATAAAACATGCCTTGAAATCTTTCTGTCCGAGATAGTAGTAACATTAGTAATAATGATTTCCTGACTCAATTTTCAACTTCATATGATGAAAACTCCATGTTAGAATGAATATAAAAAAAAAAATCTGAATGCATTTCTACCATTTTCTTTTTAATGATGCGATTAAATAAGCTGAAACCTGTCACAGGTTGGTTTCTGTACTTATCTCTTGAAGTATGGATGCATTTACAAATATTTTACTCTATGCGTAACCTAGCTTTTATGTTGATTTTTCACAATTGAATTTGTTTATAAGTTAAGTAATCCCCACTGGATCCTTTTTTCTCTCTGCAGGGCCTCATCCAAATCCTTCGCCAGTGGAAAAGAGTCATGGTAAGTCAAATTTCAATCTTGCAATTATTGCATTTGTCAACAAAATTCACTTTATCAAGGTGGTGAAACAAATAGACTGAAAAAGCATGATTTACTTTGTATGGTTTAGCCTCTTACTTATTGAGAATAAGTGTCGTATTTCTGTACAGAAAATCTTACAAAGATGGCACGATGTGATAAGTCTACTGGTGCTTTTACAGATTAGTGAAGCCATCAATCAGCCATTTTACTAATGCCTATGCAAAATTAACACTTTAGATTAATACAATAGAGAGGCCAGGTTTTCTCTGTTAGCATAGAAATGTGAGAATAGCAACATGGCTGCCCACTGGCTTCAGTGCATATGTATCTAGTGAGTCAATGGGTCCATTCACTCCATGCTGAACATAGCCTATGAGCAGTGTAATCACATCCCGTCTCTGAGGTGTGTTTGTGTAGAAAACTCCATAGCTAGAAGTACTTCAGAGTGAAAGTTTTCCCTGGTAGCCATTCATACTTTAATGTAAATGTAGTCAATAGTGCATGCCTACCAGCTATATAATAAATTGCAATGAGGGTGCCCTCAACAGGTCATGCACAGAGCAGATACTTATTTTCCCCTCACATTCTTCCAGCTGGAAAGAGGAGAAACGTCCAAGAATCTGATCCTTGTCGGCCCAAAGAGGATGTTGATATGGCTCAACAATTACAACAGTTCCTGTGAGTCCTTTATTCACCAGATGAGGTAAGCTGTAGTTTATGTGAATCACTGCAAGCACAAAATCTTAAGAAGATGTCAGACCAGCGATCGTTTAGAACATGGATCTCGGGTTTGGGGGTGGGGAGATATATATACCCCAAATTACAAAAAATAATAATAATAAACTCCTCGATGGTATGTAATATAACCTTTTGGAAAAAAAAATTAATGTTGACAAATTTCAAAAACAAAATCCCATTTTGGCCCAAAATTTCTAAAATCTCTCAAAATGTTATATCTGTAGGCATTTATAAATGCTAATAAAAGTTCTGTTGTGTGAAAAGATGAAGTAGTTGCTCTGAATGTATATGTTTCTACACTAGGTTCATTGAGCTTCAGTCATTATCCAATAAATTCAAGGAGTCTCCAAGACACCATGAGTCATTATTGACCAGATTCAATTTCACAGAGGTAAGGTCTTTTAAAGTGAAGGTATACAATTGGTAATTTTAAAAAAAAATAACAAAATTGATGTGAAAGTGTCAAGCTGATGATAGCATCAGTCTTCCCTAGAAATAAGTTTGTCTGAGGTGTTGTCACTTAATGACACTTGTGGCTCACTTATGGCTGCCTATGGCCACTTATAGCCATAATTTGTAGTTATATTACTCTGAGTGGGAAGATAAGCCAAGAATATCTGGAAAATTACAACCAAGCAAGGCAAAGGCTAATGATCCATTACACAGTTTGATTTGGGGACAGGCCCAGAGCAGGTGGAAAGTACCGAGTACGACTTGACCTATGACCCTTGTGTTTTGCTAGTACCAAACAGTCCCAGTGCCTCACTGCTACAACAGCCACGGTCTCGTCATCAAGCACAAAGACGGCTGGAAACTAGTCTACTCTGGTGACGCCATGCCGAGTGATAATCTCACCCATGCAGGTAAGGTCATAGGTCACACACAAAGAATACTTTACATGAATAATTTAGCAGGATCAATTAGAATTGTATCAGGTAAACAACTCCCCTGTGGATTTCACTTTCATGAAGGTGCATACGGTATTAAACAAGTTGAAAACATGTGATGTTGTGTTCCACTAATCAAATGACAAGGATCCATGTGTGAATTTTATTATTCCTACTATTTTACTCCGTGCAAAAAAAGGGTGCCTGGTCCAGTATAAGACTTGGCTTTCTGCCAGACTTACCCCCCATACATCTCTGTTACTAATATCTAGTATTTATAATTTAATATGAGCCAACCTAAATAATAACCCATACATTATTCTGATACCATCAGGTAAAGATGCAGATGTTTTAATCCATGAAGCCACACTAGAAGATGGCCTTGAGGCAGAGGCACTCAAGAAACGTCACAGGTAACCATTGAAAGACAAACATTCTTTTTTTCCCATATAGTGCAGACCTCGGATCTGGGCAAGCTTGTTCCTATGGGAATAGGGTAATTTTCCCACCTTGCATCCCCCCCCCCCCCCCCCCCCCAAGAAAAATTTATCTGGGTATTGTTGGCACAAGTTTTGAGTTACATCGATTATGCATGAACCACCTTGTTTACACGATTTATCCACAGCATGATCTCTCAGGCCATCAGCGTCGGACAGCAGATGGATGCCAAATTTATCCTTCTAACCCACTTCAGCCAGCGATATCCCAAGATCCCATACTTTGATGAGCAGCTCAGCCAGAGGGTAGGCGTGGCCTTTGATAACATGAGGGTAAGTGGGCGGAGATGGGGGGGCAACCCAAGTCGAATACCAAGACTTGTAGGGTGGTTTGGGGTGCAAATGCACCCAATGGCTTGACCAAGCTTGCCATGAATATTCATATCAAAAACATGTTTTTGAAATAACTAACTTTCTACAAGGAAACTGTTTGCAAAGAAAAAACGAAAAACACATGGGCAATATATCTTTACATTTGTTGTTTGAAAGGTTTCCTTCTCAGAGCTAGACCAGTTACCCCTCTGTTTGCCGGCTCTCAAACACCTCTTCACTGAGTACATCCAGGAGATGCAGGGAGCCAGGGAGAAAAAGGCCGAGAAGGAGACCATCGTCAACCTAGAGAACCTCCTCAAGGGGGGAAAGGTCATCGTCAAGGATGGGGATCGGATGGACACGGAAGGTCAGACAACTTCAGTTAGCTGATGTAAACAAAAATTGGAACTTCACATCAGCTTAAACATCTAAAGTTTTATTTCAGAGTTTAATAATTTGTATTACCCTCAGAAAAACCAACACAAATGAGCTAGTATTCAAGCAACTTCATTGATAAAAGGTTGTTTTATTTGAACTTTTCTTCTTTTTTAATCAGTGCCAAAGCAATATAATATGAATCAACAGTAAATTTATGTACAAGTACAAACACGGAAAGCTTTTTAGATGAAATAATGACTTTGAGCATAAATAACCACTTTTAAAGGCAAGGTACAACATCGGAAATGTTGGCAAAAATATTTCTACAAATATGCTTACTTTCTTCAACAACAAAAAAGTATAAAAAAGCATTAACAAATTTTACAGAAAACAATTGGAGCAAAAGATGCAGTCAAGTTAATTTTCAGATAATTATTTTGTAATCGGGTAATTACCAATGTTTCCTTTACTTGACACTGGACAAATGGTCAGCTTGGTACTATATAAGGTCATTTTATCAAAGTAAAGCTTGGGCACTAGGGATCTTTAATACTCAGACCACCAGTTTTCTCTAAGGACCTTCAGTACCGAGCATACAGAAAGATACCCATGAGGGGATCCATTCATATTCCGTATATTCTTTTTTCCCCTTAATTCAAGATGACACGCATTATCTTTATAGTGTTTGTTGGTCTAAAAGTGTCCTGGATTTTTCGCAACATTCAGTCACATCACACTAGTTTCTGATTAACTGTGTACTTGTAATTGTGTGAAAGCTGTGGATTTCATTACAAGAATACCAGCATGTAAATGCTTACAAAATATTGTACAGAAATAAATATCTACAAAAAAAAAAAAAAGTGAGAGGGTTTCATTTGTTAGTGAAGTTATGTTTCAGTTGATGCTTACTAAAGGATTTTCATCCCCCAAGTTAATTAACCAAATGATCTTGATAGCTGTATTTCATTTACTTAAAAACATTTTTAAAGGAAGGAGTTTCAAGGCTAGACCATATGTATAACTGTATGGTAACATTTCCAACTAGCTGATCATTGTAATTTTGCAATGAATACATGCACTAACAATAAATTTCAGTAGCTTCATGAATATTCAGATATATATATGCATTATGCAAATCATGAGGTAATTATCCGACGGTTATGTTCAATGCCTAACTCATGCATATGCAACAGGTCAACATCACGTGGTTATGTTCAATCTTGATGGGTCAAACTCAGTGCCCTTAAATGGTGAGCCTTCGGCATTCCACGCTTTCCTCAAAACATCATGTGTCTCCTGTTGAAAATAAACAAGAGGAATGCTGGATGATACTAGCTAGCTTCGGTCAAATATGTGTTGCTGCTAAAGGCCTTATTTACTGGTGTTTGACTGCAAACTAGGGTTAACTAGTTGGACTAACTTGATCCACAACCCTGTTAAGTCAATGAAGGTTTGACAGTTTTAGTTGACTTTTTGAAACCAGCCTATCATCATGGAACTATTCCCTAAAACCTAAGCTCCCCGAGTGGGGTAATGTTACATGCCAGAATTTTCTATTTGCAAAGCACCAAAAGTTGACCTAAATTAGCCACTTTCTTACCTTTTCTTTAATGGTTGGCTTCCCTTGTCTCTTCTGCTCCATGTCAAACATGACCCTCTCATAGTCCTGCTGGGCATCCTCATCCATATCGGTAACACTTTGTACCTTATCGATACTCTTCTTATCGATTTCTGGTTCCCCTTCTATCACCGCACACCACCAGGTTTCCTTATGCTTTTCTAGACTCAACTATAAAGGGTATAAAATACATGAAGATATTAACAGCAATCATTCAATGCACGGATTCGTTTATACTAGAATGTGTGCCTACCTGCATTATATGCACACACATCCAACATTTGCAGCCCTGCCTGCCAGATCAAAAACTAGACAGGTGTATGAAGTTTTGAGCTTGTACGTACATATACAAGTGTCGATGTAATCATTCACAGCAAAATAAATATGAGCTGGTAAAGAAATGTGTACCGGCTGATCTCCCACAATACACTGCTTTGTTTTAAGAACTTATGCATCGGAGTACAACTTCACGGATGGCCCAGATCCACTATTTCATGGGGTAATGCTGTGGACTTCGTATACACTTTTTTTAAATTTTATTACTGTACAACCATTCCCCCTCCCAGTTTAATGTACGACTTCTTTCCATTACTACAGATCTAGTCTGTTCTCTCACCTAGACGAAATAACACCGGGGTGTCACTCAATGTCACACACCTGTACATAGTTACCCGGGTGGAGACTCCACATTGACTCATCGCAGCGTATCTTCATCGTCAACTTGGCATCAACTAAAACCTGGGGTTCTGCTGAACCCGTGTGGTGTCCCTGAATGGTGACCTGTTCAGTGATCAAAAATTGTGAAGTGTTTTTACAGGCATTGATCCAGGATCTCAAAAAGAGGGCACAAGTAAAAAATGGGGCACATACAACAAGTATGGTAACATTTATATATACATTGCTTTTTGAGTGTACATCAAACCTGCACTTGAAGCCCCCCACTCCTACTCCCCCATGGTAATTCATGACTATGGTCCCCCTAAAATAAGAATACTTTATCAAATGTGTTTTTTTTACCTTGATTGAATCTTCTTTGATATCCACAATGAGGTCTTTAGCTTTCTTCAGTGTCTCTGGAACAAAGACCTTCACGTCAAGATCACCAAGTGTCTGGGACCAGGCATACTGGTCTCGCAGAGCCCCATTGTAGGTGTCAGATGACATGATGATCTCACTGGCCCTGAAATGGTATATTAGCAGAGGTTACTTTTTTGGTGATGCTAGCAAGTTATCACTGCACATCCAAAGGGTGATTTTTGAACATAATTAGTATGAGTTGCAATATATCACCTCTTCTGTTGTGTGGTCTTCTGTCGTGTCGTCTCCAGTGACAAACCTTCCTCTGCTGCTTCTTGTTCCTCTCCTTCATTGGTCCTATCAGCCAGTCTTTCCTTCTCTTGTTCTGTTTCTCGTGTCTTACTCTCGGTGTTTCCGTTGGTACTGTTTTCTACATCTGTTATTTCAGTGATCTCCACTGTATTGCTGGGGTTTGGTACACCTGTTTAAAGGGAATGTACAACATTATTAATGTTGGCAAAACTGCTTATGAGTATGCTTACTCATCAAGACACACATTAAACCAACTTGTGAAAGTATTAGATTTGTTGTATTTCTAAGAAGAAGACTCTTTCCTAAATTCAAAATGGAAACTGTTTTGGTAACAGCACATAAGACAATTATTTTTAAGGGAAGATTGATATAATAAGTTTCACATTTATACATTATCTTTAACATTACCAAAACAAATTATACTACAAATTCTACTTGCATCTCAAAATGGGAGATTTTGCCATAAACTACTTTACAGCTTTTGCCTGTCACAGACTGGTGGATCTTTTGTAAACAAGTGACATCATATCACTCGTGACACATCTATACTGAAACACAAGAAATTGTGGCCTTACCTGTTGACAAATTCTCAAGTTCTGGAATCTGGAAACCATGACCAATTTTCTCATATTTAGTGAAAGCCTGTGAAGACAAATCACACCAAAATTATTTAATCATGTTACACATTTAGTGTATCTAAAAACTTATTTTTCATACAAGTTGATCCACCATTTGAAACCATTCGCTTTTGTGGTTTTGAATGGTGAAATAACTGTGTACAGTATTGATTCTTCCAAATGGTAGTACAGCTAATACAAAACCTTGTTTGGATACTTCTAAGTGGTGAATCAATGGACCCTCTATGCATTTGAATGGATTTGAATGGTAGTAAAGCTTGCTACCAACACTGTTCAAATGGTATCACCATGTGTGTACAAAACCAGTGGGCATTTTGGTAAGTGGAAATTTTGAATGGTTTCAAATGGTCAAACAGTAGGAGGGTTAATATCAAAAATTTTGTATCCACAGAAGTACTCTCATAGGGAAAGAAGCCTGCCCTCTATTGACCAGTGAAGGAAATTTTAAATGAATTTCCCCAATTTTCTCAGTCATGTGCTGAAAAATTTAGTTAAAACTTTTCACATACATGGTTCTCCTGAATTATGAATGCACAAAAACAAAGTGCATCTTTGGATTGAGCCTTGATGGCAAACAAAACTCAAAATAAATTTGGGGCGTCACCAGTCCAATTCTCAAAAATGTTAACCACCGGCCAGTAATTTTGGAGTTTAACCCCGCCCCCACTCCGATGGCAAATGTACCCTACCCTGGTGGGTGAACAGGTGTTGTATGGTCCACCCTTACTTCAATCACAGAACATTGCCCTCAGTACAAATATGGACAGTATGAAAGTACTAGAAAGACAGATTATAGACAATACAGATGGACAGACATACTACTACTAGGAACAAACAATTTGAAAGTTCACCTTCATGAGCAACTTTTTGGCCATTCCTGGAGGCAACCCCATTGTGTCGTGTTCATGACGCATTAATTTATAGAAGTCAGTCCTAAGAAATTAAACAAAAAAAGATTACTATTAAAAAAACAGATAGGAATTACAACTGCATAATCTACATTTGAGTGAATTTCCCATTAGGATTTTTGTTTTAAATTAGCAATCTTGCTCACAAACCAAAGGCGCTATTGTTACAGCGGTCATTTAATGCATGCATTTCATCATTATGCCTAATGGTTATTGTTATGCAATCTACTTGGGATGGCATACTAAGGCCATGAGAATGAAAGTCATAGATTTGCGTCCACCGCCCGCATGTCCCGAAAGCTACCGCCTAAATTTTTCATTATTTGCCAAAAAAATCATTATTTGCACAAAAAAGGTATTTCCACCAAACAAATTTAGTTCCAAATCATCCACATCAGTAAAACGAAGTTTTTACCAAATTTCCACCAGTATGTGCGCTATAAATCATTAGTACATGTTTTCTTATTTTTACAGTCTTAGTCCCGCGTACGTCGTTCACAAAAAAGGTCGCATCGCGCTAAAACTGTATGGTAAACTCCGATCCGCACCTGCACCTGCCGCTTCACATGCACAACACGTTCGCTGTTCAGCCTTTCCATTGTATCTTATGCCTGTGTCAGTGTGTGTGCGGCCTGCACGTATAATGATGCACGTACGTACACAGATTAGAAGAAACATCTTGTGATTGCGCTGTAGTGTTATTAATGATCAATGGAAATAATGAATAATGAAAAAAAGCCTCATGTGTTTTCGAAATTTCCCGGACGCAAATCTATGACTTTCATTCTCTTGGCCTAATCTAGGAATCTGAAAGAAACAAATATTAACAAAAGATCAAACAATTTTGAAAACCCACTGTATAAATACTTTTGTCAGAGCAGAGGTAACATAGGCCTACCCCCATAATTCTTTTTTAAATTTATTTGAAGGGGTTGGTTTGGGGGCGATTTGGTGTGGTGGAAGTTGACTCCGTACCCGATCAGCAACACGTAATGTAACACTGACGGACAGACTAGGCAGTTCGCATATGAACAGTTCCGTCGTGTGCGTGAGCAGAAGTTACGTTAACCACTGCACAACACTAACGTTTGATAAGTCACACTTAACAATATAACAGTTAACGTTAAACTTAAACTAGTAGTTACAGTTTCTGGTCATAAAACTAACTAACAGATTATTTATTGCAGTAGTTGAACCAAATTATAGTTCACAAATTAATTATGAATTACCTTCTATACAAGAATTCAAAAATAACATCTAGGAACGTGTCAATCTGCTGAACATTCTGTAAAATATCGCAGAGGTTTCCATCAAACTTCCCAGCCATGGGCGCAGCCATCTTGAAAATTACCCAAGATTCCAAAACCCGGAAGATTAGCGAGAATGCTGTAAGTTTGATAAATGGGGTGGTATTCCTCGATTAGGGTGCGTGTGAAAGTGAACATTTTTGAGAATATTAAAACAAACTTAATTATTTCAAGCATTAGCTTTTAATTTATGATAATTAACAAGAAAATGTAAACTTAGTTGCACCTTTTATATTTAGAATAAACAACGAAAATAATATTCTGGTTAATGGCCACACCTATAGGTGAAATGGGCTCTCCCATTTGGTGTCAAATGCATGATAGTAGTACATTTCGTCACGTCTGACAGAAGTCGAAAAAGGTGAGTATGAAGTTTGGAATTTTCCTCGGAAATTACGAATTTCTGAAAGGAAATTAACAATCGGAACTCAAGGTATTGTTCAACTAATTGTGTATATGTGATAATTATCTTTTGAAAGTATTATAACTGGAGCCAATTTCAGGCTAATTAACACATAATTCCCCTTTGAGTTAAGGGGTTAAGTTCATGTACGTAGTGTCGGTAAACCTGACTGTCCCATGTCCCGGCCCGCGGCTATCCCATGGCCGTCCCATGGCCGTCCCATGGCCTTGGTTGTCTGATACGGTGGATGCTGGCGCTGGCCTAACGTTAATTCTCACTCAAGGTTCTCAAATGGTACGAACATAACACTACATGTCCAAACGTAAAGACCTTGTGCAGTTTGAGTTAGTTGATGTCATCATTAGTGTAAGTACTAAGTGGTGTCAGTTTAATGGAAAGAAATCAATAGAATAATGTAAACATTTGTGTGCTCGATCTGAATAATAAATTAATTAGGGGGACATTAATTATGTGGGGGAGGGACGATGCCATTACTGTCTCTCCTTGTCATAAATATTAGGTGGAAATGTAGTATGGAGGTTCCACTGGCTCAACTCGCACATCAGTAATTTGTTTTTGTTCACCCACAAAAAACATTTGTAATTAAAACACAACATAGAAAAATTTTCAATATGAATATTTTGGTTAATAAACTACTAATCTTACATTCAAAATAGATAAAATGATTTTGTTATGTCTATTTTCCCCTAAACTGGATACCCAGACTTTATCTTTACCTTCCTACTACTACAAGGGTCAAAATCAGTCAAAATGTTGAAATACTTCCCAAGGTATATCAGTCCGGGAAAACTCCAAATACGGCAACGTTGCTATATACGGCAACCTTGAGTTGCTGAATACGGCAACGTTTCATTATACGGCAACGTTAGGGTTGCCGTATACGGCAACTCTTTCATTCAAACGCAAAAAGGGAAACGAAATATGCAAAATTGGATTAGTGAAAATCATAAAAATATGTTCTTTGGTTCCTTACCCAAATTCCTATCTGCGCACATCAAAAAGTTATCTGTGCATTTTCTTGCAAATGACCATTTAAAACCAACACTCTATAGCCCATCCGACGATTAACGTGTGACTCCATTTTTGACGTGCAAGAATACGTCCTCAATCAAGATTATTATTTTACGCATGGTTCATGAAACAAAACTTTAAACATGGTTGTTGTTCTCTAAAATATAAAAATTAAAATTAAACAAATAACATTACTTATGTTAATATGAGTAAACACTTTTTTTTTTAAATTGTATTTTAAATATATACTACATTGGAAATTATCAACGTCTCTCTTCGCGGGAAAAGCTCTGGAAGCGCGGGAAACTAAAATCGACGGCAACATTTATACAAACAAAACTCAATTATTGGATAAAAATAGAAGTAAAAGAAGACATATTTTGCATTTATACATTGTGATTAAAGCCAGCACCTTTTGACAATGATAAATAGCCTTGAAGCTGACGTCGAAAGTGAGAAAGGACGGCGAAAACACGAGACATGTACCAAGAAATATATTGAGAAACCTAACCATCGCCGTTCTTGTTACCACAAACGAAGCCGCAGCATTGTTCTGGCCGTTTAAAAACTTGTACCGTAGGGACTAAATAGGGTATAAATCCCTAGGCCTATGTCCGATAATGTAATTTCATGTGCGTTTGGGCTTTTTAACGCTTTTTTATGTGATGGGGGGCTGTCGGGTAAAGCCAATTAAAAAAAGGTATATACTATATATAGTGATAATGAAATACGAAAGCAAAGGAGCTTGAAATTCAGACGAGATGTAAAGTGACACTAAGTATTGAACCTACATGGAAGTGGTGAGAAAGGCTTTGTCCAAAGACCTGGTGAATCACAATCACTCCCCACTTGGCCCGTCCTAGTGACCCGATCATTATAGGCTGAAGAAGTTTTGGCAGCACCACTTTCAAAATTCAATAAAGGGAAGGTACAAAAACACCAGTAACTTTACAAAGAATCTAATTGAACATTACGAAAGTCATCCACCAAAATATTATTTCCGAGTTGAATTCTGCAAATTCCATTGTCAGTTCACTTCAAGCGAGACAAGTAGAATAGTACACTTCTCCATTTATCCATATCAGCAGACAATGATGGCAGTGCAAATTTAAAAACAATATTTCATTTTTATCAAAGTTGTACCTTCCCTTTATCAAAGATTGTGTTCCAACCATGTATACATTTTAAAGTTGGTTTCAGTTTTAACAGTTATAAGTTAAACAAAATACACAGTAATTAAACAACATTAAAAAATGATATTTTTCTTAATTTGATTTATTTAAATCTTTCTTTGTAATGACAACAAATTTATAATTTACTAAATATTTATTTTTAATAAGTACTTGATTGCAATCACAGCTTGGTAAATAATGAGTCAAATTCAAGAGCAATATTTATTTTTATAAATATTTATATTTATTTAAATTTCTAATATACTAAATATTTATTTTACTAAGTACGTGATTGCAATCACAATTTAGTAAATGAATCAAATTCAAAAGCAATATTTATTAAAATGGAGAAATTATTTAAATTTTTACAGCTGATCTTTGTGATTATACAACAATTACTAGTCCTTGTTTTTACAATCCGCCTAAATAAAACTACAAAACATTCGCTCTGTCAATACCTTACTTATAAAAATTGCTTTTTATAATTAGCATGTGAACAAATTACTGGAATAATTGAACATTTTTCTGAAATTCAATATTTGACAATCTTGCCTACAGAGTGCTGTATGTGTTGATTTTTATTCTAACTTGATTTGAACCAATTATAAGAGGTCCATATTTTCATTAATACAGTTGTTCAATTTATAAGACCATGCTCTTCTGCCAAGTAGATTGCTTACACTGCTGGTAACCAAGCAATCAAGACACCAGCCCCTCTCCCCAATCCACCAATTACACACATATTTCTACTGCCGCACCCTACTGGTCACACCCTGCCCCATCCCCAATCCCCACCCCACTATACCACACATTCCAAATGACCCTATCCACATTGATTTGAACAATGATTAAGATGTTTAATTAAAGACACAAAACAATTAAAAACATCGGTTATTCAGTAGTTTTTTATAAATTTAAGCCCCTTAGCTGTATTTCGCATTTACACACCAGAAGTTGCATTATTCGGCAACTGGTTGCCGTATACAGCAACGTTGCCGTATTTGCAGTTTTCCCGGACTGATATCTAGTGCACTTAAAAGTCGAACACTGTCAAACCTTACATGTAGTAAGTACATTTACAGGTCAAAATGAGTCAACCATTTTTGACTGGTAAAAGCATTGTCTGGTAATGGTATTGTTCAGGGTGGTCAAAATGACAGTAAAAACCAGTCAAAATGCTCCTGTTGGGTCAACAGTCAAAAGAGGCAGTTGACTGGTTTTTACCTCTATAGCAACTTCCCACTAAAGTGCAGCTGGAGTAGGAGGGTTAATGTGTAAGATTTTGTATTTACCTTGTTCCTCCAAATGTGCGATTTTGTTTGTTATAATGCACTGTAGACCTATTTTGTCCCCAAACTTTTGAGATGAACTTTACACAAAATAAACTACTAATTAGTGGGTGGAAGTATATGAAATACATTTTTAATTAAAGCTTTCCTATTCCTTAATTGGATTACCAGACTTGAAAACTTTGTTTTAGGTTTTTAATGGCACAGATACAATGATGGATAACATATTTCCCACTCCCACCCCCCCCCCCCAGATTCAAAGCGAATTAGATGAGTCAGTGGAAATCATGGTATTAAATAAGACTTAAAGGGATAATATCGTCACGATCAACAGGACATGGAATCGGAGTGCTAGTTTTAGATTAACTCGCTGACCGAAAAAAAATACCCCACATGATAAGGTCATATTATCATTGCTGCTGCATAGATGAGCCAGTAATTTTCAGGTGTTCATCTTAAACTAGGACACCGATGTGGAGTGTCATGGCTGAGCTGTCTAGTGCATCGGACTCAAGTTCTGGTGTTGTTAGAATGTGGGTTTGAATCCCGGCCTGGTCGGTCTCGACTCTTGTGTCCCTAAGCAAGACACTTAACCATAATTGCTTCGTCCTTGGGATGGGACGTTAAGCTGTAGGTCCCGTATACTAGATTAAGTAATGCACGTAAAAGAACACAGAACACTTATCATGGAAGAGTGTTTCTGGTTCACATAGCACCCTTTCCTGGGCACCTTTGAAAAACATTGTTTCACTGAAAGGTGAAGGGACAATATCATCACGAGCAGAGCAGACTTAAAACAGGGCACTGAATTTATTTATTTATTTATTTAACCTGGGGAGCCAGGTTAAATAAATAAATAAATAAATTCAGTGCCCTGTTTTAAGTCTGCTCTGCTCGTGATGATATTGTCCCTTTGCATGGTGGAAATTGAAAGTAATAGTAGATTTGCTGTAAAGCCATATAATATAACTTGTTCGGTTCTGATGAGAAACTGTGGGTTAACTCATTGTTTCGGTCAGTGTGCTCTGAAAGACTACAGGAGAATGCCAGACCCTGGTGGGAAGTAGTTGCTTAAGTAGTGAGAGTGTTGAGTATCATCATAAGATCCAGTATTCCTGACTTAACACTACACTAAAGTTATTCCTGCAGCAGAAACCCTTTCAGCACTACTTAAACAGCTTCACCCTGTATCCTCCTGAAGACAAAGACCAAAACTTAATCCATAGGTTCTTCCCGGGAACCGTACAACTCAAGAGAGATTATAACACGGTTATCGCAAACCAACTCTATAAACCGGATATGATTATGTTGTGAACTACTTCCTGGTATAAGAGGATTGTACTCATTTTTGTTTACACTTTCAGTTTTATATAATTATTATTATATGATATTCAGTTACTGGATTTCCTTTTCATCATTCACCATGAACTTTGTAAGTTAAAGACTTTTAGCTTTGCATGGTGAAAAAAGATAATTAGAGACTTTTTGCACTGACACCATGTGGAAATTCTCTTTTGAGTAGTAAATAGTTCTGAAAAGAACCGGTTGGTTACAACTCAACATTTCAATCAGTATGCTCTGATCGTCTTCAGGAGAATTACTACTCAAAAGAGAATTTCTACATTATGAACTTTGTAGTTATAGAGAAATGTACATGTACACTGTCTCAATTACAAATGACATATTGTCTCATGATATATTGAAATGGTTTATTTTAAATTTTATAAATTTGTTATATTTAATTGAGTTTATTAATAAGAAAATAAATCTAGGAACATTTTTTTTGAAATAAATGTAAAACGAATGAAAGATTTGACCATCATACCTATACTGTACAAAAATGATATGGACAGAACTGAAGTAGATGACAAAATGGCTGCCATCCAACAAGTTGTTCACAAATAAAATTTCCAACATTTTCTAAAAATGTTGGTTCCATGAAGTTAAAATAAACCTATGCCACTTCATTATTGTTTCCTATAGAAAACGTATTATTTAGAATAAATCATTTCTGAATATCTTTTGTTATCGGTCTGTTTACATTTTAATTTTTTCCTACACAGGTATTGAACATCTCATCAGGCCTTGTTAAAAACAAAATAGGACCCCAGACTGCCGGCTGAAGACACTTACAAAGAATTGTCCCATCTCAAGATGGCGCTGACAGGGACCAAGGCTTTGTTGGTATGGACCCAGAGAACCACGGACGGGTACCGGGATGTCAGTGTCACCAACATGCAGAAGTCTTGGAAGGATGGGCTAGCCTTCTGCGCCATCTTGCATCACTATCGGCCTGATCTCATGTGAGTGTCATGATTTTACATATGATCACATGCAAAAGAGCCCTATGAATCTATCAACTTTTCTTGTACACATCACTAACCTTATTCCTGTAGCATTGGCATTTGCAGATCCAGGGATCATTGTTTATTGCCGTACATGTAATTTTTGTGCCTTCCCCATTTTTCAGTGTATTCCACCTCCTCTTTTACACTGTTCCCCCCCCCTTTTTGAGACACTGGATCCGCCCCCTGAGCATTGGTCACTATTTTTTAGCAAGTGACTAACAAAATTAGGATTCTAACAAGAGCCGATTGAAGGAGCACAAATCCCACTCCTCTTCAGTCTCCTGAAGATGACTAGAGCAAGCTAGTCGGAACGTTGAGACCAACTCATCTCACTCAGCGGCAGTGAAGATAATTTCAAGAAGTCTCCCATCTCCCAATCTACTCAGCAGCAGGAGATAATAAAGCAGGACATGTTCTTATAAGAACTAAAGCTACTCAGCGACAGTAGATACTATCACATGGTACTACCACACCAAAACAATATTACAACTACCGTCACTTTTGATGATGCGTTGAGCAAAAATGCTGAGATATGTTTCCGGTCCTGATCTTGAAAAAATAATACACCCTGGACTATCACTCATTATATCCGCCACATGACGCGATGCCAACACAACTCATTCCTCCATCCACAATGATGTCTCGTGTAGATTTTTGTCAGTTTTGTTTATTAGACCTTATATAATGTCATCTTGATCCCTTTTAATTCATTAACCCTAACCCTCTAGGCATTTCCACTAGCATGCTACCTCAACCTAACAAACTCCAACACCATGTAGTAACCCCCTAGGCATTTCCACTAGCATGCTACCTCAACCTAACAAACTCCAACACCATGTAGTAACCCACCATAGCCGAGCGGTCTAGCTTACCGGATTCAAGTTCTGGTGTTAGCAACATAATGTGGGTTCGAATCACGGCCGTGACACTTGTGTCCTTGAGCAAGACACTTAATCATAATTGCTTCTCTCCACCCAGGGGTTAAATGGGTACCTGTGAAGGCAGAGCTGGTTTGCTCTATATGCGCTAGAAATGGCAGCAATTGAGCTGTATACTCCCCAGGGAGCTGAGATGGTTTCAGGAATGATTTATGAGCCTTATGAGCAGGGATATTAATATAATGCGCCTTGAGCACCACTTAGTTGGTGGATACGTGCGCTATATAAATCCACACATTATTATTATTATTATTATTATAGCCTGCAGTACTCAACCCATCAAACTCAAACAGTACACTTACAGGAACAGTACTCAACCCATCATACTCCGACAGGCTCTATGCAGTTGGATTTTGATTGAGTACACATGGCCCAAAGTAAAGTTTGAACATTCAAGTCACACAGTACTAACCCATCATAATCCAGCAGTTGTTTTCAGGCACAAAAAAAACTTAACTATACAAAAACTAAAACACCCTATGGAATAAATGGTAAGTTGTAGTTGTATGATGTTAGATACAATGCCAAGCATACCTAAGTACAATACTTGCCTTTATCAGTTGTTTATTATAGCAGGTTGTCCATAATTATAATAAATAACAATGTTGCATGCTAGTAGAACCACCTTCCACACTCAATCAAAATCCAACAGCATTACTGTATGCCATTGGTACTCAACCAATCATAGTCCAACAGCTTAGCTGAGTTCACAGTACTCAACCAGTCAAAATCCAACAAAACCTTCTGTTGGAGTCTGATGGGTTTGGGGTGATTATTACTGACAAGAAACATAAAGATGCAGGAAGCAGGGGTGATACAAAAATCCAAGGATGACATAATGAAGGCGATTTCCTGCCGTTGTTGTCCTCCGTGGATGAATACACTGCTTGCGCCTGTCAGTCAAACAACATAGATTAACCAATAGGGTCACGCCTTTCTAAAACAATGTTGCCACTAAATGTATGTATATTGGTCACACACTTTGCTTTTAAATGGGTGCATGACCAAAATTTCCATGTGGGTAGGGACTATTGCCAAATCTTAATTGGTGTATTAACCCTCCTACTTTTGGTACCTTTTTCATACAAGTTGATGTACCATTTGAAACCATTCGCTTTTGTGGTTTTGAATGGTGAAATAACTGTGTACAGTATTGATTCCCCTAAATGGTTTTGAATGGTAGGTCAGTTAATACAAAACCTTGTTTGGATCTTTCCCAATGGTAGTACAGCTAATACAAAACCTTGTTTGGATACTTCTAAGTGGTGAATCAATAGACCCTCTATGCATTTGAATGGATTTGAATGGTAGTAAAGCTTGCTACCAACACTTTTCAAATGGTATCACCATGTGTGTACAAAACCAATGGGCATTTTTGAAAGTGGAAATTTTGAATGGTTTCAAATGGTCTATCACTAGGAGGGTTAAATCTCCAGGGGCAAATTTCAAAGAGCCACCAGCAGAAAAAAATTATTACAGAAAAACTTGTTCATCACGTTTTTTTGGTGACCAACTGTTTTGTTTTACAAAATGTGCATACCTTCAGTAACTGTTTGTCCGTTTTATATTGATCAACAAAAATTATTTGCTTGGCAAAATTGTCTGCTTAGCAGTGCTTTAAAATTTGAGAGGAGCCTGCTAGAACGCACCCAGGGATTAAAAAATAAAACAAAAAAACAACGTGGACACAACTTGTTACCACAACTTGCATACTACACAAAATTATATAAGACATAAAACCCAATAAAGGGGGCCACTTTGCATCCGTCACGTTAGCAGTTTTTCCCAATGGTTATTTATTTTTAAGTACCTGAAACCAACCAAAAAGTGTTTCAACATGTGAATGGACATGCAGGCTTATACTAGAACTAATTTGAGTTGATTTATTTTATTTTATTTTATTATTTTTTTATTTTTATTTTCACCCTCAAATTTCCATAAAAATTGGATGGAAAAAGTTACCTCACTTTTCCGTCCATTTGTTGATGGAAATTTTAGGGTAATTAAAAAAATAATAGTAATAATCAACTCAAATTATCTTTAGGATAAGCATGCATGTCTATTCAAATGTTGAAAGTCTTTTTGGGTGGTTTCAGATATTAAACAAATTTTTTACAACCATTAGAAAAACTGATAACGTGACGGTAGGAAAGTGGCCCCCTTTATTGTGTTTTTATGTCATAAGCATTTACATAATGTTACTGCCGTGTGCTTGTTTCAGAGAGAGATTTTGTTTTCCTTTTTAATGTTTATATTTCTATATAAAACATAGACAAAGGTTGATATTCACAAACCCAGATGAACACTTTAATGAAACAGCTGTCTACGCTTGAATCGACTAATTAGTTGTGTCAGCAGATATAAGTCCCTTGTTCTTTCTTTGAGCCCTGGATAACATGAGATTGGATCGTGCCAACTATCTGCCATAGACTGAGAGATAATCATAGTTACCTCCAAGTACTTGATGTCTGTCTTCAGCAAGCTGCTAAAAATGGAAACATTGTAGGTTACCAGCCATTGGTCCATATGGTTCATATAATCTGCCCACTTTAGCTGGTTGCCTGCATTATGTTACTCAGCCAATATATTTGCTTAGCAGAATTTTCTAATTAGCGGCTCTATGAAATTATCTCCCAGATGTTATTTGACTCTGATGATTCATCATCCTGTTCTCAAACCGTTGAGCCTTATAGCAAATTCAAGGAAATGTGGTTAATAGCCTGAACAGAGAGTGCAGTGTACGGGTCAGTTCTTTCCATTACCATCTGCATCATCGGTGCAAATAATATACAGTGTAGAACGTCTTGTCGGAGCCTACATCCTAGATGTACGTGTACATTATTAATTGCTGCAACTGTGCAGATGCTGGAGTAACATTTCTCCCAGATTTTGACCGTCGCAAGGCAGTGAGACTTGGGACATTCTATGGCTTATCTGTGCAGATTGACAACAGTGTGCTCCTTCCCTTCCCGGTCCCAGCAGCATTGGTGAACATGCTTCAGTGCATCTCCCCCAGATATTGACAGCTACTGAAGTTTTACATCATTATTGGGGACAATAACTTTTAATAGAAAATTTGGCTAAGAACCTTTTTGAATCTGCCAAAATCAAACACAGTGCAGTGCAGTTACACAACCATTGAACTGTTGGACTTGGATCGAATTGAGACACCTGGCACCATGCAAAGTATCCCATCCAGTCCTTAGGATTAGTGGCTAGTTGGTGCTAATTGAGTACAGTGTGCTGGTCAGTCCTTCAGCATTGGTGCAAATTCTGGACATCATATATCCTAGATTTTGAGAGATGCTGATGTTTGACGTCAATGAGGCCAGGGACATCCAGAGTTAGGTCAAATGATCATAGTGTCCTGGCGAGTCCTTGCCTATTGCTGGTTGCGTCTGTACTAAAGCTGGCGTATGTGCCGCCTCCTCCCAGGATTTTGACAGTTGCTGATGTTTGACGTCATTGAGGCTTCGGACATTTATGGTTATTCTGAACTGAATGACCAAATTTTTAAGAGCCAGCTGTGTCAGTGTGAATTGTCGAGTACATCTCCCCTAGGCTTTTGACAGTCGCTGATGTTTGACTTCAGTCAGGCCAAGGACATTCGTGGTTAATCTGTACATGTAGATTAATGTGTTGGTTGGTCCTACTGCAGTCTGTGTCATTGATGTGAATGCTGGAGCATGTCTGTCCAAGATGTATGAGACAGTCACTGATGTTTTATGTCATTACACCGATTGGAAATTTAGTTTTGGTTTAGGATGACTTTATCTCAATTCATCAGTTTCAGTTGATAGTGCACTTTGGAAGTTAAATTGTTTCTTTGGCAGATAGCAACTTGACATGGGGAAGACACTCGCGTAAGTTTGCTCAAAGTTACATAACTACTACCTCTGAAATCAACATCACTTTTGCGGCAAAATTGAGATAGCATGTATTAATATCAGCAGAGTATAAGCCAGGATTTTGAAATAGGGGATCCAAATTTGTTATTCTTTGAAAAATAGGGTGTCCAAATTTGTTATTCTTTGAAAAATAGGGTGTCCAAATTTGTTATTCTTTGAACAATAGGGTGTCCAAATTTGTTATTCTTTGAAAAATAGGGTGTCCAAATTTGTTGTTCTTTGAAAAATAGGGTGTCCAAATTTGTTATTCTTTGAAAAATAGGGTATCCAAATTTGTTATTCTTTGAACAATAGGGTGTCC
This sequence comes from Zoroaster sp. YZ-2022, assembly GCA_029582265.1. Taxonomy (NCBI): domain Eukaryota; kingdom Metazoa; phylum Echinodermata; class Asteroidea; order Forcipulatida; family Zoroasteridae; genus Zoroaster; species Zoroaster sp. YZ-2022. Next base: position 2,333,301 of record CM055819.1, read on the forward strand.
AAATTTGTTATTCTTTGAACAATAGGGTGTCCAAATTTGTTATTCTTTGAACAATAGGGTGTCCAAATTTGTTATTCTTTGAACAATAGGGTGTCCAAATTTGTTATTCTTTGAAAAATAGGGTGTCCAAATTTGTTATTCTTTGAACAATAGGTTGTCCAAATTTGCTATTCTTTGAAAAATAGGGTGTCCAAATTTGTTATTCTTTGAATAGGGTGTCCAAATTTGTTATTCTTTGAACAATAGGGTATCCAAATTTGTTATTCTTTGAACAATAGGGTATCCAAATTTGTTGTTCTTTGAACAATAGGGTGTCCAAATTTGCTATTCTTTGAAAAATAGGGTGTCCAAATTTGCTATTCTTTGAAAAATAGGGTGTCCAAATTTGTTGTTCTTTGAACAATAGGGTGTCCAAATTTGTTATTCTTTGAACAATAGGGTATCCAAATTTGTTATTCTTTGAACAATAGGGTATCCAAATTTGCTATTCTTTGAAAAATAGGGTGTCCAAATTTGTTATTCTTTGAACAATAGGGTGTCCAAATTTGTTGTTCTTTGAACAATAGGGTGTCCAAATTTGTTATTCTTTGAACAATAGGTTGTCCAAATTTGCTATTCTTTGAAAAATAGGGTGTCCAAATTTGTTATTCTTTGAAAAATAGGGTGTCCAAATAATAAATTGGCAGTGCATTTGCATGTGTATTACAAATAAAACAGGGTGTCCATTTCGTAAACAGGGTGTCCAAAATGCATTCAAAAGTATTGCTGGCTAACACAAAGAATTTATATTTAGATCAAGCACATTATCAACACCCCTCATGTGTCTGTCATCCCCACCCCCTGATAGGCGATCACATTATGTTCCTAATAAATTGTTTCCACATGAGTGGTTAGGCATTGTTTTCCAGTTGCTGTCAAAGACCTTTATATTACATTTTGTCATTTAGTCATCAATTGTTTGTTCGTGCAATCATTCCAGTTGTTGTTGAAGATCTTAAAATCAAAGACACATGTATGTAGGTCGCATGTGATCTTTGTCACAGGCTCAAAAGGTCTTTCATTGGCCCATAAACATCTAGAACCATAAATAAAGCTTCTGGGGCTGTTTGGCTGGCCCCAGACTCAACACCGTTTCTCTTGATCCTGCAGATTTACCCGACTTAATCTCCCCCACCCCACAATGGATTTGAGCCCTTGCCTCAAAGCTACAAACTACTAATGTCAAAAATGCTGCAGGCTGTCATGTGCTAACATGTGTCAGTTAGTGCCTCATGCACTAATGAGTGCATTTTATTCAACACACAGAATCCGCATATGTCAGGTTCCCTGTACCCAAGTATGATTATAGAGAGATGAATCATAAAGCGTACAGGTGGCCAGACTATTTTTTTCCTTTCCATCCTTGGTTTGGTCACATGAATTTGAATGGACCAATAGCATGATGGCTACATAAAGGTGGAACTACTTAACTCACTTCATTTACATTGTCTACGTATATACATATTTTATTCTAACCATAAAATTATTTGACCTTACTTCCTTTTCTTACAGAGATTTTAATTCCTTATCGAAGGAGAATGTTCGAGAAAATAACACACTGGTAAGTTCCATCGCAATTAAGGCACTTTTACAAAATTGTTGTTGTTTGCTGACAAAAAATAGGTTGACCTCAAAAATTTTTTGTGTGCATTGCAATGGCAGAAGCAGTGTTTGTGATGTCATAGTCAGCACTTGTCAATCAAAACCCCCTTCATTTTTCTCCTTTGTTTTTGACGGGTTAAAATGTCTGACTTCATTACAATAGATTTCTTCACATTCACAATAGAAAACAATTTGTCAAACACTGTAAAAAACAATTTTGTTTTAACATGATTTGACAAATTGATCACATGTTAGCATCATGTATTGCACTTTGTTTTGTAATACATGTAGCATTATTAAGCAGGAAGCTTAATATGTGCATTACCAGTTGAAGCAAGTACCAGTTGAAGCAAGTACTTCAACTGGTTATTTCACTATGAGATATATCCAATTTGCCTAGGTCAATGAACTTTGTTGATTTAAAGGGAAGGCACATCATGTATGATTTTGGCAAAAATGCATTTAGGTTCTGTGTATTCATTCTGACCTTTTCAGCCTTCATTCTGAACTTCATTCCGACCTTCACTCCCACCTTCACTCCCACACTTCACTCCCACACTTCACTCCCACACTTCACTCCCACACTTCACTCCCACACTTCACTCCCACACTTCACTCCCACACTTCACTCCCACACTTCACTCCCACACTTCACTCCCACACTTCACTCCCACACTTCACTCCCACCTTCACTCCCACCTTCACTCCCACCTTCACTCCCACCTTCACTCCCACCTTCACTCCCACCTTCACTCCCACCTTCACTCCCACCTTCACTCCCACCTTCACTCCCACCTTCACTCCCACCTTCATTCCCACCTTCATTCCCACCTTCACATGTTTATATATACTTTTTTGTGTGAATTTGTACAACCAAATTGTATTTCCTGGGAAGTACGAACCAAAACTAGGTTAAGAAGAGCATACTGTAAGTCACCAAACCATATTGTATGTTACCAAACCATATTGTATGTCACCAAACCATATTGTATGCCATACATTTAGTACGCTACATGCATGTTTACAACTTCCCTGCATAGTAACAGGAAGTGGCTATTAAACCAGTTGGACTATAGATTTATAGTTAAAATTTAACAACATGGAACCAATTCTTCTCTGAAGTTGAAAACCTGGCATGGGAGCTAGCCACCTTCTGATCAGCTGTGTGACTCCAGTTGATCCTAACATGAACCCTGATCCCACTCATATGTAAACTGCATACATATGTGTAATAGTAATGTCTGTAAATGCATCCATACTTTATAAGAACCAAGAAATGTGTACATAAACAACCTGTGAAAGGGTAAAATGGCTTTAAAGGCAGTGCAATATACAATTATCAAAAAGCATAAAACATCAGTTTTACAAAAACTACATGTAACATTAACCCTAACCCCTTGGGTATTTTTACTAGAAAGTATCCTGAATCCACCAAAATCCACCATTTTTGTCACACACAAAATGCTGGTGTCCTGAATCCATCAGAATCCGCCAGTGTAGATATTGGACATATCCTGAATCCGCCAAAATCCACCACTAAATTTCTGGCGGATTTTGGCGGATTCAGGATACCATGCTCACATGAAAATTTGTATAGTATGTTGCTACATAGAATCCATCAAAATCTAACACATACAAGTGTTGGCTGTACATGTACAATACATGTAACTATAATCCATCAAAATACATCAACCAACATGACCAAGCAGTTAAAAACTATTGAAATCCTGAATCCATCAAAGTCCGCCATATGCTCAATGTGGAGATATCCTGAATCTGCCGAAATCCTCCAAAACGGGGGATGGATTTTGATGGATTCAGGGTGGTTAGGGTTAAAGTATCAAATATCCCTTTAAATATTTCTGTCTGAGGTGCTTCATTATTAACCTTCTTACTTCTGGTACCTTTTTCATACAAGTTGATCTACCATTTGAAATCATTTGCTTTTGTGGTTTTGAATGGTGAAATAACTGTACAGTATTGATTCCCCCAAATGGTTTTGAATGGTAGGTCAGCTAATACAAAACCTTGTTTGGATCTTTCCAAATGGTAGTACAGCTAATACAAAACCTTGTTTGGATCTTTCCCAATGGTAGTACAGCTAATACAAAACCTTGTTTGGATACTTCTAAGTGGTGAATCAATGGACCCTCTATGCATTTGAATGGATTTGAATGGTAGTAAAGCTTGCTACCAACACTTTTCAAATGGTATCACCATGTGTGTACAAAACCAATGGGCATTTTGGTAAGTGGAAATTTTGAATGGTTTCAAATGGTCAAACAGTAGGAGGGTTAAGAAATGTTATTCCAGATAAATATTCTGAAATATGAAATATCCAAATTCCATGCTATAATGAATATAAAGTTTGTGATTGCCAATTAAAATTTCTGAATGCATTTTCACTATTTGTTTATCATTAACCCTAACCATTCAAATTCCAATAGCTGGGTTTGTTATATTTTGATGGACTCGGTACTGTATAGCCCTGACAGGGATACTTTGCATGGGGCTGGGTGTCCCAATTACAGTCGGGTGGTAGTTTTACTGCATGGTGTTGGATTTTGCCGGATTCAGGAAGGTTCTTACCCAAAATAGCTAGGGGGTTAATGACACAAAGCTATGAGCTCAAACTTTCACTGGTCAGATCATAAACTGACAGTTGTCTAGTTTTGAATGGTCAGTCAACTTGCTCCAAAATTGTATTGAGAGTATATTTTTGTAGGTGGTTTAATAACTATTTTATTTACGCATGTACCTGTCATTCTACAGGCATTTGATATCGCTGAACGAGAGTTGGGTATCCCTGCTCTATTGGACCCAGATGACATGGCCATCATGCGCGTCCCAGATAAACTCAGTATCATGACATATGTCTCACAGTACTACAACTACTTCAAAGATAAAAAGCCAGGTTAGTGTTAGTCTTGGACCAAGATGTCTGTGAGAATGCACTGCTCTGCTCTGCACTGCACTGCTCTGCGCTGCTCGCACTATAGTTGAATTTTGTTAGGCGTGTTCCATTTCACACAAACATCTGGTGTATGTGCGACGGTATGAAAATCGGCACTAGTAAGTGGGAGGTTGTGGGTTCAATTCTTGCCTGAAGCGCCTGTGGTGGGTTTTATTTCATTTAGACATATAAGCATCGGATCAATTGTTAAATATCCCAACGCAAGAATTTCATTAATAAAGGTAAGAAAATTGTGTTCCACGTGGCTTATCCATTGCTTGAAAAGTGCATTTGACGTTCATACATTGCATTGGGGAGAGATTTCGGGATTGAATTTGGTTGATTTGACAATCTGCTGCTACATGTGCTTCGTTTTTTAGATTTATGGATTGTAAAATAAGCTGTTTTCTTTAATTTTGTTTATTTACAGTCAAGGATGATGGAGGTCCAAAGGCAAGATTATCGACTAAAAGACGAGCTGGAGAATCGCCATTACAACATCTGGTAAGTATTCAACAATACAGACAATGGAGTTACCAGTGAAGGGCAAAATATTAATAAACATTTTTGTTTTCTTTTTTATTTATTTATTTGTTATATTATTTTTTTGGGGGGAGGGGTTTTAAGTGAACTCGGGGTTGAAAACCCATCTTTTCACTGTTTTAACCCCAAGTCCCAAGTGTGAAGCCTGCCGAGTGTAACAAGATCCATCAGCAAAGAACAAGCAATCTTTTTTTCTCTGCTCACTTCAACAAGATACAACAGATTTAAACTTTATTACTTTTTTTGTGTTCAGCATGGTGTTAGGGTTATTATAAAGAGTTCTGTTTCTTTTGTCTTTTACTGTATTACATAGTTGTGTGGATTGTAATTTATTATCTATTACCTTAAGCAAAATTAACAGAATCTGTTATTAGGCCGTATTCATAAAAATAAGTAATTGCTTTTACTAAAGTAACAACCCCCTTTTACTAACCTTTTACTTAAATGTGTATTCATAGAAATAAGCAATGACTTTCAAGTAAAAGCTACAAGTTTTAAGCATTAGTAATTGCTTTTTACTTATAAGTAAATGCTAAAGAAATTAGCACCTACTTCAATTTGTATTCATAAAAATGACCTTCGACTAGCATTTACTAGTGATTGTACAAGCACCTAATTTTTGGCTTGCTGTTTAGCCAATACAGACATATCACATTTTCTGCCATGTTTTTACGTCCAAGACCACAACCTAAGGTGTATAACATCAGGCTTAATCGTGATGAAGTCAACCCTACCACTTAGAGAACTTTATTTAGGTTTGACAAAGAAAATGTGGAATGGCTTGCAAACACCTTCATACCACCAAATACCGAGACTCGTAGATGGTACTGTAGTACAATAGCAACTACTTGAGAACTTACTAGCCGAGGCAAGTAACAACTGTAATCATTTAGCAAATGGTTATGAATAAGATTATTATCAATTGCTTAGACTAGACCTTTTACTTACCTAGCTGTTGCTTTTACTTATAGCATTTACTAGTAAGTAATTACTTATTTTTATGAATACGGCCTATTATCTTTACAAACTTTCATGCTGACTGCATGTCTGTCAACTTCCCTGAATCATTATGCACTATACTGACAAAGTAGCCTCATTCTGATGATTTTGTTTAGGTAGGAAGTGTTATAATTGGACAACAACCTGGGCCCACTTTCATAGACCTGCTAAGCAGAAAATTTTGCTCAGCAAATATTTTCGCTAAGCATTTTGAAACAGACTACCAGCCAAAATACACACACTTTGTGTGGAAGTTTGGCTGGTAACCAACGAAAATTCGCTAAGCAAATATTTCCTGTAAGCATTTTTTTCCTGCTTACCAGCTCTATGAAATTGGGCCCTGAAATTTAACCTTATTTTTTTCTGTAGGCAAGTAAACAACCGTCTAGGGGAGACAACTGTGCGATATGTGACAAAAAGGTCTATCTTATGGAGCGCCAAGTGGCTGACGGCAAAATGTACCACCGGAGTTGCTTCCGCTGTACAAAGTGTAGTACCACGCTGAGACCCGGCGCTTACAAGACCACCGACAACCCAAAGCAGTTTGAGTGCATGCATCATGGAGACAACATCTGGAAGCTGAGATCAGACATAGCCAGTCGTGCATCCAAGGAGAAGAAACAAACAAGCGATGGTGTCAGCGGTGGGATATGGGCGACACGGCCAGGGATAAAATCAGTCGCAACCAAGGAGGACCCTAAGCCAAGCCAAGAAAATAGTATATGGGTGACGCAGCAAGGGTTGAAACCGGTTAACGAAGACCAAAAACCAAACCAAGGGAAACCAGTAGGAAAGCCTTCAATTTCAGGAGGGGGCCATCAACAGCCTCAACAAGCAGCTCCAAATAAGCCAATTGTACCTAGTTCAGCCGTTCCCATGCATCCACACTTGTTAGCAAGTAAAGCTGCAAGGGACAGGTTCAATAGCCCAGTAGCTGCAGCCCCGAAGACAGTACAGCAACCAGAAACCAATCCTTTTCTGTCTTCACCTGAGACGGCAAAGAAGATGAACGGTGATGGTGCAAAGGATGCGGAAACAAGGATTGGCCTTTTGGCTTCCCTTGCTGCTGTTAGGGGGAATGTAAAGGCTGGCTTAGCTTCAAAGGAGAACTTAATAGAAGCATTAGAAGGGAACACAGGTCGAAAACTTGCTGATAAGGGAGATTCTAGGGATGCCAGCCCATTTGGGTCCCGCGACAACTTATTGGATCCAAACAAGAGTCAAGAGGCTAATTCAGAACCAAAAGAGAGTGAAAAGTCCTCAGAGTCTTTAAAAACAAATGGACCTGAGCCTCCCACTGCAGACTCACATAACAGAGATAGTGGACATACAACCTCAGATGTCCTTAGCTTAACAAGCTTGAGCTCCATCAGTCAAATGGGTAACTCAGAAACGAGTAGTGTGGACGCCGAACAGTTTGCCAGTGAAATAGAACCAGGAAAGCGATCTTCTGGGCTGAGCAGCGCGAGATACAGCAGCGAGTTTGAGGGGGCAGAAGTGAGCAGGCTGAACCTCTCTGATTCCTTTATTCATGACTTTCACGGGGACAAAATAGAGGGCGATACCGCAAGCACTGCTTCCGGGCATGAAGCACATGAGGTCGCAGAGCCCAGTGCTGAAAAAGCAGATGATAAAAAGGAGGCCTCAAAGGAATCTCCAGAAGCCAAAAAGGAAATTAAGGAAGCTGCAAAGGAAACTCCAGAATCTGCAAAGGAAACACCCAAGGCTGAGACAGAAAGTGGGAAGCTGAAAAAGGCTGATGTATATGATGAGAGTTTGAATCCATTTGGTGATGATGATGATGGTGATGAGAAACCGCAAGAGCCGCAGAAGGAAGACACCGGGTATAAGAATCCATTTGATGAGTCTGACTCTGAGGAGGACACCTACGACGATGCTCTCAATCCCTTCGGGGATGCAGATGATGATGGACCAACCCCAGGGTCACCCATCACTCAGTGGCCACCACTCCCGGCCGGCATTAGCATCAAATCTGAAATACCTGGCCAACAGCTCTCCTATAAAGTGAAGACGAGACAAGAGATTATACAAGAGATGCAACGCGAGCGAAACACACTGAAGAAACGTCATAAACGTCGAGCCCCACCCAGACCTGAATCCCCAGCTAAGCCTACTCCCTCCGACTCCACAGCTGGAGAACCTGTAGTACCCCTACCCAAGTCAAAAAAAACCAGACCTGCCCCTAACCCACCCAAGGAGAATGGACAGTCCTCGGAGGCCAAACCTCGCCCAGACAGGCCCCCTCCATTCAAGCCTAGTGCCAATGATACTAAACCAGTGCCATCTCCTAGAATCAAGAAACACATAATACCGGCCGCAGAGGACAGTGGAAGGATTTCACCGGTTCCCTCACCGAGGAGGAAACGTTCAGACAGTAATAAGTGCGAGGAGAGTACAGCTCCCGTTCCATCTCCCAGACAACGCAGAGCAACTGACGACTGCTTGGACAGAAAGAAGGTTTGATTTTTTTTTTCTCGTGCATGGCTTGAGGGCGTACGTTTCCAGTGCCCTCCCATGCCATGTGGGTTTTGCTTTCATAGGCATAATACAAACATGTTCCTCTTATTTGGTCAATTACATTCCTGATTCAAACAGGTATCCTTTTGTCTTTCACATATTCCCAAAACATGATTCACATAATATTTGAATAAATTATATACATAACAGCAAAAGAAACGTCACCCCTAAAAATATTTATTATTTTCATTTTATAATTAATATAATTTGTTTAATGAAGAATGTTATGAGTATGGAGTGTAACACGAACACAATGTGGCAAATTTGGTTGACCTGGCAGCCAACCATCCCACAACATTGTATATTTATTATGTTTAATAAGGGCGTAAGTTTCCGGTGCCCTCCCATGCCATGTGGGTTTTGCTTTCATAGGCATAATACAAACATGTTCCTCTTATTTGGTCAATTACATTCCTGATTCAAACAGGTATCCTTTTGTCTTTCACAATTATTCCCAAAACATGATTCACATAATATTTGAATAAATTATATACATAACAGCAAAATAAACGTCACCCCTAAAAATATTTATTATTTTCATTTTATAATTAATATAATTTGTTTAATGAAGAATGTTATGAGTATGTTGTGTAACACGAACACAATGTGGCAAATTTGGTTGACCTGGCAGCCAACCATCCCACAACATTGTATATTTATTATGATTAATAATATAATTACTTAACAAAATTTAGGGGGTGACGTTTCTTTTGCTGTTATGTATATATTATTAAATTTTTTATTTTGTAAAAAATTATTTACATGTTCTCCCCTGATATTACAGGGAAAGCCACCAAGACCAACGTCAGCCCCTCCCAATCCCCCTAACCCATCACCCACACCAAGGAAGAGAGCACCTGCACCTCCACCAATCAAGAGGGAGGTAAGAATTCAGAAATGGACACACCCTCTTCATTTTGGGCGTGATTGGGCGATATCTGAAGTCCATTACCTACATAAAGTGTGCCAGTCATGTAATAATCTGTGCATACATAATTCTTTGAAATTAAAATTACATTTTTTTTTATCAGATTACAATTTATCAAAGTTGGCCAAAGGAGGGGATGGTTATTGCCATGCTTTTGACAATGCTTTTCTTAAGGAGCTCATTTTAATGTATTTGTTTTCCATTCTAAGGAAGTTACTGATTTTCATACTGATTTTCATAAGAAATCTAAAAATTTCAGGACATGTTTGGTAAAATGTTGAATCATTGCCAAACATCTTTTAGAGCATTTCATTTGCAAGTCATGAAATAAGACTGCTACATGAATGATTACTTTCGTTTAACCGCTACCCCACTAGGTTGGTAAAGACCATACTGAACCATCGCTGATTATGAAGGAGCTGAAAGACATCGAGATCAAACAATGCGAAAAGGAAGCCAAGGGGGTCATTCTAGAAAAAAAACTCCGAGAGGACATGAAAGGCAAGTCCAAATTCCAAAATTTATTACATACACTAAATGGATAAAAATTTTAAGTAATTTTGTTTTTGTTCATTCAAAAAAATTATTCTAAATAATTCACCTGTGTTAATTGTGTTTTATATGTAATTAAATTTTTATTGTATTTTTATTTTATTTTTTTTATTTTTTTTAATTGTAAACAAGTTTGCCTCATTTGTTATTTTCAGTATGAATAAGGTTGTGGTACAATTTTCTGCACTTTGTTTTAAGTTATTAAAAAATTAACCTAATAACTGTTGACACCATGTGAAATTCTCTATTGAGTAGTAATTAGTTCTGAAAAAAACTGAGGAGAATGCCAGACTCTGGGATATGCTGCTGCTTAAGTAGGCTGCTGGAGGATCACACGATGGACGATCAGAGCAAACTGATCGAAACGTTGAGTTTATTCTAATTCTGCGTCATTCTTAAATCACAAAACAGGAAACAAGGAACATGATAATGAAGACCTGCTCATTGAGTGGTTTGCTCTCGTCAACGAGAAGAACCAGCTACTCAGACGAGAAGGGGAGTTGGTCGCTCAGTGAGTTTATTGAACAGCTTTATCAGTTATTTTAATAATTTGCAGTCGCACACTCTAGAACTAAACAGAACGCAAACTAGATGTTACCAGGCTAGCAGAGATTCTCGGCAAAAACGCATGTTATTGGCACGTTTACAGCACAGTGTGCAACCCTACATTTGTCAAAATGTTGCTTTGGAGTTTCTGTAATTAAGAAAATTCTAAGATGGTCGTTTGTAGCATGATAAAGATAAATTATCATGGATGGATACAATATAGTTATTTCTTACTTACTGACACCCAGAGCCCAGATGCAGGACCTAGAGCTACAACATGCTAAGATCGAGTATGAGCTTCGTTGCCTCATGCACAAGCACGAACACCAGAAGACAGATGCCGACGTGGAGCGAGAGGAGAAGCTACTGGAGATGCTGGTCGACGTGGTAACCAAGCGGAGCCAGATTGTTGAGCGGCTGGAGGACGACCGGCAACGAGAGGAGGCTGAGGACCAAGACATCCAGATCATGATGGAGCAGAGCGGTATGTATAACCAGGACTGGGTCATGGTGTACTAATAAGGCCCCTCGGTCTAATGCAGTCAACCCTGTATAATATGGCCAGATGGCCATACTATACAGGTTGTACATGATTTCATTGGTTTGTTTATGGACTAACCACATCTAACCCACCAGAGTGCAATAATGATCCATTTGTTATTCAGAATCAAAACTAAGCGCTAATTCCTAGTTAACAATTCTTGACACATGCATGCATAGGTGTTCAGATTCAGCGAGTTATGTAATATTGCTGTGATCAACATTGTGCATGACAGCTACACAAAATTGTGACACTGTGTGCATTGTAAACAAGTGTAAAATGCCACTATAGACTCAAGTCATGGCCTAAAGAGGGTGCTATCTATGCTAGCAGGATTGCAGTCAGGGCACTGGTACTTCTAGCATTCGCTATGGCTCCATTCAAGTGTATCAGTTACCGTGGAAGAATTTGCTGTAAACAATATGGCAGAATAAGATCCTGTTTTTCAGGGAGAAGCCCTCTAGTGTTGAAAACTCTTCCCTGGTAAACTGTCAACTCTTTTAACGTATATGGAGTCAATAGCACATGCTAAGGCCATGTTTTTTTAATAACTTGGATTACGGAATCGCCGCTCGAAAAAATCGCGTTTCTGAAAAAAATTAAAAAAATCCCCGCCCGAAAAATCAAATTTTGTAGTAAAAAAAAAAAAAAAAAAAAAAAAAAAAATCCACAACACTTACAACAGTGCCACCGATCGCGTACAAAACACCATCGTGTACAAAACAATACTTTTAGATCACATTTTCTTCAAATACAACAAGATCCCTACAATACATGTACATGTACAGTAAATGTGTACACGTACCGTGAGCCAGTGAACGGAGAAAAAAATCGCGGCTGATGTATGATGGAAACCAGACCAATGTTATGCATTCACGTACAAAAGTGCGAGTCCGTTTATAGACTATACTATTTGCCCAAGTGCATATACATTGGCCATTTAGTAACAACTACATGTACGTGCATCGCGCGACTTGACCTCACGGCCCAAACTCATGCAATCGATTGCTGTGTCAACAAATGGTCTGTGTGTGCGAATTTGTTTAGGGTCGCGGCGTAAAGTTAAGGTCGGTCAGAAACCGGAAACAGAACATTTTGTTAAGCCTATAAACACTCGCGACATTCATTCAGTGACTTTCTGCTTTTGTCTACATAAATTGTGTATAATGTACGTGTTTTAGAAGCCGCCTGCGTGCCTTCGGTATTTTGTTTTTCTTTTTTTTTTCGCCCCGCCCGATTTCGTGAGCTCGGAATTCCGTAATCCCGATCATTTTCTTCTTTTTTTTTTCTTTTTTTTCCCCGATCCCCGCTCATTTTTTGTAGCTTACAAATCCGTAATCCAAGTAATAAAAAACAAACGGCCTAACCAGTGATATGCTTATGCCTTTAGGTCAGCTGCTGGTTGCATAAAGAGCGCCCCCAGTAGGTCATGCACAGAGCTTATAGTAAACATTTTGCGTCTCCACCCATGCTGTTTGTTATAGCCGTGTTGCACTGTATCTATGCATAGAATCTTGTCATGTTTGTAACAAAAACATTGCATGCGAATTTAATATGTTGATTTTAATGGACATCCCCAGTATGTGTTAACAAGTTTCAACTTTGATTTGTTTGTGTCTTTTTTTTGTTGTAGCAATTGACAAGTATTTCATATATCGAAACAATAAACTCAACAGGTAAATTGCCCCAATGAATTCCTATTTGGTCCAGAGCCCTCTATAGGGAGAGTTAAGCCAACCTAGCCATGTTGGGTCCAAGTTGTAACTTGGATGGGGGCTACATCAGATAGGATATCCCTGTTTTGTGGTATCATACTTAGTACCGGGCACATGTTTTGGCAAACATGACCAGAAACCAGAGTTACACAAAAACCCATTCCTAACCAGACATTTGTTTGCAGTGTATGTCGTTAGGGTTTCTCAAAATAACAGGTTTTTAATTTTTTTTTAATTTTTGGCAAAAATGTACAACAATCATATCATTCTTGAACAAATAACAAACAAAACTGTTGTTACATTTTACAATCCACCATCTTCCCCCCAAAAAAGTAACCGAGCAAACATTAAATTCAAGTTTGGTCAGAACAGTCACGTTATTGCAGCACAATCAAACATACACTGTACAAGGCACAAAATAAAATGTGTATTCTCTCTATATACGGCTCTGGGGAAAATGAGATTTGCCCTGCAGTACAGCGCCCACTATCAAGAAAAGCCTTCTGAGCACGTTAGAAATATGAAGTGTACATACATAGCTGTTTTGATTTGTTATACTAACAAAAAAAAAGAATATATTTGTTATAAACAACTATTTCTGTAAAAATACTCACAATAAATGTAGTGCATGATTTAATTATAATCGGCTGTACATTGGCTTTTATTGTGCAGATATTTGTTAGTAGTATAGCATGTTTTATATTTAACCATTTACATGGTTATAAGAAAGAATGAATGGGTGTTTAAATAAAAATTCTACACTCACTGGCCAAAAGTATTGCAACATGAATTTGTACAAGACATTGCCTAGACGGATGGCCGCAATTATCAGGTCACGTGGTTACCCGACAAAGTATTGAAGGACTTTGTTTCCGAGCAAGAACAGTAAAAAAGAACATTGACTTCAAAACACAGGCACTTTCAAGAAGTCTTAAGTAGTGTAAATAAAATAAAATAAATTATTGTAATAGAGTTCTCCAAACTGAACTTTGGTGTGAATTTCAATGTTGCAATACTTATGGCCAGTGAGTGTATGAAAAGTTTCTCACATTTTTGCTGTCGTAGCAGTATTTTTTGCCATCCAGTAATTTGCGACCAAGTATAAACATTTAAAAAAAATAATAAGTAGAACTTCACTAGGTTTTACTTTGCAGAGCAGCTTTTAAATTAATTATTATTATTAGCTGTTTCGCAGCGAAGCGCAGCGAAACAGCTCTAGTTTTTGTTAAAGTTTTTTTTTTTCTTTTTTTTTTTTTTCTTTTAATTTTTCAGCGCTTTCCGTACCGGAAGTGCATTGCAATAACACATGTTTCATTCTGAACGCCTTTTTGCAGTGTTCCATAAATGCGATTGCAATGAAACTTAAGGGGACCAAAGGCAATAGTGTGCATATTGCAATGACGTCATAATTACGTCATCAGGTGTCAAGTTACACTAAATCAAAGATTAATAATGAAAAACATAAAAAAATTAATAACTCCTGAACCACATATGCTATCAATTTCATCTATGTGGCATATTGTAGGTCGTTACCCACTCCGTATTTCGTGCACAGATATGACCCCATTTTGACCTTAGCTTCCGGTCCAAACCGGAAGTTCAAGTTTAAAGAGCTCTACAGCCAATATGATAAAAAATAATGCTATGATTTCTGTGTATGTAATCATCAGTAGGGTGTACTCTTTTGGATAGTAGGTTTGATGACGTCATCATATGCAAGAGCGCCCTCTAGCGACAGGTTTAAAAAGACGTTATTTTCACTTGTACACTTGCCAATGTCACATTACCACAAATGATATGTCATATTGTAGCTTATGAATCAACTTAAATATCAAAACAAATTACGTCATTATGACGTCATCAGGTGTCAAGTTACACTAAGTTAAAGATTAATATTGAAAAACTATTTAAAAATTTATAACTTTTGAACCACAATAGCTATAATTATGATCTTTGAGCCATATTGTAGGTCGTTACCCACTTGACAATTCGTGCAAATATGACCTTATTGTGACGTTTGCTTCCGGTCGAAACCAGAAGTTCAAATATAGCAATGTGGTTAGAGCTCTACAGATACCGTGGTACAAGATGTCAAATATGGGTTTTGTGTATGACATTATCACTGACGTGTACTCTATCACAATGTACGTTTGATGGCGTCATTATATGTAAGAGCGCCCTCTAGCGACATGTTTTTAAAAGAGGTGCATTATATAAATTACACTTACCAATGACACATGGATACAAATGATACATGATGTTGTAGATTATGAGCCAATTTAGTCAACAAAACAGGTTATGTCATCATGACGTCATCGGTTTTTGAATTACATTAGTTTGAAGTTTTTTCTGTTAAAACAATCATATCTCATAAACTATATGACATTAACTAACAATCTTTGTGTCATCTTGTAGCTAATTATTTGTATCACAATCCATTCAATGATGTCATAACATTTCAAAAGTCCTCACGGCTCAAAGTGGAAGTTAATATGATAAAAAATAGCGAAACAGCTGGGTATTCGTTCACGAATACAATTGAGCTCTAGTTTTTTTTTTAATTTGTCTTTTTCAGCGCTTTCCGTACCGGAAGTGCATTGCAATAACACATGTTTCATTCTGAACGCCTTTTTGCAGTGTTCCATAATTGCGATTGCAATGAAACTTAAGGGGACCAAAGGCAATAGTGCAATAGTGTGCATATTGCAATGACGTCATAATGACATCATCAGGTGTCAAGTTACACTAAATCAAAGATTAATAATGAAAAACATTAAAAAATTAATAACTCCTGAACCACATATGCTATCAATTTCATCTATGTGGCATATTGTAGGTCGTTACCCACTCCGTATTTCGTGCACAGATATGACCCCATTTTGACCTTAGCTTCCGGTCCAAACCGGAAGTTCAAGTTTAAAGAGCTCTACAGCCAATATGATAAAAAATAATGCTATGATTTCTGTGTATGTAATCATCAGTAGGGTGTACTCTTTTGGATAGTAGGTTTGATGACGTCATCATATGCAAGAGCGCCCTCTAGCGACAGGTTTAAAAACACGTTATTTTCACTTGTACACTTGCCAATGTCACATTACCACAAATGATATGTCATATTGTAGCTTATGAATCAACATAAATATCAAAACAAATTACGTCATTATGACATCATCAGGTGTCAAGTTACACTAAGTTAAAGATTAATATTGAAAAACTATTTAAAAATTTATAACTTTTGAACCACAATAGCTATAATTAAGATCTTTGAGCCATATTGTAGGTCGTTACCCACTTGACAATTCGTGCAAATATGACCTTATTGTGACGTTTACTTCCGGTCGAAACCAGAAGTTCAAATATAGCAATGTTGTTAGAGCTCTACAGATACCGTGGTACAAGATGTCAAATATGGTTTTTGTGTATGACATTATCACTGACGTGTACTCTATCACAATGTACGTTTGATGACGTCATTATATGTAAGAGCGCCCTCTAGCGACATGTTTTTAAAAGAGGTGCATTATATAAATTACACTTACCAATGACACATGGATACAAATGATACATGATATTGTAGCTTATGAGCCAATTTAGTCAACAAAACAGGTTATGTCATCATGACGTCATCGGTTTTTGAATTACATTAGTTTGAAGTTTTTTCTGTTAAAACAATCATGTCTCATGAACTATATGACATTAACTAACAATCTTTGTATCATCTTGTAGCTAATTATTTGTATCACAATCCATTCAATGATGTCATAACATTTCAAAAGTCCTCACAGCTCAAAGTGGACGTTAATATGATAAAAAATAGCGAAACAGCTGGGTATTCGTTCACGAATACAATTGAGCTCTAGTTTTTTTTTGTAACTATAAAACTTTATGATTTATCTTCATTTTGCCTCGCAGACAGCAAAGGAGAATAGCTACCCTCTGGTTTTTTTTTTATTGTTATTTAATTGTTGTTTATGATTTGCAAAATACTTAACACTTTTAATTATACCTTTATTTTCTTCATTTTAATACAACTTCCTATTGATTTTCTTTTAAATCATGGCAGCTTTTATTTACCTTTGATTTGACAAAGCCTCAAAATTATACTGAAAAAAAAAGGATTGGAGATTTATTCCCACCTGTTTCACAGCAATGTTTGAATGATATTGCAGAACAGGTTTTTGTAACAGGTGTTATTTTTGTTGATGTTTTGATTGTTATCATCATCATCATCATCATCATCATCATTTATTATAAATATTACTCCTATTCTGTAGATGTTCATGTTGATCGTGTTCTGTATAAAGGCCTTGTTCTTTTTGTTGTCATTCAGTTGTAGTTCTTGCTGCTCGAATTTTAGTAACTTCTTATTCTTAAGTAAGACTAATTGCGGTGACACCATGTGGAATCTCAATTGAGTAGTAATTAGTTCTGAAAAGAACTGGAGGTACAACTCGACGTTTCGATCAGTATGCTCTGATCGTCCTCAGGAGAGCATACTGATCAAAACGTCGAGTTGTACCTCCAGTTCTTTTCAGAACTAATTACTACTCAATTGAGATTCCACATGGTGTCACCGCAATTAGTCTTACTTATCATCCTCACCATGCAAAGCTACAAGTTTTCTTATTCTTAAATCTGTTATTCCCATTCTTATTCTTGAATCTGTTATTCCCATTCTTCAAGTTCTTGCTCTTGCCGTTTTTAACTTCTAGTTCACCTTCTACTTGTAGTTTTTGTTGTTTCCATTTGTATGTTTTAGTTCGTTCTTTCCATTCTGTGAGTTCTTGATCTTCTTCTTCTCGTTCCCATTCTTTTAAGTTCCCATAATTTAAAACTTGGCTTCTAGTTGATTCAATTCCGTGAGTCCTACTTATTGTTACAATTGTGGAACTCCTAGTTCCATTTCTTCATATTTCCATTCTGTAAGTTCAAGTCTTAGTTTTTGTTACTATTTCTGAACATTTACCATTTGTTTTATTTTATTTGTGTATTTTGTTTTGTAATTTCCATTTAGGTTTGGACAAGAAACAAAACGAGAAGAAGAAATATAAGAAGAAAAAAGGCATTGGCCTTCTTGGTAAATAACTGAGCATTAGTACTCTGTATAGTTTGTCATGTCAAATTCCAAGTGATTAAATTACTGTACTTTCTATTAGATATTTTTGATTGAAATGATAGTATAATTACAAGTTGTTACCAACGATAGATGAGTGAAGGTTACTTTCTTTGGATCTTAAAGTAGCAAACTTTATAAAAAGTTGTGATAAATGACTAATAATACATGTACTATCATTTATATAGCGTCTTGTTCCAAAGGTTACAAAGCGCTCTGGTGCATTTCACAGCCATTCCAGAGACGTTCACATTAAGTCTCCAGATTCTTTTTTGTTTATAACCAAATAAACAGGATCTGCAGCCTAATATCTCATTCAAAGAATGCAAACCCTGATATAGGATCCTACCGTGCCCCTATGACCACATAATTCATGAAATGGTCTCCCATCCAAGTAATTATGCTTAACCCTCCTACAATCAGTGCAATTTTTGAAACAACCCATTCAGGCCACTCCAAGCCATTAGCTATTGCCAGTGGCCTCATATGGTTACCCTTCTGTGCACTGTCACCACTGAGATTGCAGGGTAAGGTGGTCTCCCATCGATACATTGCAGGCCATACTAATATGTTCAAACATTTACAGTGGCCTTGGGTGGCACACAGTTGATTTTGTAAGATTACTTGGAAAGGACAGCAGGCTTGTACATGTATGTACTGAAGGTTGCTAAAGAACAGAATTTTGTGGATCGGAGTGGCCTCCATGTGTAGAAGGGTTAATTAAAGGACCTATGAAATAGGAACTTGATTTAAACAATGGTGCACAAATCTGTAGCCGTGTTAACATCACTTTTCAACCTTTTATTTACCAATTTGTGGAAGTTTTGATACCTTTTTTGGCACTTTTTTTGTCTATATTCTAATGAAAATTTGTATATTCGTGAGCAAATCAGTGTCACAGCGGGATCAGATGCTACATCATCGTTGATTTGTGCAAAGCAGTTGACTGAATTCCTTGTTTAACTTGAAGCAAACTTAGGAATCTCTATAACTACACACTAGAAAGAGTTCTTTTGTAACAAAATACTGCTTGAAACAAGCAAAATATTTTCTTTGTAATTCCTTGACTGTAAGTCCATTTAAAATGGTACTGTTTATAGTGACATAATTTTGCTGGTCACTGAAAGTGGACAGTATAAATCTTTATGGGAATCCAAAAGTATTAACCCTCCTATATACAGTGCAGTTGCCATAGAATTGTCAGACCTTTCAAAACCTTTCAAGTTTGCTGTACTGAAGGGTTTTGAAAGGTGAGAAAACTGTCTGACAAAAGGGACCTATGAAAGGTTTCGAAAGGTGTAACAACTCTCTGAACAAACTGGTGTTGAAATGTTTCAATACCTTTCAAAGGGTATTGAAAGGTGTGGTTGTTCAGTAGCAACAAATTCTGGAGGGTTTTAAAGGGTTCATAATAATTGATAGCCATTTTGGCCCGTAAGCAGATTTTGAAAGGTTTTGAAAGGTCAAACCATAGGAGGGTTAATCAAAGAATGAAGATTGTTTATTTTTTATTTTCTCATTTTGTTATGTATAATCATTTGTTCATTTTGTGTGTTCATTAAGTTGTTGTTTTGTTTTTATCTTTTGTTGTTTTGTATGTTGGGCTATCGTTCCTCTGTGACTGTAATGTTTACTAAGGAGAAATTCCAGCTTGTTAACATATTCAAGAAAGTTTAATGTTTGCTCTGTAATGGTGCCAATTTATAATCAAAGTGATAATTTGTTTTGGTTTTGTTTTAAACAAAGAAAATTTACTTGAGCAGGACATGAACCTACCAACTGTGGATTATTGTACCGGTGCTATACCAACTGAGATATCTAGTCCCATGTTGGCGTTTATCAATTTTGTATCTATATTTGTGTACTGGGGGTGCTTAGTGGGGGTGTTTTTTATACCCATTCCATGCCATTATTTTATCTTGTATGCTGCATCATAAACTCATTTATTCACGTAATTACAACAACAAAAATTAAAAAAATTCCCAAGAATATAAAGATTAAAAAATTACAAAAAATTTGGTTACCACAAATTGTATAAAAATTGCATCATCACTAGCTGCACGAACCAGAATGGGGGTGGGTTTATTTCAATTTTTTTTTTTGTATGAAGGTAGCCCATCACAAGGCCATAAACAGAGAGGAGAAAAAAGGAGAAATTCACAAAGTAGAAAAATTGTTATATTGTTTTTACATTTTTTAAATTAATTTTTTTACCATTTGTAAGTAAAACTTGTAGTTTTGCATGGTGAAGAGGATAAGTAAAGACTATTTGTGGTGACACCATATGAAATTCTCAATTGAGTAGTGATTAGTTCTTTTCACTGGAGGTTACAACTACAGTTCTTTTCAGAACGAATTACTACTCAATTGAGAATTTCACATGGTGTCACTGCAAGTAGTCTTTACTTATCATTTGTAATTGCTTTTTCTTTCAATAAAATGTTAATACACCAATCCAGTTATGGCTATAGTCCACGCCCACCCTTGGCAACGCTGTAAAACTCAGTCACCAACGTGTATAAAAGCAAAGCGCTTGACCAACGTAGTGACTTTAATCGGTGCCATTTGATTGACAGGCTGACATTTTTACGTACTATGCAGTTTTGTACAAACACTGTTATGATACATGTACAGTGTTTTCGGCATGCTTATTTCATCGAGTTACTAGAAGTTGATTTTTAAAGGTTTGCTTGAATGGAAATTCTTGATTCTCCAGAATATACTTTCAATTGGAAATTAAACAAATCGTTTTGTACCGTCATGAAAAAGAACAGCGATAGGTTTTTGGGGGGTTTTTTTTGGGGGGGGGGGGTTTGTACGTCATCGGCAGCACATGGTCATGTGCCTTTTGTTGTTCCATCTGCTTCCATTCACTTGTTTTTCTGCCGATGACGTCATATCGAAGGCAATATTGTGGACTTAAAATGTTTTGGATCCGTACACTTCTAAAATGTTCAAAAGCATTTGTTGGAAGTTTCAAATTCAGCAAACCTTTAAAGAGTTAAATCGTGTAAAAGATAATTTATTATATAAATGATACCATTTCTATAGGAATTATTTTCCTCATAAGCTTTATCTCATAACATTGGACAAATTTGTAATAATTGCCATGGTGTAGTTGTGAACGAAATGTTTAATATTCAATGAAAGTTTTGATGTATTTTATTTATATGATTTAAAATGGTTACTGTTCAAATATCCGAACAAGAATATCCAAAAAATGATACGAACAATGGTGGCATTAATTTAAATACGTTTTTATAGTGTTGCTTAATACTTTAAATACTTTTTTGTTCAGTACAAGATTAACTATGCTTTAGCATTTTCAAGAATAACTCATAGCCAAGAGATTTCTGTATATTAGACGCCAGATGTATATAGCAGAATATCATATTTTTGTATAAAAGTGTAAGCTTTTTGACACAGTATAGGTTAAAATGATTGATTTGTTAGTGTTACTTTCTTTTAAAGGGGCAATATCGACACAATCAGAGCACACCGTTGACAGGGCATGGAATCAATGTCCTAGTTTAAGATTAACACACTGGCTGAAAATTACTGGCTCATTTATGCAGCAGTAACGGTAATATGACCTTATCATGCAGGGTATTATGGTAGTCAATGAGATAATCTAAAACTAGCATTCCGATTCCATGGCCTGTTAATCGTGACAATACTGCCCCTTTAACTGGTTAGTATCACTAGTTGACTTGTTTTGAAAAACTAAAACATGCCAACAAGTTAGGGATTTATTTCGTAGACCAGTTAAGTAGCAATTGTTTACATCTGGTAATGGATTAAGATAAATGTTGATTAGTTATGGATAATGTTACCTGGTTATGGATTTTGTTAAATGCGGCACATTATTCATGCATCATCCACAATCATGTAATCTTATCATATCGCGGCCCTGTATGTTATTTAGGTCGGCGTGTGCTCGTGGGGTGGTATTTTCAGTCGGTTAATCTTGCACACCGATTCCATGCCCTGTCGAAAGTCTGCTTTGATAACGATATTGTCCCCTTAATGCCAACTTAGTTTCATGTAAATTGTAATCATTTTATATGAGATTATAATGTATAGGGGCTTTTAAGATCTTGACTAGAGGTTTTTGCTAATTTCTACTAACATAACTCCATCATGCATGACTGTGTATTTAAAATATATAATTTATAATTATTTAGATTAATCTTAATTCGTGATGAATCTTCCAGTATTGTCTGATAATGTGATTTTATTAAGAAAAAAAATATATATATTACTGTCAAACTCCCCAGTAAGTCAATCTGTATAAGTTATTTGATGTGTCTGCATAGTCCATGCATTTTATAAATATACATAACAGCAAAAGAAACGTTACCCCTAAAAATATTTATTATTTTCATTTTATAATTAATATAATTTGTTTAATGAAGAATATTATGAGTATGGAGTGTAACACGAAGACAATGTGGCAAATTTGGTTGACCTCAAAATTCGTCATGCATGACGTCTGAGGACACATAAGCTAAACACGTTCTCAGACTTATCAAAATTTAAGGGGTGATGTTTCTTTTGCTGTTTAAGGACGGTGTGCGTCAATCTTGTGTGGACATGTAACCCGTGTGCAAAAATTAATTAGGCCTGCGTGCAGTGAGGCTTATCTATAAGCGAAGATTCCGGTGCTAATTACACAAATGTCAGCAAGGGTCATCAGAATAATGGACTCTCAGACAACTGGGCCATCAGATAAATTAGCTTTCGGACCAATGGGCTGTGGGAATATTGCCCTGTAAAATTGTCGAACAAATCTGCTGTAAAAAATAATCATAAATAGGCCTAAATAAAGTTTTTTTTTCAAAATCAAATGCATGAAGAAAAGGTGAAATTTCCTCTCCCTATCAATTTTCTTTATTACCAGTTTTTTTTATATTAAAGTTTCTAAACAAGAATTATTTAGTGTAAAACAAATTGGCGACACCATAGTCATGAAAGGCCCGAGTCTACATGTAATGCTCAAAATATGGGTACCGTGAGGTTATGAGATGTAATGTTTGATTAGCCATGTAGGCATTCGGCCGCGCCCAGAGAGGTTGGGAAACGGGCCTACTCCCCAGGAGGAACCTGAGAAAGATTATACAGGATGATAATATTGGCCTATAGTCACCATGGATATATGCATACGTAAAGCGCATTATATGAAATGCGCTATATTTTTATGTAAATAAAATTTTCAAGCATGATATTCTTCCTACTGTTGTAGGAAATCCTACCTTTTGATTTTGAAAATCCGACTAACTTCAGGCAAACATTTTCCCCACCTTTTCATTTTCTCACAATATCATCCCTGATTTTGGACAGATTTTGATGAAAGAGTACCAAATTTATGGAATACAACTGTACCAAACAGCTTGTCGTCATGTTAAAATCTGGTAGAAAATAATTGTAGCCGGGGTCTACTAGTTTAGGCGATTTGGTCGTCAGGGGCCACAGTCGGTCTAGCCTCTGCTTGACTATACAGTATGGAGGTCGAAAAGTGGACATCGGCTTTTCAGCTTTCTAAATAATGAAAAAGCAGATTGAACGTTGTTGGCTGGTGCATTTTTCTACTTTTCTACTTTTCTTCCACCTAAAAAGTTGATTGAACATTTTGGTAACATCCATTTTTCTACTTTTCTGCTTTTCAGTTTCACGAAAAGCAGATTTGACTTGTTCACCTACACTGGCGGTCAAAAAGTGCACATCTGCTTTTCTGATTTCATACAACCCGAAAAGTAGATTGAACGTTTTGGACAAATCAATTTTTCTACTTTTCTACTAGCCGAAAAGCAGATTAGACGTTTTGCCACACAGTGGCCTGAAAGTGGACATGTGCTTTTCTGGTTTCCCACAACACGAAAAGAGTAGATCGAACGTTTTGGACAAATCCATTTTTCTGCTTTCCTGCTTTTCTGCTTTCCTGCTTCCCAAAAAGCGGATCGAACGTTTTCTCAGCAGTGGCCTAAAAGTGGACAAGTCTGCTTTGCGCTTGAAGAAAAGCAGATTGAATGATTTGATAAATCTACTCCCTTGTCCACAAAGTAATGGACGAATCCTACCAATGCACCAAAACGATGCATGTGATAACCGTCGCTGAAAAACAGGGGGTGGCACATCACAGATCAAACGGAACGCGCCTACCTACCTGGCGCCTACGTCGGACATGTATTGTGACGGTAGGATTAGTCCATTATTTTGTGGATAAGGGAGTAGATTTATACCAAAACGATGCTTGTGACAACCGTCGCTGAAAAACAGGGGGCGGCACATCACAGATCAAACAGAACGCGTCTACCTACCTGGCGCCTACGTCGGACATTGTATTGTGATGGTAGGATTCGTCCATTATTTTGTGGATAGGGGAGTAGATTTATCAAATTATTCAATCTGCTTTTCTTCAAGCGCAAAGCAGACTTGTCCACTTTTAGGCCACTGTTGAGAAAACGTTCGATCCGCTTTTCTGGAAGCAGGAAAGCAGAAAAATGGATTTGTCCAAAACGTTCGATCTAATTTTCGTGTTGTGGGAAACCAGAAAAGCACATGTCCACTTTTAGGCCACTGTGTGACAAAACGTCTAATCTGCTTTTCGGCTAGTAGAAAAGTAGAAAAATGTATTTGTCCAAAACGTTCAATCTACTTTTCGGGTTGTAGGAAACCAGAAAAGCAGATGTCCACTTTTTGACCGCCAGTGTAGGTGAACAAGTAAAATCTGCTTTTCGTGAAACTGAAAAGCAGAAAAGTAGAAAAATGGATGTTACCAAAATGTTCAATCAACTTTTTAGGTGGAAGAAAAGTAGAAAAATGCACCAGCCAACAACGTTCAATCTGCTTTTTCATTATTTAGAAAGCTGAAAAGCAGATGTCCACTTTTCGACCTCCATACAGATGTCCACTTTTCGACCTCCATAGTGGCACTAGCTGCTGAGACCTTGAACTTCCAAATAAATAGTTCGTGAACCTACAATAGGCCTTTGTACTCGACGGTCCAATATTACAATAGTGCAGTTACCATTTTCCCATCTAAAAATAGAATTAACAGTGATAAATAAACTACAATGAGTCACCGTGCTTGTCATTGAACGTTCTCATGACGTGTTTTTTTTCGACAGACAGGCTGAACCAACTATCCCGATGACTCAAACTGTCACGATGACTCAAACTGTCACAATACTGTCTTGTTATTTTGTGCAAATAAGGGCTTTATTTTGTCCCGTCACAAATTCATTCCGGGCACTTATTACAGTTACTTAAAGATGGACTTCAACGAGAGCTCGTACACTAAATCGTCTCCTGAGTCTTGTTTATGTTGTGTTTAGTTATTATTTCATTATCAGTACGATGGTTTTATTCCCCGTTATTTTGTTTAATTTTGATTGTAAAAAATAGCCCCCCTTCTTAGATTTCTGAGCGAGTGGTTTTCTCGCCGTTGGCTGCGCGCTTTCATGGTTCCCAGCAAAGGCCCATAGAAATACAATACGAAATGAACGGTGAAATACCAGCGGCCACGTAAACCAGCGTAAGTGTGACGTACTATCTGGGGCATAAATAAAGGAAGCCGTTTTTGTCTTTGTGTTTGGCAATGGGGATTTTACTTGCTCGAAGCTGATACACATGATTTTTCCCCGTTTTGACGATTTTGTGTAAGACGGCATAATGCCTAGCACATGTGCTGTTGGTGGATGTACAAGAAGTGCCACCAAGAATCCAGAGGTTAGTTTTTCCGATTTCCGCGGAATCCGGCGGCTTCAAGGAGTGGGTGAGTTCGTGAACAATACACGAAAGGATTTCACGTTGACAAAATGGTCGTTGATTTGTTCAGCCCATTTTACGGGCGACTGTAGAGATTCTTCCAGTCAAGTGAAAGAAAGTTTTGGTTTGGATACCAAATATCGTTTGAAGCAAGGCTCTGTTCCAACTTTGAAAGCGTCAAATATCGAGAGAAGGCAAGTGAGTACGACTGGGAGTTCGTCGTCCTCTCAGGCTTGCTTTCGTTTCGTACACGTCGCTTTTTAATGCACTTTGCTGGGGAACACTCATGACATGTGGGCATAAGCAGCGAATGCCAGTCCTTGATTGTACGTCACAACTACGATATGAATTATTCATGAGTTCGGGCTTTTTGCGAAACACGACTTTTCTAGATAGTGAAATGCTGATCAAAATGATTTTTTTTTTACATTAAGAAATTACTTTATTTGAATTTTAATCATATAGAAGTAATCATTACACACTTCTTGTAAGCCTAACAGCATCAAAACACTGTAATATATTCCGTTGAAGTCCATCTTTAAAGCGCATCTAACAACTTGTTTGTAGGATGCGCGTTTTATTCTAAATAAAAATAAGTTATTGGACTGGTTTTTATAAGGGTTGCCATCCTTTCTTAAAAGACTTTATGGATAATCAAAATAGCCGGTAGGTCAGTAAAAAAAATAACTCTGGTGGCCGGGGTTAAATTTTGGGATCGGGATCCGCTCAGGCTTCATTTCAGGAAGAAGGGATTAATAGGGGGACTTCATGCACCGCCGCGTAGGCAAATTAATTTCCCGGCCATGCTTAACCTGACCTCATAAAACATCGTGCAGTGAAAAGTGAAGGTTTCCTTATCCGCCCTGTGCTGAGGCGCGCCTACACCTTTTTACTCGTGGCATGTGTTAAAAATGATGGATGGTTTTTAATACGGGTCGTGCAACGGTGGCCCATTCCCGAATGGGAACGGCCATTTACAGGAAATGAGTTGTTGTGCTATGGTCTTGCACCCAGTCCCCAAATGAAACTTACATTCATTTTAACTGCGCTAGACGGCGTCATCAATCACGAAATTTGCAGCACCAGACTTTCAATTTTCAATGCCCACATGACGTAAATAGAAGTAGTAGTACTAGTACGCTCGGGAGGCCCTGAACTTTAGTGACATTTTGTGGTAAGTAGTTACTAGTTACTGTTTTTCCTATTTACTATAGACAAAAAACTATATTTGTGAAAAGTAGACATTCTATATTAGAAATATGTTAATTGTGTGGCTTTTATTACATCTTCGCCCTGCATGATTTCCAAATTCATACTGACGAGTGACGTGACGTACCATGTACCAGATGATGACCGAGCTAACTGTGTTAATTAGAGAGACCGAACATGAACCGAGACTGAGTCAAAACAAAATTAGCATAATCACGATGATTAACAAACCCTGACTCCCTGGCCTTAGTATAATTTTGCCTTGTATTGCTTATTTTAACATTGTCCTAGTATGGGGGATTATTTGTGAAGCCATGCCCATGTCAAGTAAATTTCCTAGGAAAGCGTTTCTGTTTTGTTGACTGCTAAAAGTGCTATATAGTCGGGTATAGATAGGGTTTTCAGTTGAAAAATTATTCCTAAACCAATATACTCAATATTTATATCAAATTGAAGGTCTTGATGAAAGAAATACAATGGTTTTTAAATCAAGAAAATCGGACAAGTATTTTTTGAGGAATCCTGTTTTATTTAATCAAGTATACAGCATTCGATGAAGCCCGACTGTCCATATACACTGTGTACATCCCTAATGGCACCAAAACCGTTGAATCAGCCTATACACACCGTGATACACACGCACAGCATTCGTGCTTGTTTCCCTCATACTCGAGCTTTGAAAGGGTGTAAAAAATACACTCTCCGCTCAAAACTACACACAATTATGGCTCAAAACTTTCACATATGATAGAAAAGAGGTGTAAAATTCATTCAAACACTACTCATAGTCATACCTTTCAACTTGAAGATTTCACCTCAAAAAATGGTGTTTAATTTTTATCTCTTCGTAACTTTGGTTCTTCTTCTTGTCGTGTCCACTAAGGCATAAGTTACATAGCTTGGCTAGATGTAGTTCATCCACTGCTGAACACATTGTTGTCCTTTCTCATTAAACTCTGCCAAGTCCGACGCTGTGCAGGGGTGTTCCAGCAGGGGGAATATCAGGAGGTGCTGCATGGTTTGTGGTTCTATACCACAGTCACACACAACGTCTCGATCATTGAGGTATCCCCATTTTGCGAGAGTGGCTTTTGCACGTCCAACGCCAGATCTTAATCTGTTGAGGCATTTCCACACTGCATAGGTTGTGTCTGCTCCAGGGGACAGTGCCTCGCTCGCCTTTAGCTCCATGGTTGTTGCTGGTGGGAGGTTGTTGAGTTTTTCTTCCCACTGAGTGACTCTCTCACTGCTTGAGCTTGATGTTCCAAGGGGCTTGACGGTCTTTAGGAAACTTTTCCTGGATTTAAGGCGGCTTCTGGCTGGCACATGGCCGAAGAGAGGATGTTTTGAGTCTGTAGACTGTTGTTGACGCTCTTTCTTGCTTGCTGCACTTCGTAACTTTGGTTGTAGAGTAGTTATGGAGATCGAGCAAGCATGGCTATGTAAAGGAGCCCTTTGACTTAATATAGAAACCCGTTTTCATGTCAATCACAATGTACTCAGGCGCGGAGACAGCTCCGAAGTGGATGCCTTCAGCAGAGCGCGCCAAATTTTAAGGGCAGAATGCACGCGATCTCGGAACACTTCGTGAAAGGCTGGGCGGGCGAGAGTGGTTGATTCATAAAAACCTAGGCTTTCGCACGTAGTTCAGATTGCTATTTTATGTACATTGTTGGATAGCTGAAACTATAAGCTTTCCAGTGAGCTATTACATGTAAGATTTCGACGGGCAAAAGTAGTAGAATTTTTTAGATTAAAATGTTGATGTTTTTTGTTGCGGGCGATGCACTGTGCGTGTGGAGGGCTTCGGTCAAGCACGTACAAACTGAAAACCCTACTATAGAATCTATTATTACGCTCGGGAAGCTCTGAACTTTAGTGACATTTCGTGGTAAGTAGTTACTGTTTTTCCTATTTACTATAGACAAAAAAACTATTTGTGAAAAGTAGACATTCTATATTAGAAATATGTTAATTGTGTGGCTTTTATTATAGTATTAGTAAATATCTTCGCCCTGCATGATTTCCAAATTCATACTGACGTGACGTACCATGTACCAGATGATGACCAAGCTAACTGTGTTAGAGAGACCGAACATGAACCGAGACTGAGTCAAAACAAAATTAGCATAATCACGATGATTAACAAACCCTGACTCCCTTACCTTAGTATACTTTTGCCAGTACCAATCCTTGTAAGTTGTATTGCTTATTTTAACATTGTCCAAGTATAGGGGATTATTTGTGAAGCCATGCCCATGTCAAGTAAATTTCCTAGGAAAGCGTTTCTGTTTTGTTGACTGCTTAGCTATATGATAGTATGGTAATATAGGCCTAGTGTACAAATTACCAGAAAAAATGTTGTATCTGACCGCCACTTTTTAAGGGATTTTTTGCAACCAATAACCAGTATAAAAAGGATTATATCGATTTTTGGGGGTACAGAAAGCAAAAACTATTTTTAAAAACCACTTTTATGACTTTATTTCCCTTCTAAAAAAATCCTCCCCTTGTTGGTCGCTATTAAACCACGTACGTTCTGCTCCCATTGGCCCTGCAGTATTTAGTTTAGAATCGTGCACCAGCGTGCTGGTACCCGCGCAGGCAAGTACAGTTCCCGCGGTACTGCAACATTCCTTGACAACAGAGGTCGCCCTCGTGTAAACAATCAACTTTGACCCTATCTAGCGTGCCGAGTTTAAATAACTTTTCCTTCAAATTGACGTTACAAACACTCCAACTCATGAATAAACGACACACAAGCACATTGAGTGACAAAACTACCAAGAAGATGTGTTATGGACCAGAAATTGGTTGCTAAGGTAATTATTTAAAAAAAAAGTAAGGGTTAAAAAACACTTAATTTAAATCCATAATTTCTCAGTTTCAAAAGTTTTTGTGAAGAATTGGAAAATAGTTTTCACGAGATGAATGGTTTGAATTTACAAACACGCTTACACTTACTTACTACATTTTTTCCTTTTCCTTTTTGGGGCATTTTAGAAACTATAAAATGGAGCATCATCTTGCTGTTCTGGAAGCACTTTGTCGAATCTGTGGAAACAGACAAATGAGCTCAGCCTACAAAGCGAAGCGAAAATCTGAAATAGTTGTAGTGATATGGTGATATAACATAAATTAATCAGAAAATTAATTATTGTTATTAAAATGATTCCCTTGCTTTACACGCGAGCTGCATGTGTACGCGTGCTGCATGCGTGCGTAAGCATATGCGTGAGTTGATATTTCTAAGAAAATAATATTTTGTTCTAGAATGAAAATAATAAGTAAAGAGGTTAAATATGTTTGCTGATGGAATAAGAAGTCAGTCGGAGATTGATTGGGATAAAGAGAGGAACTGATGAGTTTGCATCAGTGACTAATAAAATAAGTGATCGTCAACTGGTAATCCTGTCTCATTGTTGTGTGTTTATTCAATCTTTGGCTCAATCGATAAACCCCGTACTTAGCACAAAGTCATTTATAATCACTTGTACGAGAGAACTCTGCACCAAACTCAAGCCGCATTTGTATGCAAGGATCAAGGACACTTTCTCACTAGATTTGACATGTGATAACCCACAGCAGCACCCTTCTCATATCTGCTTAAGCTGTCTATCAAAAACCGCAAATACCCAGAGATACCCCGTCTCCACTGGCCTGAACATGGAAATCCTTGTGAAATTTGCCGGGAGTTTTCACAGCAAAGCATAGGTGGTAGGCCATGCAAGAGAAAGCGAGGAAGGCCAGCAGCAACTGACCCTACGAGACATTTGGATCAACCAACAGAGATTGAACAAATCTTACATAGGCCCCTGACAGCTCCCATCACAAAGGATATATATGGAGAGAATTGCCACCCATGTACTAAAGACAAACTACATCAATCGGGAGGGGTAACAACAGAATTTTCAATATGCAAACGTCTAGTCACTACCAAAAGAAAAATGGTAGTAACACAATGTTTACACATCCGGGAACTTCATACCCTCATGAATCATTTCTATTTTTTGATTTTTCCCTAAAAACTTGAACATCGTTTTTATAGCCCAAACAGAAGTGCCTTAATATCCAATGACAAAAATGTCCCCGAGTTGACTATTTTATCCACAAACAAATTCGCAGGGATTTTCTGTTTGGATTTTGTGGAAATTAGACTCAACATGACGTGAAAGAAGCCTTGTTAAGGGTCAATACACTGATACAATCATGAATAATGCGGCTAACAGTGATGACGAAAAAACCCGCGAAAACCTTGTTTGTTTACATCGCCTACTTAGTATGCTAATAAGCCTTGAAGTCGCGCATGCGCACAAGCTAAACTTTGCCACAGAACGTACGTGTAACAGGGAAGTTGGCAAGATCAGACTGACATGACTGAGGAAGTCATCGTATATCTGATTTTTCATGAAATAAATATCCTGGAATAATTTGAAGTATATGTCAGTCTATATCATCATCCATATAATATGTGCTCCACCTTACTAGGTAGGTAAGATTACATTATTGGTTATATTGAATGAGAAAAAGTGGCGGTCGGATATGACATTCAACCCAAAGTACCAAAAAACGTCTATTTTTTTATACATGATATATGATGCAGAATTTCAACATTTAATACACAGGAAATATTAATGTAATAATAATAATAATAATAATGTGTGGACTTATATAGCGCACGTATCCACCAACTAAGTGGTGCTCAAGGCGCATTTTTGTTTTACGTGCATTACACAACACACGGGACCTACGGCTTTACGTCCCATCCGAAGGACGAAGCAATTACGGTTAAGTACCTTGCTCAAGGACACAAGTGTCACGACCGGGGCTCGAACCCACACCCTGCTGCTGGCAACACCAGAACTTGAGTTCGGTGCGCTAGACCGCTCGGCCACGACACTCCATGTACAGACTATGTGAGGACAGTACAACATTGTAAATGTAGTTAGGCATACAGAGAGTATTGCTACCACAGTACTAACTATATGTACTTCCCCCAGAATGAGGGCTTTATTCCTATGTTTATTCCTATGTTTTTATATATTTTTTTCACAAATCATTGAAATTAAAATAAATTTTGGTTTAAAGAAAGATTCATCTGCACTATAGCAACAACAACAACAACTTGTGTTTAAAACTGATTTGTTTTATTAAACATTTAAAAAAAAATTATAATGAGATGAAACTGCAGAAGTACATTGACCCGGTTTTCAGTTTGTTTCCTAAACCCCCCAAAATAAACAAACATGTTTCAGAACATTAATCTAGTTATGGCCATAGTCCCTGCCAATCTTTAGTCACAGGACCTATATAATAAAAGCTTGACCGAGATAGGTGCAGAGACTAACAGCATCTGTACTTGTTTGTTTCTTGGATAATCATGCTTTCCCTCTCAGCTTAAATCATTTCATGGTTGGAAAGACTGATTCCTTATCTTTCTAACAACCTACATGTTGCTATTATAGAAATCAGACATAATACAAGTCGATCCTTTCAATGGCCATTTGTGCTATGGAATGCCATACACGTGTGTGCAAAATGCTCTCTGTGTTTGTGAACGAAGTCAGGGGAAGTAAAATAAATAACCTGATTATTTTATATGCAATGCCAATGATTTTGGTATCATATGAAAGGGAATTTCATAAGCAACAATCATTTCATTGAATGTATCTTTCTCCAACAAATTCTTCATGAAGAAAAATGAGTTTAGAAAAAGTGCCTGTAAATGGATGCATACTGTTCTGCAATAATGTCTGAATTCATGCATGACTGAGCAAACAATTCGGTAACCAGTGGGACATCCTGTTGAAACAAATCGGTAATGAAAGGGTTAACAATACATATTTTAGGTGTGGCCGAAACGTTCCTTAAAGGAGATGATGTTATTAATGATGTTCATGGTTATCGTTGGCTCGGTAAAAACAGAACAACTAAAGGTGGGGGTGGGATTGGTGCGTTTGTATCGAATGATGTTGATATTTTAGACGATAATGTTTTGAACTCTGTTTCTGATATGTATGAAAGGTTTTGGTTTAAAACATGTATTAATGATGATAAACCTATGTATATCGCTGTTGCGTATTTCCCTGTCGAAGGCTCTGACAATGATCTGTGCGACGAATTGTATAACCAACTTCTTTCCGAGGACATTCGTATTGAGGACGATCATATTGACGAAGATCCTCAAATTATAATTATGTCAGACATGAATGCCAGAATTGGCAAGGAAATACCCAATGGCGATCCGGTTCTTAATTCAAATGGCAAGCGCCTTCTAGACTTTCGTGATGATTCTAATTTAAATATTCTTAATTGTCATAGACTATGTGTTGGTAAGTTTACTTGGTTTAGAGGAAGTTCACAAAGTACCATTGATTATATGCTATGTACAAATAATATTACTGATCGTGTCAAAGAATTGATTGTTGATGATGATAGACAAATGGGATTAGGTAGTGACCACAATGATAGACAAATGGGATTAGGTAGTGACCACAATGATAGACAAATGGGATTAGGTAGTGACCACAATGATAGACAAATGGGATTAGGTAGTGACCACAATGATAGACAAATGGGATTAGGTAGTGACCACAATGTTCTTCTATTAAAGTTATCCTGTAATAGTAAGGCAAAAGGTGAAAAGAATAATTGTATAAAAAAGTTTATTTGGGATATAAAAAAGGATCAAGACTTCACACCTTTTCACGATCAATTAAATATTCAATTTAGAGATTGGGATGCCAACTCTTTTGACGATGTCAATTGTTTATGGGATTCATGGAAAGAAAAATCAATTGCAGCTGCTGTTGAGGGACTAGCTGTTAAAGAGATTAAGGGTAACCAAAAACGTAATCCGTGGTTCGACAATAGCGTGGATACAGCAATTAAAGAAAGAAGGGAAGCTGCTAGAAACCACAGGAAATGGGTCAAAGGAAATAATGTTGATGACAATGGGGAAGATCTTTGGAACTTGTATCAAGAAAAGCGTCGACACGCTAAGAACCTCATCAGAAGCAAGATTACTGAAATGCGGCGTGGATAGGTCTATTGATCTAGCTAAAAAGGGGTCTAACTGTCGCGATTTTTGGAAAACTTTGAAAGGCGATAAACAAAACAAGGTGGATATATATTGCTTTAAAGTCCCGGGTTCTGAAGAGGTTACTTCTGATAGAAAGAAAATGAATCAGACAGTATTACATTACTGGAGTACCTTGGGTAAAATGAACAGAAGTCTAAATGATGAGGACGATAAGCACACTATCAATACTAGGGCTTTCGTTAACCGTATCAGGAATAATAATCATGAAACTCATCATCATGAAGGTGATAATGAAAATATATTGTCTGACATACACATTAATTTAGATATCATTAAAGATGCCATCTCACGTTCAAAAAATAATAAGTCACCGGGTATCGACATGATTACAAACGAAATTCTGAAAAATGGTGGCGAGGGTCTTGACATGTCTATTTTATCCTTGTTCAATAGAATAATTTGTCTTGAGACGATTCCATCTGAATGGAATAAAGGTATTATCATTCCTATTTTCAAAAAAGGTGACCGTAGAGATCTTAATAACTACAGAGGTATTTCGTTAACATCATGTGTATCCAAAATTTTCAATCGTATTATTGCTAATTCTATTTCGAGCTTCCTTGAACAGGATAACATTCTTTCGGAGGTCCAGGGGGGATTTAGGTCATCTCGGCGTTGTGAAGATCACATTTTTACTCTCAAAAGCATAGCTGCTTGTCGCCTTGCAGAAGGGAAGAAGACCTATTTAGCCTTCCTGGACTTCCGTAAGGCATTTGACACTGTTTGGAGAGATGGGTTGTTAAGGGCGGCATGGGACATCGGTTTACGGGGTAAAATTTTGAGGGTTATTGATAGATTTATAATAAAGTTCAGGGACGAGTTAGAATGGGGGAAATTGAAACAGACTTTTTTGATATTGATGAAGGAGTAAAACAAGGATATGTCTTATCACCTGTGTTATTTTGTATTTTTATGCACGAATTTACTAAACTTCTTAAAAAACATGATTTAGGTGTTCGTATTCATAATGTATGTATGGGTAGTTTATTTTGGGTAGATGACGTGGTTTTAATGGCTAACGATGAAAATGAATTAAATAAATTACTTTACCTGGCTGCCAACTTCGCCAAAATTTGGAAACTCGACTTTAATCACGAAAAATCTAATGTTCTTACTATTGGCCAGCGTATCAATAAGAACAAAGTTTGGAAATTAGGGGATCACCGTATTTCGGAAGTCGAGTCATATAAATACTTAGGTGTGCATATTTGTCGAAGTCTTTCAGACCACGTCCACATTGAAGAAACTATCAAGAAAGGTAATAGGCTTATTGCGTACATTAAATCTATTATCGACAACTTTGATGATTTCAATCGTGTATATTATGGGGATATTCTATGGAAAACAATTGCTCTTCCCTCTATTAATTATTCCTGAGCGATTTGGGTTGACTCAAGCAAACAAGACACGGACAAAATTGAAACTATTCAGTTGCAAATGGCGCGCTACATCCTTAAGGCCCCTAGAAACACACCGAAGGAAGCATTATATGGTGATCTAGGATGGGTGCCTATCAAGGTTTCTCAAGATGCACTTAGAGTCAAATATCTTGATCACCTTTTACACATGGATAAGCACCGTTGGTCAAATTTCATGTTAAATACTATTCTTAATCTTTCGGAAGAGGATAGATTGCGGTATAATTTTCTCAATAACATTCAAAAGACATGCGCTGATTGCAACTTCGATATTATGAATATCCTTGATAACGCTCGCATAGGGGACGTCCCTAAAACAAGTCAATGGGTTACATCTTTTAATTACGTTATTAATGAAAATTATGTTCAATTTTGGCATGATGAGATTAATAGGAAGTCATCACTTAAGGATTACGCATCTATCAAGTGCTGTCCTGGTCTGGAGAATTACTTGCTTGACAAAACAGATTTCCATGGGGCAAGTCTTAAATTCAGGTCCTCGCTCAAATACCTTGCCACTCGATCGTAGAACAAGTACATGTAGATGGTCTCCGGACCATGACAGCACTTGCAAAACGTGTAATAATGGTACTGAAAATATTCAACGTTTTTTGTTCACTTGCACTGCGCTCAATGATATAAGAACCGATGAATATGTTAAGTTAGAAAGAAAATTAATCTCCATGAATCGTATTGATGTTTGGGAATTATTTATGTCAAGTAACTTAGATGTTAAATTGAACCTTACATTAGGCAGTGATGTATCAATTAATCCAAACAAATGTGATGTTGACAATATTGCTATTATTTTTGATGATTTTTGTAAATCTTACACCAAGCGTGCATGGAAGCTAAGAGCTGACTTACGTAATTGATATTTATATATGTACTTGTTTACTGCCATTGCTGAACTTTTATTTAGAGCTATTTATTGTATTGTTTCATTAATATAAAGGCATTGTGTTTAAAGATGATGGTCGCTTGCAGATCTTGAACTACCCCCGGCAGGCTCATCAACTGCGTTAATTCATGCGTCTCAAATCCGCGGGTGGAGGGGGATTTTGACATGGACGGGATTCTCTTGTCGCTTTGACATGTTTCTAAATCAATTGTTTTCATGTTTTCATTTCTCTTTTTGTGTATGGGTTACAAGACTGATACGTTGGGGTGTTAGGAGATAGCCTATTAGCCTATCCGCCGAAACCTACACTGTTGGAACGCGGGTCGGAGCTTTAGCCGGCACGGGCTGCCGGGTGGGACGCGCAATTGTTGTTGGATGTTTTCACCAACAAGTTTGGACATTAGTAAATGTTGAATAAATGTTTAGGCTTGTTGGTTAAATGTTGGTTAAATGTTTTAAACGGCTGTTGTGTGGTTCGCATGTGGTCCGTGTTGGTTGAGGTTTTGACCAGCGTTCTAGCAGTGTACAGTGTTGTCAAATCATCTTTAGACACAATTAAGACCGTGCAATTTGTTTTGCAATTTATTTTGTAAATATCCATTTACTTGATATTATTTATTATTTGTATTTGACGAAGCAAAGCGAATCGCGGATATAGGCCTACATTGGTTCAGATGCATTTTGTTATTTTGCTCACCCTACCTCAGTAGACCTACCTGGCATTGTGTAGGTCTACATGGTTATCTCGCATACGACGGTGCGGCGTGTCAATGCGTCCCTTCGTCCAGCTCCATGCGTTCGCTTTGTTTCGCTAAATTATTACTATTATTTAATATTCTTATTATTAAATATTTTTATTTTTATAAATATTAATTGTTGTAACTATTGTACTTAGAAATTGTTTTGATGGATGCACCGATATTTACATACATCATGTGCCACTGTTTAAAAAGTGTAATTCCAAATAAATAAATAAATATAACCTGGGCTTCTGGAGGGCCCAGCCCAGCCAAGTAGAGCTCATTATAATGGCTGCAGTTGTGAACAAAAGACAGCTGAGGTATTAGTCAAGTCTGTGTTAACAATAATAGCCCCTGAAGATCTATTCATTAGTGAAGGGTATTTTGAGCTCAGCTAGAGGATTATAGGCCCCTAGGCCTGGGCAAAGTCTGGGTCTGGCAGGGCTTCTCAAAGGCTTGGTTGTATCATGACTTTGGACCTCCCTAAATTTACCATATTTTTTGTGTGCCCCCCTTTTTTTTGGAAGGGTGACCCCCCTTTAGCTCGTGTTCCCGCCCCTTTCGTGACACTGGATCGGCATCTGTACTAAGCAGGATTTGTTATTGCCCAAATAACCCATTTCCCGTGATCATTGCATACAACTTAGACTGAACCGTTTTTCGTTTTATTATTTTTATTTCAGATTTCCGGAAGTCAATAAGGAAATCAACATTTTCCTGGAAAACGTCCAGATTTTTGGACTAAGAGGAAATATTCTGTTAGTGGTATGCTGAATCTGTTTCACTTCTCATGAACTGTTGCTGAAAAAACAAAGGTTTACAATGAAGCATTCATTGAATATAGAATACATTGCATGCTATGACTTTGAAGCTAGGGATGC
The DNA here is from genome assembly GCA_029582265.1 of Zoroaster sp. YZ-2022. Classification (NCBI taxonomy): domain Eukaryota; kingdom Metazoa; phylum Echinodermata; class Asteroidea; order Forcipulatida; family Zoroasteridae; genus Zoroaster; species Zoroaster sp. YZ-2022. The sequence continues at coordinate 2,371,388 of CM055819.1, forward strand.
TGATGAGCTGAGCTTCAAGCAACGAGATGTCTTAAAGGTATGTCAACTGACCTGTATCATGGTGCTGCCATCTTGTTTTTCTTCCATTCAAATCAATGTAACCAAACCAAGGCTGGAAGGAAAAAATAGTCTGGCACCTTTCTATGAAATGAGAATTAGAACTGTCATTGTCATTGTGTATGCAGGGAAAGACAAAGATGGCCGCAGTGTGATAAAGGTCTATTGTGCAAATGTGTACACAGGGGCATTTTTGACTGGTTTTGACTGTCATTTTGATCACCCTCAACTACACAAGACAATGCTTTTACCAGTCAAAAACGGTTGACTCATTTTAACCTCTAAATGTACTTACTACACGTAAGGTTTGACAATGTTTGACTTTTAAGTGCAATAGATTTACCTTGGCAAGTATATCAACATTATGACTGATTTTGACTCTGGCAGTAATAGAAGGGTTTTAAAACAATTTTGGCATATTATATAATGTAATGTTGTTAACCCTTGGAAGGTAATTATAGACCCACATAAGAAAGAGGACCTCAATGAGCAGGATTGGATCAAAGCAGAACTAAATGGCAGACAAGGAATGGTCCCAAGGAATTACATCACTCTTCCAGAGTAAGTCAAACATTTTGTTGGTACAATTTCATAGAGCTGCTAGTTTAGTACACAAATTGTCTGATCGCATAATATTTATGCTTAGCATAAATGTGACTGGCTCTGGCAAAACCCTAAACTTGGAACCAACTTTTCGGAGTGACCTCCCAAATTTATCATGAAAATTAACAATGTTGCCAACAATGTTTCAGGATTTTTCTTTTTCCATCAAAATCTAGAGAAAATGCTCCGACTCTATATGGTGACATGAAAATCTCAAACTGGTCCCTGGGATCAGTTTTCGACCTTTTCATGGCTGTTACGCATTATGGTAAATGCCGAGAAGTTTTGGGTTTACCAGAGCGGGTCACAAATAGGTTACCAGCCAAATTGTCACGTAATGTATCATGCTTCAGGCTGGCTCTCAGCAATATTTTCAGCATAGCAGCTTTATAAACTTGGCACCAGATCAGTTGAGAGAATCATTCAATAGAAGACGGTACCATGGATTTGGATTGCTTCTTGGAAATGGAAGGGTTGAGGGGGATATGCGAGTACAGTGGCAGCAATGGGGGGAGGAGTCTCAAGACTCAATCCCCGCCAATTTTTCACCAAAATATTTGTTTTATGCCTACATGTATGTGTAGCATTGTCTACAAGAAAAAAAATAACTTCCTCAGGTGAACTGAAGTAATCCTTCTATATAATAGAACTTCGGAAATGTTAGATTCTAGAATGCTCTGTGGTGGGTTCTGAGCACTTTTTGTCAACTTCTGTCTTGTTTTCCGGGGAAAGAATGTGGCTATAAAAGAATTAGATTCAGCTGAAAAGTTTCTGGGGGCAGACAGTAACATTTAGGGTAGATAATAATTCACTTTTGAATTTTGTAGGCTGTTCATGTTTCTAATGACTGTGTTTACCCAATTCTATTTTCTAGTTGGTTCTACAGAGGTCTATCCAGAGCACAGGCGGAATCCATGTTGATGTCTGGCCAACCAGATGGGGCATTTCTCATCAGAGAGAGTGAAAGTTCCCCGGGGGATTACTCTTTATCAGTCCGGTAAGTGTTGACTCGTACGACTCATGATTTGGACTCGACATACTCGGATTGTCCTTTAACTAGGACTCAGATACGACACTGAGGGCATTCAGTGACTCTTAAGTTTGGAAAATACAACCGGAGTAATTGTCAAAAGTGACAAACCCCTTCCCTTCACCCCTTCCCTCACCCCTTCCCCCTTCCCTTCACCCCTTCCCTTCACCCCTTCCCTTCACCCCTTCCCTTCACCCCTTCCCTTCACCCCTTCCCTTCACCCCTTCCCTTCACCCCTTCCCTTCACCCCTTCCCTTCACCCCTTCCCTTCACCCCTTCCCTTCACCCTTCCCTTACCCCTTCCCTTCACCCCTTCCCTTCACCCCTTCCCTCTACCCCTTCCCTCTTCAAAAGATTTAATATATGACAGTGGTTATGCACAGATAGGGAGGGGAACAGCAGGTGGAGGGCACAGACACAATAGTGTTAACCACTATTACAATATCATAGGCAAAGGGGATATCAGGGAATTATATTCATAGCGAATTATGGATTATGTATAGCATTTTGCAATGCGAAATTGTTCACTGGATGTCATGTGCCACAGAGGCAAGCAGTGGCTTAAGAACTCTACATCAGTATCAAAGTTACATTGACCCCGCTCAGTACTTGGATTGGAGACCTTCCATTATCTTTTACTCTATTTTATTTTACTTAGTGTTGGGACCGGAGTGCAGCACTTCAAAATAATGGTTGACGAGGCCGGCAAGTACTTCCTGTGGGTCGAGAAGTTTGACACGCTAAATAATCTGGTAAACCATTTCCGAATTTTGCCGGTCAGCCGAACGCAGAACATCAAACTCAAGGATATGGTGAAAAAGTCCACCAACATGCAAGTGAGTTATCCCAGGATGGCTTGATAAAACCCTCCTACTCCCATAGCAATTGTCGACCTAATTCCTACATAGGTCAAAAACATTCAGATGCCTGGTTTTGACTGCTAAACCACTTGACCCCATTTGGGGTCTATTGGTATCCTCATTGGGAGAATAGGGTTTCAATCGACCCCATTAGCGTAATTTGACTTTCCTCATGCTTAAGGCATGGTATGGCTGGTGCAGGTAATTTTTTACTCAATTTGACCTATGTTGTTACAAGAGGGTTTTAATATTAATTTATCTGTGGACTGAATATCCATTCTCATTCCTCTAGGATTCTTATGGTGCTCAGTTTGGCGCTAACGGAGTAACACACAAACAACCACACCACCAACAACTACAGCAACAGATACAGCAGCAGCAACAACAACAACAGCAGCAACAGCAGCAGCAGCAGCAAAGCGTAAGTTTGAAATATTTAATGATAACTGACCACTTAAGAATAAGGAGGTATTTGATAATCACACCTCGAATGGCAGATTGTTGACACTAGGTGGCAGCAGATATACTGGTCCTTTCCCATTGAGTGTGTTATTGACTGATCTGCATTTTGCTCTAAGCCCCGCCCATCCTTAGCAACAATGATTAATGGCATGACAATGGAGAGAGGGCACATTGTGCCATTCTGCCCGAGGCTTTTCTCCCCTGCACTCCGCCTGCTCAGAATTCAGTTCCCGAAAAACATAAGGATCTGTAAAAAAAAATGGTACATCTTGTTCCGCCTCAAAATCCCAGGGCACCCTACTGAGCACTGCCATAAAGGAAAGAAAAGATATGGTAAGCCAACTTGTTTGATGATCAAAAGGATAGTGAATTTGAGCGGGTCTTTTTTTTTACCTACATGGATTCACCAATGCACGGACCTGAGACCCTTCTCATGTCTATTGTTATTAAAATTTTTATTCAGAATGCCTGGGGTAAGAAGGCTCAGTCAAAAGCTTCTCCATTGAAACCAGTTGAACTAAAGCCCAAGGTAAGTGTGAATACAACCCTTGCCTTCATGTGACCCAGTTTCATAGAGCTGCAAAAGCAGACAATTTGCTTAGCAGATTTAGTTGAATACCAGCCAAACTTTCATACAAAATGTGTCTTCTTTGGTTGGTACTCTGTTTTATAATGTTTAGCAAAACATTTTCTGATAAGCAATTTAAACAGTCCAGTTATAATCTATATATCATCGTGTCAGTGCAAAAACGTTGTATCTCCGAGTTACGACGTTTTTGCACAAAACCAGTTTGTGTCAGTGCAAAAAGGTCGTATGTAACAAGTTCCCGGATGAATGCACAAAAGCAATGGCTGAGATACGACGTTGTTGCACAAACATTTTTGAATGTATGTAAATTTATGCAGATTGACGACGCGCAGTACATATGACCTTATTGCATTGTGAACATACGACGTTTTTGCACTGACACGATGATATGGTATATGTTACTAGACGGTTATGCATTGTGTCCTTACGTCTGCCAATGCAGATAGGGTCTGTTGACAGAAACAATGTACGTAACATACATGGTTCATCACGGCAGTGCACGTGGAGCTGGGAATGTGAAGGTCAATCTATATTTAGAAACAAAAGGCACAGACAACCAAAGCTGTTGCATGTTCCACAGTGGGCCGAGATGGTTTCAGGACTGATTTCATTGGGTCAATGACCAGGGATAGTTTGAATGTACACCTCTTTGATGCCTTACTTAAAGCACCAAGTTAACCCTCCTACTACTACAAGGGTCAAAATCAGTACTTGCCAAGGTATATCTCGTTCACTTAAAAGTCAAACACTGTCACCGCTTAGGCTATGTGTAGTAAGTACATTTACAGGTCAAAATGAGTCGACCATTTTTGACTGGTAAAAGCATTGTCTGGTATTGTTCAGGGTGGTCAAAATGACAGTAAAAAACAGTCAAAAATGCCCCTGTGTGCACATTTGGGTCAACAGTCAAAACGGGCAGTTGACTGGTTTTGTCCTCTATAGTTACTTGCCACTAAAGTTAAGTGCAGCTATTTAGTATTATATGTATTATTCTCATTACTCTTCTTTTTTGCCTTTGACAGGTGAAAGCACTGTACGACTTTGTGCCACAGGATGACAACGAGCTGGAGCTCAGGGCGGGCGACATCGTCGAATTGCTGGACAGCACAGATCCAAACTGGTGGCTTGGAAAGCTCCGGATGAAGAGGGGTCTCTTTCCAAGGTCGTACGTTCAGGAACTTAAATAAAACAAAAAACCCACCTTGGTATTAGAAAGGTCAAAGGTCAAACCAGGAAGATGCTTGCATGGGGGGGATGAAGGGGTTGGTTAAGGATAATGGTGCTGATTTTCAATTCAGGTACTTAAGAGGCAGACTTATTTTTATGCTAGCAACGGTTTGGTTTTAAAAACTCATATGGGAAGAAAAACAAGATGCCTACAGTTTATCACGCTGTGGCCATCAGTCAGACTCCCTGACTGCAACACATTGAGCATAGCACTGATTCTCATTACATAAAAGGGGCCAGTCTATTTTCCTGCAAGCCTCAGTTTGGTCTCATTAGACCTGAATGTAAGGAAAAAACCCAAGAAGGCTTCAGCGAAATGATGGTCTAAATGGATTTTTTAAAATAAATTTCTTGCCGAAGAGGACCTCAGCGTTACTCAATCATACTGTCCAGAAATTAGATTGGTGCAAAGAGGATTGAAAAGTGCTTTAATATTCTAATAAGACGAAATCTTACTTAAAAAAAGTCTATGCACGTGCGCATGCATAAATAAGTTACTGACACTTCAGAGGAACTCTTGAAACATTTCTTGGGCAAATCTAGGGGCCATTTTCAAAGAGCTGATGGTTACCAGCCAAACCTTCATAAAAACCTTTGCTTTGGCTGGTAGTCTGTTTTATAATGCTTAGCTAAATTCACTGGTTAGCATCAGTATGAAATCGGCCCTCCATTTTAACAGTAGCCACAGCAGGAATGTTTATTTATTGCTTGTCAGTAATTTTTGTTTCCTCTTTAATTTTCATTGTGTCATTAGCCCTAACCACCCCATATCCTGCAAAATCCTCCAAGGGGCACTTTTTGGGAAAAATTCAGCACTGTTGGAAACTGGTACTTTCACCTCTTCAAATGGGGCAAAATTACTACCTGGCAAGAAGTACAGGCCATAAGTGCTGAATATGAAAATGCATGGTGCATTTTGAAGATTAGGGCATGTTTCCAAAAGTGCACTGATGGATTTTGGAGGATTCAGAAAGGTTCCTAGCCAGAATACCTAGGGGGTTAGGGTTAAGGAAGGTTCCTAGCCAGAATACCTAGGGGGTTAGGGTTAAGGACGGTTCCTAGCCAGAATACCTAGGGGGTTAGGGTTAAGGAAGGTTCCTAGCCAGAATACCTAGGGGGTTAGGGTTAAGGAAGGTTCTAGCCAGAATACCTAGGGGTTAGGGTTGAAGGTTCTAGCCAGAATACCTCTGGGGTTAGGGTTAAGGAAGGTTCCTAGCCAGAATACCTAGGGGGTTAGGGTTAAGGAAGGTTCCTAGCCAGAATACCTAGGGGGTTAGGGTTAAGGAAGGTTCCTAGCCAGAATACCTAGGGGGTTAGGGTTAAGGAAGGTTCCTAGCCAGAATACCTATTGGGTTAGGGTTAAGGAAGGTTCCTAGCCAGAATACCTAGGGGGTTAGGGTTAAGGAAGGTTCCTAGCCAGAATACCTAGGGGTTAGGGTTAAGGAAGGTTACTAGCCAGAATACCTAGGGGTTAGGGTTAAGGAAGGTTCCTAGCCAGAATACCTAGGGGGTTAGGGTTAAGGAAGGTTCCTAGCCTGAATACCTAGGGGGTTAGGGTTAAGGAAGGTTCCTAGCCAGAATACCTAGGGGTTAGGGTTAAGGAAGGTTCCTAGCCAGAATACCTAGGGGGTTAGGGTTAATGAGAAAGTTCTTGTCATATATTGCAATATTTCCTAATACTTTTGATATATAGTGTGTTGATGGATTGGATTGCATTAACCATTTTGTATACAGATTGTTGGCATAGCAAGTGGAAGTTGTAAATCCATTTTTAAGATGCAAATAATTATTTTTCAGCTTTAATTATCACAGAGAATGTGAGTGAAATGTTCACAGAAGAATGTACATATGACGCAGGCAGTATTGTTGAAAGGGTATTGTTCACTGAAATGACTATTATGTGCTGCACATGAATGATAATGCACACAACGCCATCTGCTTGGTGCTTAAATGTACAACTCGGAAATAAAAGTTTTGGATCTGGAGATATGTCTGTATGAACTTTAGACAGAATACTTCCAGTTAAAATATGTACCATTGTTAGGTCACAGACATTTTCTGTTGCAAGAAATAGGTTCCAGACTATTTATGAAAGGAGCTTCACTGTGGAGCTCATTGACTTATTATGATGAAGAATCAAGTTGTAGAATTTTGAGAATCAAGATGGCTGAAAATACAGAGGACAGGGAAAAAATGCAACATTTCCTATGCAATCATTAGTAGATGGGCCAATTTTTGCAAGATGTTTTCTTATTGGCTGCTATATACCTTATACTCTCCTCAAAATACCGATCCAGATTTGGCCCTGTGCACCACCCATTCTTAGCAACAGTCGATGTAGCAAATGTCGTCATGGAAACTTTTTGACCTATGATTTCTACAAATCTGGTATCAAATGAAATAGGAAAATCTAGAGAATCAAACTATACCAAAATCTCACTTTTGAACAGGCATGCAACTTTTCAGCTGATCAGCTGATTTCCTCTTTTTTTCTTTAATAATAGTGCTATAGAAAACTGAAAAACACTGTACAAAGTTTTGTGTGCTCGGCCTTTTCCTCTTTTTTTTTGGCAATTACAAAGTTGCACGTCTATTTGAAAATTGGGTCCAAGTTTAGGGTTTTGCCAGAGCCAGTTACATATGCATAAGATCTTGTCATCTGCAATTTCTTCTTAAAAGTTTTGTACATTTTAAATATCAAGCCATACATGTTTTGATTATTTTGTTTTAGTTACAAAAATATATATGCTATTGTATGAAACACAAATATACATACTTTAATATAACGATAATGAACAAAATATTTTTACTTTTAAGAGTGATTGTTCTGATTTTCCAGTTCTCTGGATCCTGTTCATTTGCATGGCCAGGATTTTTCTAGGACTTCAATTAATATATTAATATGATACATGAACATATTTAACCTGTGTTTTAAAACCCACCAAGGCATTTAAAAAAAGTAATTAATGACAATTTGTCATATTTTCATTGAAAACAATGTATCCATTTGTTTTAAAGGGAAGATATTTAACCCTCCTACTGTTTGACCATTTGAAACCATTCAAAATTTCCACTTACCAAAATGCCCATTGGTTTTGTACAGTGTTGGTAGCAAGCATTACTACCATTCAAATCCATTCAAATGCATAGAGGGTCCATTGATTCACCACTTAGAAGTATCCAAACAAGGTTTTGTATTAGCTGTACTACCATTTGAAAAGATCCAAACAAGGTTTTGTATTAGCTGACCTACCATTCAAAACCATTTGGGGGAATCAATACTGTACACAGTTATTTCACCATTCAAAACCACAAAAGTGAATGGTTTCAAATGGTGGATCAACTTGTATGAAAAAGGTACCAGAAGTAGGAGGGTTAACAAAGGTAACTACTAGATTCTCAGTTTGACAAATTATTATCTGAAAACATACTTTGTGTAAAGTTGGTACACATATCATTCATCTTGAGAAATTGTTGACAATTTGTCATATTTTCATTGCAAATTTTCATTTGCAAATAGTTGCCATCCGTTTGTGTTGTTTTTCCAAAACGTGAGCACCTATCATGGTGAAACTTTCACAGCTTAGTTTTATGATATATTTCCAAAAAAAAAAAAAAAAAACTTGTGGGTTGAAATGAACTTGACTTTACCAAATACCCATGTTGTATCTTCCCTTAAAAGGTTTTTGTTCATTATTTTTATCAATCATCTCAATGACCACTTGTTCATACATGCAGCTAGCGTAACTTTTTAAGACAATCAGATTTAAATGAAAGATGACCAAGATTGAAAGTGTATTTGTTTGACTGAAATTTGTTATTTATTACTTCATATATATTATTTTTTTCCTTCAATGCATTATAAAGTGTGTTTAGGGCATTCAAAATGTCATAATGATAAATGATGTAAGGGTGGATAAAATCATGTTGAATGTAATAATGTTTGGGTTGTGTACACTTCCAATGCCCTAGACTTGCTGAATGGCTGCGTGTAGCCACTAGATGGCCGATTATTCTGGCTTATTCAAAGCGTCAATATTCGAGTACCATGTTTATTTTGTAATATAGATCCATTTTGTTTTAAAGAGAAATTCTGCTTTAAATGGCATTATTATGTTTGTATAAATATACATTTATTCATGTTTTATTTCATTATCTTGCTGCAAATTAATTTTTATTTCCCTGATAAAATGGATTCCTTTAATATGAAAATTTATACGAAAATTAGGGAAAAGTGTATATAGATCTAATTCAAACAATATAAAAAGATTGCATTTTTTGCATAATAAGTTTGAGCTGGCAAGGTAATGTTTAATAGACGATTGTAAATAGCTGTTATTTTATTCACGAGTATGCATGTTTAGAAAACAGGATTACTGTTAACATTTATAATATTTGGATTGTCAAAGTAATCATGCTTTTAAAGATATTTTATTTGATTATTGGTTATGGTGTGGCATATATGTTAATCCTATTTCATAATGACGTCGTGTATTGTTTAATACAGTGTATAATGGGATTACATAGAAGGTAACATAGCGTAACAGAATCACAATGGTCATGAAGAAAACTGAACAAATGCGGGACATTTACAAGAGTTGGGATCAAAACATTAAAAAGCAGGAGATCAAGATCAAGAATTGGGATGAGATTACATAACAGAGTTTTCACTGACCAAGTTAATTAATACTTTACAAGGCTTAACCTTATAACAGAGTTGTAACCGAGTAATGTTTTTTTCACAAAGTCAATTCATTGGTCACATGTCTTTACAAGTCAAGATACTTCATTACAAGTCACAAGTCATTTCTGTACAATGAAAAAACCTTGTTATAATGTTGCCCATTTTCACTGTCAAAGTACACAGATGGTATCTCTATCCCTGCTTTGACTCAAGTCACCTGCTCTATCACAGACTAGGATTTCATTATGTATAATGTTTTAGTAAAACTGCTCCCTCTGAAACTGTTTCTTCCCAAACATTTTCCTAGCACCTCCCCAGGCCAGTAATTTCACGGAGGCCTCTGTTGCCTTGGCCTTGGCCTTGGTGTTTCTAATAGAACTGCCCTCTGCCCCCAAAAAGCTGATTTCACTTATAAAAAAGACCTAATCTACCCGTCTCAAAATGAGTTTAGCTACCCCTTCCACAAAGATGAAGAGGAAACAATGTAGTGTGGGGCTTAACTTAAAATTGTATTTTTAATAAAAGATGTTTAATGACTATACCATTTACATCTAGAATTTATTTTTTTTCTCTTATTTTTTTAGTTGGCAATTTTTGGTTGCAAAACTGCATTCTTAGTCACCAGCGAAATGAAGAACAAAATTGTGGATACGTTAACGGTCTAATAATTGTTATGTTGCTTGTACAAGAATGCTGAAGATATGTGCATCTACACAATTGAATTATATATTTAAATGCATCACAAAATATATTTACATATTATGACCAAATTTGTATAAATCCAGTCTCAAGCTGTCGGTATATTTATTTTTCTATTGCTGTATAGAGCTCGAACACGGAAAGGAAAGACTGCACATGCTAAACTTACTTGAATATACCAAGGTGGCAAAGTCACTGATCCATATTATACTGATTCATATTATACTGATTCATATTATACTGATTCATATTATACTGATTCATATTATACTGATTCATATTATACTGATTCATATTATACTGATTCATATTATACTGATTCATATTATACTGATTGGATAGACGGTCAGGCGTGATACACTGAGGTAACTGGGCCACCATGTTGCTCGTCTCTTATCCTTGCTCTGTGCTTAAACCACACATTGTAATCACAGACAGGGCAGTAGCGAGCGGGGGGTGTGACACCTCCAATAATTTTCTTTTGGCATTTAGAGCCTCAGTCGGCAAATTAAGCATCAACGGTACTAGAACAAGGGTTGGTCCAGAATAAAATTACAGTTGGCACACATGGATCTATGGGTTATTGTTATCACGTACATTGTATTGTAATCGCGGAAAAAGCTGCGGTTTTAGGTGGCAGTTCTTGTATTCATATCGGTAGCAGTAAAAAAAATACGGTGTGGTGGGCTTCACTTATTTGTTAGGAGCTTCCATCTAGTCTCTGATGTGGTGATCAGTTGGCAAGGTGCTTGTAGGAGTGTAAATCCACCAGGAGACATTTGCTACTTAAGAGTCATAGACTGAACTGTTAAAATCTCTTAAAATAGTACTCTGTTCCTTGAAGGGTGCAACTTACACTTTAACAACGGGGAAACACTATAAAATGGGGGCAAACAAGAAATTGTATGGCAGTAAACAAAGGGGACATACTCTCCTTCGACCTGACCCCAATGAGTGTTCAGATCAATGGTCTGTGCGAATCGATGAGCATTTGCATTTCAGACAATACATGTACAACTTGTGCTGGTTCTAGCTAGGATTTTTATTTTATACATTGTCTTCGAACATTGTTTTCCATTGAACAATTTACATGTACACTATAGCCATAGGTAGCTTCGATGAGAAGTAATTATAACAATTATAATTTAAAAATGTTGTATTTATGTTTCCCCTAATCTATTAAACTGACTTTCAAATGCAGCTTAAATGTGTTTAAGTTAGGGTTTGACATACTGCTAATTATTAACAATCGCAGAAAATGCATTCAGGAAAAATAAAATGACCTTTATACAGAAATGAAGTAAAAATGTACACATTGTGGTATTTTTAAAGTTTGACTCGGGCCTGTGATTTCTCAGGATTTTACCTGATTTCAGAATTTTTTGCAAATTTGCCTTTACCTCAAAATTAGCCACGAAGGAAGAAAGAAGTAGTCTGTATCCTGTCTAAAATTAAAGTTTTTGGAGATGAGAGTCTGTAAATCCTCCAAAATTAAACATCAAGGAGGTTCATCAGGGACGTAGTGTCCTCTAGACCAAAGGGAGACCCAGGCCCGCTACCCATTTTTCAGGATTTTTACTTTTGTCAAATCTCACCCCTGTTGACTGATTTCAGTTGTGTTTAAAAAGTATATAGAATTGGTAATCCAAAAATAACTGCCCAGTCAAATTGTAATGTGAAACTTTCCTGGTGTAAAGCTGATTGATGTTATCAATCTTCATTGAAATGTTGTTGGAAGTGCTGTAATCTGTAAGAATAATTTCTAGTTCAAATTCAGGAAAGAGTACTCTTTCCATAATAATGGTAAGAAAAGTGGAATAATTTCTAGTTCAACAATTTAATACAACAAATCTGAATGCATTTTTTTCTTGTGAACGAAACAACGTAATAAGCTGGAACTGTCAATGTTGGTTATTAACTTCTTGATATAAAGAGAGTAAGCGTACTCTCGGTTGTTGCGTGATCACAATGGTTTATTTAAGTACAATTAAATTCAACTCCAAATACCAGAAGGATCGGTAGCACAAACTGTTAGTCACTGGCCTGTGCAATTCCGCTTCGAATCCCAGCAGCACCACATTTCTTTTTTCATTTTATATGGTTGCGTAATCGCGATTTATTTAAGTAGTATTAAATTCAACTCCAAATACCAACAGGAGTGTTAGCGCAAGTCGTTAGTCCTCTGGTATGTCCAATTGCGACCATCCAGGCTCGAATCCCAGAACACTCACGTTTTCCTTTTTCGTTTTATATGGTTGCGCAACCACAATGGTTTATTTAAGTAGTATTACATTCAACACTTAATATCGATTTTCTTTAAGTTGGACAGATAGGCGACTCAAATTACGAAAAATGGGTTCTAGGCACTCTATTACATCTCTCCAGCAATTATCAAGCATTTTGAAAAAATTTCATTTTTAGGCCAAATTTGGCAAAAACGACAACGGGTAAGCATTGTCGTTTTTTTCACCTCGAAAAAAAATTCTCTCCGATTCGGTTCAAATTTACACAGAATGAACCTCTGTGTCTGCAGAATACAGCCACCGAGTTACAGCCTATTTGGACAAGTATAAAATTTCACAATTTTACCCATATTTTTTTCATAAAATATCAATTTTCTTAAAAAGTTGGAAAGATAGGCGACTCAAACTACGAAAAATGGGTTCTAGGCATTCTATTACGTCTCTGCAGCAAGTATCAAGCATTTTGAAAAAATTTCATTTTTAGGCCAAATTTGGCAAAAACGACAAGGGGTAAGCATTGTCGTTTTTTTCACCTCGAAATAAAATTCTCTCCGATTCGGTTCAAATTTACACAGAATGAACCTTTGTGTCTGCAGAATACAGCCACCGAGTTACAGCCTATTTGGACAAGTATAAAATTTCACAATTTTACCCATATTTTATTCATAAAATATCGATTTTCTTAAAAAGTTGGAAAGATAGGCGACTCAAATTACGAAAAAGGGGTTCTAGGCACTCTACTACGTCTCTCCAGCAAGTATCAAGCATTTTTTTTTAAATGTAATTTTTAGGCCAAATTTGGAAAAAACGACAAGCATTGTCGTTTTTTTCACCTCGAAAAAAAATTCTCTCCGATTCGGTTCAAATTTACACAGAATGAACCTCTGTGTCTGCAGAATACAGCCACCGAGTTACAGCCTATTTGGACAAGTATCAAATTTCACAATTTTACCCAATTTATTTCATAAAATATCGATTTTCTTAAAAAGTTGGAAAGATAGGCGACTCAAATTACGAAAAAGGGGTTCTAGGCACTCTACTACGTCTCTCCAGCAAGTATCAAGCATTTTGAAAAATTTCATTTTAGGCCAAATTTGGCAAAAACGACAAGGGGTAAGCATTGTCGTTTTTTTCACCTCGAAATAAAGTTCTCTCCGATTCGGTTCAAATTTACACAGAATGAACCTTTGTGTCTGCAGAATACAGCCACCGAGTTACAGCCTATTTGGACAAGTATAAAATTTCACAATTTTACCCAATTTATTTCATAAAATATCGATTTTCTTAAAAAGTTGGAAAGATAGGCGACTCAAATTACGAAAAATGGGTTCTAGGCACTCTACTACCTCTCCAGCAAGGTATCAAGCATTTTGAAAAAATGTCATTTTTAGGCCAAATTTGGCAAAAACGACAAGGGGTAAGCATTGTCGTTTTTTTCACCTCGAAAAAAATTCTCTCCGATTCGGTTCAAATTTACACAGAATGAACCTTTGTGTCTGCAGAATACAGCCACCGAGTTACAGCCTATTTGGACAAGTATAAAATTTCACAATTTTACCCATATTTTATTCATAAAATATCGATTTTCTTAAAAAGTTGGAAAGATAGGCGACTCAAACTACGAAAAATGGGTTCTAGGCACTCTATTACGTCTCTCCAGCAAGTATCAAGCATTTTGAAAAAATGTCATTTTTAGGCCAAATTTGGCAAAAACGACAAGGGGTTAGCATTGTCGTTTTTTTCACCTCGAAAAAAAATTCTCTCCGATTCGGTTCAAATTTACACAGAATGAACCTCTGTGTCTGCAGAATACAGCGACCGAGTTACAGCCTATTTGGACAAGTATAAAATTTCACAATTTTACCCAATTTATTTCATAAAATATCGATTTTCTTAAAAAGTTGGAAAGATAGGCGACTCAAATTACGAAAAATGGGTTCTAGGCACTCTATTACGTGCCTCTCCAGCAAGTATCAAGTATTTTGAAAAAATTTCAGTTTTAGGCCAAATTTGGCAAAAACGACAAGGGGTAAGCATTGTCGTTTTTTTCACCTCGAAAAAAAATTCTCTCCGATTCGGTTCAAATTTACACAGAATGAACCTTTGTGTCTGCAGAATACAGCCACCGAGTTACAGCCTATTTTGGACAAGTATAAAATTTCACAATTTTACCCATATTTTATTCATAAAATATCGATTTTCTTAAAAAGTTGGAAAGATAGGCGACTCAAACTACGAAAAATGGGTTCTAGGCACTCTATTACGTCTCTCCAGCAAGTATCAAGCATTTTGAAAAAATGTCATTTTTAGGCCAAATTTGGCAAAAACGACAAGGGGTTAGCATTGTCGTTTTTTTCACCTCGAAAAAAAATTCTCTCCGATTCGGTTCAAATTTACACAGAATGAACCTCTGTGTCTGCAGAATACAGCGACCGAGTTACAGCCTATTTGGACAAGTATAAAATTTCACAATTTTACCCAATTTATTTCATAAAATATCGATTTTCTTAAAAAGTTGGAAAGATAGGCGACTCAAATTACGAAAAATGGGTTCTAGGCACTCTACTAATGCCTCTCCAGCAAGTATCAAGCATTTTGAAAAAATTTCATTTTTAGGCCAAATTTGGCAAAAACGACAAGGGGTAAGCATTGTCGTTTTTTTCACCTCGAAATAAAATTCTCTCCGATTCGGTTCAAATTTACACAGAATGAACCTTTGTGTCTGCAGAATACAGCCACCGAGTTACAGCCTATTTGGACAAGTATAAAATTTCACTATTTTACCCATATTTTTTCATAAATATCGAATTTCTTAAAAAGTTGGAAAGATAGGCGACTCAAACTACGAAAAATGGTTTCTAGGCACTCTATTACGTCTCTCCAGCAAGTATCAAGCAATTTTTTTTTAAATGTAATTTTTAGGCCAAATTTGGCAAAAACGACAAGGGGTAAGCATTGTCGTTTTTTTCACCTCGAAAAAAAATTCTCTCCGATTCGGTTCAAATTTACACAGAATGAACCTTTGTGTCTGCAGAATACAGCCACCGAGTTACAGCCTATTTGGACAAGTATAAAATTTCACAATTTTACCCAATTTATTTCATAAAATATCGATTTTCTTAAAAAGTTGGAAAGATAGGCGACTCAAATTACGAAAAAGGGGTTCTAGGCACTCTACTACGTCTCTCCAGCAAGTATCAAGCATTTTGAAAAAATGTCATTTTTAGGCCAAATTTGGCAAAAACGACAAGGGGTTAGCATTGTCGTTTTTTTCACCTCGAAAAAAAATTCTCTCCGATTTGGTTCAAATTTACACAGAATGAACCTCTGTGTTCTGCAGAATACAGCCACCAAGTTACAGCCTATTTGGACAAGTATAAAATTTCACAATTTTACCCATATTTTATTCATAAAATATCGATTTTCTTAAAAAGTTGGAAAGATAGGCGACTCAAACTACGAAAAATGGGTTCTAGGCACTCTATTACGTCTCTCCAGCAAGTATCAAGCATTTTTTTTTTAATGTAATTTTTAGGCCAAATTTGGCAAAAACGACAAGGGGTAAGCATTGTCGTTTTTTTCACCTCGAAAAAAAATTCTCTCCGATTCGGTTCAAATTTACACAGAATGAACCTTTGTGTCTGCAGAATACAGCCACCGAGTTACAGCCTATTTGGACAAGTATAAAATTTCACAATTTTACCCATATTTTATTCATAAAATATCGATTTTCTTAAAAGGTTGGAAAGATAGGCGACTCAAACTACGAAAAATGGGTTCTAGGCACTCTATTACGTCTCTCCAGCAAGTATCAAGCATTTTGAAAAAATGTCATTTTTAGGCCAAATTTGGCAAAAACGACAAGGGGTTAGCATTGTCGTTTTTTTCACCTCGAAAAAAAATTCTCTCCGATTCGGTTCAAATTTACACAGAATGAACCTCTGTGTCTGCAGAATACAGCGACCGAGTTACAGCCTATTTGGACAAGTATAAAATTTCACAATTTTACCCAATTTATTTCATAAAATATCGATTTTCTTAAAAGTTGGAAAGATAGGCGACTCAAACTTACGAAAAATGGGTTCTAGGCACTCTATTAATGTCCTCTCCAGCAAGTATCAAGCATTTTTTTTTAAATGTAATTTTTAGGCCAAATTTGGCAAAAACGACAAGGGGTAAGCATTGTCGTTTTTTTCACCTCGAAAAAAAATTCTCTCCGATTCGGTTCAAATTTACACAGAATGAACCTTTGTGTCTGCAGAATACAGCCACCGAGTTACAGCCTATTTGGACAAGTATAAAATTTCACAATTTTACCCATATTTTATTCATAAAATATCGATTTTCTTAAAAAGTTGGAAAGATAGGCGACTCAAATTACGAAAAATGGGTTCTAAGTAGGCACTCTACTACGTCTCTCCAGCAAGTATCAAGCATTTTGAAAAAATGTCATTTTTAGGCCAAATTTGGCAAAAACGACAAGGGGTAAGCATTGTCGTTTTTTTCACCTCGAAAAAAAATTCTCTCCGATTCGGTTCAAATTTACACAGAATGAACCTCTGTGTCTGCAGAATACAGCGACCGAGTTACAGCCTATTTGGACAAGTATAAAATTTCACAATTTTACCCAATTTATTTCATAAAATATCGATTTTCTTAAAAAGTTGGAAAGATAGGCGACTCAAATTACGAAAAATGGGTTCTAGGCACTCTACTAATGCCTCTCCAGCAAGTATCAAGCATTTTGAAAAAATTTCATTTTTAGGCCAAATTTGGCAAAAACGACAAGGGGTTAGCATTGTCGTTTTTTTCACCTCGAAATAAAATTCTCTCCGATTCGGTTCAAATTTACTCTCCGCACTTTTTTACAACATTTTCTTTTAAAAAACAAAAATTCAGAAAAATAATCTATCGCGTCTTTCCAACAACTTTTGAAACTTAAAATTAACTCTTTTTTCGAGGTGAAAAAACGACAATGTTTACCCCTTGACATTTTTTAAGTGCCTGGATCTCATTTTTATTAATTCGAATAGCCTCCGATTGTCGTGAAAGACATAATTATTTGAAGAAGAAGATAAAAAAAAAACATACCTTCACTGATCCCAGAAGGCAAATTCGGAATTGTACAATTAAAAATAATAAATAAATAAAAAAAATAAAAAATTATTGTAAAAAAGTGCGGAGAGTTAGTCAGAGTGTCGACCAGGTATTAGGATGACTCAAAGTCCGAGACACCCCGGCATGGTGATCACCTTAGCACCCTTCTGGGAGGTCGCTACCCTCCCGGTCCCTCCTTTTCTCCCCCGCCCGTACATTTCCTCCACGCTCTAACCTTCAGGGGAGAGACATGGCGGTCCCCAAGCCATTGCCGCAGCCAGCAGCTGCCATGTCTCTGTGTCTCAGGAGCAGGATTCGAACCCGGACGTACCAGCCTGGAACTACCGCAATTGACAGCCCAGTGGACTAACGGCTTGCGCCATTTATCCTGTTGGTATTTGGAGTTGAATTCAATACGACTTAAATAAATCGTGATTGAGCAACCATATAAAACGAAAAAGAAAGGCGTCGCTTGGGTTCGAACTCGGGTCGCCTGCTCTGAAACCTATTGCCACTAGCTTGCGCCACCAGTCCTGTTGGCATTAGGCGTTGAATTTAATACTATTTAAATAAACCATTGTTGTTGCGCAACCATATAAAACGAAAAGGGAAAACGAGGGGGTTCTGGGATCCAAACCCGGATTGCCGCAATTGGACGTACCAGAGGACTAAAGACTTGCGTCACCAATCTCGCTTGTACGGAAGCTTAAATGACCATCCGTGTTACTTAGATTATTAACCCTAACTCCCTAGACAACAAAGCCAGTTGGAGGATTTTGAAGGATTTTTATTGTTTTAGTACAATGCCTAGGGAGTTATCTTGAAAACACTGATTGCCTTTGTATTTCCATGATAAAGAAAACCTCTGTAACTCGGAAACATGGATGGTCATTTAAAGTTGAATTTAATACTACTTAAATAAACCATTGTGATCACTCAACATCTGAGAGTACGCTTACTCTCTTTATATCAAGAAGTTAATAACCAACATTGACAGTTCCAGCTTATGAAGTTGTTTCGTTCACAAGAAAAAAAATCAGATTTCTTGTATTAATTAATCCTTACCAGTATTATGGAAAGAGTACTCTTTCCTGAATTTGAACTAAAAATTATTGTTACAGATTGCAGCACTTCCAACAACATTTCAATAAAGATTGATAACATCAATCAGCTTTCCACCAGGAATGTTTCACATTACAATTTGACTGGGCGGTTATTTTTGGATTACCAATTCTATATACTTTTTACATTTAACTGTATGTTAGGAACACAAGTGAAATCAGTTTATAGGGGTGAGATTTGACAAGTAAAAATCCTGAAAATGGGTAGCAGGCCTGGGTCTTCCTTTGGCAGCGGCGTATCCAGGACTTTTTAAGTGGGGAAACAGGGGGAATTGCTTTTCAGTGGGGGCCCAGGGTATGTGTTTTTTCCCTTTTCTTTTTGTTTTCTTTTTTTTGTGGGGGAACGTTCCCCATGAACATTATTCTGTTGTTATTTGGAGTTGAATTTAATACTACTTTTTACACCATCGTGATTACGCAACCATATAAAAAGAAAGGGGGCGCTGCTGAGATTCGAACCCCGGTCTGCAATACTTAACAAACCAGTGTACTAACGACTTCCGCTACCAATCCTGTTGGTATTTTGAATTGAATTTTTAAACTACTTGAATAAATCGTGACTGTGTAACCATTTAAAATTGAAAAGTCAGCAGCACTGCCGAGATTTGAATCCGGATCAATTGTACCTAAGTCCGGCGCCTTAAACATTAGACTATTGTTTGATCTGACATATAATAAAAATGATTTAAGCTTCAATTAGGGTAACAAGAATTGGTAAAAAAATAAATAAAAATGTGATTGCGCCACCAGTCCGTGTTGGTATTTGAGTTGGAGTTGAATTTTGAACTATTTAAATTTGAAACTTCTGTGACTGCGCAATTGAGTCCATCCCAGATTCCCTGCACTGAAACGCATGGATACCGCCTCGATCATTTCGTTTTATTCATTCATTTTACCAGTGGACGGGAAGGCAGATTATTTGAGCTTCCAACAAAGCAACAAAATTACATTATTCACCATTATACTGAAGGTAAAATTGGTCAAAAGTCCAAGAGAATATTTCCCCTGGGACCCGAATTGGATATGAATAACATGAAAATCTTTTTAAGTCAATATTTGTGTTTCAGCATTTAGTTCAAATATATTAAATAGCTAAAAAGCACACTGCTGATGCATCTTTAAGATTGGACAGGACACTTACAAGAAAAAACAGGAAATCGGGTTTTCTTTTTCATATTTTTATTTAGAAAATACTTTATTTATTTTGGTATAAATTAAGTAAACTATTCAAAAACAGTTTAAGATCTCTTTAACAAGTGAATTTAATGTGATTAAATATGTGCAAAATTTTGTTTAAATTAATGCTTAAAGACTTTCCAATACTTAGAGTAAATTTTGCCAAGAAAATAGGTAATTTTGCCAAAATGTAATTTTTAAATGTCTTTGAATAAAGATATACGCTAAACGATCAAACCTTTGAAAGTTTAAGCTCATTATTTTGTGTTGTTCTCAAGAAAATAGTGAAAATGCATTCAGATGTTTACTATTCATTCCAATGTGGAATTATGGAATGAGTACTTTCCTAAAACTGGTTATTATTACATGTATTTACTTACAACTATGATTTCTCTTTTTAGACGGGAAGGCATGACAACATTGGTAACGTTGTTCAGAACTGTTTCTTAAAGTATCGTTACTTACTTACTTTTAATCAAGTTAAACATTAAACCACCAACCTGTGTTACACTGTAAAACGGTCATCCTCTGCACATGTCACAAAGCTAAACGTGCTTAGCTTTTTGACACCTGGTCATTTAGCATTTAAACACATCACAGAAAAATCACAATCTAAACATGTTTTAGGCTAAACATGTGAAAAAAAGTGAGTACAAGCTAAGTGTTTAGAAATGTGTTTAAATTCATTTTTACAGTGTAAGTTTGAACTTATTACATTGTGATGATAACAAGAAATTAAGGAAATTGAGACTGTATGTATTAATTCTAATGTGGAATGCATGAAAGAGTATTCTCTCCAGTAGACAAACTAAAACTTATTGGTAATAAAGTCACTATTCCCATGAAAGCACCTCAGACAAAAATTATTTTTAGGTAAGATTAATGCTATCATTAACTTTACAGCAAGTTACAAATTCAAATTGGTTAATTTGGTTATTTTTAAAATTATCTATTCTTAAATTGGTGACACACATAAACAACATTTTTACAAATACAAATACTGCATTTAACTAAAGAAAATTCAAGTACAAGTCTATCCGCCACCCATACCAAAAATATAACAATAATTATAAAAACACTGTAGTAATATCATGATGATGTGGGCCTATATAAATAACCCCAATACTTTTAAACATCACAACTGCATTACATTATTACATATACATGTTCCCTGTGTTTAAATTGTTTCACCTCTATTTTTTCCCTACAAACAGCAAAGTAATTTACTTGGAAATGAGGTCTGTAACACTGAAACATTATTAAACCATATAAGATGCCATTTATGACCAATAATACATTCATGTATTGACTGTATTACACTGTCCATGCCCTGTATAAATCGTCTTTGAAGGGCCTCTCCCACACTGGTATACTTTTCATTGAAATATACCTGGTATTGGTGGATTTAGGGGGAGGATAGTAGTGGGCATATGGGGGTGAACTGAAGTCACAGCTGATCCGGGGGAGGGGGAAGGGAAGGAGGAGAGGGAGGGGAGGGAAGGAGGAGGGGAGGGAAGGAGGAGAGGGAGAGAAGGAGAGGGAGAGAAGGAGAGGGAGAGAAGGAGGAGAGAGGGGAGGGGAGGGGAGGGCCCCCTTTATTATTGCCATACATGTAAATTTACCATACCTTTTTTGTATGCCTCTTTGTTTTGCAGTGTGCCTAACCTTTTTTTATGAGACCTTGGACCCTGGATCTACACCTGGCTGCAGCTCACCCCCACCCCACCATATGCCCCTGCCAATCATTTGGTTAAAAAACTTCATTATTTTTACCAGAAAGGATTCGCTTAAAATACGCATCTTTAAGATGCAATACAAACTCTCGAAGTTTCTTATTACATCTCTTTCACATAATTTGCTGGAAATATACCCTCCTCTGTTTGTCCACTGATTCGTCCCGTCCACCAGTTCTCGCCTTCTTTTTTGGTGACCTTGATGATATCTCCCTTGCGAAATGCTAATTCTCCGGTCTCCTTCGGTTCAAAGTCATACATCGCCTGTACACTCATCACAACTTGCTAGGATTGCAGGAATTATTTTTGGTTATTTATGGTTATTTATGGTTATTTATGGTTATTTATGGTTAATATTGTTAGCAGTGGCTTGAATTTGTTCAAGGTGGGAAGAAGGGGCGAGATGATTTAACATTTCCAATTCCAATAACTGTCCCTGAATCGCACATTTACTAACCTCTCCCCACTGGCAAGTACACATTTGTGCATTTTGATATGACTACATTATATTGAATAAAAAAAGGTGGGACGTTTTGGGTAAATGTTTGAATTTTTTGGAAAGATTCTGAATTTTTTGGGCCAAATTGGGGAAAATCTTGCTAACTTGCAAAATGTTTGGATTTTTGATTACATTTGAAAACAATGGAATTATTAAGTGCTACCAAATTCAATGATTCAGAAGACAATGCTTTGGACTAGGCAGTTACAGCGATGGGACCAGGCAAATAGCCAGAGTGAGTCTCCCCACCCCCAGACATTTTTTAATGGAAAAAAAAGGTTGCCCCACAGCGAATATTTTACCCCATTTTCACTCTTGATAGAGAAGTGGGGAGTTACTTTGTGACCTTGATCTAGTATTTTCCAGGGGAACGTTTAGGCTGAAAAAAGTCTGCTTTCTGGTCATAGGTCGGTTTCAAAATCGGTGCAGTGACACAACAGAATCCCAATCAATCCAGCAATTTTGGCTGCAATTGCACATAGCGAAAAACAAACAAAATAAAACTGCCGACGCGCGGGACTGAGACCAGAAAACGGAGACTTTTTGGGCCTTCATACCAGTTGGGGCTACCTTTTTCATAAAACTGGCAGCTGCCCCTCCCATCTACGTACCTGAATGGCACACTTCGTATGTGATAGACTTCTGATAATTATTACCGTATCTTGCATATCTCTCAGGAGGATGTGTTGCGTCCGACTTACTGATGACGTTCGGTGGTAGTCCACCAATTCATTCAGCGAGTTAAATTTCACCAACCACAGGAAATACTTCCCAGCACCGTCCCTCAAAACCTTGAAGTGTTGCACTCCATCACCATATCTAAAACACAAACAATATACAAAAGCCGCATTATGAGGCCAAAAAACGTCTACGGTTTCTGATCTCCGCCTGTTGTGTATATCCCAGCTACAATTCTGGTCACAACACAACAGGTTAAACACAAATCTCTAAAACGGATCCCCGTTCAATGTTAAATAACAGTTATATAAACAAATCTGGCAATACAGACTGGAGAGGACTTATTTTGTTGGGAACTTCGAAGGAACGGTGGTGTTATTTCTGTTCCTTCATCAAAAATGACAGATTTGAATCTAACAAACAAAGTAATAATCGCAAAAGGGAGTTTTCAGTAGCATATCATGCTGTCTCTCCAGTAATGAGTATGGTGTATGGTTCTGAGAAGACCCGGTAGTTAGACAACTCAACGTCAGTAGGCCTATACTCTGATTGTCTCAGGAGATAAGGCAAAAAAGGAGAAGACTGATCAAACAGAGTTGTTAGATCAGATATTACATGGTGCTAATGTTACTTTCTCTTACTGTTAACGTTCAACGTTCTTCCACCATGCAAACAACTTCAAATCCCATTTAAAATAATCATCGCTTACTTGACGGATAATGTAAAATCTCCTGGGGTGCTTTCACTTCCACGAATAAGGTATGCACCATTGAATTGATCTTTAAGTGCTTGATTGGCGCCATCTCTTGTAATGGTCCAATTTAAGAATCTTTAAAGAAAAAAATATATATTTAAAATGTTTATACACCTTCCCAAGAGAAGAAAAAGCATGAGGAAGTTGAAGTTCATTGTGAGCAGGTGGTAGACGATGAACATTCTATAGTTGAAGGACTGATTAGATAGAGTATCCAGAAGGCTGGTAGACAGTCTCAAACCCTAGCATAAGTTGCTGAAAGGACTTCTGATGATGTTAAGTCTGGGATTTTTTAATGACATCAACACAATATTGGGATTCAGATGTCCGTCTGGTAGCAGTGGCGCACCCAAGGGGGGGGGCTTGGGGGGCTCGAGCCCCCCCCCCCCCAGGGCCCGCGGGTGTTTTATTATTTTTTTAAAGAAGGAGCCAGGAAAGAGAGCAAAATCTGAGCCCAAGTCTTGTCTACAGAGGAGTTCGGCAAGGAGTATAGGGCAGTGGTACAAGGGATGGGGACTCAGGAGACTCAAGCTCCCCTCCAAAAGTTTTCCATTTATTCCACTCACTATTGTATTTTACGGCGTTGCGTATGCATGTGCATGTAAGCTTGAAGGGCCACCAGTATATATAACAAGCATTTTTACACATTCTCCCCTGCCATGGTGCACCCTGATCAGGAGCAGCTTTATTAATTTTATTTTCATTTTCTGTTGTCCGTTTCTCTTGTTGAGGTCGTTGACTGTCGTTGAGGTTACTCGTAAAATTTAAACACGCCCGCATTATAATCAACTCCTTTCCAGTTTGTACACAATGGCCCAGGATTGGGTTTTAATTTACAAAGATTATGTGACACTCTTTTAGCAAACACCGATTGGATAATATTGGGATTTGGTTTTGCCGCCAAATTCGTGTTTGAAAAAATTTAGCTCCGCCGGAATGATCACAAACTTTACGTCCACGCAATGAAAGTATTTAACTATAGAAATCTTGCAGACGAAACAAGCTCAAGTTCTTTACATCAAGAGGAGGAAATTATATGGAAGGTAAAACCCTACGAGTCCGAATCATGCCATAATGTCTTCTTTTTATGACTAGAAACCACCAGGAAACATTTAACATGTGCCGTAGGTTCACTGACGAGCACGACTAGGGACATGGCTGCAGCCGCGCCAGCGGTTATGGTTTGGGTCAGCCATGTCTCTCCCCCATATTGGATTTCAAATAAAAATATTTTGAGCCCCCCCCCCCCCCCCCAATCAAATCCTGGGTGCGCCACTGTCTGGTAGAACTGTATACCGTTAACTTAGATTGCTTGATTCAAAGCACACTCATTGAAAAAGTGTTGCTAACTTTGCCAATGCTTTAACTTCCCTGAAAGGGTTTTCAACTCGATACTTACGAATAGTCTTTTAAACTGATGTAGCTTGCAGGTACGAAACCTTCTCGGCCATTTTGTTCAGCTTTGTACCATTGTTTCTCGGACATTTGTAATATCTACATGCAGGATAAAAACAATATTATTCTTTACATTGAGGTGAGTGGCATAATTTTCCCAATGGTTAACACCCCTCCCTACCGTCAGATAGTTTCGGGCTCGGCATCTCAGAGTAACCCGTCCCCACTAGTACTAGCTCTAATTCCATCAGCTTCGCCTCGTGACATGGAACAGTGTAGATGTTATTTCGTGATAATATTTCTCTCCTTTAAAGGATCCGTGACATACCAAGTTATGATGGCGTTATTTTATAGGTGATAATTAATAAACACTAAATCAAAAAGAAAAAACGAGTTTATTACCCCGTGTCTATTTTTTAATTATTTTTTTTTCATTTAAAAATATTACCCCTTCGGAACGCCCACAAAAATTCCCGCTGGCTCATGAATATATGACGTCATGCGCGTGACGAAAACGGGGTAAGGAAAGCGAAGAACGCTTCTCACGTTCCTGGCCTGGCAACGCGAAGCTACATGTGTAACGTTAAGCTGCAGTTAGTATTCACGTTTGCTCAAATGGATTCATTAGATTCATCCGATAGTGAAATTTTGTCCAAACCACGATCATGACGACATAAATATAGATCACGGTGGAGAACAGGCTGTTATTCAGCCCTATATGTTCGAGTCTGAGCTTGGAAGTTCCGATTCCGACCAGGCAGGACGAGATGCCGCCTGGGGCACGGAATGACGAAGAAGACCGAGAGAACAGACTGCAAAATTCGGCCTGGTACGTTTTTTTGGCAATTATTTCAATTACAAATAAACATGTATATCGCACACTCCATTGCAAATTGCAACCCGAAAATTTTGATCCCGTTTCGAATTCATCCTGATCCGTGCAAATGTAGACGTTCAGGTAACAAGTGGTCATATAGGGCCCCCACCAGACGAGTGCCCCAGGGCCCCCCACAAGTTTAATCCGGCCCTGGAGTCAACAATGGTCAAGGTCATGTTTTGTTTTTAAAGATGGAAGTATTTTCTTTGAGATGAAATCATGTAAGTCAATTAAGCAATGAGCTTAAATGGAATAATCACATAATAGATTAGGCCTACTGTTAAAAAGTCATGAAAATGGCATGAACCTGTTTCTTGTGAATATCTGATCAGATAATGAAAGCAGGCCTGCTATAGGCCCTAGGCTAGGCCATGCTCAGCAAGGCATGTACACATTTTCCCAGTCATCTGACACAGTTTTACGTGTCTGGCCTCATTGACATCCTTCACGTCACCCTTCATGCCATACAAGGAACAGACGAACTCTTCTGCTTTACTCTGGTCTGGTTGATCTTCAGAAGCCAGTCTGCTGAAGAACTGGATGAGTGTTCCTTCTGTGTCTTTCTCGAGAATTTCTAGTGGCTTCATTTTACCCTTCCTGTAGAATGCAGTGGTGAAGTCAGAGCCGGTAAATACATGAAGACCTAGCATGGCTATAGCTAGTCCCTTCTGCTTTGATTCCAGGGCGGTGGCAATGCTGCTGACATCAATATGTCGACGGCTATTCCCCGATCCACAATCCATATGCGACTGTATGGCGTAGCTCTGTGACTTGTCAGGTGCCTTCCTATCATTCCTAGGAGGATAACTATAAGACGTCAGTATCGGAGGCTCTGATCACTGCATTTCCAGTAACACTGGATGCATGGAATGCAAGGAGAATGTCTGCCTCCTCATGACTACCCTGGAGATGGGCTGGATGTCCAACATACATCTTCAAATCAAGCTCATTACTGAGCAAAAATATAAACGCCCCATGTAAATTATTTATGTAACATGTAATGGGCGACCCTAAATGAGCTGATATTGTCTTATAATTGTACAAAATGGTTATTTGTCTTGATTTGTAAACAACATTTGTGTCCATCTCTGCCAGTGAGCAATTGCTCAGTGATGCAGTGATTCCACCCACAACACAGGTGTGGCATGTCCAGACGCTGCTCAAACAGCGTGACCAGTACTCAGACACTCCTTATACTGGGGACAATAAAAGGCCACCTCAAAATGTCAAATTTCATCAGAAGTCGCCATGCCACAGATGTCGCAAATCATGCGGGAACGTGCCATTGGCATGCTGGATGCAGGGATGTCCACCAGAGCGGTTGCTGCACAGCTGAATGTTCACTATCGGACGATCGGTCGTTTGAGAGTTCGTTTCAGACAGACTGGCAGTACAGCAAATCGACCTCACCCCCGTCGTCCACGTGTGACCACCCGAGCACAAGATCTTCACATCCGGCTCCTCCACCTGCGTGATCGTCTCAGACCAGCAACACGCACAGCAGATGAAACAGTTGGCCAGCACAACAGACGCATCACACCACAAACTGTCCGGAACCGTCTGAGAGAAGCAAACCTACACGCTCGTCGTCCTAATCGTGGCCTGGATCTTACCGCTGTTCGGCGTCGGAACAGACTTGCATGGGCAAATGCACACATTCGATGGCCCTTGGCACGCTGGGGAAGAGTGATGTTCACGGACGAATCACGGTTCCAGTTGTATCGCGCAGATGGAAGACAGCGTGTATGGCGACGTGCGGGTGAACGGTTTGCTGACGCAAATGTTATTCGCAGAATCGCCTATGGAGGTGGTGGTGTCATGGTGTGGGCAGGCATAACGAGTGGGCAAAGAACTCTCTTGCACTTCATTGAGGGAAACTTGAATGGGCAAAGATATCGGGATGAGATTCTCACACCAATTGTTGTGCCGTTCGTCCGCCAACATGACGTCACCTTCCAGCAAGACAATGCCCGACCTCATGTTGCCGGAATCTGTATGCAGCTCCTGGAAGCAGAACACAATTCCAGTTCTTGACTGGCCTGCATATTCGTCGGACATGTCACCCATAGAGCACCTATGGGATGTTCTCGACCGACGTGTCCGCGATCGTGTTCCAGTTCCGGATAACATCCCTCAGCTCCGTGTAGCCCTCGAGGAGTGGAATAACATTCCACAGGCCACAATCGTCAACCTTTTCAACTCGATGCGAAGAAGATGTGTCGCTCTACGGGACGCAAATGGTGGACACACAAGATATTGAGTGGTGATTTGTTTCAACCTGACCCCCACCGTGTCCACATGCATGTCCATGATTGCCAGACGCCACTATCGTGTTCTAACGGACAGTAATCTGTAGCATATTGAACAACAAAATGAATTTTGTATGATTTTGCAACCCCTAAGGCTAATAAAAGTTTCAAAGTGCCACATGGGGCGTTTATAATTTTGTTCAGTGTAGTTCACCTGTATGCTAACAGAGGGCTAGGTAGGCGTATGCCTTGTCTCTCTCTCTCTCTCTCTCTGTATCAATGGATGCTGCGTGGATAAACCTATGAAACTTGATGGCACATAACTTGTTGATGTCTGACACACTTAAAATGTTCAAGTGGTATTGGGACCTCCATCCACTCTCCAAATTGTCATAAACCATTTTGCAACCTACATGAGCTAACCTATATCAGGTAGGCTACAAATGTGTACATGCCTAGCCTAGGGCCTATAACAGGCCTGTTTGCATTATCTGATCGGATATTCACATGAAACAGGTTCATGCCATTTTCATGACTTTTTAACAGTAGGCCTAATCTATTATGTGATTATTCCATTTAAGCTCATTGCTTAATTGACTTACATGATTTCATCTCAAAGAAAATCCTTCCATCTTTAAAAACAAACCATGACCTTGACCACTGTTGACTCCAGGGCCGGATTAAGCTTGTGGGGGTGCCCTGGGGCACTCGTCTGGTGGGGGCCCTATATGACCACTTGTTACCTGAACGTCTACATTTGCACGGATCAGGATTAATTCGAAACGGGATCAAAATTTTCGGATTGCAATTTGCAATGGAGTGTGCGATATACTTAACTATTGCAGAGCCTGAAATAACGGTCAAAATTTGCCCGGACAAAATGTCCGGCCAAAATGAATATTTTTTCGATTAATTTTTACCCCCTCCGTTGGGTAAATCCCGCCATGCAGTATAATAATTCTTTATGCTAAACACTAACGGTGCTTTTTAATTTGTGTAATAGTATAATAGTATACGAGATCATTTCGTAGACACACCTTTTGACAGATCAAAAATTTGACAGCCACGCTGCCATCTTGTTTCCTGAGCCCGCATTCTTTGCGGTATGCTGAGCTCAGACCCAGTCTTATTGAAGAAAACTGATCGCACTGTTTTTTCGAATTTAAATAGACATTTGATTTTGCTGAGCCGCCCTTCGGTCGCTCGACCTTTCGCTTTGCGAGAGGGTTCTTTTAAGTGAAAAAGAAAAAGAAGTCGACTTGTGGCAAGTCTACAAGTAAATTTGTCTGGACAAAATTTTCGACCAATTGAACATTTGGTCGGAAAAACTGTAATTTGGTCGGAAATTGTCCGATGTCCGACCGTTATTTCAGGCTCTGCTATTGTAACTAAAATATAGGAAGACAATTTGACAAATTAGACAATGTGAAATTCACATAACGGTTCATTTGGTGGGGGCCCCCTTCATGGGGGCGGGGCCTGTGCCCCAAGTGCCCTTAGGTTAATCCGGCCCTGGTCTCTTTGGAGGTCTGGTGGACCTTATGCAGATTGTCTGGTACTCCTTATGCAGAGGAAAATTTGTAGGGCTATTCTGTACACTACGTGAGATGTACATTTAAACTTACTTTCATGTGGTACCAGTACTTTTAATATATCTTCTATATAGCCCAATTCTATCATAGTGTACACAGGGTAAACTTTTTGGGGGTGTCTGGCGGGCCTTATGCAGCAGACAATTTGTCTGGCAATGAATATTTTATACTTAGTAGAGTGTAATTGTTCATTTTATCTTGGTTTCATGTGGTACCTCCTATGTTTGATCCAGCCCATTATTGGGTCCCTTTTTTTGGGCCCCAGGGGCCACACGCAGCAGGGGGTCCCCGGCAGACATCCATATCTGAATATGTAAGGTTACACAATAAATGTTCCTGCACTCGGATATTGGTACCTTCAGTTGTTCGTTTGACCAAAATGCTCTGGGCTGCCGGTCTATGGACGTTTTGACCAATGGACGTTTTGACTGGACAGCGGCCATTCGTTAATTGGAACGGAAATAAATCGTGCTTTTGACCTCTAGTCTTGACCAGTCATTTTTGCAAAACTGCGACTTAAAACTATAACACGGGAATACTTTTGTGGGTGCAACTTACAAGTGTAATTTCTTGTACGAACTACGAAGTGTAACATTGCAGGTCTAGTCTATGTATGCCTTGCATAGATGATGGTACCACGCATGTTTCCACTCAGTGATGTTCCATCCCCCACCCCAGGCAAGAAGAACGATTATGTTTACATACCTTTAGTACACTCCCTTTTCGGAAAGACAACTCGTCATCACTGGTTGCTTCGAATGGGTGTTTTGCAATTGCCTCAACCATAATGTACCACCTAAACAAAATTATCTTGGGTCAAATTCGACTCACAACATCCACGTGTATTTCTCCCCGGGGTGACAAGATCTAATGATGGATTGCAATACTCATAAGAAACGGTTCAAAGGGCGTATTGTGTTGATGTTAAGTGCAAACATGGAGGAAAGGGCAGATACTATAGTGAGATGCGGGTTGTCTGTTTCATCATCCAGAAAGGCCTATGCCAACGTACAGAGAAAGGCTGCGTCCTATCTTCATGGTACAATGATGTTATATAATTCCAGTGAGAGTCCACATCACAATGGTATGGCTTGTCGTCATCACGCACCAGTGCACATGGCATACCTCAGTAGACCTACCTGGCATTGTGTAGGTCTACAAGGTCATCTCGCATACGACGGTGCGGCGTGTCAATAATAATAATAATAATAATAATAATGTGTGGATTTATATAGCGCACGTATCCACCAACTAAGTGGTGCTCAAGGCGTCCCTTCGTCCAGCTCCATGCGTTCGCTTTGTTTCGCTAAATTATTACTATTATTTAATATTTTTATTATTAAATATTGTTATTTTTATAAATATTAATTGTTGTAACTATTGTACTTAGAAATTGTTTTGATGGATGCACCGATATTTACATACATCGTGTGCCACTGTTTCAAAAGTGTAATTCCAAATAAATAAATAAATAAATAAAAGGTCTTATCCCACAGTGACTCAGTGTATGGAGATTTCCTTCACAATGTAAGGATTAGAGAAACATTAAATTAATAGAACCTGCCACCAAAATACATTTGATCAATATTTTCAAAGATGTTGGTTCTGTGTAATATACAGGTATATCCTTATAAGTTCCACACTTAACGTAATTATCTGAGAAGAAACTATAAGCGAATATTGGAAAGTTTACTTGGTGCACGGAGGAATTTGAACACAAAACATCCTGTGAAAGTTATTCCGGCCGATATAATTAATGTTTCCATTTTCGAGAAACGCATGAAAAATAAATCTAATTAATGAATCATCAGCTACAAATCCATTTCCAGGTGAATGAATACAGTGATTGCAACCTGGGACGTGTTTTGGGCAAACACGTATAAAAACTTGTTTCTGAGGTCAAAATTTTCACTAGAAACAATTAGGCAGCATAGCTACGCGAAAACGAGAACGTAACCAGAAACTTGTGTTCAGTTTGTGACGTGTTCAATCCCCAACGTTTCTCAAAATATACGGTTTAATTAAAATGTGCCCCTGTTTGCTCGTAGTCAGAATGCTTCTTCCGTTCACAGTCTCCTATTTTTTAGAATTATTATTATTATTATTATTATTTATTCAGCCAAACTTCAAACAATCATACAAACACAATACAAGGAGTGAACACATTACTACAATTAAATCTCATGAAAGATAAACAATGTAAACCGGAAACAAGTAAGGATGAATTAGAATAACAATGCAATTCAAGATAAGACGTTGAGACAAAAATGATTTGAATACAGAACACAAGACAATCCATTCTAAGTTGGCCAGGATTAATACAAGTGAATAGTCACTGTTGCTCGAAAGCATATTAATCCATCCTTAGAATGGAACACAAAAACATCGAAAAAATTTAATAAATTGAGTAAAAAGTGCATAAATGAATCTGATAAAACATATTTATAAAATAAATAAAGAAAAAAGTAAACAATAAATTAATCAACCAAACAATCAGTTAACTAACCAATCAACAGATAATCAACCAATTGATTAATCAATCAATTAATTAATACTGTAACAAAATAATAAATTAATACTGTAACAAAATAAAAAATAAATATAAGAAATAAATATAAATATAAAATAAATATAAATATAAAATAAATATAAAATTAAAATAAATAAATAAGTGTTAATTTATACAAATAAAATAATGAATTCATAAATAAATAGTCTTGAATAATGATGTACATGTAATTTGTCGCTGTTCACATTTGTGGCTGGTGGGGGGGGGGGGGGGGGGGAGTTGGGCGAAATGCTACCTGAAACCGCAGCTTATAAACAACCTATAACTTGGCAAATCTTCAATGCTTTGACCGTACCCGTACCCTACTGTGGAAAACTCCGTGGTAACTTTTACACCAGAATGGACATGCTCGTACGCCATGCTTGCATAGATAGCGCCCTCTTTAGGCCACGGCTGGATCAATAGGGCGGTATTATTTCCGAGCAAACGGCCTTGCTTAATTAGTTAATATAATCGTACCGGCTGATCATTCGGTGCCAGTGCAGTTGGAAGACCTTTCCCCGAGTCATTTGGAGGATCTCAACTCAAGCAAGCTTAGACAAAGTTCAATGTGGTTTTTTTTGCAACGAAAGTAATTTTGTTTCGATGGTACGATATATCATGAGGGAAGAAATCTGCCTTTATGGAAGGATTACTTTGTGATAACAAGTTGTCCTACAAATTGACGTAAGTTGGCTGTCTTTTCTGATCGCGGTAGCTAGAAATATTTGGTGTAACTGTTTTGACCTCCACCAGGGATTATGACCTCTGTCTAAGCTCACAACAACTGGCAGATGCCATGACCTCTGTACTTAACATTTTACTTTAAGACGACACACAAAGAAGAAGGCTGTGCTATACATTTTTATATGAAATGTTTTATTTGCTTTCTTAACAATGCTGTGGACATCCTTAAGAAATGAAATCTACAATACAAGTCTTCGTCTATGGTATAGGCCTAATCCATAATTCCTACACAGTGTAACACAATAATATACGCTATATTAACATAATTCATGTAGGCCCTATGTCAGTATTGTGAGCTATATTTATATATTCTTTTTGTCCTGGCTAAATTGAGGAAATGGTCGTTTTAATAAGTATACATATTTTTTAAGGGTTTTTCCTCCGAGTTCTAAATAACTTCTATGTAATTTAACTAATAAAATAAATCATTCAAATGGACTAGTCAATATTATGAGTTAATTTTTTTGCAAACTGAAAGACATTCAAAATCACCAAAAAGACTGCATCAATTTCAGTGATTACATTATTTTGTGACATACAAATGTAAATGCATAGGGAAGCAGTAACAAAATTACGACTACATTTTGTATCTTGCAGACGTAACAACTGGTCAACTGCTCTGCTCTATTCAGTTTATTTGTCAGAAGTACCAGATTTGAATAATTTGTAACAAGAGGGTGATGGGAATTATTTCTTGGTAAACCCAAACAAAGAGACTTGGTTTCCGTGATCAATTCACTCTTTGTGAAATCGTCTTGAAGCGAGATGGAGCACCAAAGTAAAGACATCATGTTAAAAATCGATGAACCATTTTGTAAGTGTTGCATCGTAGAACAATAACAAAACAAGATTGTGTAGAAAAAGTTGCTATGGAAATGTCATGTCACACCTTGGTACTCTGTACATAGCTCTGAAATGTACTGGACTAGAGCACCATCAACGGTTATCAAGATTAGTTTTATGTATATATAATTAATATTTATGATAACCAAACAAATAAATTAGACAACAGGGCCAAATGCTCTCCAAATCAGTAACACTGATAATTTATAAAAAAATAGTTTCTGGGTGAAATGTTTGCAAAATAGCATAAGGCCACTCGCACAAGATCGCACAAGACAAATTGCAAAAAAAAAAAGGTATTATACTCATATAAAAGTAACTTATTTTTGTTGTAATAATCGGCAGTTTAGAATTCCATGGAACATTACTGTGTAGTTACAAACGTTTGTTTTAGTAGTCATGGATATATTGATAAATTACATTATAACATGATTAAAAATGCTACCAAATCAATACATGTCCATAGACCTTAATCATGCTGTGGCCACTTTGTTGTGTTCCCTGTACATGCAATAATGATTATAGTGCCGATTCACAATACACAAAAAGGGCCAGACTATTTTCCCTTCAAGACTCGGTTTGGTCACGTACATGTAAATAAAGGACTATTGTCCTTTGCTGTAACATTTATGCATAATGCTTCATATGCTTGTTGGGACAATGATTATTCATTTGTATGCTATTTTTATTAATTTGCCAAGTACCACTGTCGTTTAAATTTACATAATTATGTAAATATATTTGTAAATTAAACATAAGCAACATCCGAATGATATAAATGATACACAACACATACACAAAACAAGCATTAAATATTTATCAATTAATAAATGGTAAAACAAAAATATTCCCAGAATCTACAAAGAATTAATGTGAAGAATGACATACGAGGACTAATGTTTCTTCAGTTCAACAGCAACTGTCAAACCAGTGACCACTTTCAAGCAATCCACTGATAATATACAAATTAATTGTCTTCTTACATGAATTCAAGCCTTTTACAATGATTTCCCCATAACTTTATTGGGGCATGAGAAGGAATAAGCCTTATGCATATTTCATTTGAATGTCTAATAAGGTCCCCCATATAAACAATTTTACACTTCAACCAATGAAGACGACTCTAAAAAGACACCAATAAACTCCTATGTGCATCCTCAGCATTAACATATCTACTCAATTTTTGCTAAGCCACCTCTCCCTTATTAACCCTAACTCCCTAAGCATTGTTACTGAACAATAAAAATCCTTCAAAATCCTCCAACTGCCTTTGTTGTCTAGGGAGTTAGGGTTAATTAAGTAAACATATTTCGCTATTTCACTGAAATTTTTTTTATGAACTTGTCCAATTCTATTTTCCCAGTAAACTTTCAAATGAGATATTTCACAAAAACGATTGACCGAAGATTTGGTAAACCAGGTGTCATTATTTGATCAGCAATTAATTTATCACAATGCATTAAAAATTAATCCTCATTTTATAATTACTCTATTAAACGCCCCGGTCAATTATTTGTTAAATGACTCATTTAAAAGTCATTTGTTTTTCCCTCTACAAGTAAAAGAGCAATGGACAGATTTAAACTAAACAAATACATGGGAAAGAAGGATTAACTTGTATTAAGTGCCTTTAAGTATGACCACAGAGAAATATAAAATAACCATTTCCCTAGAAATCTTGGTAAACAGTATTATTATTTCTTAAACCACTTCAGCTATTTTTATGCATATATATGACATGGCACCACAAAATGGGTTGAAAGTTTCCAGATGTAATTTGCTCGTGCAGACATTCAGAGGCAAAATTCTGTTTTTAGATTCTCTTATTAGATTTGGCTAATACCAGAAATCTATTACCTTAATGAAGTGCCACTTCATAGTCCACAACATAGTACTCCAAGAACAATGAATTTGAGTTATTCATGATGTATTGTTTCACAGAATGACGCACCAGGTCTAAAAAAAAAAAAGAAAGAAGAAGTGCAGTCCGGGAGACTTACCCAGAATGCGAGAGAACCGTATCTCGCGCACACCATAGTGTTAAGCGCGTTCGCCACACAGAATGGTTCGCCTGTGTCTAGTTTAAGATTGCGTTCCAGTTCCAGGAACTAGCTTTGTACGTCAAGCGCCTAATCCTGTGATGCATCACGGCAGGCCAGGTAGTGTAGCAAAACTCATAACCATGCTTGTTGTGCGTACGCGCATTTGGAGTACAATGCAGTGGTATGGATTACAGCAGGCTGGCACACTTCATGTAGGTAATAGACTTCTGCTAACACAAAACAATAACAGCTACCCCTAAGTGTCATATACCATTGAAAGCTCATTTTCTACTCAATACAATGATACCAATATCTCAAAATCAAATTTATGCAACTTTTTTTTATCAAATTCATAGTGCCAGGTCAGAAATATCTTTACAGTCAATTAATCACTCATGATTGTTTTTGTTTACAAGCAAGAAAATAAAAATTATATTTAATTACACT
Organism: Zoroaster sp. YZ-2022; assembly: GCA_029582265.1. Lineage (NCBI taxonomy): Eukaryota > Metazoa > Echinodermata > Asteroidea > Forcipulatida > Zoroasteridae > Zoroaster > Zoroaster sp. YZ-2022. Next base: position 2,407,640 of record CM055819.1, read on the forward strand.
TTGATTAAACATGTATGCATAGATGCAATACTACTGTATAATAATATAAGCTACATGTACACTGAGCAAAAATATAAACGCCCCATGTTTCAACCTGACCCCCACCGTGTCCACATGCATGTCCATGATTGCCAGACGCCACTATCGTGTTCTAACGGACAGTAATCTGTAGCATATTGAACAACAAAATGAATTTTGTATGATTTTGCAACCTCTAAGGCTAATAAAAGTTTCAAAGTGCCACATGGGGCGTTTATAATTTTGTTCAGTATACATTAATTACCGTTTCACTGATGTCTAGTTTCCTCCAATATACATATTTTGGTCATGATGATAAGTCCGTATACAAATATTGAGCCAGGGCTGGAAATTCACCCACAAAAAAATCATCTTGCACCTTGTGGATTTTAATGTGCTAGCATAAATTCACCCGCACTTATAACTGGATATTTTGGACAGGAACGATTTTTCAACAGTTGTTGTAAAGATCGGTCAGCTGAATAGCGTGATAAGTGTTTAGTAATTAAACTTTCTGATTTTCTTGTCCATCGATTAGCAGTTTCAAATTAAAAGTTTGGAGACCAAAATTGAAACATTTTATTTAAATTTAATTTGTTAAACATTTTATTTAAAAAGTATTTAATTGATATCTTGCGGTTGCTGAATTTTGAGCCCTGTGAATGCCTCAGAGTAAAATGGGAATATATCATAAGGTAAAATCTGTACTGATCCATTTCACGAGGTGAAGCCGATTGAAATGGATCAGTTTAGATATTACCGAGTGATATATTCTTCCCATTTAATGAAATAAAAAGGCACTCAATATTTGTTTGGCATTATAAATCCTTGTCATTTGATCATTTGATGTCTAAATGAGATAAGAACACAGTACATTTTCACATATAAGTCGGCCGTTCTACATAATAAAGTATAACATTACAGCTATTGCCGTATGGTAGTTCCATCGCTTCAATGCTTAAATAAAGTCATTTGAAATTTGAACGAGAAATGCTTCTGGCCTGTCAATCACCTCATTCCAAATATGTCAATTCCTGATGTTTATAAATAGCTTGCTGGACTTATTTCTGTTAAAAAAATACATGAATTTATTATTTGTTTTTACCGCCATTTAATTCCAATGTTATTTTTAATCAGATTGAAACCATGTCTGCATAGTGTACCTAGTGTTTTTTTATTTGTTTTTTTACGCAAATTCGCCCCACACAAGGCCAATGGCCACTCCAAGGTGGGGGCTACTAAGTCATTGAGTTGTTACAACGACTCCACACTGAAGAAACCAGCCCCTCGTACCGAAACAAGACAAGTTAATAACCATCCTCTTCACTGTGCGAATAGGACTGGGAGGGATAACTAGTCCAGAACAAGGCAGTTGATTAACTGCCTCTGCCCCTATAAGCAATTATGGTAAAGTGTCTTGCTCAAGGACACAAGTGTCACGGCCGGGATTCAAACCCACATTCTGCTGCTAACACCAGAACTTGAGTCCGGTAAGCTAGACCGCTTCGGCCACGACACTCCACTCCATGGTAAGTACATCGCGAAAGCCTTAACCCTAACCCTCCTAAATCCTCTATAATCCTCCGGAGGATTTGGAGGATTTTGGAGGAATGAGGCACGTTCGAAAATCACCAATTGGAGGATTAGTGAGGAGGGTCATGCATTTGATAGTGGAGGATTGAGGAAGCATGGTTCAAAGAGATCCTGGAGGATTGTGGAGGATTGAGAGCATAATGGAAATTTACTTTGGATGACTGTGGAGGATTATGGAGGATTGTGAAGGATTGACAGAAACATAATCTTGTATCCTCCGGAGGATTTGGAGGATTTTGGAGGAATGAGGCACGTTCGAAAATCACCAATTGGAGGATTATGCATTTGATAGTGGAGGATTATGAAGGATTGAGGCAGTGAGCTTCATGCATAAACTCAAGTTGGAGGATTATGAAGGATTGAGGCAGTGAGTTTCATGCACAAACACATTTCGGAGGATTATGAAGGATTGAGGAAGGTACCTGGTAATTAAGGCTAGGGAGTTATGGTTAAGGGAAACCTTTGCTCAAAACCTATTGGATATAGTGCGAGGAGTTACCGGTTATTCTGCTTACTGTTTAACCTATTTGAAATAAAAAAGCATCAATAAACCTCCCACGATGGTTGTTTAATAACCCATGTCGCAAAAAAAAGTCTACAACAACAAAATGGGCAAAAAATTCCTTTTTCTTTTTCAAATATTGGTTTCAGATAGCCAGATAGCAAATTTCTAACCGGTTTAATAGTGCAGTTTTGGTCGGTTAACCAGCTAACCGTTCTAGCACTAATTGGATGCCCAATAGTACTTTATGGAGCAAAGGCCCAAATGGCATAACTAGTTATTGACATGTGATATGTGTTCTACCAATCAAATGACAAGGATCTGTGTGTGAGTTAATATAAGCCCATTACTTCCAGACAAGTTTAACAGCAACAATAAACTCGTGTTCGTATCGTACTTTTTACAAAAGAAGTCTCATACAAACATGGCTTTAGTAAGCAAAATGGCACCAATTTAGTTGTCATATATCACTGATTAACCCTCCTACTATAGCTGCACTTTAGTGGGAATTTGCTGTAGAGGTCAAAACCAGTCAACTGCCTGTTTTGACTGTTGACCCAAATGTGCACACAGGGGCATTTTTGACCACCCTCAACAATACCAGACAATGCTTTTACCAGTCAAATACGGTCGACTCATTTTGACCTGTAAATGTACTTACTACACGTAAGGTTCGACAGTGTTTGACTTTTAAGTGCACTAGATATACCTTGGGAAGTATATCAACATTTTGACCCTTGTAGTAGTAGAAGGGTTAAGCTTATCAAATAAACCATATACAGGCATAAAACACTTGTACATTTTACACATGTACTAATAAGAATAAGATTTGTTTGTTTCATTGTTTAAAACCTTGCTGTGTCAAACATAAAAGCAAAGCAAAACTACACTGTAAAGAAGTTTGAATTCTGTTAATTCCACCATTGGTTAAATGTCAATATATACATGTGCTTGTTTGATTAACCCTCCTACAATCAGTGCAATTTTTGAAACAACCCATTCAGGCCACTCCAAGCCATTAGCTGTTGCCAGTGGCCTCCTATGGTTACCCTTCTGTGCACTGTCACACCACTGAGATTGCAGGGTAAGGTGGTCTCCCATTGATACATTGTAGGCCATACTAATATGTTCAAACATTTACAGTGGCCTTGGGTAACACACAGTTGATTTTGTAAGATTACTTGGAAAGGACAGCAGGCTTGTACATGTATGTACTGAAGGTTGCTCAAGATCAGAATTTTGTGGATCGGAGTGGCCTCCATGTGTAGGAGGGTTAATATGTAAAAACAATGCAGTGAGAAATCAATGCTTAATCCAAATGAGCTGAATAGATCATTGTGATAATGCGCATGGTTTTTAAAAACAAACAAACGGGCAAACTTGACCACTGAGCGGCATGTACAAGACGTGCATGGTTGGCAACACGTCAGACCCACGCATTCAAGCTAACTTTTTTTTGTCGCTCAGAATAAGTCTGCACATTTCTCATGACATTTTGAAAATAAATTTTTTAGACAATTTTAAACTTCGAGACTTGAAATTTGTATGACAATTTAATTACTTTGCTGTTTTAAAGGGCAGCATTTTGAACTAAATAAATTCATCTGCTATTTTGTATTGATAAAAATATCATTTTCACAACAATATCATCAACACAGAATATGGCGTTTTCAGCTCATATTTTTCACCCTGTCAATTTAGACAATTTACCATTTTATACAAGTTACCAATGGTGTATGCAGCCTTCAGCGCAAAAGCAGACGAAATCACAAATAAAAAGCTCTGGGTGATATAATGTTAAGAAAAAAAATAGTGATGGCCGTGGTTGATTTCTGAATTACCCAAAAGTCCAACAGCAACAAGGAGAATGATGACCCTGGATCCTTACCTGCGTAGATAACAATCAAACCATTATAAGGTACTGGGTTTTTCTCCCAAGATGGCGGCTCCCATGAAATACAAAATTAAATAAATCTGTATAAAAAACTCTTGCAGTAGACATCCCAGTCAATTTGGTTTCCGTAATTTACCTTGATCTCAATCATCCATCAGATCCACAGCAATAAATTGCCCAGCAATAAATCTGATGCATTTGATGTCAACTGAAGGGCGCCCTCGCTCCTCCGTGGCAAAAGAATGTTACTCATTGTTACTCATTGATGTATGCGCGCTGCGCGCCCAATACAGTTCTAATCAGAACCGCAATCTCACTAGGAAATAGTTGAGATTTAACCCACATGGTGTTTCCACAAACTAAACAGACACTCCACCATGCAAAGCCACCAATCATTCATTACCAATGTTGTACCTTCCCTTTAATTTTGCAATACATATAGAAATAACATTAAACCTCCAGCGGGTTGACAGACCGAGGGTTGACAGACCCGCTAAAAGCATTCGTCTGTCGGGTTTTCAAAGGTGGAATAACCATTTAGAACATGCACAGTGTAGATGCATTTCCACATAAAACCACAACACATCGCTGGCAAGTACTTTTCAAAGGGTTTTGAGGGATCAATCTATGCAAGGGTTAAGATTGATTGAAAGGAAATATCAACTCACCTGGCTTGTTATTTGATTAGTTTGACATAAGATGCTGGGAAGAGACCCCTCTCCTCCCGTCCTTTAAGCTTTCCTTTCCACCAGTCGGCGTCATCTTTCTCCAAGATCTCAATGTGGTCTCCTTTCCGAAATGTCATCTCCCCGTCCTCCTGTGCTGTGAAGTCAAATACAGCCACTGCTCCTTCAAGTTCAACTTCCTACAAGTGCAGGGATACGATTAACAATACTATTAATAATAAAGCACATTTATATATGATCAAGGGAGGACCATGGCCAAGCAGTAATAGTGTATTAGACTTGTGTGCTGATGGCAAAATTGTCAGAATAAGGAAATGAAAGTTTGTCGCATGGTCTTTACCCCAGGTTAATGACCAGTTTTGGGCAAGGTCATGGGCGATAAGGACCTCACCGAACCCATTCATAAATGCCTGTATCGATTTCGTTTCCAAAATTATGTAAACAATTTGTATTTTTTGTTGCATGAAGCTAAATATAAATGGGCAAATTCACATTTTGGGGACAGACCAAACACTTTCAAAGTTCATGTACATGAGTCAGGCGTGTGATGCGAAACAGTCTGTCACTCTGATTGGTTCAAATCCGCACTGCGCACTGTGCATTGCACAGAACAGCTGACACAACAATGCTGCTCTGATCATTATAAGCCATGTCTTTGCCATCCGTTAATACACCCTCACGTGATAACGTTTTGTCCAATCAGATTGCCTAAACTGGCATGGGCATTTATGAATAAGGGTTAAAGATCAAAACTTTACTAAAGAGGTTATGTGTTATTTTAGTGACAACAAACAGGCCACGCCCCTACAAGTGCAACAGCATAGGTACGGGCGTGGCCTGTAAGATGTGCACCTTACATACCATATCCTTCAGGAAAATCGTTTGTGTCCGGCTGACAGATGATGCTTTGTAGTAGGCAACCAGCTCATTTAGCGATCTAAACTTCACCACCCATAGGAAGAATTTGTAGCTACCATCAGTCAGTATCTTGAAGTGCTGTACAGTATCACCATATCTTAGAAACAGTGGATAAAAATTAATTAAACCTGCAACCTCTAGATTACAGTTCCGATGTGATATCAACTCATCTATCCAACCCTATGATTAACTGTCTCCTAAATGGCCAAGCTTTTCAGGACTCCTGATGTCCTGTTACAACTACAGAGCTGCCAACTCTTCCGGATTCTGCGGAAGACTTCGCGTATTTGACGGTAATTTACTTACTTAAAATATATGCAAGGAGGCCTCTCCTTTTGGTGCCAAAAGGAGAGGCCTCCTTGCATATATTTTAAGTAAGTAAATTACCGTCAAATACGCAAAGTCTTCCGCAGAATCCGGAAGAGTTGGCAGCTGTGCAACTAACAAATCTTGTCCGACAACAGCAACTAACTTGTTGCAAGCCCGACGGGCAACAACTTTTCTTTTCCGTAAACAAACCTTTTATCTTCTTTAAGCCTAACCCCCTAGGCATTTCTACTAGCATGCTACCTCAACCTAACAAACTCCAACACCATGTAGTAACCCACCATAGCCTACAGTACTCAACCCATCATATGCCAACATGGCCCAAAGTAAAGTTTGAACATTCGAGTCATACAGTACTCAACCCATCATAATCCAACAGTTGTTTTCAGGCTAAAAAACTCAACTATACAAAAAGTAAATCACCCTATGGAATAAATGGTAGGTTCTAGTTGTATGATGTTAGATACAATGCCAAGCATACATGTACCTAAGTACAATATTTGCCTTTATCAGTTGTTTATTACAGCAGGTTGCGTACACACAGTCTCTCCACTCAAAGTCCAACAATGTTGCATGCTAGTAGAACCACCTTCCTCACTCAATCAAAATCCAACAGCATTACTGTATGCCATTGGTCCTCAACCCATCATAGTCCAACAGCAATAGCTAAGTTCACAGTTCACAGTCCTCAATCAATCAAAATCCAACAAAACCTTCTGTTGGAGTTTGATAGGTCTGGGGTGGTTAGGGTTAAGTTTGATTTATCCATGATGTTGGTGTCAAACGTTTAAGATAGTTTAATATATGTATCTCGATTTAAAGAACGTACAACATTACCAATTGTACCTTCTAAACACTACCATTTTTTTATATATTTTTTTAAAACTTGAATTCAGGGACCTGGTGAAAGCATCAATAAAGATGAAGAGTGGTCCATAGCAAATAAGTTGCAATAAGACAAAAATAAAAATGGATCATAAGTAACAACAACGTAAAAACTTGGTTATCATGTGACTAGTGGTCATGGTGTCCAGGAAACCTAAAAACTACCCTACCAGAGCCCTACCACCTGACTAGGCGTGCCGTTCACCCACACTTTATGGGCCCGGGCCCCATAGGCTGTCAATTCGCAGGTCACCATCTCCTAGTCAGGCATTAACCTAGCCTACACTACTCCATAACCACCGGTTGAAACAGTAAAAAGATTGAGATTGAAATGATTTAGGACATCTGATCCATGAGGAAGGTGTTCACATTTGTCTTAAATTACAAAAATGTCTATGGTATCATTTCAAGGCCTGCTTTGGTAAAAATAAATTTAAAAAAAACCACACAACTTGACATTTCGATCAGTATGCTCTGATAAAAATGTTGATATTCTGCGAATTAAGACTTTTATGTGGTGAAATTCATGGACACTTTCTTTCTACGTCTTGAGGTTTCTTTCTAAGTCTTGAGGGCCAAAAGTTTGTTACACAAACTCCGCTACTTCAAACTCATTTTGGAAGACTGGGTCACATTTGTCAATGACTTTGTAGTCGGGGCCTGACTTTGCCCAACAGTGCATGTAAAACAAACAAGTGAACTTATAAAGAATGCCTTACTTGACGGATAGTGAATAACTGACTTCACTAACGTCACTCTCACTCCTACGGATAAGGAAGCCTCCATCTGGCTGGTCAATCAGCTTCCGAACAGCGCCATCTCTTGAGATGTTTCGATGTAAGAAACTTTGAAGAGAAAATAAAACACCAAAGTAGAATGCAGTATTAAACATTTTTTAATTTCGTAGTTATATTACAATGGGGATATTCTCAGGGTAAGTTTTCCAAATTATGCAAAAATTTGCGAGTGGTGGATTGAGCATAAACATGAAATGTCCTTTTGTACGTAATGACAACTACATGTATCACAGACATTTTGTTTGTAAAGATTGATTGCTCAGTGTCTGCATGGGCAGCTATCAAGGCAAAAAAGACAACCATCTTATTCTCACTAAAGATTGTACTGTTATGTACCATTTGTCTAAAGAAGTAACTTAATTTGTTATGCATTGTCTATTGTTATTCAACAATGTTGGATTCATAAACCCAAACCATGGTGAACCCAACAGAATGCAACAATGTAAAAAGCTGATGGATCTTGTTGCCCTCAGCAGGCTTCACACTTGGACTGATGGATGTTGCATTGCACAGGGTTGTCCAGAGTTATTTTTTCTCTCAACATTTTAATTTGATGGGTTTCCTATTGAACACTGATGATCACCCATAATTTCTTCCATGTAAAACAGTTTGTCTGTGAAAGAAAGTTGCCATTTTCTCTTTAACTTACGGGTGTGGTTTTATTTCGATGTAGTTGGCTGGTACTAATCCTTTGTTGCCATTCAATGTAGCTTTGTACCAGTGTTGTTCCGAGTTCTCTAATACCTATAAGTATAATCAGAAGAAAACCAGTTTCAATATTAGTAAGGATTAATACAAATGTTTTAACCCGGTCAAAATGTTGATACACTTGCCATGGTATATCTAGAAGACTTAAAAGACGAACACAGTACATTTACAGATCAAAATGTCTTGTATTGTTGAGGGTGGTCAAATGCCCCTGTGTGCACATTTGGGTCAACAGTCAAAACAGGCAGTTGACTGATTTTGACCTCTAAAGCAACTTCCCACTAAAGTGCAACTAGAGTAGGAGGGTTAAGGTCATAAGACATCTCGACCCTTGTGACAACTCGACCCTTGTGCCAACTCGACCCTTGTGCCAACTCGACCCTTGTGCCAACTCGAACCTTGTGCCAACTCGACCCACAAGACAACTCGACCCTTGTGACAACTCGACCCTTGTGACAAGTCGACTCTGGTGACAACTCGACCCTTTGTGACAACTCATCCTTTGTGACCCCTTTTTTTGCTCACGCTAGCCCTGCAGGAAGGACTGATGCAGTCAAATTGACAATGCGCCAAGTTGAGTTTGGTTAAATGACAATAGAATGTGCAACTTATGAATTTGAATATATAAATCTATATGCTGAATGAAAAAGGGTTGAACTTCACCAGAAAGGGACGCATGTCCACAACGCACAGACCGAATAGTGTTATTTTGACTGCATTTTCCAAACATTTTTTGGGTAGAATGTCGTATCTGGCCGCCACTATTTTTCATTAAATATAACCAATAATGTAATCTTACCTACCTGGTAAGGTGGAGAACATATGGATGATGATGGACATTTATTTCAGGATATTTATTTCATGAAAAATCAGGCATTTTTGGTGTACGATGACTTCCTCAGTCATGTCAGTCTGATCTTGTAAACTCCACAATTAGTGACCAACACAGTCATTGTACATGCGTAGTGGCAACTATAATAGGATCCTTCTATTTTCTGAAGGGGAGGATTTTTTTAGAAGGGAAATCAAGTCCGAAAACCATCACAAAAGTGGATTTTAAAGATAGTTTTGGCTTTCTGTACCACCAAAAATCGATAGAATGATTTTTTTAACTGGTTAGTGGTTGCAAAAAAATTCCAAAAAAGCCCTTAAAAAGTGGCGGCCGGATACGACATTCCTTCCCATTTTTTTTTTTCATCAGATCATTACACATTTTTCAAAATAATAAGCATGGTTTTACAGTAAATAATGTCCCAGTCATTTAGGCGCTAAATTGTTAAACCAAGCTTATGACATAATTATATTCAGTTTTCAAAGAGTTTGCTTTCCTTTCTATAATGAAATCCAGGATGTTCCGATTCAGGAAATTATTGGTAAAACACGTTCTGTAATAATTTTGTTAACAATTTTAAATCTATAGATGGAGAAAAGCCAGCACTGGCAATGGGCAATGATGAACACGTTTTAAAAATTTATAGGACCTAATTATATGCTTTTGCCTATTGTCGTTGATTTTATTGGCCTTTTTATGTTTTATTATTTGAATGGCATTCAATGAAATATAATATTTTAAATTTTTTATACATTTGGACCCTTTTTATTTAACATTATCGTTAAAGTTCGACACTTCTGAAGAGCGCGTCCATAAAGCAATGCACCGTCGCATGAATTAATGTTAAACTTCAAGTTATAAAAACTAATTTCGCCAGCGCGTGTATTACGGGAGAAATGACTGCATTAGTGCTAGAATTTGAGCCATACTGGGTGCTAGAATAAGCTTATTGATCAATCTTTTTTTCGAGGGAAAATGATGATCCACATCTAAACAACGATAAATTGGGTCGAGTTGTCCGTTTCGAGTTGTCACAAGAGGTCGAGTTGTCACAAGGGTCGAGTTGTGTGTGGCCAGTCGTGGGTCGAGTTTTTTGTGAGTCGAGTTGTCACGAGGGTCGAGATGTCTTAACCCCATTAAGAATCGGCGCAATGATCATACACATTACGTACATGTATACTGATAAGGATGGTCGCAGTGTAATAAAAAGTCAAACTTTAGACCCTTTTCACAAATTACCTACTTAAAATTGTGTGTATATAAACTGTATTAACCCTAACCACTGTCATTTGGAACAAGTGCTAGGTTTATATGCAAAAAATTAATCCCATGTCAATCAATACTTTCACAGTAATATGCGTCATGTTTTTTTGACAGGGCAAAATTGTTTATTTCTAACACTCGTTGCGGAAAGAATGTCGTATCTGACCGCCACTTTTTAAGGGCTTTTTTTGCAACCACTAACCAGTTAAAAGATGATTCTATCGATTTCTGGTGGTACAGAAAGCAAAAACTATCTTTAAAATCCACTTTTATGATGGTTTTTGGACTTTATTTCCCTTCTAAAAAAATCCTCCCCTTCAGAAAATAGAAGGATCCTATTAGTTGCCACTGCACATGTACAACGACTGTGTTGGTCACTAATTGGGGAGTTGACAAGATCAGACTGACATGACTGAGGAAGTCATCGTATACCAAAAATGCCTGATTTTTCATGAAATAAATATCCTGGAATAATTTGAAGTATATGTCCATCATCATCCATATGTTCTCCACCTTATAAGCCTTATCGCTAATAGCACTGAAGCAACTGCCGCAAAGCATACAGGGATACAAAAAGGGGCATCTGTTTGTCGCAGCTTTTGTGACGTCAATAATATTTTGTTTGTCCGTGCAGCACGCAGTGGCGCTGTTGCGCCCACAAACATCCCACAATTCCTTGCAGCTGCTATTAGCGATAAGGCTTATACTAGGTAGGTAAGATTACATTATTGGTTATATTGAATGAGAAAAAGTGGCGGTCGGATACGATATTCTACCCCTCATTGCCGCCTACGACCTGGTGCCCGATCTTCATACACACATCTAGAGTGCGCATGAAGTTCTTGCGTCATGGCGTGGATATTGACAGGGTTTATTCTCGCACGCCATAATGTTAAATTTGAAAATTTGTGCAATCGTAATGTACCTAAAGGCTTGTGTTCATACCCCTTCGTCAGACCTCACCAACATGACCAATAACCATTATAACACTAACAGACAATATACTTACATTTACAACAACTATATCTCCTTTCTCAAAAGACAACTCGTCGTCACTTGTCGCCTTAAATGGGTGTTTTGCTATTGCTTCAACCATAATGCACAATCAAAACAAACTTTCCAATCACAAAAATGGGACTTTTTTCTCCAAATGTCCGAGACTGTCCAGTTATTTTTGTTTGTTGCCTTGCAATTTGGGTGTCGGGCCTTCTGGTCTTACCCACCGTCGCTACTAAATGTTACTGACCCCTATTTGGGGAAGTTCATGGAGAGAACGTCGATTGAGCAACTTGGGAAGTTATGGTCCGGGTACGTAACAAAATGAACGCACTCCGTGTTCTACGTTAGGCGACAGTCCGTTTCGGTGACTTGGACCAGTGTCGTGTACGGTTTGTCACACAGAATAAACTTAAAATGGTAACTTTTTAGTAAATTTTAGTCGCTCGGTTGACGACATTGACGAAGAACACGTATAAAACACATGTGAATTATATATTACGTGCCTTCCGTGTGTTAAGCTAGCACATCATACTACCTACTTGCCATTTCCTGTTTGTTTGATGCTGATTCGTATATCATGGATGTACTGGGTACCATGTCATTGTTACGGGTACCAGCAGATAATTACTCAGCTCCCCCCCCCTCCCTTATCTCAGAAACATCCACCGATGCGCGTAGTTTTATTCCTAGAATTATCAAGGGCAATTTCAATGAAAATTCCATTTCTATTTTTATAAATAATGAAAAACTGTACTGTTGTACAATTGTAAGGTTTATAGATCATGAAACTACATGATTGCATCCTTATCTGTGGATTTATATAGAATGAAAACCAATGTCGTGCAATTTAATGGTACCTTTAAAAAGGCCTTTTTATGGCTTACAAATAATTAAAACGAACAATCTCGTGCGTTTCATGTGATAAACCATGGAAACTACATAATTGCACCCTTTTCTATGGTTGAAATGGTAACTTATGTCGGCCTACGTGTATCTGCACTACCACGGTTGATGGCACAGCAAGCACAATGCACAGAGGAAAATTTTAGATTTCGGAAATTGTCAGCATGGTAATGTGTTTGCACTGCGTATAAGATATATTAAAAATTAGGGCCTACATGTAAGTTACGATTTCGGAATACATTTGGTGGATAGATTGGTTATGTCTTAACATGGAGGAAGGAAAATCCTTCCTCCATGGTCTTAAGGATTAATATAACATAATTTGGCAAGAACAAAGAAAGGGAGAAGAGGGAGGTAACTTGGGAATGCCTTTGTAATAAATCCACACGCGATATAAATTCAGTTTATTTATTCAAACTGCTAAAACAAATGTCATCGGGAAATCAAATAAACACGTGTTTGCGGAGTATTCAATTTTTTCAAGCGCGTCATATAACCTTAAATCAGATGCTGTTTTCTTAACTTTTCTGATGTTATTTAACATAAGGTCTCGGACAAAATAGCCTCGGTCTCAGGACAAAATAGTCTCGGTCTCGGACAAAATAGTCTCGGACTTTGTGGTCTTGACTACACTGTTGGTACCATCACATTGGAACCATCACATTTTTAAGCTAATACATTTAGTAATGTTGTAATCAGGTAAGTGGGTAACTACTGATGATTTACACTCTTTAAAGGGCCATCCCATCTAAAGTTCATGAACATCACCAGTTTTGAAATTCTTTATTCTCGTTTCCTTAAAAAAACTGTTTATACCGCTGTAAACAGTTTCTCACAATTACCACTTTCCTATTAGGCCCCCCCCCCCCCCCCAAAAAAAGTCTCCGGTTTCTGGTCATCAGTCGGCTACAAAATCGGTGCGGTGATACGTTTTTTTTTTTTTTCCATCTTTTTTTTGCCAACAGGAGATACATGATACATTGTATACGCGGGGACCAAATTTCCCATATACAAAGTATGGTGGCTAAGAGAGGCCTCACAAATCGGGCAAACGTTCAAACCCCTATGTGAAAAAGTCGTTTAACAGCACGGCAGAATTCCAATCGATCCAGCAACTGTGGCTGCAATTGGACATCGTTTCGTAAAAAAATAAAAAATAAATAAAAATGGCGACGCGCGCGGAGACCAGAAACCGGACACGTTTTTGACATTATTTAGGGTTTTTGGCCTACAATTTTGGGACTGGAAGATCGTAAGGCAGCTTATATTAGTATTAACTGAATTGGGGATGGGGGATTATGATTCCTTTTATCTCCAGTCAACAGAAGAAGAAATAAAATACAACTGCTTAAATATAATATATATACAAATTTATTGTAACAAATATATTATACAATTGTTTTCAAGGATTGCACCAATCTTTAATGAAAGGGGTAGCGTACAAAACCATTAACATCACCAAAACATGCGACAAATATTTGATATATAGGCCCTATATAATATATATATATATAATATATATATATATAATATATATATATATATATATATATATATATATATATAATATATATATATATATATAATATATATATATATATAAACGGGTAGCGAGCAAAGAAAAATTGGCTGATGCCGGACTCGAACCCGCGATTACCGTACGAGCGCTCTACCAACTGAGCTAACCAGCCCCTATGTTGGTGGGCGGTATATATATATATATCTCCTCTGAAATAGACATTTAATATCAAGGGTGTGATTTGACAAAAGTAAAAAATCCTTAAAAAATAGGTAGCGGGCCTGGGACTCCCTTTGGTCTAGAGGACCTTTCCTTTGGTGGCTACTTCTCTTTCAAGAAAATTTTGAGGCAATGGGAGATTTGTAAAAAAAAATCCTGAAATCAGGAAAAATCCTGAGAAATCACAGGCCTGTAATATTGAGAAGCAGAAGGTCACTGGTGGATTAGGGGAGCATATGCACACCCTCTGGATAACCATACATAATCAAGAAAGCCCCCTTTTCTTTTAGCTATTTCTGGCCCCGTTTTAGCCACACTAGACTCGCCCCTTAGGAGAGTGATTATACTTTATAGCCTGGGTGCTGGGTCAATTTTATGGTTGCTAGGTTTTTGATCGCCCAACATCTGCCACTGGGAATAGCCTGGATACAGGGGAAGTTTCTGGGCAGTGGTGGGAGAGGCAACGCTACAGGGGGGGTGGGGGAATTCCCCGGTTACTTACTTTGCCCCCCCAATTTGCTTGCGCCCCCCCCAATTTGCCCCCGCCCCCCCCAATTGGCCCCCCCCCCAATTTTTTCCCCGATGGTAAGACAATGCTTTTTAGTAGTACAAAATTACATTAAAGATTGTTTGCCCCCCCTTAAATTTAAGCTTGCCCCCCCCCCCTTAAATTTAAGCTTCCCCCTCTTCCCCCAGTTTAACAGGTCTGGTGCCGCCGCTGGGGAGAGGCGGATAGGGAGATTTTGACTACGGATTTTGCCCTCCCCTTTTATAGCCACATTAGATCCGCCCCTGTGGGGGTGATCGCAGCCTTGGTGCATTGTCAGTTTATTCATGGTGACTTGGAGGAGGGAAGGGGATACATTTTGAGTAGGGCTCTTGCTCTCCCCTTTTTTTAGCCATCCTAGATCCACCCCTGTGGAGGGTGTAATCATAGCAGAGTGTGCACAGGTAGTTTCCGGGTGGATAACGGGGGCGGGGGTTTTGATGGTCTCCTGCTATTAATCCATCTATGCCTGCATGGACGTATAAGCATCTTGTGCTTGTCATGTATTTCTTGAAAGGTGACCTGACGACATGACCATTGCTGTCCTTGCTTAGTGCCATCACAAAAAAAAAAAACATTTGCCAAGATGTAACTTCCCAGGTACGACTATTTAAAGGCAATATTACTTTTAATACATTTTTTTTTTAAATAATTGAGCAGAATCAACTTGTGAGGGAGTTCATAAAGCTGTCTAGGTTATATTCGTTCTCATATTGCTTCTCGTCCCAGAGTTCACTCAGTCCATGCATGACACTGCTGGTTGTCTGTTTGCCTGCTCCACCTGCAGAGGAGGTGGCTTCCTTCTTGGCTTCGTCTGACCCTCCCGGACGGCTCTGAGCATGGGATATATAACATTGTATTATTACTATAATATAGAGGTTTACTGTACACCATGAGAATGAGTACTCTCTTATGGGTTGTACACAGTGGTGTTACTAGAGTTAACTAAGCTAAATAATTATATATGTATCTACAACAATAAAGTAGACGGCTATATTTGAACAAACTGACTGGTAACTGTCTTCGCCTAACTTATTTTTTTTATAATAGACCTAATTTTGTTGAAAATTTCTCCAATACTTGTTCCAGTGATAAAATTATGTCCCCTCCTCTCATATTTGAACAGAAATGTTTTCAATTGACTGGTTATTTGTTCTCTTCCGGTTACAGCTGTGTTGTAGTAATGGGAAAAAAACACACACACAAAATCCCTCACAATTTGAGTTTTTTATAAAGAAGACTAAATTCTTTTATTTTCAAGGTTTCAACATTAGTTTATTTTCCACTCATACGTCAAAATTTTCACAATGGTTATTAAGAGAAAAGAACAATTCATGAGCCCGATTACCTGATCGAGTGAAAATAGATCCAGAAGCTGGTCTGTGCCCATAGACTGAAGACTAGAGTTATCCTGAGTGATGACGGAGTTAGCGATGTTCATCTTAAACTTCTGGAGTCTGTTGATTAGAATCACAGCACAATCATATGGTCAGTTCAATGGTTAGTGACCAGAGGACTGTCACACTGGTGTTGGCCCTACAAGGCTTTTTGTGCTATTTGATTCATACAAAGAATATTGCTTAGCAAACTATCTGCTAAGTGAAATTTAGCCGAAAACATGGCAATTTGGCAGGTAACCTATTTTTACTAAGCATACATTTTCTGTGCTGAGCACCTTTATGTGGGATGGCACAAGAAATGTTTACATTCTAAAAACAAAAATTATTGGTAAGGGGATTTAAAAAAATATATGAAATTCCACAAAATGTTTGCATTCCTGTGTAGATAACATAAACAGACACACATACACTACTTTATTGACCAGATTCTCTTGTTAAAATTTGTTTGCTATTGGGTTTTAGCAGTCATGGATGGGGGAATATTTAGTCCATTATGAGTAAAATATTTTACCCCATGATTTTTTCTTCTAGTGTTCCTCTCGTGATGAGTCGATACACATTCACAACTCTCTTCTGACCGATACGATGAGCTCTGTCCATTGCCTACATAAGAAATAAATCAAATATGATTAATGGCCGATAATGATCATTTCAAGAAATTAACTTACATTCCAGTCTGTTCTCCCATATGGATTATTTGATGGTTTGATATTTAGAAAGAGCTTCATCCTTTGTTTACATGTTCCCTGACTGCTGCTTCCCAGGTTAAGCATTGTAACCTGAGGCATGATCCCTCGTTACATGGAAAATTTCAAGGCTTATCACTAATGCCCCCTGGCAAATTTCAAGGCTTTTCACTAGTGCCCCCCGGCAAATTTCAAGTCTTTTCACTAGTGCCCCCTGACAGATTTCAAGTCTTTTCACTAGTGCCCCCTGGCAGATTTCAAGTCTTTTCACTAGTGCCCCCTGACAGATTTCAAGGCTTTTCACTAATCCCCTGGCAGATTTCAAGTCTTTTCACTAGTGCACCCTGACAGATTTCAAATCTTTTCACTAGTGCCCCCTGACAGATTTCAAGTCTTTTCACTAGTGCCCCCTGGCAGATTTCAAGGCTTTTCACGAGTGCCCCCTGGCAGATTTCAAGTCTTTTCACTAGTGCCCCCTGGCAAATTTCAAGTCTTTTCACTAGTGCCCCCTGACAGGTTTCAAGGCTTTTCACTAATCCCCCTGGCAGATTTCAAGTCTTTTCACTAGTGCACCATGACAGATTTCAAGTCTTTTCACTAGTGCCCCCTGACAGATTTCAAGGCTTTTCACTAATGCCCCCTGGCAGATTTCAAGTCTTTTCACTAGTGCCCCCTGACAGATTTCAAGGCTTTTCACTAGTGCCCCCTGGCAAATTTCAAGTCTTTTCACTAGTGCCCCCTGACAGATTTCAAGTCTTTTCACTAGTAACCCCTGGTAGATTTCAAGTCTTTTCACTAGTGCCCCCCGACAGATTTCAAAGCTTTTCACTAATCCCCCTGGCAGATTTCAAGTCTTTTCAGTAGTGTCCCTAAAATAAATATTATAAATATTATAAATAAAAAAACAATTTAGGAGACGAAGACCATAGGGTTGGATAACTCGGTTTGTAGAGCACAGTCCGGTAATCTGGCATTTGCAGGTTTAAATCCTGCTTAAGTTCACCTCAAAATCTTTAAAGCCAGTTTATACTTTTGGTTAAAGTGTGTGTATATTAATTCAAATACCTGCAGATCTCTGGTAGGGTTCCAATCGTGTTCAACAAACACTACGGTGTCAGCTCCAGTTAGATTGAGACCGAGACCTCCCACATGTGTGGTTAACAGTAAGATGTCTATGGATGGATCATTGTTGAATCTAGGATCAATAAAACAATAAAGTCTCATTAGCTGGTGGCTAAACTGTGTCAAGAACATCATTTGTAGTTCACATACATTTGAGATGTAACGCCTGTGTTTTTCATTGTTATACAGGCAATTTTCTTTTTAATTATGGAATGGTTTTAAAGTAACTATTTAAATTGTTTGTGATTCCTGTCATCAATTCATTTTGGCACTTAAATCACACTTTTTACAAAAATTTTAAAGAATTAGTTTTCCTTTCCCTGCAAGAAAAATTAAATTTTTCAGATTATACCGATTTGCCAGTAAAATATTGAAACAAAAAATTACGCATCTGGATGACGCATCTTGAAGAGAATAACTCTTTTTTTTGTTAGGATACCTGTGTACAATGTCGTGTCTTTGGCCAGCTGGTACACTGCCATCTAGCCTGAGATAAGTAACGTTGGGCATATGTTTCCTGAAACACAAACAAACAAGAAATAAATAAATTTTCACTCAGTAGAATAATTATAAATACGACATCATTGAGTCAGGGTCAAAATCAGTGAAGAGAGAAGGAGTGAGTTAAAGGGTGTGCCTCCTCTGACAATGCAGATGTAAATATATTTAAAACAGTCTTAAAATAATGAAAGTTACTTCTCTGAACAATCAAAACATGCATGCGTAGGGTTTCTTTATTTTGTCAATTAGCATTCTTGTTCAGTCATAGATTGTGCGGGGGTATTTCAAGATCGGACACTAGGACTCAAGTTGCCGTCAGATCGTAGCAGAATCATAAAGATTGCAGTGACCTTTACCTGAGAAGATCTTTCTCCACAATGTCCAGCATGCTCTTGAGTTGACAGAAGAGTAGTATCCGATGTTGACCGACTACGGCCTCGGTCAGCACCTCCTGGTCACTACCCATTGCCTCCACTCCGATACCGCAATCCTGAAGTAATTGCCTGACAGATGGAGAGGGCAGAATACAGGTTAGCATTCTGGGAAAGCTTAAAATGACATACATATATTGGGTCATGATATAATTATAACAAATGACAGATGAGACACTGATGTACAATGACTCCGTTTCCAAATCCACCCTCAGGACTTGGACACAACATTTACGACTCTGACTCGACAGTGAAGGCCTAGAAACTTTACTTCATTTGAAGAAAAAAATCTTTATAAAATCTAAAATTATTAAAAAAAAGATTATTGATAAGATTTGAAGCTTTACATGGTATAGTCTACCATACAACCGGTTCTTTTCAGAACCGATACAATTTTTATATCTCATAAAAGAATTGACATGGCGCTACCACAAAGCTTCATAAAAATCTAATTATTATCATAAAATGCATACTGCTGACAGAATAGCTTTCATATAAAATAAATATTGTGTCTTCTGAATACGTTTGATTTTCTTGATAATTTTGGAAGAGCTTGAACTAGGGCTGTGCCGGGTATCCGGATACCCGACCGAAACGGTCATTACCCGGTTCCAATTTTCGGATCCAATTACCCGTAAACGACTTTTTAAAAATCAGACTTAACATTTGAGCGGTGCGAACAAAAATCTGTGACTCTTGAACAATGTAATGTTTACACTTTTACAGACAATTATCTTTAAATTCAAGAGATTGCACTCCAATAAAGAAAAGATCGATTTAAGTATGGTATCCTCTGTATTGTAAAAGTCGATTTGTTACCATTTACAGTACATGTATTTGTACACCACCGGAGGCATGTTTTCAACAAAAATGAAAACGGGTATCCGAAATTTCCTGATTTCGGGTATCCGGTTCTAAAAATATCCGAAAACGCACAGCCCTAGCTTGAACTGGGAGAGTCTGCTACAGAAAATGTCAACCTTTTCGGGATATGACCCCCATTCATACTTGAATCCATTATTTTATTTAGTATAACAGTTGGTTTGCATTTTTCTTTGTAATACCAATAGTTATGTATGAATGGGAAAAAAAACAAAGAAACAAACTTGACACTGAAGACTCAGACTTGGACTATAGGTTTGATGAATCAGAATGCAAGTCTGTGATTCAGTATAAATGACTCACTTGAGAGCTGTCAACTTTGGTGCATGTGCGATATCATGCAGTGAGGTGTTTTGTTCCGAGAGCTGTGCAGTGATGTAATCATACTGTGGGTGTTTCTTGTTCAGAACCAACAACGGATGGTTGCAAACCTTACGTAAGTACTGCAATGCCTGAATATAATCATACCAAAAAAAAAAAAAAAAAGTGACTACTATTTTATCAAAATCAGCATATTCAGAATGTGTAGCATTTCTGACTGGTCTTTTAGAACACACAATGACTCCAGAATTAACCACTACAAGCTTAGGACTTACCTTTACCTTCAAAACACAATTGTTACTCAAGAACTTGAATCAACTCATTGACTTGAGACACATTCAAAGTCTGTATTTTGAATGTATCTCACCTGAAATATATGGCCTTTGGCTGGTGCCTGGTGTTTTGCATCAGTAGATTCACCAATAACAGACCTTAAGCATTGACATCACAAACTGAAAGGGCACGTAAATGTGTGTATGCGCACTCGAAGACGCGGCATGTTTACCTGCCCATAGCGCATCTACACAAACAATTTAGTGACTTTCTTTTTGCCTCTGAACGAGGGCGCTGTTCGTATAAGGTCTATTGTGACCCAAGTCAGTGACTAGAATTACAACAGTAATGTGTCTGACCTGGAATATATGGCTTGTGGCTGGTGCCAGGGGTTTGGCCTTTTGTTCCTTCTCATCCTCTGGGGTGGATATGGTCACCTCGACACCCTTCTTAGCTCTGGACTTGGCAAAGTCTTCATAGAGTTGAACCTTTAAGAAAACAAAGAGGGGATATTAACAACTCGTCACAAGATCTCAAGAGTCAGAAAATTGTTCTGGATATAACAATGGCGGCAAGTTAAAGGTAATTGCTGTACCTGGAGAGGACTGAGCTCACAGTAGTAGTCCTGTATGATCTTAGGAGGTAGGTCGTCAAGTACATCCTCTTTAAGACGTCTCAGTAAGAATGGTAAAACCTGTCTGTGAAGAGATTCCATGGCTAAGGCACCTGTTGTCAAAGAAAAGCAGAGATAAACAAGTTTGGCGCCTGCTTTTAACCATGGATTTAAGACTGCTGGGGATGTTTGCAAGAGGTGACTAACGGAGCCAATGGCTGCCGATGGGTTTGGCTTATCTTGCCATGAAATGCTTCTCTGTCCCTAGGAACCCAAACAGACACTACAGCTCCACCCCTGCCCCACCCTCTGCCCTGCCCATACCCAAGAGGACTGACCTGCCTCCTGTTCCTTGGATGAGCTCTTAGCATCTCTGCTCTGGATGATGGGTTTAGCGTACCTTGCTGTGAACTGTTTCTCTGTTCCTAAGAACCCTGGCATCAAAAAGTCAAACAAAGACCACAGCTCCAATACATTGTTCTGGTGCACAGAAGAACATGGGGAAAAAACAACTTTGTTAACATTCAGGTGAAAAAACCTTTATTCATGAGAAATAAACCAGGAATATCCCAGTGATGCTTTACAAGGGCCAATTGGTAACCACCCACCCCCTCCTCTAACCCTAAAACCTATCCCGTTACCATTGCCAGTGGGTATGATACCCGTATGGGTGTCCCTGAGAGAATAAGTCTATGAGTTGCATTTATGACCACCCACTCCCCTCCTCTAACCCTCAACCCTATCCCGTTACCATTGCCAGTGGGTATGATACCTGTATGGGTGTCCCTGAGAGAATAAGTCTATGTGCTGCATTCAGCTGTTTGATGGCTTTGGCTAGCTTCGTCTTTCCATTCTTGATGATGTGACCCTCGTCGAGTATACAGTAATTCCACTGGATAGTTCTGAAGATATAATGGATAAAAATAATGCATAAGAATCTCAGATAAGTAGTCACTGGATAGATGTTGCTATATCAGTAAGATTTGATGCTTTGCAATGTGGAAAAACAGTAAGAGTAAGTTTGTAAGAGTAAGTTTGTAAGAGTAAATTTGTAAGAGGAAGTTTGCGACAACACCGTAACATTGCATCATGTCATATCTGTAATGATTTGTAAATGCGTTGGTTCCGAGAAGAACTCAACTCAAAGTTTTAAATAAATTATACAACACTGACAACCCTAGACACACCCACCTATATGCCGTTTACAATTTTGGAGTGCACTTTAATTTTGGACTGCGTTTTCAATTACCTCAGGGGTAGGGCAGGGAGATAGGTGCGAGGAGGGGGAAGGTGTGTTAAAACTAAAGATTCTTGTTTAGGTAATCAAGAAATAGTTCATTTGTTGAGATAACTTACCTAAAGAAGTCAATGTCATTCCGGACTATGTCATAGGACACAACGACTAAGTTATGCTTTTTCACCTTACTACGCAACCTACAAAAAAGATTTTGAAAGAAATTCATAAACAAATTAAACAAACAAACCAAACTGCACGTGAATGAAATAACGAACCTATATAAAACAAACATCCCAACAAGAAAACAAACAAATTTCTTATTTAACCATATCTATAATACAATATTTTCCATTCATGAAAAATTTTCATATACAGATGTAAAACCTTTCTATACATTAACCCTCCTATAGGTTTAACAATCAAAGACACTCAAAATGTTATGTCACTCCCAACCCATTGACATTGTGCAGTGCACTCAAATAAATGCAAGGACATCTGGCTTTAGTAGGAGGTCAAACCAAAACCACTTGACTAACTTATGCAGTATATACACAGCTCTGTGTGACTCTGCATATAACTTGTAAGACATACACAAGCGTGTTTGACTTTGCCACTATCTCCAGCACTCTTATACACATGTGTGAACAATTGGCAATGCAACCAAAAATACTCAAGTGACTGTCTGTGGGTGCGGTGCTTACTGGGCCAAATTTCAGCCTGGGCATAGGAGGGTTAATGGGAAAAGTGGTTTATGGGAATGGGACATTTTGACTTTCTTATAATGAATTTCACAGATGTGAGTATCTAACATACATTTGTCGTTCCGTTGGTGGGCCAGTGTAATGCAAGGGATTTAGATACTGCTGACAGCAGAATTTCTCAATCTCAAAGACCCAATGACCGGTCAGGGTCGGTGGACAGATGACGATGGATGAAAGAGGAGCACTGTCTGCATGTTGAGTTTTCTGAACAAGGAAAAATAAATAAGAAAATATAAAATAATGGAAAGGAATATATGAAACGTAAGGCCACTATTTCTACTATTTTGCAGGAATATTTCACTATTAAATGAATTTTTGTTTATTTTGGAAGATGTACATTTTAAATAAAAGAAAAATTCTTCTATTTCTTTTTCAGGCTGTCACACAAAAATGGGCAATGAACTATCAAAAGTGTTGATTTTGTTTTCCAATGGTCAATACAGGATTGACAGGAGTTTATATTCACGTCACAGACTCACAGGACTTACACCTGACCAAATGTGGATTTTTCAGTTTTAAATAAATTGAAATTACTTATGAAAACAAATTTTACAAAGGCTCTGTACGAACTTACTTTATATGACTTATCCCTAAGGTAGTGATCACCAGCCATGATGCAAATGGATTGTAGTGTCTTCCCTAATCCCATATCATCACATAGAATCCCATGAAGCTTGAACTTGTTGAGAAATGCTAGCCAGTTGATACCATCCTGAAAGCAAACAACTATCAATTAAAACCCTAACTACCCAAAATCCTACAAAATCCTTCTCCTGGTTTTGCCTTATTTTGATGGATTCAGTACTCCACAGTATAGCCAGTGAATAGAGCATGTAGCCATGTGTACCAAATCCATCAAACTCCACCGGCTGCTTTTGTTGGATTCAGTACTCCACAGTATAGCCCAGCGAATAGAGCATGTAGCCATGTGTACCAAATCCATCAAACTCCACCGGCTGCTTTTGTTGGATTCAGTACTCCACAGTATAGCCCAGCGAATAGAGCATGTAGCCATGTGTACCAAATCCATCGAACTCCACCGGCTGCTTTTGTTGGATTCAGTACTCCACAGTATAGCCCAGCGAATAGAGCATGTAGCCATGTGTACCATATCCATCAAACTCCAGCGGCTGCTTTTGTTGGATTCAGTACTCCACAGTATAGCCCAGTGAATAGAGCATGATGTAGCCATGTGTACCAAATCCATCAAACTCCACCGGCTGCTTTTTGTTGGATTCAGTACTCCACAGTATAGCCCAGTGAATAGAGCATGAAGCCATGTGTACCAAATTCATCAAACTCCACCAGCTGCTTTTGTTGGATTCAGTACTCCACAGTATAGCCCAGCGAAAAGAGCATGTAGCCATGTGTACCAAATCCATCAAACTCCACCGGCTGCTTTTGTTGGATTCAGTACTCCACAGTACAGCCCAGTGAATAGAGCATGATGTAGCCGTGTGTACCAAATCCATCAAACTCCACCGGCTGCTTTTTGTTGGATTCAGTACTCCACAGTATAACCCAGCGAAAAGAGCATGTAGCCATGTGTACCAAATCCATCAAACTCCACCGGCTGCTTGTTGGATTCAGTACTCCACAGTATAGCCCAGCGAAAAGAGCATGTAGCCATGTGTACCAAATCCATCAAACTCCACCGGCTGCTTTTGTTGGATTCAGTACTCCACAGTATAGCCCAGTGAATAGAGCATGAAGCCATGTGTACCAAATTCATCAAACTCCACCAGCTGCTTTTGTTGGATTCAGTACTCCACAGTATAGCCCAGCGAAAAGAGCATGTAGCCATGTGTACCAAATCCATCAAACTCCACCGGCTGCTTTTGTTGGATTCAGTACTCCACAGTACAGCCCAGTGAATAGAGCATGATGTAGCCGTGTGTACCAAATCCATCAAACTCCACCGGCTGCTTTTGTTGGATTCAGTACGCCACAGTGTAGCCCAGTGAATAGAGCATGAAGCCATGTGTACCAAATCCATCAAACTCCACCGGCTGCTTTTGTTGGATTCAGTACGCCACAGTGTAGCCCAGTGAATAGAGCATGTAGCCATGTGTACCAAATCCATCAAACTCCACCGGCTGCTTTTGTTGGATTCAGTACTCCACAGTATAGCCCAGTGAATAGAGCATGAAGCCATGTGTACCAAATCCATCAAACTCCACTGGCTGCTTTTGTTGGATTCAGTACGCCACAGTATAGCCCAGTGAATAGAGCATGAAGCCATGTGTACCAAATCCATCAAACTCCACCAGCTGCCTTTGTTGGATTCAGGACTGTGTATAGCCAAGCCATGGATGCTTTGCATTTGCTACTGTACCAATTCCATCAAAGTCCAACAATTGGGGTACCTTTTTATTGCATGCTGATGGTGTCAATTGTAGTGAATTATTTTGCTTGATCTATCTTCAATGGCATATTATTTTTGTGCTTTATTCTGCATATTTGCTACAGTGAGGACGATATCATGTAGAGGCCATCGTTTTTTATACACACGTCTATGGAAATCAAAGTGAGTCTCGTGTCCAAAATAGACTGGTGCCTTTCAAACTGTGATTTTGTTTACTTGAGATTTCTTATCAGCAGTCGGGGTACAATGCATAAATGGATGCAGTGTGTAATAAGGGTCTATTATAATGTCGGCACACAGGTTGTGTCTTTCTCATTTACATTTTCCAGTGAAGAGATCCGGGGTACTTTGATCAATTACAGTGGCTCTGGTCAAACTAATCATTTCAAGAATGGGGAAATTTTGCTAAGCTAGGCTGCAGCAGACTAATGCCGGTTAGTTTCCATTGTTTGCATCATTCTGGGCATGATCCAGAGAACAGTTTTTTATTTTTTTATTTTTTGTTATATTATTTTTTTAAAATTTAAACACTACCCAAGAGAACAAGAAGCATGAGGGATGCCCAAGCTAAATGTCATATATTCTGAGCAGGTGGCAGATTAATCAAATGATGATTAACATTAGATTTGAAGGACTGACCAGATGGAAAAGTTGAAAAGGACCGTCAAGTCTACTGCCACCTAGCATCTTAAAATAATCCCATTGATGGTTTTACCTGTTGGTATTTCCTGAGCTCAGCTTGTATAGGAACAGGCATTTTGTAGCTATCCACTTTCTTACTGTCAAGGAGTTGCTCCAGGAAGTGGCGTTCACGTGCCTTCTGCTCGACCAGGGCGTCGGCCATGGCGGGCGGGTCAGGAATTCCTGCCTGTTATTTGGTGAACATTTTAATTTTTGAGTGGGCAAAGAGAAATAGACTGGAGGATTTGAACCTGACTCTGGTAATTACCAATGTTGTACATTCCCCAAATTACAATGCTAAAACTGATCTGTGGCAGCTGGGAAATCTCTCAGAGAGGATGTTGCTTTTTATCTAAGCATTACATAACCTCCAGTTCTTTTCAGAACTAATTCAATAGAGAATTTCACATGGTGTCACCGCAATTAGTCTTACTTATCCTCTTCACCATGCAGAGTTACAAGTTTTACCCATTAATTGATCCATTAAGGAAATTTGAAACCAGCAAGGTACATACATGAATCAGATGTTTTTTCTTTGATTTCCGTGGTCTGTGGAAGAGTTGCATGCTTATTTCTTATATGCATGCCAAAATGTGTGTGTAAATACCCACCTCTAGTGGCATGAGCCGGATCAGCGTCGCAAAGCAGTGCGTTGCCGTCAGACGAATGCACTCCAGCTGATCACTCATCCGTCCCAGGAGGGGGACGACCAACAAGACGATGTATGGCACGATGTCCATCCCCAGCTGCTCGATGATGCACATCAGGGCCTCAGTGAACCCCTCCCGCTGCAGCTCGTTGTCCGGCGCCCCCAGCATGGGCAGGACATCCTCCAGGACTCTGTTCATGGTCTCGGTGGTGGAGACCTGGCCGAGGGCACCCAGGCAGCAGGCGGCCATGTGTCTGACAGCGGTGTAAGGGTACTGAAGGCACAGGATCAGATTCGGGAGGAAGGCGGTCAGCTGAGAATGTCAGAAATAAAAAAAAGGTGTTTATAGGTTGATGAAATTCTTGCGTCGGGTGATAAACAATTGATTTAATTTTTACCCTACACTGATGTGTGTATAGCACTGCATACCCGGTGTCTGTGAAAAAACTTCACAGGCAACTCTGGCAGGATTCGAACCCACGACCTCCTGTTTAGTAGTGCAGATGTCTTAACCTCTCGACCACCGAGCTTTCCCAATGACAATTGGCCAGTTAGAATCCTAATATAGCAGCAGGTTCTGAGATATTTATAGGTTGATGAAATTCTTGTATCAGGGGATAAACAAATGATTTAATTTTTGCCCGACATCGACATGTGTATAGTCGCACCTTTGGGTGGAGGCTTTGATGTACGGCTGGAGAGAGCACCTCAAATACCTGCAGTGTGTTGATCAGTTCCTGTGCCAAGTCGTCATTTTCCTCAAGTAAAATTGGATCTGAAGTTGCATAAAAGAAATAAGAAAATTTAGTCCTTGACAAAACTCATTAAAGACAAATAATAATAATAATAATGTGTGGATTTATATAGCGCACGTATCCACCAACTAAGTGGTGCTCAAGGCGCATTATATTATTATCCCTGCTCATAAGGCTCATAAATCATTCCTGAAACCATCTCAGCTCCCTGGGGAGTATACAGCTCAATTGCTGCCATTTCTAGCGCATATAGAGCAAACCAACTCTGCCTTCACAGGTACCCATTTACAAATACGCAACCTTGGCTCTATGTGCAATAGGCATTATGCATCTGTGTTGTCACCAAGTCATATATGTCAAGTCAGTCTCCTGACGATGACTATTGCAGACTAGTCGAAACGTTGAGAGCCATCACTTTTTCCAAAAAGAGATCATTACATGGTGTACCCGAAAGAACTCAAAAACATCTATCTCCACCATGAAAATAAAATACTGTTGTATTGTACCAAATTTTGATCGTTGCAGATGCTCTTGCAGCAAGGACGTCATCGACTCCCACAATTTGCCGATGCTGCCGATCAAATCAGCACCAAAGTGTTTGGCGACAGTCGTCAAGGCAAACCTTGCCCCTCGACGCTGGAGCTGGTTCTGGGCACTTCCTCCCTCTGTGTACATGGTGGGGTCGAGGAGAAGGCCCGCTTCAGAGAAGCTGGATTCCTTGCTGCGGGATCTGGCATAGGCTGCACGCCGACTGGCTGCTGTTATAGCTGCTATCTGATGATGATATTTATAATAATGGATTCTTATATAGTGCTAACTTCATCACGATGTGATACTATTAGAAGGCATTTTACATCATTATTATCCCGGTCATCAAGCTATTTGAAATCATTCCTGGATTATTCCCAACTTCCTGACATAAAGAACGTGATTTCAATTTGATAAATCTTCTAATAAAGCATTCTTAGTGTATCTACTATGTGCACATTAACACCCTATTTTGATAAAAATGCAGCCATTGTGTGCCTGCTTTCCTTCAATACTCATTGCGCGGCAAACCCTCCATTTTGAATCCCGTTTTTGATCCATCTGCAACTTCATCCATTGATACGGCACTGGGGGAAGACTAGAAAACTGCGCCCTCAATAGGTCATGCATGAAATGGGATCCCGACTTCCATTAATTGTTTACCTGCTGTTGTTTCGCCAGTGTTAGTATCCCTAGTCTCTTATCGCAAGGTACGATGGTAACAGCCCCCGGTAGTGGGGAGGACGGTCTTGACACCACCGGCACAGACCCCGTCAGAGACGCAGAGCCAGACCCCCTGCCGAACCCCGGCTGTCTGGCAATCAGCTCCAGGGAGCCCATAGGCTGGGTGGCACTGGGCGTAACGTTGGGGTCACAGCAGAGGCTGTTGCAGAGGTTCTTGATGATCTTGGGAGTGGGGCAGGGTGACCGTTGGGCGCACTGCTCCAGTAGGGAGGCAAGGCTCTTTGCAGCACGACTCTGAAACACACAAAAATGGATTTACATTTTGTTTTCCAATCTAGGAAAAAAAACTCATTAATTTAAGATTAGAATAAACAGGAATGAAATAACAGACAAAGTGATATTTATATAACATGAGCAAAAAAAAAGGTTGTTTCAGCAACAAAAATAAAATAATATAAAATATGAGTGGGTGGGTAAATACATTTAACCAAAATTAATATTGCTATACTGGTCAAATCTTGCTACAGTAAAATTATTTTTGTTCACTCACAAAAAAATATATATATATATATTTAAAATGATAACAATAATATAATCAAACAACTTTGATCAATTTAAAAATTTGAAATACTTATTTTATAATAATTATAATTTATAATTATATTTATAGTGATGATAATAATAATAAAAACAAACAAATGAATCTGTTTTGAATACCTGCATTATAGTAATCTGTTCTCTCTTCATGCTGTCCATTAGAGGCTTGATGACTGGGTTGAGTCTATCTGGAAGGGATTTCAGCGCTATCAAGGCTGAGGCAAGGCAAGCTTGTGTCCTGTCAAAAAAATAAAAATAAAATTAAAAAAAACGTACAAAAACAATAGGTGTTTCGGGCACATACCCAAACACCTAAAAAGGGTTTTGTACAATCCGTGCTCCCTCAAAAGACTTTGTTATTCTATTTACAGACACTTTTTCCAAACTCCTTTTTCACTAAGAAAAATCAATTCAAAGAAATTGGTTAGACCAATGTGCCCCGCCCTCCTTTTGCCATGTGCCCCTCCTTTTTTGAGACGCTGGATCCACCCCTGAATTTAGAATGACTTGGCAAGGAATTCACTAGCCTGAAGACCTGACGTCACGTTTTGAGGCTCGTGAATTACGCCAAATACCGGCCACAAGGCCGCGGCCACCATTTTATTTTCCCGGAGATTCAACTTTGACCTTGAGCACGATGATGGGCGTCCACGCACAATATCTCCAGCGATATTTGGGTGGCAGCAGTACGTGTGCACGTAAGAACGTTCATTTGTGCGTGAGCCTCAAAGCATGACAGTACATCTTTGGCACAATGTATCTAATGAAATCCCTTGAATGGTACACCTGGAGCCTGTCTCTATACTTGATAGGTTAAAGACAGGGGGCCAGTCTATGTGGTGCATTGCAGTGTCTGACTAGTGAGATCTTTGGCACAATGTATCTAATGAAATCCCTTGAATGGTACGCCAGGAGCCTGTCTCTATACTTGATAGGTTAAAGACAGGGGGCCAGTCTATGTGGTGCATTGCAGTGTCTGACTAGTGAGATCTTTGGCACAATGTATCTAATGAAATCCCTTGAATGGTACACCTGGAGCCTGTCTCTATACTTGATAGGTTAAAGACAGGGGGCCAGTCTATGTGGTGCATTGCAGTGTCTGACTAGTGAGATCTTTGGTACAATGTATCTAATGAAATCCCTTGAATGGTACACCTGGAGCCTGTCTCTATCCTTGATAGGATAATGACAGGGGGCCAGTCTATGTGGTGCATTGCAGTGTCTGACTAGTGAGATCTGTGGCACAATGTATCTAATGAAATCCCTTGAATGGTACACCTGGAGCCTGTCTCTATACTTGATAGGTTAAAGACAGGGGACGAGTCTAGGAATTCACCAGCTGATTGAATGTCCTGTTGAAACATATCGGTAAGGAGAGGATCAATGACAATAATCCACACTGATACCTTATACTAAGTCTCTGCTGTTCTTCATTAATCTCCTCTATGCTGGCATGTAGTTGTTTACACTTCTGTTGTATGTCTTGGACCGTCTTGGCTGGCAGGCCTCCATGATGAGATAACTGACCCTGGATGGACGTTGACAAGGTACTGGCTTGCTCCATGGTGAAGGCACTGTTATATCATCAAAGTATATTCAGAGTTTTAAAAACAAAACGTACATGTTTGATGTAATAAGGGAGTTGAAGATTGTTATTGCCAAGCCATGCACTCACTGAACCAGTCT
Organism: Zoroaster sp. YZ-2022; assembly: GCA_029582265.1. Classification (NCBI taxonomy): domain Eukaryota; kingdom Metazoa; phylum Echinodermata; class Asteroidea; order Forcipulatida; family Zoroasteridae; genus Zoroaster; species Zoroaster sp. YZ-2022. The sequence goes on from CM055819.1 coordinate 2,438,422, forward strand.
CTAGAACCTACTCCACCGGCAGGACTTTTGTCAGTCATATGAAGTCATGTTCAAAGTTGCACATGGTTAATCCAGCAAGAGCACCCTACCAAAATAAATAAATAAAAATGACAACAACTTACAGATGAGAAAGATATGACTCTGGGAGGACTACTTACCTAGGAAACTGTCCCGGCTGGACGTCTCTGCTAGCTTCACACCATGCACTGACCAGCATCTGATGAATAATAATAATAATAATAATGTGTGGACTTATATAGCGCACGTATCCACCAACTAAGTGCTCAAGGCGCATTCTTTTACGTGCATTACACAACACACGGGACCTACGGCTTTACGTCCCATCCGAAGGTTGTAATCAGAATTGTTTTCAGATACCACCTGCCTGGCAGTGACAATACACCAGCAGGCCTCGATCTTAATCACGGCCACCGTGGCCATTGCTGTGGTGCCCCTCCGAGCTGGCTGTAATGCCCATTTGGTTGGCCTTGAAATGTTGATGCAGCCAAGGCCAAAGTGGCCGTGCCCTCTCAATCCTTAAGGTCAAGGCCTGCACCAGTCCAGATTTAGCAACAGTCGCACACCCAGAAAACTAAGATCTTTTGATTTCTTATTTATAATGTATAACCCAATTATTGATAAATTACTGATAAATAAATTACTGATATTCCAATTGTACAGTGTTGGCCAGCAATACCTTTGGGTGTCTGTTTGCTATTAAATGGACACGCTGTTTTATATTTAATACATATGCCAAAGTATTGTAACATTTCGACACCCTGTTTTTCAAAGAATAACAAATTTTGTTGCCCTATTTCCAAATCTTGGCTTATAATCTGTTCCATGGGTCCCACTAAGGCATATAAATCAAGTAAAGCTTTGAGCACAGTAAGCAGTGAAATGGGTAAACTTGAGCTAACCTTGCATTCTGACTGCATCTTCATGAAAGGCACTGACACTTCATCAAAATACATGGTGCTGGATAAAACCTCAAGGAGCTTGGCTTTAACAGACGCTGGACACTTGAAGTCCTGTAAGTTCAATCACAAAGATTAATGCCAAATTCATTTTTGTACTTTGTCAGTTTTCCCTTTTTGTTTTATTTGATGATCTGATAACAAAAATAACCGTTCTCTCACAAAAATCCCATTCTCTCCTTGTGCGATCATTTGACTGCTGCTTCTGAGGTTTTATAGCTCATTGTAACTTGGCCACATCCTTGACTCAGATCGGTGGATTAAATTGCTTCTGACGAGTACCCACAGAGCAAAGATATTTCAAATTAGGGAGACCATCAATGACAGGGCTGGAAAGCTCAGTTTGTCGGGCACCAGTACACTATCAACTATTTGGGAAACTGCCAACTATAGGACATGACAGCTCAGCTGGTAATCAGATCAGGTAGTTAGTGGTTCAAGTCCCACCTCTGTCAATTTTTCTTTGTACAATATATTTATATACCTAGTCAGTCAGTTTTCCCATGAGAATCATTCCCGTGGGGTCATTCCACTTTGAACATTCCCAGAAGAGCGTTTCAAAAGACCAATCCTGCTAGTATGGATTGACCAATAGGAATACGCCTTTCCATGACAACTGTTGCTACATCAGTCAAGTACTGTATAATATTTATGGAAGCGTAGGTGGCATGACAGACCATTGCTAAAGGATGGGGCTAAATCTGAGTGAGTCTATTGGAATAAACCAGCGTTCTGTATTTCATTATGAACACTGCATGTTCTTTTACCTTGTCAGTCTTCGCCCACTCTTCAAGAACCAGCCCGACAACCATCCTCTGTATGGCCGACTTGCTGCTAAGATGAAAGATGAGGATCTGACCGAAGGACTCCGAGGCGTTGAGCTCAGGAGGGAGCTGGCTACCAGTGATGTACGGAGCAATGCGGCCAAGCAACCTGGAATGCAGTGACATGGGGATTCGTCATTATAAGGGCAATCAAGGCATAATACTGATGTTTTATCGAGAAAAAGGGCTGTACTTTTAAGAAATTCAACATCATAAATTCAGAATTCACATCCTGCATAAAACCGGAGGAGACTTTTTTCAAGGAGCTGGCATTTTGGTTTTCTAATGCACAAGTCTAATGGAAACAACATAAGACTCTTATCAAGATAGTCTGATGCCTTTCAACAAGAAAATCTGCTCATAGTGATTGTATATTGGAAGTCAGGAAACCAGACAAAAGTGGCTGCAGTGTGATAAGGATCTATAAGGACGCTATAATCACATAGCACAGATATCCAGTGTAACAATCACCTTGCAGCTCTTGTCCTAGCCTGGAGTACATCACTTTCTCTTTCTACTACCGATGCGCTGAGTGTTGCATCTCCTCCTATGTACTCCTGGTCATCTTCTTTGATGGTCTGTTGGCTCTTCCAACTCTTACTCAGTCCTTTAGCCTCCTAGAAAAAAAACCCACATTTGCCACCAACAGGAAAATTATGTTATGGTACATATCAGTTATTATCACCAGGGGCCAATTACAAAGCACTGCTAAGCAGAGAATTTTGCTAAGCAAATATTTTCGCTAAGCATTATAAAACAGACTACCGGCCAAAGTACATTCATTTTACGTGCAAGTTTGGCTGGTAACCATTAAAATCTGCTAAGCAAATATTTTTGGTAAGCAATTTTTTTCTTTTTAGCAGCCCTATGAAATTGACCGCAGAACATTAAATTAACAAGCTGAAAACTTACTTGGTGAAAGGTTGGCGCAAGTATCAATCATCTTGGGAATTTATTAGGTCTCAGAGTGTTTTTATTTTAGAGAAAAATAAAATGTTGATTTTCAAGTTTTTGAAAAACATATGTGACTGGTATTAATATACCCCTCTAAACTTTTAACGTATTTGTTCATTTTAGCTCTGCGTCATTAATATTCATTAATAGTCATTAATATTCATGATATGTAAATAATCGCCTCACTGTACATACCGTAGGCGGCATACTTCGAGTTCCCCCCGCTGTCATTCAAATTCTGACTGAAGACATGATACAACCATTGTATAACATTTCCTCTGTCTTCATCATTTCAGAATAAAACAATAAACCACAATATCAGAAAGCCGAGTCAATCCGACTCAATTAACATATTGGCCACACATACAAGACATAAAAACCTGAAATTGTTTGTAGTCGATTAATTAAAAACATTCGTTTCAAAAAATATATTTAAAAAAAATAATATTTTCTACCAATTATTTTTAATGAAATATTTCTTGAAAACAAGTGCGTTGGACTGAACGTACATTTCAACAATTATTTTGTTTTGACCCACCTTCAGTTTATGCTTAGCCTCAATCAGCATCTGTACTTCAATGGGTACTTTAGACGGCTGCATGGTTAGGCACATCCATACACTAATCCATGGACAGGATGCTCCTACTAAGATGTCTAGTGGAGACTTCTCAAGTAGGGCATTCCACACCTACAGAGGAAGGCATTGGAAATATTCAATTCTTTAAATGGTTTGATTTAAATGCACTGTAGTTTTTGTGGTTTTCGAAATCATTTCATAGTAGCAGAATTATTTCAATCCAGTATGGCAACTAAAATCGGGTGATTAGCCCTGATTGTGATCACCTGCTCTGCAGCTGAAGGATCATGATGAAATGATGAAATGATGAAATGATGAAATTAATTGTACGACATTGGTAAATACGTAATTACATACATAAAATCTGATCATATTTAGAGCCACAATATTTGGTGGCTAGGTTCATAAATCAAAGAGTGAACAAAGAAAATTGACTAGAGCAGTAATTGTTTGTGGTCTCCCTGTGTTGTCAATATCTTTGTTCTGGGTGCACTTGTCAGAAGCAATGAAACCCATGTGACCACTCTAGTAAAAATTTAAATTAATTTATTGATTCAGTACCGAGACAAATCCAGTGAAAATTTTGCTTGTATTGCAGAGGTAGATGCTACACAAATGCAATGCAAAATTCAAAATTTGCTAACAAATTCCAAGATTTGCTCTTCAAAATTAGCATTACATAAACACAAAATTATTCAGCATGACTATAAATGTTGCTTTACCTAAATATTTAGTTATGCCTACAAATTTTGCTATGCAATTTCTTTTACAAAATTGTTGCCAGAGAACATTGGCTAACGTTTCCATAGGATACCGATTTCATCTCTAGTATTGGAAGGCAATAAACCCTATCACGGTAATATGCGCCATGTTTTTGACGGGGCAAAATTGTTATTTCAAAACACTCGTTGCCGTCTGCAACCCGGCACTCAAACTCTATACGCCCTCCAGACGCATGCGTGAAGTTCGAGTGCTGGGTCGCAAACGGCAACCAGTGTTGGAAATAAACAATTTTGCCCCGTCAAAAACATGGCGCATATTACCGTGATAAGGTTTATTGTAACAAAGTGATACCTTTTCAATGAGTTCCAGGATGTCTGGGTTGGTTTCAAGTATACAACGCTGGAATATATGCCTTAGTGCATCCTGTAGCATCGGTGGTAGCCATACACCTGTAGGAACCTAAACACAATGAATACATTATGTGACAAATACAATATTATACTATATTTAGGGACAAGGTCCAAAGTCATGGTACAGCCAAGCCTTTGAGAAGCCCGGCCAGGCCCAGGCTTTTCCTCCTGCCTACTGGCCTATATAATGAGCTCTGCTTGCCTGGGCTAAGCCCTCCAGAAGCCTAGGTTATGTTGATTGGCAGGTACTGTATTGTTACAGGATTAGGACTCACAAAAGACAGATTAGGAGGCCAGGTAGCCTGGGCCTGGCCAAGCTTCTCAAAGGCTTGGCTGGGCTTCTCAAAGGCTTGGCTGGGCTTCTCAAAGGCTTGGCTGGGCTTCTCAAAGGCTTGGCTGGGCTTCTCAAAGGCTTGGCTGGGCTTCTCAAAGGCTTGGCTGGGCTTCTCAAAGGCTTGGCTGGGCTTCTCAAAGGCTTGGCTGGGCTTCTCAAAGGCTTGGCTGTACCACGACTTTAGCCCTCCTCCCTTAACCTTAAGATCCCCTATTTATAAATTTGTTTCCCTTCTCTTCCACTCTGTATATATTATTCAAATTAATGAAGCACCCTCTTCAGCACTTCTTTTGCGCGCTTCCACCTTGATGTTTCAGTCAAAAACCTACATCCTGTCTTTGTCTTTTTCAAAAATAAAAACAGCAAAACAGAGAAGATATTGTGTCTGTGATTGCCTCCATCCTCCTGAATGAGTTTTAACTAAAAGTCACGATAAATTAAAAGGGAAGAAAAGTTAAACGTCATAGTCTTAAAATATGGACCAATGGTGGGAATGGACCGATACAAATCTTTGTCTATGGGAAAATACCATATGCATCCTCCAATCACTTTCCCTAAAACGTGTATTTGCATAAACAATTACCTGCTGGTGTTCAGCTAGTAACATTGTACACAGCGTCTCTAGTACAGCTTTCCTGACCGATGTTATATTGTGCCTTAGGAAGGGCCAGAGTCTAGGTACCAGACTTGTGGTCGTCTGACTGTGGCAAGTGAAGACGACCTGGTAGGACAGCAGGGAGGCAAGGAGGTTCATGATGCTGTTTGTGGATGCGGTGAGGTCGTCCAGATCCAGGAGGGTATCCCACAGGGTGTTGAGGATGGTAGATACCTGGAAGAAATTGTCAAATTGAGAGCTTACTTCCATAGTAATTTTTCTAATTGTAAAAACACTATTTTGATCTGATATTCAGTCAAAAAATTGTGATTGGTTTTCTTTAAAATAATGTTTTTTAAATATTTTTAAAATATTAAAAAGATGATAATGATTTTAGCGATTATGCATTTTGCATTGCATATTTCAGAGTCCAACTCAAACTTTAAACTGCAGTTAATGGATTCTATGTGGTCTTCTGATGCACTCTGAATCGGTATTAAAACTGCACAAGTAATGTACTCTCATGTCTACTCACTCCTTATGATTGGAAAAAACAACAATTAGTGCATTTTGTGTACTCAGGGATGATATTGTGAGAAAATGAAAAGGTAGGAAAAATGTTTGCCATTATCATTAGGCATATACTAGCCTATAGCGGTTTACCTCTAAAGACATGTATAGCAAGGAAACTGTTTTTTATCTTGGTATTTACAATAAAATGATACACAAGGAAAGTTTCCATGATCTGAAGTTAGTCGGAACCTGGTTTCATGGTAGGATTTTCAAAATCAAAAGGTAGGATTTCCTACAAAACTAGGAAGAATATCATGCCTGGTACTGGGCACATACGGCATGTCATCGAACGTAGATGCACAACCTGGACATAGGCAGTTTCCTTTGTTTGTTTTCAATTTGGGCGGTCATATGATGTAAATGGTCATGCTTTTATAGACGGTGAGTAGCCTCAGGAGGTAATTACCTGGGTGTAACACACTCTGACCAGAGCTCCGGCTACCGGGTTGAGTGCTGCTGCAGCTACTGCTCTCACGTCGTCATCAACATCCTGCAAACCATGCACGACGGAGTGTAAAACAGCCGGAAGGAGCTCATCTGTCATCTCCTATAGACACAACAATGTTACAAGACAAATTATTTTAAAGGGAAGGTACAACATTGGTAATTACCAGAATATCAAATGAATAAATTATTATCTAAATACTAGTGTTAAGTTGTTACATGAATCAATCATCCTGAGAAATGATTTTATCTGAAGTGCTTTCATCTTAGATGGAATAGCAATTTGTTTGTAGAATTTACATAAAAACAAGTGACAGTTCTCTGTTTTTTTCTGTAAACTGTGAGCACCTACTTTAACCCTAACCCTGCCAGACGCAGCACAGTGCATCAGGTGGAAAAGTCTGGTGCACTTTGATGCATTCAGCTGTTAACACCAGTGCATAAGCAGCCAAGTCTGTTTCTATTGAGAGCTGGTCCCATTGAACAATGCCAGAGTTGTATCCTGCTGCGTTTGGTGACCACAGACTCTGAGGCAGTTCGGCCTTGAGATTTGTGACCTGATGGATTTTGCTGCACTGGGCAGTCAAGTCACTTTGACAAACGATGCAATCTGATGCATCTGGCAGGGTTTCTAGCCAAAATACCCTGGAGGGTTAGGGTTAATGAAACTCTCAGTTTTAATATATATGACATAAAACACAATAAAGGGGGCCACTTTCCTACCGTCACGTTAGCAGTTTTTCTTATGGTTGTAATTTTTTTTTTTAATATCTGAAACCACCAAAAAAGAATTTCAACATTTGAATAGACATGCATGCTTATCCTAAAGCTAATTTAAGTTGATTATTACTATTATTTTTTTAATTACCCTAAAATTTCCATCAACAAATGGATGGAAAAGTGAGGTAACTTTTTCCGTCCAATTTTTATGGAAATTTGATGGTAAAAAAATAAATTAAAAAATAAAAAATAAAATAAATCAACTCAAATTAGTTCTAGTATAAGCCTGCATGTCCATTCACATGTTGAAACACTTTTTGGTCGGTTTCAGGTACTTAAAAATAAATAACAACCATTGGAAAAACTGCTAACGTGACGGATGCAAAGTGGCCCCCTTTATTGTGTTTTATGTCATATATATATTGTGAAAACTAGATGACTGAAATCAACATACATTACTAAGTAAAAATGTTGTGCCTTAACCCTAACCCCCTAGGTATTCTGGCTAGGAACCTTCCTGAATCCTCCAAAATCCTCCAGTGCATTTTTGGAAACATGCCCTTATCTTCAAAATGCACAATGCATTTTCGTTGATCTTTCATATTCAGCACTTATGGCCTGTACTTCTTTCTTGCCAGGTAGTAATTTTGCCCCATTTGGAAGAGGTGAAAGTACCAGTTTCCAACAGTGCTGAATGTTTCCTATAAAGTGCCCCTTGGAGGATTTTGCAGGATATAGGGTGGTTAGGGTTAAGGTACCTTAAGGTACGTAATTGGTTAAAAAATTATGTGAACCTTGGTGAAAAGGTAATGATGGTATCATTCTTCCCTACAAAAGATGTCTTTTAAGAAAAGTGAAATAATTTCTAGTTTGAGTTTATGAAAGATTACTATTTCCTATGTTCAACATTTAAATAAAAAAAACACTATTGCTAACACTATGACCTCAAAATTATTCAAAAGTTGTTAAATTCAAAATAATTGAAAAATTACCTACAAACCTTTCTTACAGCCAGCAGGTATTTCATCCCCAGTAAACCACCATGTCTGACCTCCCACTGATCCTGTGACAGAAGCTGTAATAGAACCCCCAGCACACCATGTACACCAGCCGTAGTCATATAGTGTAATACAACCCCTAGGGCTTGGGCACAGGTTTCTCTTACTGGGGCTACCACCTGGAATACATGAAATGTGACAAATGTGGTTATAGAACCCCTGACACACCGTGAACACAACGGTGGTCATATGGTGTAATACAACCCCTAGGGCTTGGGCACAGGTTTCTCTTACAGGGGTTACTGGAATATTGTTACATTCAATAAAACCACAAATGCAAATATCTTACATACCTCATCAGAGACGAAGTCTCCAAATCGATCCAGTGCCAGAACACACAATAATCTCAATGCTATGTCTTCCATCCACATCTGGTTCAGACTCTCTTGCTAAAAACCAGAACAAAAAAATTACTTTTAATTTCTTATACTGCAGCCATCTTGCTTTTGTTTCTTTCATATATGCTACAAAACTGAGGCTTGCAGGAATGGTATACATTAAATATTTGTGAGAATATTTGGAAAATGTAATTGCCTAATTTTTTTTAATCACAGACGTTTATACCCAAAGGGTACACTAACCTGGTCCAAGGGATGGTCAACAGACTTGCCCGCACTGTGGCCATGTACCTTGACTACCTCTCTGATGCCAGTAGCCGCTCCATGACGGAATTCCCAGGACTGGTGGAAGAGGTCGTTACTCAACTGCTCACAGAAGGAAGCGAAGGGCCACTCACCGGGCTGAATTGAGATAAGATAAAATAGATTTTAATAAAAATGTATTTGTAAAAAATTAATGTAAATCATCAAAAACTACAAGATACATAAATATTTGTTTTGTAGCGTTCCGCCAACTGAGCTATCCAGTCCAATAAATGATGGTCTACCAAATTGTCAATGTTTTCTTCTGATGACGGCACTATTCATACATGCCGCGTAGCCTAGGATCATGCCCCAAGTTATGATACTTAACATGGATCCTGAGGGCCTATTTCATAGAGCTGCTAAGCTTAAAAAATTGTTTAACATCCAAAGCTCTATACAAAATGTGTAAAATTAGGCTGGTAATCTGTTTTATAATGCTTAGTAAAAATATTTGCTTAGCAAAATTCTTTGCTTAACAGCTCTGTGAAACTAGCCCCTGGGAGCAGCAGTCAATGGAGTTACCATTGTAGTTTGCACTGATGACTTATCCCAAATCTTAAAAATCTTTAAATTGATGTCCCCACCTTTCCCCTCCTGTGCTATCTACCCTGGGGATTGTCTTGCTGGAGGGAATTCATTTTGCCGAGGATGGTCTTGGAGCCTAGGATTTTTGAAATTTGCATAACATATGTGAAAACAAAACAAATTAGCCAATTCTCTGAAAACACTCATTCCTGGCATGACCAAAATCCCTGTCTTTGGGCTTGAAAAAGTTGACCAAATCCCCAGGTTAGGCCTCAGGCAGGAGGGGAGGGGAAGGGAGGGGAAGGGGAGGGGGAGGGGAAGGGGGAAGGGAGGAAGGGAGGGAAGGGGAGGGAAGGGGAGGGGAGGGGAGGGGAGGGGAGGGGTATACATTACACAATTTACCTCCTCATAGAAGATGCTACCATCTGTTGGTTGATCAGTCTGTGACATGTCTGTGAAGGATGACTGGCTGATTATTTTAACAATCTTTGATTTCTTGTTGGCAGGTTCTTCAGTCGCACTCTCGAGACTGAAAAACAAAAAAAGTAATTAACAGTTTCAAAAATTAACAGTTTCTCAATCAGGTCAAAGGATTATACAGATGACTTTATGAAAGCCCTGCCTTTGCCTCTGTTACAAATAACTGACCTACTTCTTGCAAAGTGTCACAAATCAACAACCTTGCAAATCTATTAGTGCAACACATCATTGAAATTAACCACCAGATTCATTATCCCGATGCCCTGGGGCAAAACAAATAATTCAGGGGTGATCCCCGAGATAACTGTAACCTAACACCATAAATAGATTCATCCATTCAGTCTGCCGTGAAAGTGCTACTGTGGAAACAACTATAGCCTCCTGCTGCCTTATTCATAAAAGTCTTGTTTTGCTGACGCACAACCTCAGCAAAATATTTATTATTGATTCAGTAAAACGCATGTATCAAATTGTGTGCCGGCTGTGGAAAGTGCAGGGTGATCCACAGACAGGCATGTATAAAGTTGCAATTTTGCTCACTGTGTAGACTCAATGTCATTCACGTGCAAGGTCCTGTGATTCTAAAGGGAGATGGGAAATGTGATATGTCTCTACGTCTGAAGGAGAGTGCCCGTAATGTCAATATGATTGGCAAGGCGGGAGTGAATACTAGGAATCGGAGATGACATCGCACTGTGGGGGGGCAACCTACGCACATCATCAAAGGGATGACCTGTGAAAGGGGGGGTCACAGTCAACAAGGGAGGTTGCGCCTCGAGAAACACAAAAAGACGAAGGTTTGTCACTTTTCATTTTCTGCAGCCCCTGGGAAATATGGATTGAGAACTTTTGAAGAAGTTCTACATCAATGAAAGGATTTCTTTGCACTAGACTGTGAACAAGGTTCAGAAACTTGCACTAAAAAACACAAAATAACACCAAAAAAATACAGAATAAGGGTATACAAGTTTAATGTGCAGTCTTCACCGCAGGATAAAGATTGATAGAGTCATAGCCATGGGGATAATAGAATGAGCGGAAGAAAAGGTTTTTATCATCTTTGGCCTCGACCCTCAGAGATCTTTATCCTGCAGAACAGACCATGGGTCAAACCTTGGTTTCTATTAATAAATGCCCACCTCAATTTCATATTCCAATTTTTAGCCATTTTAATTTAAAAAGAGCCATATAAAAAAGAGCCAATACAAACTGTCAAATCCATGTATTTTGGAGAAATGATTCAATACGGTTAGCTCGCTAGTCAGCATGATGTGAAACAAACTTATTTTGGTACTAAGATTTTGAGTCTTTAAATCACACAGGTTAAATGTCCCAAGCTTTCTAATTTCTTGGGTAAATCCTAACAGAAAAGTGTGGTCAAATGCATTTCCAATGGGCTTCTGATGATCGTTGGAGCCAGCGCGTGCGAAGTGGGCGTGGTTTATGTTGGAATTATGTCACACTTACAAACAGCATAGTACACACACTTACCTTGATCCCAATGTTACATCACTGTTTTCTTTGGAGCGTTGCTTCAGGAGCTGTTTGACTTTACGTTTCGCCCTGTTCTTCTCCCGAGAGCTCAGGCCAGCCCCCATCTGGGCCATCTCCTGGGCAACGATATCTGCTGCAGAGGTCTGTCCAACAAAAAAGCATTAACAAAAACACCAATAAATTCAGTTAATTTTATAAGGGAAATATACCAGTGGTAAAATTCCATTCTGTTGTGTCTCAGCTTCAGCTCATTATGTTGTGTTGTTTAACAAGAAAAGTAAAATGCATTAAAAAATGATGATTGCCGAGCGGTCTAGTGCATCGGAGACAAGTTCTGGCATTATCAGAATGTGGGTTCGAATCCCGGCCTGGCTGGTCACGACGCTTGTGTCCTTGAGTAAGACACTTAACTATAATTGCTTCATCCTTATCGGATGGGACATTAAGCCGTAGGTCCTGTGTACTAGATTATTAAAGCAATGGACGTAAAAGAACCCAGAACACTTATCGTGGAAGAGTAGGGATCTACCCCGGTGTTTCTGGTTCACAGAGCAAGCGCCCTTGTTTACAGGTTTCCCCAGACTTCCGAGCTACAGTGTTTAAGTGTGCTTTTGAGGCATCCTTGGTTTCATTACCAGAAATGTATTCATGTAATAATAATAGTAATAATAACTAACTTGAAATTTTAGAACATTCAGATGTGCATAATTGGGTAATAATATTTGATGTTTTCTTATAAATGAAAGCAATTCAGATGGAAACTTTTAAAGGTATGCCATCATCAACTTTACATCAAGCAAGTTTGATGTGAAACTGTGAAAGTTTATGTTTTTTTGGGAATGCCCTGTTACACTGATGGGTGGTAGTGTTATTGCATGGTGTTGGGTTTTGGTGAATTCAGTAAGGTTCTTAGCCAAAATAGCTAGGGAATTACAGGGTTAAATTAAAAGAAAAAGTGATCCAAGTATTACCTAGAACTATAGTTGATGACGGTAACAAAACATGATTAAATAATAATAATAATAATAATAATGTGTGGATTTATATAGCGCACGTATCCACCAACTAAGTGGTGCTCAAGGCGCATTATATTATTATCCCTGCTCATAAGGCTCATAAATCATTCCTGAAACCATCTCAGCTCCCTGGGGAGTATACAGCTCAATTGCTGCCATTTCTAGCGCATATAGAGCAAACCAACTCTGCCTTCACAGGTACCCATTTAACCCCTGGGTGGAGAGAAGCAATTATGATTAAGTGTCTTGCTCAAGGACACAAGTGTCACGGCCGTGATTCGAACCCACATTATGTTGCTAACACCAGAACTTGAATCCGGTAAGCTAGACCGCTCGGCCACGACACCCCATAATGTCTTGTAACCCAACTTGATATTCAGTACATAACTTACAGGTAACTTTAATGTGTTACTGTCAGCTTTAGTGGATATTTCCTTTTTCATGACTAGATCCTCATCATTGAATAGTTCCTCTGAGTCCATACCGAGAACTCCGCCCACGTCGAGACCTAGCCGCTTCTGGAGTTGATGTCTCTGTCGGATGAGTCTCTCCTTGGGATCCAAGGCTGGTAGGATAAAAAAATGTTTTAATAAAGAACTACTTTGACAAATTCTGTAAGGCAAATTCTGTAAGGCTGTGCCGGGTATCCAGGTAACTGACCAAAACTGTCATTACTTGGTTACATTTTTTGGTTCCAATTACCCGTCGAATGAACATTTAGGCCACAAAAATGGAAGTCTGTGATTTTGGATTTTTGTGTGGGAAATGGGGATGCTACAAGTCGTTTTTAATATAGAGGGCAGGAAACAAGTTCACAATTATTATGACTAATAAAACAAGAGAATCTTGTGATCATATTGGTTATTTATACATTCAGGAGCATTTATGTGTTTTGACAAAATTGTTTACGGATACCCGGGTATCTGGAGATTTCCAATTTCGGTATCCAGTTCCCGAAATAACCAAAAATGCACAGCCTTAAAATTCTGTAAGTGATTGATGGAATCACACTAATTTTTGTTTTGTTAATAAATCAGTTAAATATATATCATGTTTATTTTAGACTTATAAGTATGATCAAGTTCATAAAGTTTACTCTGCTGTATGTTCTATTTTGTCTAATGCACATTCTGTTTTATAAGAATTTTATAGGCACTTCAACCAAAACAGCAATTGCTTCCATACATAACAATACCTTGGCCTGAAAACTTCTGCAATCATGACATACCTGCTTCCTCCATATCCAATTCATATTCTGTCCCTGCTGAGCCCAGCAAAAACGAACCTTGCGCCAGCACCCGATTCACGTTGAACTTATCAAACTTAAGCTGGTCTGCTTCACGCTGAATTGGGGTGGAGATACGTGGTCCAGTACCACTGGTTGAACCCTCTGAGGGAAAGAAATCAAGTCTACATTTTCAACAGACTATTTTTAGGGATGAACAAATAAGGCAGGGCTTGCGAAATTGGTTGTCCGACATCCCGGGACAACCAAAAAATCTTGTTGGGCAACCATTTGTTAGTTCTCCCTTAACCCTAACCCCCTAGCTATTTTGGCTAAGAACCTTCCTGAATCCACCAAAATCCAACACCATGCAGTAACATTACCACCCAACACCCAGCCCCATGTAAAGTATCCCTGCTGGGCTATAGAGTACCGAGTCCATCAAAATACAACACAACCAGCCGTTGAGTTGGATGGGAACGGCACCGTTAGGGTTAATCATTAATCAGTTGTTCCTTAACCCTTGTATACATGCAGTCTCCAAAATGCCACAAAAACAAAAACTGCTAAGTACACAATGCTTTTTCTATGCATGCTTTAAAATATTGCATACTGTACACAAGAATGGTACATGGATACCCCAAAATGCCCCTGGGTCTGGGACAAAAAAGTTACTGCACTGGTTTATTTCATGTTAACCTTGCAATGAAACAAAGCAGGTGGCTGCTTCAGTTTACCTCATCTCTCTGAAGAGCCTTGGGGTATGCCATTAATCTTTAGATAAGAAAGTGTGCACCTCAGAATGTCACGGTTGTGAAATTTTGAAGTATGGGTTGACTTTGTAAAGAACAACACTGATAATAGGAGGGTTAAGTTTTATTTATGAGATCTGAACTCCATGAACAGGCAATGATCTACCTTCTTTGATCTTCTTAATGGGTGCCCAGTGGGGTACATGTTTTGCAACAGCTTCGATGGCATGACCGGCTGCGATTCTGGTCTCCCATGTGGAACTTTTCAAATAGAAATGGATCTAAAAAAAGAAAGAAAAAAAAAGAAGACTGGTCAATTTAACATAATTCTCTTTTCAATGGAAATTAAGACAAATTTTATCAGCATTACAAATGTGCAGAAACAGTTTGTAGTAGGACTTCAAAAACATGTTGAATTAAAACTAAAACAGAAACTTAATCGATTGAAACGAATTATAAAATCCATTGCTTCATTGACATTTATTTCTGTTTCCCTTTTTGTCATTTTAATGGTAGAAAAATAAAGTATTCAAATATGTACTGCTTTTCCGTTTTGGCTTTTGCACAGATCTGCTTCAAAGACTTGAACATATATCAGCCTTTGTATAAATTTGAAACGAAACCATGTCGGTGGTTTTACAACAATCAAAACAATCAAAACAATATTGATTATCCCAACATAAGAACATCATCAATTATAAAGCAAATTGTGGTACCCTCTGCTGTAGGATTCTAGCTGGCATGTCATCATCAAGCAAGCTCTGTTGAGACCTTAAGATGTCTGCACTAGTAAGCAGAAGGTCGTAGGTTCGAGTCCCTAACCAGGCCGCCAGTGGATTCATTTTCTCCACAGACACTCGATAGCACGGATTAAACATGCCAAAAAAATCAAATCAGCATTGATTATATCAGGCTTAATAACTACCTTAAACAGAAGATTATGAAGTTCATGAGGGTGGAGTTTCTGCACTTCCCCTAGTTGCTGGGCGGCAGCTCGGCGGGTTACTGGGGTGGATCCAGTATCCAACAAGAGAAAGAGGCGGTCCAATCTGCAGATCGACATAACAAAATCCAATGAATTGTATGCGAGACTTGGTAGTTGGTACAGTTGTTCATAGGACTGTACTTATAGTATTCACGGTAGCTATGATGAAACAGTAAAAGTACATGCTGGGCATATGATACTCCGAGATTGGGTCACTGTATCTAAAATTAATAGAGCTGCCAACGAGTTGAGATACAGTATCTAATGATGATTGATGATACTAGTGCAAGTGACTGCGAGATTGGGTAGCTGGTACCTATCACAAGTACAAATAACTGAGATATAGTGACCATCAGATTGAGCAGTCAGTACCTATAATAAGTCCTTATACATGTACACAGCTGCCTGTATACAGTTTATACATACAGGTACTTGAGATGAGTCTTGTGTAAGAGCACTATGGTTATGGGACTGCACTTAAACACTGTAGCTCATTTTATACAGATCAGCTCACTCATTTGACTTTTGTTGGCATCTTCCATTAAGCCAGGATGTCTTCACCCACACATGCACCAATAGTTTGACCTACATGTACACTGATCATCACTTAATATTATAAAAAAAGTAATAAATTCTACCACAACAATTTTATTAATCAGGTCAATAAAATCTGTAACTTATCACCACCCACTTTACTACAGGACTCGCACAGTTGATTACCGCCCACTTTGGCAGAGAATTGCTCGATGTACATATTACATGTCACTGACTCCAAGATAGTTTGCCATTCAACTGTTACCTTTGTCCTTCCCTGATCATGTGATCAGTGTCTTTTCAGCGGGCTATGATGCAGTACAATAGAGTGATTCTTTTGCAGGAATATCAAATTACTTCCGTCACAAAATGAAGAATTTAGTGCACGCCCACAGACTATTCAGAGGGAGATCTGAGCACAATTAGTTTTGCCCAGGGTAGGCTTGGAGGTATTGTCGTATTCAGTGCTACGTCGTTTATCACATAATCCACCCACACAAACTAATATTACAAAACGCAGTCCAGGTCAGGTTTTTGATATCATGAAAATGAAGTTTTTGCTTATATGGATCATTTTCAACGTAATTTTTCAAAATACGTAAACAAACAGTTTAAGGATAACACTGAAACTTTGCTATTTTAAATGAATCAAAGGGTTTTGAAAGGTGCTGAATGCATGGAGACTGTGATAGGTTTACGCTACCAAAATGTATCAATTGTAGGAGGGTTAAAGAGGGGTCTTAAGTAAATATCAAAAATGGACCTTTCCCCATTTTTAGAGAGGTTTATTAGACCAGGAGCCCAGGGGGGTCAGCCTAGCTGGGAAGTTAACCAATTTTCATGTATATAGCAATGATCCACGTACATGCCCATGTAAAGAAATGAACGTCTGCCGAGCACATTCTGGTGGGTGTGGTCAGGGGGGCACGATAAAGTGACCAAAAAAATGAGCTAGATCAGCTGGTGAGTAACCCTAATGAAACCTATTGGAAAATGTTAGGCATAGTCCCAGGTATCATAAATGGCCGCTGCCAGACATTTTCAGCGGTGGGGGGTGCCCGCCAGACCTGAATAACCGGTGCCCCAAAATTGAGCTAGATCAGCTGGTGAGTTAACCTGATGAAACCGACTGGAAAATGTCTGCCATAGTCCCAGGTATCATGAATGGCCACTGCCAGACATTTTAGTGGTGGGGGTGCCCGCCAGACACCCGAATGGCCCCACCCCAAAACTGATCTAGATCAGCTGGTGAGTTAACCTGATGAAACCGACTGGAAAATGTCTTAGTCCCAGGTATCATGAATGGCCACTGCCAGACATTTTTAGTGGTGGGGGGTGCCCGCCAGACACCCCCGAATGGCCCCACCCCCAAAACTGATCTAGATCAGCTGGTGAGTTAACCCGATGAAACCTACTGGAAAATGTTCGCCATAGTCCCGGTATCATGAATGGCCACTGCCAGACATTTTCAGTGGTGGGGTTGCCTGCCAGACACCCTGAATGCCCCCCAAAAAAAAAAATAAAATAAAAAATCAGCTAGTGAGTTAACCTGATGAAACCCACCCGAAATGTTTGCCATAGTCCCAAGTATTATGAATGGCCACTGCAAGACATTGTACATTTTAGTGGTGGGGGTGTCCAAAATCACCCCTCGTTAATTTTTTAACAACATTTTAAGATGTATATAAAAGATAAAAATATGAATAAATAAATAAATAAAACAACCAAATAAAATAAAACCATTGAAAATAATAATTGTGCTAGACGGAGATCTGTAAGTCTTAATTGTAATGTATTTCTTTATTCTGTGGATTTGTATATGCAATTAATGGGGTTTGGAGTCGGCTGTCCTGATTATTTTCACCCACTACCAAAATGATGTCAGCTCGTGTTAGATAAATTACTTAAACCACTGTGCCCAGAAGGAAAATGAAACCTCCATTGTTGTGAGTCAGAACAAAATGTTCTGTAAATGCCATTTAGTTTATTTGTGTTAGACATACCGTTGTTTTAATTTGTATTATTTAATTTTACTTTAGCTTGTTGTTGATTACCACACATTCTAACTGGAGTTGAGAAACTCAAACAGACAAACTGTTAAACTTTCTATTGTTGAAATGAAAGCGGATAGAATTAATTCTCACTGAAGCTGACATCTTGGCGGAAGGCTCGATTATGGGTTTTATCAAGGGGAAGTTCTACAACAGATGCACGGATTCATGATCTACTTGCTAACGTTTTGGAGCAAAAGTTGTATAATCGCTTTCTCCTAGCCATACCTGACGAAGAACGCCATTCCTTTCAACAAGTGATGTCCACAGTACACCGCTGGACCCAAGACTAGCAGAAGAACACCTATTGGATCCAGTTGCCACCATCACCTGCAGATGTACGAGGCCTTTTTCCAGTCAACTCGACGGAACTCTTGGGTCAACCGCTCAGTTGTGGGCAATTTACATCTTCCTGATCAATCGCCTCCACAGAGAACTGCAGAGATGCGTAAGACACATGACGTTGATGGCTACATCCATGTTTTCCCAACAATGTTAGCGGTGTTCTCGCCTGAACCACCAAACCACGCCAGATGGGGAACACTTTTCCTACAGAAGTTGAAGAGTGCAGGCTCAACGATGCGTGAAGTACTACAGAGGGTGCATTTTCCATCAGGCGCACAAGGAATGATTACAGCAGATCGCCGCTGACCTCTCCTTGGAGCAGACGGTTAACCGTGATGCTGCATCCCAAATGAAAGGAATTGTCGCCTTCAGAAATTCTGAGAGTGCATGCGCCGGTGGTCAATTACTATGACTCAGAGGGCGATGGCAGTTATCGAGCTGAGAACATTCACTGGCCTTGAAGTGGGGAAACTGCAATATCCCAATGTCGCCCCTCTAGAATCAAGAGGACAACAGTCAGATGGCGACTGAGTGCAAAATAAACGACGATTTCTGCAACCCATTCACAGATGATGCTCCAAATTCCTTGGTGAATATGGCAACCGCCAAGTAGCATAAAAGGCCACAGAATTATATCTACTCAACACACTGAAAAGGGGTCAGGATGAAAGAGATAAGTTTCAAAATGAATGGGACATCAACAACAGTCGATTTCTTCAACCTGTAAAACGGACTCGTGTTCAAAACTGCTGCACAGAACGTGAAAGAAGAAAGTTACTGCCTCCAAGACAAAATGCTGAGAGCCTGAGGGACACATTTGTGCGAATGATTGTAATTGTTGCAGAGAACACAGCCTTTGACCTTCGGAAGGTTCTCTCCTACCCAATAACAACATACCCACTATCACTCGCACACTGTGATGGAGCGCATGTGAAAACTGAAAAATCCGCATTGCTGAAAAGCTTGAGTCCTCCAGACGGAATCAGTCAGAGATGGCGAGTTACTGAGGGGCTATGTACAGGTCTATGATGGAGGCCTTCTTCTCCATTCCGTCCTTTCACAAACAAACATAGGAGCATCATATGCATAATTGCTCGGACCATGCTGTCAGTGGTATGTTCAGGGAGGGCTAGCGAAGCACATGTTTGCCTCGACATGTGGAAAAACTCCACAAAGGACAGTGAGAGAAAGTTGGCGGGTGCAGTTGACTCGGTATTTGTAATAACCGGTCAGATCAGACAATCAGACAGAGCGGGAAAAACTTCTCACCAATGGAGTTTTCAAGAATGAACTCGCCAAGTTTCTCTTGAAAGAGTGGGGAAAGATCACTACTGGAATATCTTTGGTGGTAAAACCTTGTTTGCTTCACGCATGTGAGTGCTACCAGTTCATCCCCGACGAGCACCATCATATTAATATAGCCAGCCCAGAACACCTAAGGCGACCATGAAGAGGCCGATACGCTAGTTAAGCTTTCCACATCGCAAAATATCACATCAGGCCGATGATGTCATGGTGAGGCATCTGACACCGATGTTTTAGTGATACTGATTGCGCCCTTGGCCAGCAACGCCGAGAAGTCCGGTCCGTAGCCAACATCATCATGGACTGTGGGATGGGAAACAGCAGAGGTACATCAACGTGATCAACATTGCTGGCGACGCCCTGAAGAGCTAAACCTGGACTTCCCAGAGCACTACCGATACCATGCCTTCACTGGATGTGACTTACGTCAGCCTTTTACAGGTAGGCACAAATTCATTTCCTTTCACAAATCATCTCTATTAAAGCCCATACGACCCATGCACTGAAACTAGACTTAATAGAGGATAATTTTGTGTGGAAAGTAATAAACTATTTTATACTCATTGGAGCAGTTGTTTTATCTATAACTTGTACTTTCTTTCCAGGAAAGGCAAAACTAAACCCTTGATCTCGCCAACTTTCAGGAAAATCCACTGGCGAACATCAAAACGGATTGACTGTGCCTTATTGCCGCCTTTCTCGCCCAGCCCTTGAAATGAAAGATTCGACGAGCACAGTATGTTACAGCATTGGGACACGGGCTGTGACGCATCTCCTGGGACGGTTTGTCACCAACTGATTATGGATGGTGTGTGAAGGACAACCTCTTGAAGCCAACCTGGTGCGAAGGGCCCGCCATACCAGACAGTTTGTTTACGGATGGCAGTAGCAACGAGAGGACATGGAGGTCGAAGTTGACAGCGAGTCCGAGTTGGACGAGGAAAATACTGATGGACTAGTGAGCGATTCAGATGGCGAAGCGTGAGCGAAGACTCAGATTCAGAGGAGGAAGAAGATTACTAGTAGAAGACAAAAACTCACAGAAGTTACTCAATCAGCTCAGATCTATCAAGCTCTATATTTGGGATGGGGGTAGTTGTTTTCATGACCAACATTATCAAGTAGGTGTTTTCAGGTTATAATCAGCACATTAGTAAATTGTAAAATGGACAATATTATGTTAAGGAGAATGGATTTAGAGGGTGTAGATTCGTGGGTACAGCTTGTATACTGTAGCCATGAATCTACACTTTAGAGTCTAATCTCTGACTTGAACTATTTCTACATACAAAGCCATTTATTAGGTCAAAGAAACTTCGATATTGTTATTGATTTAATGTTTACATAAATTTTACAGATGACTCAGGCGTATGTAATTCTTTCTCACTTTGCTTGTGAAACAGTTGCTATTAAGTTCAAAATGGTCACTGTGATTTTCCAGTCATAAATTTACAATTTAATCAAGGGATTTAAACATCTTAATACAATGTGTTTGATTCTTTGGGGTATGTTATATTTGTTTTATTTAGAAGACTATGTTTGGTCACAATTATATCTTTTTTCGATAAACTTATAATTTTTATATGTCTACTTTATATTACATGCAACATTTTTGAGTCCAATGTTTTGATCAGTTTTACAGAAAAAATTGTGGATTGACATTCAGGTTGGCTATGGTTTCTTTCCTGCTTTCACCTCTGTGGACCCCGGTTTCCATCAGGTTAACTCACCAGCTGATCTAGATCAATTTGGGAAGGGGTTGCATTGGGTGTCTGGCGGCACCCACCACTAAAATGTCTGGCGGCCATTCATGATACCTGGGACTATGAGAACATTTTCCAGTAGGTTTCATCAGGTTAACTCACCAGCTGATCTAGATCAGTTTTGGGTGGGCCATTCGGGGTGTCTGGCACCCCCACCACTAAAAATGTCTGGCAGCGCCATTCATGATACCTGGGACTATGACGAACATTTTCCAGTAGGTTTCATCAGGTTAACTCACCAGCTGATCTAGATCAGTTTTGGGAGTGGGGTATTCGGGGTGTCTGGCGGGCACCCCCACCACTAAAAATGTCTGGCAGCGGCCATTCATGATACCTGGGACTATGGCCAGACATTTTCCAGTCGGTTTCATCAGGTTAACTCACCAGCTGATCTAGCTCAATTTTTGGGGCACGGTTATTCAGGTCTGGCGGGCACCCCCACCGCTGAAATGTCTGGCAGCGCCATTTATGATACCTGGGACTATGCCTAACAACATTTTCCAATAGGTTTCATTAGGTTAACTCACCAGCTGATCTAGCTCATTTTTGGTCACTTTATCGTGCCCCCCTGACCACACCCACCAGAATGTGCTCGGCAGACGTTCATTTCTTTACATGGGCATGTACGTGGATCATTGCTATATACATGAAAATTGGTTAACTTCCCAGCTAGGCTGACCCCCCTGGGCTCCTGGTCTATATGTCATTACATAATTTGTTTTATCTCAGCCCAAGAAAAAAATATTATAAAAAGTCTTTTTGTCCAAACCCCTTTTGTCTCAAATTCAGAAAGGCATAAGGTCCAATGGGGGAAAACAAATAGCCCCTCTTACTTAACACGTGCAAAAGCTTTTTTAACCCTAACCCCCTAGGTATTCTGGCTAGGAACCTTCCTGAATCCTCCAAAATCCATCAGTGCCCTTTTGGAAACATGCCCTTATCTTTAAAATGCACCATGCATTTTCGTTGATCTTTCATATACAGCACTTATGGCCTGTACTTCTTGCCAGGTAGTAATTTTGTCCCATTTGAAGAGGTGAAAGTACCAGTTTCCAACAGTGCTGGATTTTTCCCCAAAAGTGCCCTTTGGAGGATTTTGCAGGATTTGGGGTGGTTAGGGTTAAAGAAAAATTTGCATTCTGGCAAGTTTTTGTAAATTTAACATACATGTAGTTATTCATATTTTCTTCCACAAAAATAACAAACCAAAACATTGTACATACCAAAACAAAACAAAGTACAGAAGTGATACATACAGAATACATGTCAATTGAGTAAACGAAACTAACTCTATGCAGAAAAATAAATAAAAACCAATCAACTCAATCAACAATGTAAATAGATACCCTTAACATTACTAAAGATGTGGAATGTACATTGTATGCTGTGCAGTACAATGACCCTGAAGCGAGGGTTGTTTACATGTACTGGCCTTTTCTGAGCAATGTATATGTATTGGCTTGGTGACATATACTTTTGTATTGATATCTGATGTCAAAACCTTGTGTTTGCAAATATATATACATATCAAATTACCTAAGTTAAAGAGAAGACCTCTACAACATTGCCATTGGTAATGTTGGCAAATCTGCTTCTACAAGTATGCTTACTCTCTTTGAATCAATATATACATTGAAGGGAAGGTACAACATTGGTAATGTTGGCAAATCTGCTTCTACAAGTATGCTTACTCTCTTTGAATCAATATATACATTGAAGGGAAGGTACAGCATTGGTAATGTTGGCAAAACTGCTTCTATGAGTATGCTTACTCTCTTTAATTAACCCTCCTGTTACTGTACATGCCAAAACCTGCCAAATTTGCACTGTGTTATAAGCATAGGGCCCACAGCATTAACCTGCCAATGCATGCCATAACACTTGTATAGTACGTACATCCATGTGCCAAAACCCTTTGGAGGGTTTTGAAAGGTGCTGATACTAAGTCATAAAGTAAGCCAAGTCTGTAGCAAGTACACCTACATGCCATAACATGTTGGAAGGCTTTGAAAGGTATTGGCATTAAGTCTTAAAGTAAAGCTAAGTAATCCTCAATAAAGTTCATCCAACTGTCAAAACCTTTCAGAAGGTGCCCAGCTACCCTGTACATAAACAGTAATCCCTATACACGTCTACCATTCTATTACTTGCCAAAGGGATTTGAAATGTGAAGTGACTAACAGTAAACAGTTATAAGTTTTGAGGCTTTGCATGGTGGAATATCGATATCGTTTCGGTTTGCGGTAACACCATGTGTTTATCTCAACTAACGTGAAGCTGAGATACAGGTTCTGAAAAGAACCGTATCGCACAACTTGTATCTCAACCTTCGTTAAGTGAGAAAGGTTCAAGGGAGAACCAATTTCGGGCAACTCGTTTTTCTCTACTGTCGCTAAGTGAGAAATATGGTTCAGGGAGAACCATGGGGACTTCACGGGAACTTCCTGAGGGAAGCTGACATTAAGGTCTACTACCGGACTCGAAACAAGTTGGAAACGAAGTTACACACCCACAAGGACAGACATGATCCCAGCCGTCAAGCTGGGGTCTACCAAATTCCTTGTACTTGTGGGAAAGTGTACATTGGCGAGACCGGCAGAGACCTTACGACCAGGCTCAAGGAACACAAGGCCCACGGCCGCAGAGGGGAATGTGACAAATCTGCGATCATCAAACACTCCACCGATTTGGACCATATCATTGACTGGCAGAATGCAAAGATCATAGCCCCGGAAAAGCACTGGTACACCCGTCGTATCAGAGAGGCTATTGAGATTCATAAACATGACACTGTCCCCCAGGACATCGGCTATTTCATCAGCAACATTTGGCATTCAATCCTACCATCCACCAACACCCACACCCCACTGTCAACTGATACGCCTCAGCGAGCAGGCAACTCACACACAGCAGGCGGAAACACACACAACAAGAACAATGCCACGGTGGCAACCAATCACAACACATCACACAACAGTAGCACCAATCGGAACACTTCCCATTCTACACATAATCCCAGCAAATACTACTTAAGGAGTTGCATCGGCAAACCTCTTCATTCTCCTGAAGAAGATTAGAGCAGGCTAATCGAAACGTAGAGAATAACCCGTGAAGTCCCTATGGTTCTCCCTGAACCATATTAACCCGTGAAGTCCCCATGGTTCTCCCTGAACCATATTTCTCACTTAGCGACAGTAGAGAAAAACGAGTTGCCCGAAATTGGTTCTCCCTTGAACCTTTCTCACTTAACGAAGGTTGAGATACGAGTTGTGCGATACGGTTCTTTTCAGAACCTGTATCTCAGCTTCACGTTAGTTGAGATAAACACATGGTGTTACCGCAAACCGAAAGTAAACAGTTATGTACACAAACTATGTATATAAGTTTTGAGGCTATGTATAGTACATATGGTAGTATATCTACACCACCATTCAAAACCTGCCGGTGTAGTGCATAGTGAATAATAATAATAATGTAGACTTATAGAGCGCACGTATCCACCAAACTGGTGCTCAAGGCACATGAAACCATCTCAGCTCCCTGGGGAGTATACAGCTCAATTGCTGCCATTTCAGCACATATGGGCTATTCAAACACAACAACCAACTCTGCCCTCACAGGTACCTATTTACCCGCGGGTGGAGAGAAGCAATTATGGTAAATTGTCTTGCTCAAGGACACAAGTACCCTGGTTGCGGATGGGATTTGAACCCACATTCTAACGACTCAGCCATCAGAACACAAATCCGATGCACTAAACCGCTCGACCATGGCAACTACATTTCCTTTCAAAACCCTCCGGCTGTCGGGTTTTGAAAGGTGCAGTTTCTAGGCCCAAAACTGCAATTTTTATAGGAGGATTTTAATCAAGATATACATTATGCAACCAACCTGTGAAAGTTCAGCTTGTAAATAACAAGAAAATAGTGAAAACACAGAATGTTTGTTTTCATTTTCAAGTGGAATTTTAGGAAAGAGTACTCTTTCATAAATTCAAAATGAAAATTATTCCACTTTATGACAGCAATTATTTCTAAGGAAGATTGATACCATAATCAGCTTTACTCCAACAGAAAACAATCGACCATGTAGTTATTTTTTAACCCTAACCACCTAGGTATTCTGACTAGGAACATTCCTAAATCCTTCAAAACCATCAGTGCATGCCTTTTATCATGCCCTTATCTTCAAAATGCACCATGCATTTTCGTTTATCTTTCATATTCAGCACTTATGGCCTGTACTTCTTGCCAGGTAATAATTTTGTCCCATTTGAAGAGGTGAAAGTACCAGTTTCCAACAGTGCTGAATTTTCCCCAAAAAGTGCCCCTTGGAGGATTTTGCAGGTTTTGGGGTGGTTAGGGTTAAGGGAAAATATTTGCTGGCAGGCAGTATCTGGAGTATTCCATTCAAATTGTGATAAATATGGGATGTACCTTTGTTTATTATTGATCAATAATTATTTAGGAAAGGTACATCATTGGAAATGTTGGCAAAACTGCTCTTATGCTTACTCTCTCTGAATAAAGATATATTAAACAAAATTCCCTTAACAAGAAAATAGGGGGAAAATAAGTAAAATTGTTCATATATGCATTCAATGTGGAATTTAGGAAAGACTACTCTTTCCAAAATTTGAACTAAATTATTTATCTTTTCTTAAAAGTGAAAATGCTATAAACCTTAATTCAAACTGGAAATAATTTCACTTTTCTTAAACTGGGCACATCAGACGCAAATTTTGTGCAGGAAAGAATGAAACCATCATCAGCTTAACACCAAGTAGGCCCAAGATTCACATATCAATTTGAAAATATTTGTATTACCAATTCTGTATCTTGCCATTAAAACATACTGCCAAAATTAAACAAACTATTTGGGTAAAAAAAAAAGCAGTCACTGATACTTTGCACACAAAATTTGTCTGAGGTCAATCCATTTTTATAAATAAGACAAGTTGGCAAACAAATAATTCAAACAAAATTGTGTGTTGTCGTAATGGCTGACGCGTTTTTTGTGATGCCATTGTCAACCCTGTCAATTCAGCTGAACTTACTCAAAATAAATAAAGTTATTAAAAACATTTGGACACATTTTAATAGGCAGATTCACGCAAACCGCCGATGGTGGCGCTATTTTTCATATCCTTTTTTTCTGTTGAAGTTGTGACCCTCCGAAAGTTCGTTGACGCGCCCGATAGTACGTGTGAAAATGCATAGGCGCAATATCGCTAGCGCCTAGTTACGCTGATGAGGCCCGAGGCTTCAATGTTTTCCTGGATGCCATTTATGAGTACTAAATGATGCAGTCGATAAAAAAAAATCAGCGACGGGAAACCTTTCGTTATGGAAATACAGGCAACCGAATTTCAGTAAGTTTTTACGATTTTCTTGTCCAACTTTCATGGTATAAAGGGTAGTCTACGGATGTTGTAGTCACTTCTAGTGTCGATAACTGGATACTAGATATCGTGGTTATCTTAATTGGTCAGTCGATGCCAA
Organism: Zoroaster sp. YZ-2022; assembly: GCA_029582265.1. Classification (NCBI taxonomy): domain Eukaryota; kingdom Metazoa; phylum Echinodermata; class Asteroidea; order Forcipulatida; family Zoroasteridae; genus Zoroaster; species Zoroaster sp. YZ-2022. Next base: position 2,465,231 of record CM055819.1, read on the forward strand.
CTGTAACGTTGGCGCAAAAACAGTGCAACTTGCGCAAAATGACTTGACGGCAAATAAATTAAAAAAACACCGCTATCGGCGATTTGACTCGCTGAATAGGGGTGTCACGCACGCTGAATCGGGGTGTCACGCACGGGTGGATTTTGGTATTCAATGTGATTTTTTTGTTATAAAAGGGGGACATGCTATATAGACACTTTACAAGGATACATTGCAGGCAAATTCAGTCACAACCTTTTCAAAAGAAACTGGATGTTAAAAATGACCAAATATTTAAATCAACAAAAATTCGGGGTAGAATGTCGTATCTGGCCGCCACTATTTTTCATTAAATATAACCAATAATGTAATCTTACCTACCTGGTAAGGTGGAGAACATATGGATGATGATGGACATATACTTCAAATTATTCCAGGATATTTATTTCATGAAAAATCAGGCATTTTTGGTATACAATGACTTCCTCAGTCATGTCAGTCTGATCTTGTCAACTCCACAATTAGTGACCAACACAGTCATTGTACATGCGTAGTGGCAACTATAATAGGATCCTTCTATTTTCTGAAGGGGAGGACTTTTTAGAAGGGAAATCAAGTCCGAAAACCATCATAAAAGTGGATTTTAAAGATAGTTTTCGCTTTCTGTACCACCAAAAATCGATAGAATGATTTTTTTAAACTGGTTAGTGGTTGCAATTTTTTTTTTAAAAGCCCTTAAAAAGTGGCGGCCGGATACAACATTCTTTCCAAAATTCGTAACTTTGCATAGGGTTAACCTATCATGACCATTGACCCCTCATTTTCTTTATAATTGTTTGCTCTATCCAGTGATATGACATTTAAAAGCATTGAAGCAACTTCAAATGTTCATGAATCTGCCTAATTTTAACATTTAAATGACTGTTGTACACAATCCATCAGAAGAACACTTACAAGAATGTTCCATTTCCTCATTCAGAATAATTGATCTTGTTGTCTCCCCAACATTTCCCCACTCTGCAACGTTAATGACTGTCCAATCTTCATTTGATTTGAATTTTGATGCAATTGCAACTTAGCCTGAATTATTGTCAATTACAACAAATCACAATTAAATAAAATGCAATAAACAGAAATGTTTACCTTGTTGACATGACTGACTTTTTCTTTTGTTCCCTTTCGTCAAACTACCACAACCTGGAGCTACAGATTAAGACAGGGAGGTTGATAAGAAAATAAGCAATCATAAATACACGGAAGTACATACGAACGCCATAGGCATAGGCCTACAGCCCTAACTGAATAGGGGGGGCCAGTAGACTAGTACTAGTGTGTTAGATGTTCGTCCAAGGAGTCAGTACTAACGTTATTTTGTTTTGGATAAACTTGGCATTCCGTATTGCTGCTCAGATATTAACTCATTCACTTGTCTTTTGTCTACCTCTACAACTAGCACTCAACATAAAACTTGAGCTATTTTTGGCCTATTTCCACGAAATGTTTCTTTAACTATCAGTAGGACAGCGCCATTTTGGAATTGTCGGATAAGCGATCTGTGATTGGTCAATTGATTCTTCAGCAGAATTTTGTTCACAATCCGTCATATGCTGCAATTTGGTCTGGCATTCAGACTTGCTATATGAGTATTATTGGTTTAAATTGATGCGTGGAATTTGGGGGCTGACTATTTGACATGTGCGCTTGTCATATAATGTTGTGTATGTTGCTGAAGTGAAGATCGAAGTGCAACAACTTGTCTCTAAAAATAGTAAAATGTCGTCGAACAAATACAGGCAGAAGAATCCCAAAAATCGGCGAACAAAAGTTCACTTGTTATTCGATGATGAAAATAGAAGGTAAAGTAGTTAAACATGAAATTGTGGAGTAAATTTATAAGAAGTAACCTTCGGTGTGGCCCTGCATTCTAATTTCTATAGTTGTTGTACCGAAATTGTTATTTACAATCAGATTCTGATAACGTTTCATACACACAGTCACAGCACTAACGTAATCAGTCCCAACATGTCCAACACGAAGGAACATGCCATTTCCCTTCACAGGCACCTAGTATTTATTAGAATCATAATTGTTGCACACCGCCAATTACTAGTATCCCATCTTATCTATCATGGTTTTTTTTTTCATCTACTACTCAGAGACTTTTTGACAGGCTTTCAAAAGAGAAAGAAAGAAAGGAAACGTATCGCTCGTGAGCATCAAGAGCTTAAATACAAGGAAGCGAAACAAAGGCTACGACAAGAGGCAAGGAAAGCAAGACTTGCATCATGGCAGGACCTACATTTTCCAGGTGTGCCTATCAGTTATTTTCCTCCCACTGTGCCACCTAAAAAAGCAAAATTACCCTGGGGATTTTCACACAAGAATTATCTATGTATATCATTTGGGACACTCAAAAGTGATTAAACTGAAGGGTAGATCTATGGGGCATGGCATGGGAGATGAGTGGGGATATAGATGGCACATTAGTATATTGTTTCACTGTAAAATCTGCTACAATTTTGAGATAAACAGAAAAAATTTATAGTATTTTTGAGTAAGATGTCACATTTTAAATCTTATTCAAATGTAATTTGTACAATACTGGATGATATGTGGAGATCAAGGTTATAAAATGTAAAACTGCCCATTTAAACATGTACACTGATTGCCTGCCGTGAAATCAACCTGGTCCTCTCATGGACACGATCAGTGTAAACATGTGATATGGTCTATAATTTATTCACTCTCTTTACTAATGTCAGATGAAGAACTCGTAGAGAAGAGCCAGAAGCCGATAGTCTATGACCATCCTGAACACACAGTCACTGTCGAGTCTGTGGGGAGTGTGACAGTGGAACACATGGATCTGTTTGCTGCTCACGGGGGCATTGGGGGCATTGGGGAAAACAAGGTACAAAGGTCAAAAATGGTATATTTATAGGCAGGAAAATCTTTAAAGGGAAGGTACAATATCAGTAATAACCAGATCAAATTAAAATAAACTGAGCATCAAAAGAAACTTATCAAATCTATGACTGAGTGTCCTTCCAATGATTTTCTTTTATCTAAACGCTTACTTGGTGTAAAGTTAGTCCAGGTAACAGTTATCCTGAAATTATTCTGACTGAATTGCTGTCATTTTAGAGAAAAAGAGCAATTGTAATGAACCCATTGCAATGAAATTTTCAAAGGTTATTTTTTAGGTGCCTTTCTTTAAAGGGGCAGTATCATCACAATCAACAGGGCATGGAATCAAAGCGCTACTTTTTAGATGAACTCAGTGACTTAAAATAATACCCCACACGATAAGGTCATCTAACAGTACCTGCTGCATAAATAACCCATTAATTTGCAGTCACTGTGTTCATCTTAAACTAGGACATTGATTCCATGCCCTGTTGAAAATCTGCTTTGATCATGACGATACTGTCCCTTTAAAATTGAGTGTTAAAATGAATGTTTGAATTTTTTGGTTATTTAGATGCATAGGTTTCATGACTTCTGACTAGTGCCCCATATTGACAATTTTGGTGACCTCCAGTTGTAGCAATGGATAGCTCAATTGGTATAGCACTGGTACAGTAACCGGAAGGGAAGAGGTTCAAATCCTGTGTTAGTAAATTCTTCCTTGCTCAATCTTTAAGATTTTGCCTGTGCTTGTTGTGTAGGTTGAGTATGATGATGACGACGATGAAGATGGAGACAAGGGTGTACAGTCCCGTCTCAAGTCATTGGCTAAGTATGACGAGTATGATGATGACAGTGACGACGATGAAGAGGAAACAACGGTAGAAGCTCAGGAGGCTAACAAGAAGAGTCAATTCAGGAAGAAAAGGTGAGTCTGAAAGGCAAAATAAGTATGACATTGTGTATCACTTACCTTTTAACCCGAACTCTCCCAGATCCTCCAAAATCCTCTTTTCTAAAGTGAAGGATTTTGGAGGATTGAGGTTATTAGGCATACTTGCCTTTCCATGGTACATGTACATCCATGTTTGTTGTAGCGATTGCAAGGTCAGTGGACACTGTTTATTGCTCCATGCATGCGGGGAGGGTCCCTGGCCATGTATGTATACATGTCATGTGCTTGCTTTACGACTGAAGGATTTTGGAGGATTCAGGTTATTTGTAAGCAAGTGGGCCTAGGCAGTTAGGGTTAATTATGATGAAATTTAAAGGGTCCTATAAAATTCAATTTTTTTTGTAGACATATTATAGTGAATATCCATATTCTTCTGGATAGTTTAATCACAATTGGGAAGTCTATTTTTGATTTCAAGTGAAGATTGAGTGTACTGTTATATTTGAGTTCTTTTATGTTCATGGTTATTCTTGACACATCTCTTTTGCGAGATCACAACTGGAAGTCAGTATCATGAACTCAAAACCTTGCCCAAGAAACCAGTGGTTACCTCAAAAATGTTTACTGACTGGTAACCAGACACTGTTATTAACATAACACACACAATTAAGGCTTGTGTCTTTGATCGTGGTATGTATGTATCGGTAGATATTTCAATTGGAATCTGATCGCATTTCTTATTGTATGTCTTGCAGTGCCAATCTACAAAAGATGAAGAGCAAACTCATTAGACCGAAACGGGGGAACTCAGGGAGACAGAAGACAAGGGGCAGCAAGAAGACAAGGGGTGGTAAAGGACCCAGCCAGAGGGGGCGCGGAAGAGGGCGCGGGGGAAGAGGAAGATAGCAGACATATGTAATTTTATAAGAGAGAACAGTATTTGTGATTGAAGGCACTTTGATATCACAGCCATGTGATGTAGGGACAATGGTACCAGCTTATAAGGGCAGTTTATCTGCTCTGAACAATGTAGCCCTTTCAGGCTCAAGTCCATGGCATTTTTTTGGCACCATTTCATGGTCTGAATATGTACAAAGATATGCAGTAATTGGAGGGCCAGTGGTACTTGTTTATATTAAGGGCAGTTTTATCTCCCTCCATGATTGTTGTCGCCCTCTATCAATGAAAGGCTCGAGTTCGGGGGAATTTCGCAGCACCATGTCATGGTCCGAATACATACAGCGCAATGCTAGTACCAGTGATATGCTGTCCAGACGAGAATCGCCCTCTTTAGGCCTCGCACAGAGCCGGTAACACAACGTCTCTGAATATTGTCTGCATGCAATTTGTTGATTTTACTTTTTAGAAAAACTTCAACGTGCAAAGCATCAATCAAAACAAATTTTTGAGACTCAATGTCTTTACTTATCCTAGGCATTCATTTATTATGGTTACTCAATGTTAGATTCTACTTGAAAAAGTTATCACAAGAACAACTTTCTGCAATATGAAAAGTTACACAAATGTTTAAGGTAATATATCGTCGTGTGCCCGGTAAAAGGATGTAAGCGCACGCTTAACCTAATCTGTCTTACGTCCTTTTTCCCGGGCACACTTGCATTCAAAACTTTTGCAGAAATATTTTCCTGTGCAAATCTTGAATTTTGATAAACAATATTTGTGTAGCATTTTGTTATGTGATACAAGCGATATCGCTCATTAAAAACATGTATTCTATATGCCCAATAAATGCTCTTCCACTATCTCATAAAGCTAGAAGTATTACATATACTTGGGAAACCATTTAAACATTGAATGCTGCAACAATGTTTGCGTTGTTTGAGAATTTGCTTGGATAAAAATAGTTAAAATACCACTTTGAAGTTAGGGACAAGGGCCAAAGTCATGGTACAGCCAAGCCTTTGAGAAGCCCGGCCAGGCCCAGGCTTTTCCCCTGCCTACTGGCCAATATAACGAGCTCTGCTTGCCTGGGGGCTAGGCCCTCCAGAAGCCCAGGATATGTTGATTGGCAGGTACTGTATTGTTACAGGATTAGGACTCACAAAAGACAGATTAGGAGGCCAGGTAGCCTGGGCCTGGCCGGGCTTCTCAAAGTCTTGGCTGTACCATGACTTTGGCCCTCCTCCCTTACATAGATATGATTATAATATGAAGTACTGTGACATGTACTCACTGGTAATAAATAATATGCATAATGAAATCTCATTTTCTATCGATCATTCTTTTGTTAAAACTCACATATATGTACAATACACCAATCCAGCTTATCAATCAGACAGCTGTTACTACATCAGTCAAGTGTTCATTTTTAATCCATATGACATGACCCAGATTTCAGCATTGCTGAGTGTGGGCGAAGACTGGCCATATCTGGATCCATGTATCACAAAAATGTTAATAAAAATATGCATTTTATAATCAGATGGAATGGACGGAGGTAACAATTATGAAATGAATGTAGCTTACAGTGACAGTTACACAACCCACAGCATTACCTGTGTAGTGCCCCTCCCAGAGACCTCTCAAAAGGAGTTAGTAAATACCACCCCCCTAAAAAAATACAAGTTCCCATTTCCAAGGTCCAAGAGTGTACATGTGGCACTCCTGGTAGCCCACACAGCTAACTGGTTTGGGTGTGAACCAGTTGCCATGGTCACTTCCTTCTGATTGGTTAAGGCACCCAGTAGGAAATGCAACCTTATCCCAGTAGGTTTCATTGCTGTCATTCTTATGTGAGCAGTGAAACAATAAACATCGTTTCCACATCCTCCAGTCAACAAATACTGATGTGTTCTCCTTTTTGCTCCTTTTATCAGGTATGTTCATTTCATTTATTTATCTCACATTTCAGACTCCATTGTATTTGATTGGCATTGTTTTATTAGGATTATTATTATATTTGATTGTATTTAAAAGAGACAAGTGTTTCTTTCTACTTTAAATTCATGCTTTCACATTTAGCTTGAAATCAGAAAGCTGAGCAAGTTAACATTGTAGAATTTTTTATTTTGTTTCTTTGAAACTTCTCAGTCTTTGTTTCACTTGAAACAGGAGAAGTGAAGACTTTAAATACAGTTTACAGATTTAGTTTTTAGAAGGAAATGTTAGGTTTTTCTATGGGTTTGTGAACTGTTTAGAAAACTGATTTTGTTCAAGAAAGAAGTTTGGAAATAGGTTTTATTCTAGAAGATGCAGATAGATTATGTTGTGAGTAGTTACTCAAACATTTAATTCATCTGATCATAGAATACACAAGAAGGTATAAATTAGTAACTTTTCCACTCATTCTGAACTATGGGTAATGTGAATTAATTGTTCCCCATAGCCACTGCACTTAAGCTAAATTCTTATAAAACTTGGTACAGTTTGACCATTTTATAATGAGATGCGGACAAGTGGTTATGGATACCTATACTTTAGTACATGGCACAGGAAAGGTCCTGCTGTGGATTAGTGATGACTTGGCCAGAGAGTGGTCATGAGATAAACAATTGTTTAATCCTCTAGATTAGACTTGTACTAGCCCAGTGAATGTTTACTCATTGCAGAATTTGGTTTGGTCATTTAAGTAAGTTAAACCATGGAGGTAGAAATTAAGTTGATTTGATTATTTAGTGATATTATTTATTAATGCCTTTGTAAATTTAATTGTAAAGTTGATTGATTTAAGTTGAGTTTTATTGTTAATTGTGTTAATGCAATCAATGAGTGATTGCATCATTGCAAGTCATTCTTATGTGAGCAGTGAAACAATAAACATCGTTTCCACATCCTCCAGTCAACAAATACTGATGTGTTCTCCTTTTTGCTCCTTTTATCAGAATTAACCCACCCCTCCGGGGCTGGACCTACACCTGTATTACTTAAAGGGAAGGTACAACATTGGTAATTTGGGCAAAACCGCTTCTACGAGTATGCTTACTTTCTTTGAATCAAGATATACATTAAACAACCAGACTGTGAAAGTTTCAGCTCAATGCAGAGTCGTGAGTTAAGTGTGAAAAAAAGCATTCATAATTTTTACTTTTTTGCTTTTTTTTTTGTATTTCTCTTAAATGAGAGCACTTTTTTAATACAGAAATATTGCTCAGGATGAATTGTATCTGTACCAACTTAACATAAATTGGCTTTCGGTTAATAATTTGGTAATTTTGTAAATGGATAATTACCAATGTTATTCCTTCCTTTTAACATCTAATTTGTTACAAACAAGTCCTCATACAAAGGTGTTGATTCATGGGGGCTGATGTGAAAGTAGTGTGTTGGAGGAGGCCATGTCTCTACTTCAGCTCGTATATATGCATATTCACCAATGTACTTAATCACTGTCCCTATCATTTCACCATCAGGTCTCTGAAAGCTCTTGCAATAAGTACAGCAAATTATGTACATGGAATCTGTACCACCATTATATACAATCCCCTTCTTCTGTTGGTAAGGGATTTTTTGTTTGTTGTTCCTTGGCTTGTATAGCCTTTTGGAGTTGTGCCGTTCTTTTCTGGTCAATGACTTCCATTTCCCGCAGTTTCTATGAAAAAAAAAAATCAAAATTAAAACATCCATAAAAAAGGATACAAAATTTCCTTTGAAAATTATAACAGATAACTGAAAATATAGAGTCCAAGTAGTGGTTTCATATTTAGAAAACCACAGAATCGTTTTATAAGTGTTGCATCATAGAACAACAATGAAACAGACCAGAGCCAGCTGCCAAGAGCAAACAATAAAAACCAATTGTTGGTATCATTTCACCAACACCAGAAATCCATCAAATCAATTTCAACTCACCTGTGATATTTCTGTAGCTATGATGGTTTTATATTCCTTTCCTTTTCCCAGACTTATCATGTCTTGTAGAAATTCACCACGCTCTCTGATCTCAGCTTCCACTGTAGCAAGATATAGTTAAACAATCAGGGTTTTCAATATTGCAAAATAAATAAATGTATATATCAGGGGTCTGATTTGACAAAAGTAAACAATCATGAAAAATGGGCCTGGGTCTCCCTTTAGTCTAGAGGACAAAGACTCCTGAACCCCCTGGATGCTTAATTTGGAGGATTTACAGACTCCACATCCCAACAAACAAGAAACTAGAGGTTTAGACACAATACAGGCTACTTCTTTCTTTCAAGAAACCTTTGAAGCAAAAGGAGATTTGTAAAATAAATTCTGAAATCAGAAAAAAGGCCTGATCAAAACAAAAGTGATATCTATGAAAAAATATGTGAATTGCTTCCACAAAATGAGTGTAATGTCTACAGGTTAGTTAAATGATATTTCTAGGAGACAAGAGGGTTGAAATGAACCTACATTTCTTTAAGACACTCCCTCTGCAGTGAATATTTTGTGTTAATGTAGTAGTGGTGAATTTTACTTAGTCTTTTTATTGTATAACGTGTATTATTATAGGTGTAGCACCCCCTTCTTACCATTTCTTAAATCGAACTGTGTGTACCCCTGTAATGCCATGGGTAAACAAAGGACCTTGGCCATGCACTGTGGGTATGCCTGGAGCCTCATGGTCAGTAAGCAGGTTGGCAGTCAATGAGACACACACAATACTGGTGTCCAAGTCTGCCCTGAAGACTAGACCTGCAGTGGACTTGGTGAGTTTCTTTTTATATTACTTTTGTTTAATTGTATAAATATTTCTCCTTTATTGTAAATTTTGTATCAAACTTTCATAGTGTGGAAACTATTTGTTTGCCTTTTTTTGGTAGGTTTCCAAGGAAAGTTTAATTTCCAAAGTGTTAATTGTTCCGATTTTCTAAGAATTATTTTTTTGAAGCTTTTGTTGCTTTGGAAAACTTGTGATCTTGCCAGAACTCTTTTTGAACTAAAGTAATGTTATTGTCTAAGGTTAGTTTTTGCTGAGACATTCATGAGTATTTTTGTTATTTCATTTATGCTATTTTCTTGCTTTAGTTTGGAGACACTTCTTTAGTGCCGTGACCAAACTTTTCCCTAAGCTTTATGTGTTAGTTTCCATCACTGTTTTTTACTTGCTTGTTAAGTTTGTTTCCTTATATGTAGCCATGTCTTATTTTTCTAGGATTATTTTATATTATAGCTTTTCATATTCCATTTTTATTCCAGTTCATATGTATTTCTGCCATTTTCTTGAGACTGAGTTCTTTGACCCGAATCCAGTCATAACGTCCACTTGTCAAAACGTCCACGGGTTTCAACCTACCATAACGTCCACGGGTCTATACCATAACGTCCACGGGTCTATACCATAACGTCCACGGGTCGGTCGGGGTTAAATTAAGACGTAAATTAATGCCTTTAATAACTAATGATATATACATCTATGAGTATGTATAGCCTCAACAGCTAGTTTTCGTGGATAGTTGAACCATGGAGGTATAAATTAAACTGAGACTTGTAGCAAGAATACTTTAGTTTGGCACCCGAACCAGCCGCCAGTCTTCTGCGACTGAGTGGTGAGTTCGGTACCAAACCATAACACTTGTCGTTCCATCATAATTAGGTTTGTGCACCAGTCATGCAAGTGTTCTCCACAGGACTTCTTAAAAGAGGGGTGGTAAAGTGGGCTTTTCCTCGAATTCAATTTAATTCAAGAGAATACTGAAATTAATTCAAGAAAGTACTGAAATTGGAAATATTTTTAAGGAGGGCGCTGATAATTGCCTTCATAATTAAGGTGGGTGATGAACTCTATGACACTGTTACCATATGTAGGCTATACTATTATTCCTATGTAATTGCCGTTTGGGTCCACTAGTACTACCTTGATATTGGTAAATATTGTTATTACCATTTGCCTTATGTACTTTTTAGTATTTGGCAATAAAATTTCAATTCATTTCATTTGGTTCATTGATTTATTGGGGGCTGGCCATGAAGTTGAGGGCTGGGTCAATTGTAGAATACATCTTGCAATTCAAATATGTCCATCTTGCAACATTCAAAGGATTTCAGTTATTGTCTGATATTCATAATTCTTATGTACAGATTGTTTATTTATGCAATAAAATATAATGTCAATTACAGCGTTCTTAATTAATACATTGATATATGCCTATTAACACTTATCAATCAAATTCCTGCAGTGTGAATTGGAAGGACTCACAATTTCATTACTTAAATTATTTTATTAATGGCATTTTCTCATTTCAGATTTTAGTCCTTGTGAGTAGAAGTGACTGGGATGGAATACTTGCAAGAGTTTTTGATATTAACAGGACAACTACAGCAATTCTTATGTACAGATTGTCGATTCCATGTAGTACACATTATTAGAGAATCCGTAGTTCCTTATACAGTGCATTACGTCAAATTATTAATCAACATCAATTTCATTAGTCCATCACATCACTTTGAATTGAATTGTTTAGTCCTTTTCCTTTCGTGGGCCAACAAGATGAGCGCAACGACGAAGAAGGCTAGTTTTTTATTACGGTCGTCCTTCCTCGGCAACATTAGTCCGTTGGCAAGCTCCAAGCAACGGCATACACGTCGACCATGGAAAGGTCGAAAAGACGGTACCTCGTACATAGATCAAAAGGCCTCGATACAATATAAATCCGGCTTTACAAATCCATACAAAAATCGGAATGTGTTAAAGGCCCATACGGGTTTATTTTTTTGCCAAAACCGAAAAAATTTCTATAATTTTTTTGTCAATGAAACGGTCGGACACCCAAATAAACGCCTTTTCATTGACATTTTTAAAATCTAAGGCTAGTTTTTATTACGGTCGTCCCTTCCTCGGCAACATTAGTCCGTTGGCAAGCTCCAAGCAACGGCATACCGCCGACCATGGAAAGGTCGAAAAGGCGGTACCTCGTTACATAGATCAAAAGGCCTCGATATAAATCCGGCTGTACAAATCCATACAAAAATCGGAATGCGTGTTAAGACGCCTCCCGCTCGCCGCACAAAAAAATTTGCGTGTCAACACGGCCTCCAGCGCGAACTGGTTAAAATTGGCTCAAATGCAATGGAATGTTAATGGAATAGGACACGTTTTCCTTTCTCCAAGGGGTTTTAAAAAATCACACCCAAGAAGGCCAAATTCAAATTCCAATTTCAAATTTCAAATTGCATTCTCTACATTTAAACCCGTTTCATTTAATTTCCCAATGATTAAGCTAAACTAGTTAACGGCTCTTGACAATTAACCACGCCGTACAATTAATACAATGCATTATCATTGTAAGGCCCGACCGACCCGTGGACGTTCTGGTATTAGACCCGTGGACGTTATGGTAGGTTGAAACCCGTGGACGTTTTGACAAGTGGACGTTATGACTGGAATTCCTTTGACCATGCCATGCCACTGTAACTCATTGCCCTCTAGATGTTTATTTAAGGATTTGCATACTTAATGAGCCCCATAGGGTTGTGCAGTTTCTGGAAGTTTATTACTGTAGTTTATGACTTAATCCTCTGCTCACTCTGCCATTTCCTTTGTTATTCAGATTTAAGGAGTTCTTGAAGTGTTATTTTCTCATTAAGTCACCTCTGGTATAATTTTGTACATGATGCATACAACTTTGGTTATATTTTTGTGCATATTTTCTTAGTATGTATTCTTAATCATTTCTTTTTCTTTGCATTTATTGGTTGTTTAAGCTTGAGTGTAATAGATTTGTGACTTTTCTTGGATACTGTGTTGGTTTAAGGTTTTGGTTTAAGGTTTTGGTTTAAGGTTTAAGGTTTTGGTTTAAGGTTTAGGTTTAAGGTTTAAGTTTAAGGTTTAAGTTTTTTTAGTTTTGGTTTTAGTTTATATATATATATTTTAAATATTTATTTACTTGGTTTTTGGTTGGTTTATAGCTAAATTTTGTTGGTTTCATAAATTGGTTTCAAGGCTTTTTGGGTTATTTTTGGTCATAACTTTTTTGGTCATCAAGTCAGTACAGAGTTTTTATCTACTAAATTTATTTAAAGCACTTATTTCCAAATTTTGTTGAATAAAATAAACATTTTTATTTTATTTTTTCTTGTTGAAACCAAACACCAGTTTCCTATCGTCTCCATTCTTTTAAAATTATCTCGCGACTCCTCCCTATTCGATCCTTTGTTAATTTTTCTTGGTTAATCCCCACAGTGTAATTTTTTTGTTCAAGCGAGTTTCCCCATTGCCGTTTTTATCAGGTTTTTCATGAGTAGTTAGTGTTTTCTTTCATTTTATTTCTGATTTTGTTTATCATTTATTTCAAGTGTGTCAATTTACCAGGTTACATTAACACCATTATATTCACTGTAGGGGCTTTATAGTGTCTGATAAATAAACATTTCAAAATACTCAAATAAACAGTACATTCGTAGGTTTCAAATTCTTACATTCATCAAATCTGTCCATCTCAGGTTCCGGGGATGGAACCCTTAGAATCTGCCTCCTTCGTTCCTCTGTCATTGGTTTCTGGTCTTCTCCATATGTCATAATATTCTGTAGCTTACTCTTCTCCTTTTCCATGGATTCTGAAACAAATGATTATTATTTTGTTAAGCTTCGTTTAAACTGTTACTACAGTTTTGTCCACTTTTTGAGAATCAAGAAAACCTAAAAAAAAAAACCTGTTAAAGCTTTTAGGTAAAGACTGTTTGTAGTGACACCATGCAAAAATTCTCTTGAGCTTTTTGAGTAAATATCACCCTCTTTAGGCCATGCCCGGAGCACTTACTTTGTGGACTGGGTCTGTACTGTGGCCTCTCGTATGCGCCCGAATGCTCAATGTCTTCCTTCTTTCTTAGCCCACCACTTTGACCCCTGGGGTCAACCCGGATGCTCTTAGGTTGTGTTGGTGATGGGGCAGATGGAGTTCTACTTGTGGTGGGATTACATCTCATCGGCAAGGGACCTCCCTCTGGTGAAAAAAATGATTTTCTTTAAAGGTAAGTTGTAGGATTGGTTAATTCAAAAATAACAAAATGGTTGAATATTGATGTAAAACATACCTTGATAATGGTATTCATCCCTACAATTGTTTTTTGTCCAATGACTTATAAATTTTAAGAAAAGTTAAATAATTTCCAGTTAGAATTTAAGAAAGAGTACTCTTTCCTTAATTCCACATTAGAACGAGTACAAAATATCTGAATGCATTTTTTTTCTTTTTTTCTTGTGAATGACAAAACAAACTGAAAATTGCACAGAATGCATGTTTTGATTCAAAGAAGGTAAGCATGCTCTCAGATGCAGTTTTATCAACATTACCAAAGATATTCATTCCCTTTTAAAAGGTAACTTTGAAAAGTTTTTTTGTTTGGGAAATACCTAAAACCCTATGAGCATCATGGAAGTGACTATAAAGAGAACTGAAATGCTGCAATTTGCTTTTAAGTTTATTTTTTAATTTCTTTTTTGAAAAAACAAAACAAATTGCCTTTAACAAAAAGCATTTAATGGAATTGTCAAATGAAATTACAACCAAGTTGTTGCTTGGTCTCTCACCTTTCATGGCTTTTTGTAACTGCTGCTGTTGGAAGCTGTTCAACTTAGACTCCTGCATCATAACTGGCAATTTAAAAACACAGAAAATGGGTCTTGTATTAGGATCTTATCCAAATAAAAACAAATCCAAATACCCATTGTTTGTAGTAAACAAAGACATCTTTACTACAGTGGCATATGAGCCTGCGACCTCCAGGTGCTCTGCCAACTGAGCCATCTAGCCCTATGTTGGCAGTCTCCATATGTTGTCAATAGCTTTTCCAAAAATACTTTATTAGACCTAACTTAAGTTGGAATTCCCTTGGACCCATCATCCCTTAATACAAAATTAAAGTAATTTTGGAAAATTACTTTGTAACGTAGTCAATGTACTTGCAATGAACATGAGATTTTCATTGGCAGTATTAACGTACAATATTTATGCTACAATATCTATTACAAATTTTGACACAACATGCACAATTAACATTAAACAGTTACCGTTACCCGTTAGCCTTAAGTTCCCCTAACGTAACTTACATTCTCATTTATTTGTGTACAAAAATAAATAATATCTCTTTAAATTCACAAAAAGGATCCATCGTACAATGAAATTCTTGATAAATAAGTATTTATTAGTTAGGCCTATATTAAGTTGTCCCAAGGAATTCTGCAAATAAACAAAGTTTCAAATAGACGGTCGAGTTGACCAACCATCGCGGTTGTAATGACGACAATGGCGGTCGAGTTGAACCAATCATTTACAACAACTTTAATTCACATTGTTTTCTATCAATATTTGCCGCCATTTTCTTAAAGTTTAAATGCTCATATATTCATGATAACTGAAAGATACAAACCCTTGAGCAGCTGTTGAGTTTCATTGCTGTATTGTGGCGTTTGTGTATTCCACATTCCGCCTTTGGCGACACTTCTTTGCTTCCCGGCCGACATCTTGAAACCATAGAAAACAACATTAGGCTCGTGCACTCATCAAAATGTCTGGTAAAATGTAATAATACTTGTTATCTTTTTTCTTTTTTAAATGTATATTTTAAAATAGACAGTTAATTTTTAATGATATATATTTATTTATTTCAATATAAATATTTTTTAGAAACAAATTTGTGGTCCCTACATCAGATTTCGGCAGCTAGCAGGAAGTCTACGCCCCTTCCTTTCTATCTGATTTACGCATGGTTTAGTTTCCTCTACGCCTAGCCTCCAGCTCCATATCCACTTCGCCCCCTGTAAGTTGTTTACGTTCGATATTGGCGGCCCGGGCCGGCTGTATACTATGCGCCCAAGGCCAAGTGATGAATAAATTATTGCTGCAGTTTTCCGGTTGTAAATAAACAGATAGAGAAAAAGTCAGCATTTTCATGAGCCTCCAGTAAGTAAATGTGTGAGTAATGCATGGCAATGAAGCCAAAGAATAAAGATCAAAATTATTAACGAAGAGAAATAATCCGATTCTTCTGAACTGGCATGACTGGACAGTCACTGGTGCCGTGTGGTGGATCAACCTTTGTCATCGAGACATTCATTGTCAACATTTGTTTTGAAGTGATAATCCTCAACATGATCATAAAATGGGAGGGTACTAGGAGTGGCCGGAGGGTGGGAGTGGCCGGAGGGTGGGAGTGGCCGGAGGGTGGGAGTGGCCGGAGGGGGGTCTTGATATTGTATTCTATTCTATTGTCTAACATTTAGGTATGTTACTGTGTTAAGCCTTACTTTTTCCGCACTTGTGGATAGGCCTATATTGTGATAGGAACTACAGTCTACACTTATCTTTTTATTCAGGTACGTACATGCACATCCGTCATGTCTGATCCTGACTACACATTGAGATGATAGCTGATTAGCGCTGTGGAGATATTACAAACTCCAGACCAGGATGGACCCCATGGTGAGTAGGGGAATTACCAAATTGCAAAATATTGGCCTTACTTTTCGAAATTAGCAGGTTCTTTCTCGAAGGCAAAATGGATGATATATAAGTTACAGACATGCACACAAACTTCAACACAAGTGTGAGCAGAAGTTAGTCAGGTGTGAAAGGAACACAGTTGATGCCAAAGTTACCCCTATAAGAAGCAGAATAATATACTGGTCCTGGGACCAGACAAAGGAAGGATTAAACGTGAATAGATCATGCAAGGTTACACATTTATTAAGGATTTAATTTTGCCCTACACTGATGTGTGTATAGCACTGCATACTCAGTGCTTTCCGAGTGTCTGCACTAGTAAGCAGGAGATAAACAATTGATTTAATTTTGCCCTTCACTGATGTGTGTATAGCACTGCATACTCAGTGCTTTCCGAGCGTCTGTTAAAAAAACTTCTCGGGCAACTCGGGCGGGATTTGAACCCACGACATCCTGCTTACTAGTGCAGACGTCTTAACCTAGCAGCGGGTTCCGCGATATTTATAGGTTGATGAAATTCTTGCATCGGATGAACAAATTATTCTTAAACAACATTTTAAAGGGGCAGCATCATCATGATCAACAGGGCATGGAATCGGAGTGCTTGTTTTAGTTTAACTCGGTGACTGAAAATAATACCCCACATGATAAGGTCAAATTAACGTTGCTGCTGCATACATGATCCAGTAATTTTCAGTCACTGTGTTCATCTTAAGCTAGGACATCAATTCCATGCCCTGTTGAAAGTCTACTCTGATATTGCCCCTTTAAGTGGTTTTTGTTTTGTTTGCATTTTCACTAAAATGTGAGCACCTATTATAATGAAACATTCACAGCTTAGTTTTATGACATTTCTTAGTCTAGTGGGTTGAATTGGACATACATTACCATCAAAACCAATATTGTACCTTCCTTTAACCCATGGAGGAAGGAACTTCTGACAGTTATGTAACAATATCTCTTTGGACTAATTGAAGACATCCCAAGGAGGGGGTCGGGGGAGGCCAATAAACTTGGATGTTGACATCCATTTAATTTGTATGCATGCAAGTGAGCATTAAAAACAGAATATTAAATATTTAAACACATGGGGGTATATTATTACCGTGCATTGTTTGTCATCAGTATCAACTTTATTTTGTTACCTAGATCAACCTGGTGGAACCTGTTGGTCTGTGCACCAGCATAGCCCTCCAGCATCTGGGCAATGCCATTGAGGAAGAGTTGAAATCCCACGAGGCCCAGCTTCAACGATGCCGCTCCGTCGTCTGGTACCTCCGGCAGACACCAAGCTTGTCTCTCTCCCCAGACAATGTCCTGCATTGGACTAGTGCCACCCTGATGGTCCTAGCGGCGCTCTTGTTGACCGTTGCGGCAGCCGTCTCGGAGGATAGGTCATTGATATTGGAGTTGGTGGTTCTGATTTTACTGGTCGTGGTCAATGCATGCGTGGCTAGTTGGGACAAACATCTGAGGGAAACAGAAGTTGTGAACCACGCGAAGGATGTTCTGCAGAAATTAAGAGGTGCTTTATTCAGATTTTGAATTATCTTTTAATAATATGGACTTTTTAAAATGGACTACACATTATTACCCTTGCTCATCAGGCTCATAAATCATTCCTGAAACAATCTCAGCTCCCTGGGGAGTATACAGCTCAGTTGCTCCCATTTCGGTGCATATGGGCTAATCAAATACGGAGTACCTATAGAATGCAGGGCCAAATTGTGTATTTTTAAGTCAGATTACGTAAAATTATAAGAAGTAACCTTCAGTGTGGCCCTGCATTCTATAGTTGTACCTCAAACACAACAACTAACTCCACCCTCACAGGTACCTATTTACTCCTGGGTGGAGGGAAGCAATTATGGTAAAGTGTCTCACCAAATGACAGAAGTACCACAGTCGCGGTCAGGATTTGAACACACATTCTGAAGACTCAGCCATCAGAACACAAATCCAATGCACTAAACCGCTCAGCCATGAGAACCTGCCATTTTTGCTAAGTGTAACTTTTCTGTGCTCAGTGAGTGTGTGTTTTAATAGCAGTTCTATGAGAATGTCTCCAGATCCTTAGTATAAAACAGTTTGCGACAGTTCATTCTTTCTTTATACTTTGATCTTCCAAAGGTCTCCTAGCCTGTGAGGTCTATTGGCCCAAAGAAATCTACCAGCCTCTGTTCCGGCCAACCACCCAGTCCATCACAGAGCAGTGGACATACCGAGATGGTCATCTGGTCAATCTTCCCACTCCCTTGCTGGTCAAGGATGACGTCATTCTGCTAAATCCTGGTCAATTAACGCCGACGAATGTCTGCCATTTTGAGGTCAACTTTCAATCTGATTTATGGGGGATGGTGGTCAAAATTCAGAAACAAGTTGGCAGGAAAAATTTACATAAAAAAGGGGCTGAGAATCTATTTTTTTGGCCGACAATAAAATTGTAATGTTTTGAGTCAATGACGCAACTGTCATTACGATAGCATACACCCATCCAATTATGGCCCTAGTCCCTGCAGACCTTTAGCAACGCTTTGAAATCTCGGTCAAGCACCTGTATAAATGCTAGACAAACATTGAAGTGTTTTTTGCCATTAAATTGTTTCTTACAATTTGAATCTCCTTTCAGGATCATGACAAAGTGTTACAAAAAGGTGAGGTTTTCCAACAAGATGCCTATGAACCCTGTAGTAATCCCACAGTGCGCCAGCCTCGTAAGCCGGTCAAATTTCTCGTGCTGGACACGCCATACATTCCACATTTCAGGTAAGACATTTTTGCATTTGTCCACAAGATATGGATTCAGGCATAGAGGTCAAGGGTCAGTTATAGATCTATTGTTCATGTTTTCTGCGATTTTTCCGGCAATTTTGAGAATATAATATTTTGTTCTCTATGGAACATTGATCATTTTCTTATTAAAGGGAAGGTACAACATTGTTAATTCCGAGACTGTTAATTCCAAATTAACAAATTATTAATTTAAAACTTATGTTTTAAAAGACAAATGAGTATTTACTTCTGTATGTACTTATAGGGCCTGTCTACAGAAATACAACAGTAAGCCATCGTCTGTATTAGAGATTAAACGTGTGGTGTGTACTACAATCATTGAGAGATGGGTATTACCATTTGCACTGGTAAGTCAATCTAAGCAGTTCAGCTGAAAATTTCGCTTAGTAAATATTTTTGCTAAACAAAGAATAACCAGTTAAGCAACGATGACCTCAGTCAGTACTTAGCTGGGAGTCCACCCAGGGTGGCTGGAGTATTGTAACAAGTGTTTAGCTGACTGAGATGTATGCGTACATGAGTCTGGTGTCAGGGAGTCATGTATGTAATATCTACAGTGAGGCATCCTTTGGATAGGGGATGTTAAGCCGTAGGTCCTGTGTACAGTGCACAGAACACTCAACGTGAAAGAGTAGGGATTTACCCAGGTATTTTGTTCACATATCAGTCTCTAACTGTTCAAAGCTGGGCCCTCAGGAAGACCAGTTATAATCACTGATCAGGCCACCCATGATAAATAAGAAAAAATTAATAATTATTATTAATTATTTCTTATTTATAATTTGAAACTCCTTTTTTTAAAACCATATTGAAGGACTGTATTTTGTTTCTATATAGGGGGTATCGCTACTAGTGAATATCTTGCGCTTCATGCTCGTCAATGACGACGTCGGTCATTGGGCCGAGATGATCATTACTTTACAGGCGAGTAATATTAGTTTGAATGAAGATATACATTTAACAAGTTTCAGCTTATTACCTTGTGTTGTGAGTAACAAAATAATGAAAAATTTGTCATGTTATTCTCATGTGGAATTAAGGAGAAGTGTATTCTTATTGCCAATAATACAACTTTTCTTTAGCATCAGTGCAACAAGGTCATATCATAGTTACGACCTTGTTGCAGACATGGATTTTGCTCAGTGCAACAAGGTCGTATCTTTTTACAAAGTTCCAGGATGAACACGCAAAACCTATGGAAGAAAATACGACGTTGTTGCACTCAATTGTTTTAATGTATGCAAATTTATGCACTATTGCACATTCGACCTTGCATTTTTTAGATGCGACTTTGTTGTTCAGACAGGACGATATCTCATCATACAAAATGATATCTAGAGAAGATTGATACCATCAACAGCTTTACACTAAGTTACTTCTACTTCAAAATTTGACCATTTGAATTATTTATACTTTATTTTTTGTTATCTTCATTGTTTATGTTATTTATGGTTCTTTTCAGAACCTCACAACTAAAATATATTATTCCATGGAGTGCCATGGCCGAGCGGTTAAGTGCAGTGGACTTGTTTTCTGATGGCTGTGTCGTCAGAATGTGGGTTCGAATCCTGGCCGTGACCGTGGTGCTTGTGTCCCTGAGCAAGACACTTTACTATAATTGCTTCTCTTCACCCAGGAGTATAAATGGGTACATGTGAGGGTAGAGATGGTTATTGTGTTTGATTAGCCCTGTAGCGCCAAAAGGTTGCATATAATGGGCTGTATACTCCCTAGGGAGCTGAGAAAGATTACAGGAATGATATTGGCCCAGTGACCAGGGGGAAATAATGTACAGCGCATTGGGACATTAAGTGAAATGTGCTATATAAGAATTGAATATTATTAATACTCCTTCAAAAGAGGTCACTGCAAATGTACCTATTCAGAAAAAAATATCTTCAGCACACCATGTATTTGAGCTTCATTTTTTGTATTTATTTATTTTATTTCCTCTTTATTTACAGGTGAATACAATTCTTCCCTTGATGTCACTCTCTGTTCCTCTTCTATGGATCACCCTGACAAGCTACGGTAATGCACGGATCGTCACCCTCTTCCACAAACCACAAAACCAACAGGTATAGACGTCTGCACTCATTAGGCCGATGGGGGGGGGGGTCATTGTCACCCAGGGTACTCACCAATGGTATCTGGGCAATCATAAACGTATTGTAGCATACATAGCATTGAGCTTGCCTGGGTACCATTGGGGAGTATCCTAGGTGACAACAACCCCGTCTGCACTGGTAAGCAGGAAGTTTGAATCCTGCCCGAGTCGGCCGTGGATTTTTCTATGCAGACACTCTTAAAGCACTGAGTAAACAATGCTTCATACATCCAGGGGCAGATCCAGGTTTCCTGAAAAATTGAAATTTTGAAATTTCAAATGCTAAATATGCATTTTCCCGACATCTACATTAGCTGTGCACAGGTTCTTGTTTCTTGGGAAGGCGCCGAAAAATTGCTGCTCTGCAAAAAATGGGGGGGGGGGGGGGCGTGCCCGGTGGGGGCCCCCCCTAAATCCGCCACTGACATATGTTGGTGTTCCTCTTCTCTGCAGCCCAGTGCTTCTTCAACCAATGCCAGTGTACCACATACATGTGACGCGTGTGTGGTGTGATACCACCACAGCAGTAATGGCAAGAATGACAAGACAAAACTATCTTTAACCCTAAACTCAGGCCCGTTTTGGTGAATTTTGTATGTGCTGTGGTTTTGTATAAAAAATTCTGCCTTCTCAAAAACCTTATCACATTATATACCATTGGAAAGCTTACATATGGGGCTACATTTTTATCAAAGTTTTGACCCCCACCAACCTTTTGGAAAAAAATGGCGGCCATTTTTGATCTCATATTTAAATTTTCAAATTCCATATTTTTCATGTTTTATGTAAATTTCATAAATTTCAAAAAGTGCTGAGAAAGTTTTGATGATATTTTTGCTATCTACAACATCAGATCTCCCTATCCAAGCGAAAAAATTAAGAAAAGATATGAATTTTATCCCCCAAAAATGATGTTATACATTGCCATATAATACAAGATAATTGGCAGCCATTTGATTTTTCCAGGTTTTGTCAGTGATCATGTCATTTGCATGACAACTGTGGGAACAATGCAAATATGTACTTGAATGTACATGTACTTCAAATTGTCAGAAACTAAGCACAACAATAACTGAAAAAATATGTATAAAACACTAAATTATTGAAAGAAATAGGTCTTATTTTTTCCTTCGTTCAACATTTCTTCCTCACCACTATCAAGATCGCCGTTTTCGTCGCTCTCATCAACAAAACTCAACAAATCTAAAATTTCTTCTTCTCTAAATATCTTCCAGGAACTTTGGACAACATCTGTCTTCTTTTCAGGCTTGTTTTTGGGCATTTTGAAGCTAAAATATAGCGTAGTGTATGAGATAAAGCGAACGGAAATTGCACACGTGAGTCAAAACTGGTGATGCGTGAGAGGTTTTTTTGTGAATGGCAGACAAAAGAATGGTATGGTTTCTGTTTTGCTTTGTATAGATTTTTCTGTAGTTCTTACAAAGGGAACCATACTATGGTTAGAAAGCTTATGTTTTCAGCTTTCTAATGGTGCCTGACTTGCCAACAGAAGGCGTATAGATGTGTAAGAATTGATTTATTTCATCGGACGCCGGCGTCCGATATTCTACAGGGCTGAGTTTAAAGGGTTAACCAAATATTGCTTGCGAGTGTGGGGGGGTAGAAGAAAAAAATGATCTGATGAGCAGCAAACATCTTTGATACAAAAACTTACTCAGAAGTCTGCATTTAGCAATTAATTTTGTATTTATTTTTTCCCTAGCACACAGAGGTCACAGATTATCCAGATGATATTGGTGAAGAAACTGAAGTTAAGGTAAAAATAATGCTTTGTGTCATCTTTCTTTCTACACCAAATTCCTAAAGATTCAAGATTTTTAATAGCTTTTGTTAATCCACGTAAATAAAATGTAAAATTAGGATAGACTTTTTTTTTTTTTTCTTTTTTTTTTTACTGAGGTGGTGATATATGCTCCCTATTCAATATTGGTCAGTTTGAGAGAACATGCCCAAAGTTCATTAACCTTCCTACTATAGCTGCACTTTAGTGGGAAGTAGTCAAAATCAGTCAACTGCAACTGTTTTGACTGTTGACCCAAATGTGCACACAGGGGCATTTTTGAATGGATTTAATGCTTTTACCAGTCAAAAACGGTTGACTCATTTTGACCTGTAAATGTACTTACTACACATAAGGTTTGACAGTGTTCGATTTTCAAGTGCACTAGATATACCTTGGCAAGTATATCAACAATTTGACTGATTTTGACCCTTGTAGCAGTAAGAGGGTTAATGTTAATTTTTCCATTGAACCTTCAGGATGAGGAACTGTCCTGCTTCGAGTTGTGGGAACATTTCCGATCTGCATTTTTCGGTCCTTCCAGTCATCTTCCACGATCAGCGAGTCTTCTACAGGGTCTTGGCACCATGACTGTAAGTCATTCTAAAATAAAAGTTTGAAAAAAAAACAGACCACGTTACATATTTGTGAAGTTACCTTAGCATAAAAATTCACAATAACAGCTAATCTTTAGTTATTCTAAGATTAACCCTCTATTGTTGCACTTTAATGGGAAGTAGCTATATAGGTCAAAATCAGTCAACTGCCTGTTTTGACTGTTGACCCAAATGTGCACACAGGGGCATTTTTGACTGGGTTTTACTGTCATTTTGACCACCCTCAACCATAGAAGACAATGCTTTTACCAGTCAAAAACGGTTGACTGATTTTGACCCTTGTAGGAGGTTTAAAGTTTGAAAAAACAGACCACGTTACATATTTGTAAAGTTACCTTAGTATAAAAATTCACAATCACAGGTGATGTTTGCTCTTTGGTTTTAATCAATAGTCCTTGTGTTGTGTGGACAAGCGAGGTATCCTCTCCTATCCAGACCCCATCATTGAGAAGGTATTCTTCATGAGTAATCTACGAGATGACAACGACAACAGCTCGGACTCTGATAGCAACTCGTCCGTCTTCACCAACTCGGAGGAGCAGCTGTTGGGCAACAGGCATGGGAGGAAAGGCGTTACCATAGCAGCAAAGGACAAACATCCCGACAACGAAGGTGAGAATCATTGACTTGTTGGTCTCGATTTGTTTCCCCAGGAACGGACTGAGCCACATACTGACAATGTAATGAGCATTATCTGCTTCATGCACTACCTGTAGAGGGCGCCATTTTGGCAGTGTCCATAAGAGCTGTGTGAAGAGAGTTGTGGTATGAGAAGTACCAATATCTGGACTCAAAATGGGCCTTTACACCCCAGTGCGCATCGAAAAAGGACACACAATGCACCCACATACACAAAATGTACCACTATCTCTTGTTTTCTTTGGACAATATGCAGAGTGTAAGGTGTCAAGTGAAATGAAGTTGATGTGGATGCATTTTTCTAGAGATCAATGGCTTTTATAAGTACGCAAGCATGGAGAAAGTACGCAGTACAGGGAAACAGGAAACATAAGCATGAATTTTGTTTCTATTTTCATTCTATAGACTACTTTCCTGAATACCACACGGAAGTCTTAACACTGTCTGCGGACTCAACGGTAAGACGCAGAGTTTGTTTTTATGTTTCGGTTGATTGATTGATTGATTTATTCGTTCATTTATTCATTCATTTGTTAGTTGGATCATTTGTTCGTTTATTTTTTGCATCATGGGAAGAAGTCTGGACAATGATTATCATGGAGGTATTTGGTAATCTTTCCAATGTACAACCAATTTTGTACAAGTGAAGGTACAAAATTGGTAATTACGTGACTACAAAATCACAAAAATATTATCTGAAAGTGAAGTTGGCACCAATCATTCTGAACGATTATATACTCAAGTGTTCTCATTGTAGAGAAAACACAAAAAATATACACCCTTACAAAATCTTTTTCATAATTTCTCTCCTGAATTAGAATCTGCATTGAGACAAATCTTTCACATGTTTGTTTTTTAACCCTCCTACTATAGCTGCACTTTAGTGGGAAGTTGCTATAGAGGTCATAACCAATCAACTGCCTGTTTTGACTGTTGACCCAAATGTGCACACAGGGACATTTTTGACTGGTTTTTGCTGTCATTTTGACCACCCTGAACAGTACCAGACAAGACTTTTATCAGTCAAAAACAGTCGACTCATTTTGACCTGTAAATGTACTTACTACACGTAAGGTTTGACAGTGTTTGACTTTTAAGTGCACTAGATATACCTTGGGAAGTATATCAAAATTTTGACTGATTTTGACCCTTGTAGTAGTAGGAGGGTTAATGTATGTTAATTCAAATTGAGCATACTCATAGATGCAGTTTTACCAGCATTTTCAATGTTTAATGTAAATCTTGATTCAAAATACACATACTCAACAGAAGCAGTTTTACCAACAATTCCAACATTACAGTACCTTCACTGTAACTCCTCAAAATCTATTTATATGGTCTGTGTATGTAAGTAAGCTCATGAATACTGTTTGGAAATGTCTATTGTACAGCAAAACCCAAGAAGTCTACAGTTTGACGAAACTAACTGGGAGAGACACATTAACTCACTCAAGCCAATGGTAAGTAATTAAGTTTCCTTTTAATCAAGGTTACCCCTAAAATGTATGCTTTGTAGGGAGGTTTTAACATTGTATTATTTGATGTATTGCATTTTGTATTGATTGATTGATTCATAGATTTATTGATTTATTGAAAGGAATTAAACAATTGACTTATTGAGTAAGACTAATTGCGGTGACACCATGTGAAATTCTCAATTGAGTAATAATTAGTTCTGAAAAGAACTGGAGTTTACAACTCGACGTTTCGATCAGTATGCTCTGATCGTCCTCAGGAGAATGACTTATTGATTGACATGTATGAAACATAAGTAAAACTTGTAGCTTTGCATGGTGAAGAGGATAAGTAAAGACAATTTGCGGTGACACCACGTGAAAATTCTCTTTTGAGTAGTAATTACTTCTGAAAATAACTGGAAGTTACAACTCGACGTTTCGATCAGTATGCTCTGATCGTCTTCAGGAGAATGCAATTGATTGATTAACTGACATGGATTAAACATTGATTGATTGATTGACAGGGATTAAACATCTTATTAAACACCTGTAATCCTGACACAGTGGAGAGATACAGTCATTTCTTCAACCACGTACATAGCACTGTAAATTCTGATGACACAACACTACCCGCATGGGTAGCTCACAGAAGGTATGTGTACAGTAAATTCAACATCTGTGACCTGTTCCCATGATACGAGCGTAAATTTGTACAATGTTATTTTCTGATATGGACTTTAACAAATGAAATTGTTAAGCTCTTTTCCTACATAATTCAGAAATGCAAATATTTTCCCTTTAACCCTCCTACTGTAGCTGAACTTTTGTGGCAAGTAGCTATAGTGGTCAAAATAAGCCACCCGACTGTTTTTGTCTGTTGAACCAACTGTGCACGCATGAGCATTTTTGACTGGCTTCCTCAACATTACAAGATAGTGCTCTTACCAATCAAAACGGTACAGTTATTCTCGCAAAACATAAATGATCAAAGATTTTTCATAAAACTTACTAAAAAATTGATGATGGTATCAAACATCCCTTGAAATATTTCTGTCTGAGGTGCTATAATTAATCAGATTATTTCACAAATAAATTTGACTTCCAGAGACAAACATTTGAATGCATTTTCATTATTTTCTCGTTAACCCTCCTACTATAGCTGCACATTAGTGGCAAGTAGCTATAGAGGTCAAAACCAGTCAACTTACTGTTGGGCATTGTTGACTGGTTTTTACTGTCATTTTGACCACCCTGAACAAAACCAGACAATGGTTTTACCAGTCCAAAACAGTTGACTCATTTTGACCTGTAAATGTACGTAAGGTTCGACAGTGTTTGACTTTTAAGTGCACTAGATATACCTTGGCAAGTATATCAACATTTTGACTGATTTTGACCCTTGAAATAGGAAGGTTAATGACACAATGAAATGAGCCAAACCATTCACAGGTTGGTTTGTGTAAATAGCTTGATTCTCGTAGAGAATCGATTTACAGATATTTTTCAAACGTATATACTGGCTTTAAAGACTTGATATGTGCTTACTCCTAGATGTATGTGCCAGCTTTCTTACCTGATGGGCTTCAGAGACCAAGCCACACAAATGTATGAGATGGAACAACAGCTGGCCTTATATCAACCAGTGGTAAATATTGGCTTTTTAAAAATGTTTCGCCTATGTTTTTTCGCTATTTTAATGGCAGCTTTCGCTGTTGTAATGGACATTTGATTTTTCATCGGAACATTACCTTAACCCTCCTACACTAGCTGCACAGGTCAATATCAGTCAACTGCCCGTTTTGACTGTTGACCCAAATGTGCACACAGGGGCATTTTTGACTTGTTTTTACTGTCATTTTGACCACCCTGAACAATACCAGACAATGCTTTTACTAGTCAAAAATGTAAGACTCATTTTGACCTGTAAATGTATTTACTATACATAAGGTTTGACAGTGTTTGACTTTTAAGCGCACTAGATATATTTTGGCAAGTATATCAACATTTTGACTGATTTTTACCCTTGTAGTAGGAGGGTTAAAGAATAAAAATGCTGCAAAATTACCCATGTACTTGTACAAGGAAGCCTTGCCGCGACTATGGTGCTTGTGTCCTTGAGCAAGACACTTTACCATAATTGCTGCGAGGGCCGAATTGAACCCAGCCACTGGGGATGTACAAGCCAGTGTATGCTTAGTGCTGGTCCCAAGCCCGGATAAATGGGAGGGTTACATCAGGAAGGGCATCCGGCGTAAAACCTATGCCAAAATCAAATATGCGGATCATGATCCGCTGTGGCGACCCCTAACGGGAGCGGCCAAAAGAGGACAACAACTTGTACAAGTAATTTTGTCAACATTTGCCTCATTTGTATGCATATGATTTAGCAGTAGCTTGTAAAGAAAACATTGCCTCATTTATGTATGTGTGATTTAGCAATGTGTTGTTTTAAAATTGCATCATTTGCATGTGTGTTATTTAGCATTCTGAAGTGGAGGAGAATCACAGCCGTCACCTCCACAAGGCGCGTTCCTTCATCAAGAAACGCACCCCACTGCCTCACATCTTGTCTGTCCTTATGAAGGACTCCAGAGGAGGTAAATAAAAATAAAAAAATCCATTTTAAACTTTTCTTCCCATTCAAAAAGGCCAGTGTCAATTTAATTTTCGGAAAGAATGTAGAATACAACCGCCACTGTTCTATCAAAGTATGACAAATAGACATAGATTTTCCTTTAAAAGCTGATAGAGAACACACTAAAGAAGAGGAAAGTGTAGTCAAGTGAGGATTGGAAATGATATTTTGGGAGATTTTGAGCAATCAATGTATGCACATCCAGTGAGATGTTGGCCATTTTGTCGTCTGCTAAAAGCTCATGCTTAGACATTGCGCACAAGTGGTGTTTGGGTTCGACATTCTTTCCGAATTTTCATTTGGGAACATGCGAAACACTTACAAAGTGCGTGAGTCAGCACGACACGACACGATCTTCGTCACTTTGATTGGTTCAATTCCGGGTGTCACATGCCGGTTAAATGTAACAGCTGGGCATGTAACACATGTGCTGCTCTGATTTTGATAAGGTTGGTCTTTACCAGAAAGAGAAAAAACAGAGCTTGCCTTAATAAATGACGCCAATAGTACACACTAGTACCAGTGCCTCGACTACAATTGTGGCTGTGTAAATAGCGCCCTCGTTAGGCTATACCCAGAGCCAATAAGTAAATTTTATGGAGGTAACAGGGTTTGTGTGTTGTAAATTTTATGTCATTTAATGGCGGTTTGACACCCTGCTTTCCAAATAGGTCAACCAAGGTTTCAAATAACTGTATTTCCATTTAATGCTGAGTTAATTAATCACCAATTAATTAAATCTTTAGGACAGATTTTATTATCATACCTGCACTGTACACAAATGATATGGACAGAGCTGAAACGGACAAAATAAATGTGTGCCATTTATTCATTTGTGCACAAATAAAATGCCAAAATATTCTGAAAATACAGGGTCTGTGACCTTAAAATGAGCTTGTGCCACCTCATTAATGTGTCCTCTATCATACTAAGTGAAGTCTGTTTGTAAAAGGTTAAGGTTTTTGTAGAAAAAGTGCAGTTATGATAGTAAAATTCGTTTAATCATTATTATTATAACTTACAATTTGCTGGGAGCAATGTCACCTCCTGCTTGGCTACTGGCGGGGCGTCGACATGGGCCAGAGACCAGGCCTACCCACACTCACCACATCACACTTCACACTTCACACACACACACACACACACACACACACACACACCCTCACGCACATTGATTTGTGGGGTATTCCTTTGTTCGTTCTATTATCCCTTTTCCTTATAATTCTCCTGTGGGGTACAAGATTTTCTATAGTTACCTTGTGGGGTCCAATTGTTCTATTGTGTTTTGGACCCCACAACGAATGGTGTGTACGTTCACACACACACACACCCTCACACACACACACACACACTGACTTTCCTGTGTAACTTCCAACTGGTATTCTGTTTGCTCTCACACATTAACTCTCATTCTGGACAACCAGTACTTGCTGCTTGTTCAAGCACACCAACTACATTTCACTGAGATTCCTCCCTGGATTCCTGTGAGATTCCAGAGAGACCCAGCCCTTCATAACAAAGGATATAATAAGTCTAGTCCTCCAGTGAAGTGCCTTTGTGTTTTAACAATAGGACATGTTGTACAGTGGCACTTAATCTGATAAATTGGCTTTTATATACAATGAGAACACTCACACAGTAACATTCAATTCAATTCATTGAAACATGTATTTGTGTCTCAGGTCCTATTTTTTGGATAGTAAAAATAAGTTTACAAAAAACTGAATTATTGACTTCATAAAGACAAAAATTTGATATTAGAATTAATTCAAGTAATCTTAATGCATTTTCCTAATGGCATAAAGAAATTAGCTGGAGTGCCATGGTCGAGCGGTTTAGTGCCTCGGATTTGTGTTCTGATGGCTGAGTCGTCAGAATGTGGGTTCGAATCCCAACCGCGACCATGGTGCTTGTGTCCTTGAGCAAGACACTTTACCATAATTGCTTCTCTCCACCCAGGGGTAAAATGGGTACCTGTGAGGGCAGAGTTGGTTCTTGTGTTTGATTAGCCCTATATGCGCTGAAATGGCAGCAATTGAGCTGTATACTCCCCAGGGAGCTGAGATGGTTTCAGGAACGATTTATGAGCCTGATGAGCAGGGGTAATAATATAATGCGCCTTGAGCACCAGTTTGGTGGATATGTGCGCTATATAAGTCCACATTATTATTATTATTATTATTATTATTATGAAGACAGTTATTCTACATTGAAATGACTACAAATATATTTACACTTTTTTCTGTTAACAATAAAATGAAATATAAAGCTAAAAATTTCACATGTTGGTTTCTGTACCAGTGGTGTAGTCAAAGGGGGAGGGGGCGGGGTTTGGGCAGGGGGCAGCCGCCCCAAACTTGTTGGCAAAAAAGTGCCTGTCAGTAAATTCAAAAACTTGTAGGTATTTCTGATTGACATAATTTGAGTTGTATTTTGTGTAAATTCATCGGGCAAGCTCAGTGGTTGAGAGGTTAAGACGTCTGCACTAGTAAACAGGGGGTTGTGGGTTTGAATCCCGCCTCAGTCTCCTGTGAAGGTTTTTTTTATTTTTTACAGACACTCGCAAAGCACTGAGTATACAGTGCTATACACACATCGATATAGGGCAGAATTAAATCAATTAAATTTATCCCCCCCAAAATGTTTGTCTCCCACTCTGAAAATCCTGGCTAGGCCACTGTTCTGTACACATCTCTTGATTATTTTTACAAAGTATGGATGTATTTCATACAGATATTTTACCAAAAGTGGGAGCCAAGGGTCATGTTCAGCATAACCAAAATGGTTATTGTAATACTGTTATACATATTAAAGGAAGGTACGACATTGGTAATAACCAAATAATTGAATTAACCAGTTTATTATCTACAAACTTGACTTATCAGTCATCCTGAGAAATTGATTTTGTCTGCAGTGCTTTCATCTTAGAGAAAACAGAAATTGTTATGTCAAATTTTAAAAAATTGCAAAACATAAAAACAGGAAAAATGTTTTAAAGTTATTTTTTTCCCCAAAAATGTGAGAACCTATTGTAATGAAATAATTGTAATGAAATTTAAACAGAAAAAATGGAGAATTAGCCATTGCAAACTGCTTACCAACCTGTAGCAAGTTCTTTCTCAAAGGCCTTTGAGAAAGATCCTGCTAGGGCCAATAACATTGATTTTGAAATTTAAACAGGTTAGTTTTTTCTCAACTAGAGCTGACATGAATGTACGTTACTGATAACCAATGTTGTACCTTCCCTTTATTAGTAGTATGCTTCTGTACTAATGACGGCTCTTTTAATTCATCATGTTCTTCAGGCACAAACCAGTTGTTGACCGAGGGCACTGCAGAGTTAGTCCTCAGTCTTTGTACAGACTTCTGGGATGGATCCGGCCTTTGCCCTTTAGATGACAATGACAGGTAAGAAAATGGCATTTAACATTCGTAAATGATCCAAAAAATTCAGACATCCCTTGAAATCTTTCTTACTGAATTTTTACTGAATTCCAAATCAGGAAAAACAAATTTATTCAAAAATTTTGCATAGCAAAACTTTTAAGCGTGTATGTATGTAGTACTTATTTTGTAATGGACAGTTCAAGTTAATGACAGTGCAGTGCTATAAACATGTACTACACAAACAATGTCCATAGTACATAAAACATGACTCGTAGAAACACAAACAGATTTGATCATTTTGGGCTGTAGAAGCCAACAAACATCACAGATTAACGAATGCAATGGAAAACTCTCCACTAGCAAGAGTTGCTTATACAGGTTGGATTCAATCAAATTAGCTCAAAATTGGACATTTACCACGATGGAAATGGTGGCGAAACCACAAACATTCAATTTTTGTTTGACTACTAGTAAAACAGGGCCACATAATCAATAGGCTTACGAAGGTGACCAAGTGCGTCAGGTAAAACGGTCAATCTCTGTCCAAATTTTCCAGGAAGAAGATTCTTGATTTCTACCAGCGTGCTGCCCTGTCCTCCTACTGTTATGCCCTCTCCTATCAGCCCATGGTGGACTCCTTTGCTCACAATTTTGATGACGTCTACATTGAGTTACCTGCCGGGGGAAAGAATGGCAAATTACCCGCTGAGTTCAACAGCTTTGGCATCGCCAGGTGAGATGAGCTGAAGACAAAATTATAAAAAAATTAATAAATAAACTGAGAAGTTTTAAGAGAAGGTACAACATTAGGTTAAAATACCCGATTACAGCATGACAGAATTATTATCCAAAAGGTAACTCGATGTGAAGATTGTTAAGGTACCAATCGTTCTGTCTGTCTGGTGGAGTCTAGTTATCAGTTTTGATTTGTGGTAACACCATGTGGTTTAAATCTCAACTATCACGAAGTGAAATTGTGGTTCTGATGAGATCCATATATATATAATTTTTCTATGGATCTTCTGATAAGAACCATTTAGGTCTTCCGTATAGGTTCTTATGAGATCCATATATATATAATATATATATGGATCTTCTGATAAGAACCATACAAGTTTTCCATATAAGTTCTTATGAGATCCATATATATATAATATATATATGGATCTTCTGATAAGAACCATACAGGTATTCCATATAGGTTCTTTTGAGATCCAAACCACATGGTGTTACCACAAACTGAAACCGGTATCTTTTGAACACAATAAGCATACAATTATAAGTTTCAATATTTGATAGGTTACCAGCCCAAATTGTCCACAATATAATTAAATCTTGGCTGGTTGTAAGGTGAAGTTTGCTCGTACCAACGGAATGGAAATAGGTCAGCTGCTTAGCAGCTCTGTTGACAAAGGAATGTCTCATTTGTAATGGATATCTGTTTCATAGATCCTCCTGGGATGTTGACATGACAACCGCTCATCAGCATAGAAACAATGGTACAGAGGGAGAAGGAGGAACTGGAAGGAAATATCACAGTCTGGACTCTGCTATGGATATGCCGGGCAACATACGAGATGCTGGAGACTGCCTCAGGTTTGTTAGTCACGCTAGATGAGGAAGCTTATTTTGGAGGGGCGGGGGGACAGAGGTAGGGAAGAGAAACACAAGTTTTGCGGCGTTAAGTTGACATTCCATGCAAATGCTTTCATACCAACCACTGACTTGTCAGGCCACAGACCCTCTAGTCTGTCATACTTTTCAGAAGAATTCCTGGATACGCAACACTGACTAGTCTGGCCACAGACCCTCTGGTCTGGCTGCATGCCACTATAGCGTGCAATGTGTTTCTTGCAAATGTCATAAATTGTATTGCTAAAATCAATTTCAGTAAGCGAATTCAGGTTTTATTGCTGAAATCAATTTCAGTAAG
The DNA here is from genome assembly GCA_029582265.1 of Zoroaster sp. YZ-2022. NCBI lineage: Eukaryota > Metazoa > Echinodermata > Asteroidea > Forcipulatida > Zoroasteridae > Zoroaster > Zoroaster sp. YZ-2022. Next base: position 2,498,743 of record CM055819.1, read on the forward strand.
CAAATTCCGGTTTTACCAGCTGCGTCCACTGTGAAAATATTTTGTAAAACTAGATTCTTAAATAAGACATAAATGTTTGCATGGTGGAACGTTCCGAGGAGAATCTGTAGGTTAACTGGACAGTGTGTTCTGACCTAAACGTCGATTTAACCGACAGATTCTCCTCAGAACCGCAAAACTCAAGAGGGATTATTACATGGTGATACCGCAACTGTCCTCGAACGTAATTTGTATGTCTTCACCTTCCATTCTGACCTACAGAGCTCAGTGTGGTCAGATCTTTATCGGCATGGTGGCAATGAACTACCATGCTAAGGCTAATGTCGTCACTCTGATTGAGAATCTGGACCATGCCTGCATCCGCTTTGTAAATTTCTCCAGGGACCAAGAGCTTAGAAGTAGAGTAAGTATATATAATATTGGAGTCTTATAGAGTGCGAAATCCATCAAGATGTGATATTATATGTGCTTTACATTATCACCCCTGGTCATTGGGCCAATATCAATCCTTAAACTTTCTCATTACTGCAAATTGAACACATATTCAAATATTTCCTTGGTTGTTTACATTCCTGATGTATGAATCAGCGTTAATAATAAAAACACTCCATGTTGTAAAGTTGTAGGATAATGTTCTTAATATAGGCCACTTTTTCAAAATAACTTTCAGGGAAATTTCTTGTGCGCAGGTATTTTCTGAAAAAATGGGTCTAGAGGCTGGGTGGAACTGCCACATCTCCCTGCAGAGCGAATCAAACAGCACTACATCCAACGGTAGCTTCTCCCGTCAGCACTCAGACCCCTCCTCCTCCATCAAGAGCAACCCCTCCTCCTCCATCAAGAGCAACCCCTCCAGGAAGAGCCTCGAAGTGGCAGCTAGCCTCTCAGATCACTCTAAAGAGGTCCAGATGGATGCTGTGAATCTCAAGGTCCTGTGGCAAGGGGAGGAGAAGAAGAAGACAGCTGGAGATGCCTCTACGGACAAAGTGGACAACGGCAGAGAACGGACGAGTTCGGGAGGGAAGGAGAAACGAAAGAAGACAAGAGGAGTTGAGTCTGTCGAATGCAGAGATGCCGCGGTGAAGATAGAAGAGAACAAAGGAGGTTGCGGTGATGATGAGGATGAGCAGACTACAGAGACATCCAAACTACTCCCAGCATCCCCACCATCTTCTCCAAGTTCTGTGTTGCTGTCCTCTGCCGCCGAAACAAAAGTGCAATCTCAGAACGCCGAAATCTCGGGTTCTGTTGGACAAAAGGACAAGGAAAATGCCAAAGAATGGACATCGACTACCGATGAAACTATTAGTAAGCCACAAAGGATAGCCCAAGATGATGCAAATTGCAGAGGTGTAAAAGAAGATGAAGAAGATGAAGTACCCGATGAGACGTCCAACCTCCTTCAGGGATCCACAGCGCAACCTCTGGCAAATCGGAAACCCTCCAATGATGTGACACAGAAGCCGCACACCCATCCTCACTTCTCAGAGACCACACTGCCCAATGTTCACATCTCGGAGGAACTGGAGGTGTCCACGGGGCAACCCAGCGACAACAAATCAAACCAGGAGTTTCTTAGCGAAGACATGCTGTCACTGAGGACGAGGAACATCTCGGAGACTCGCACGATGAGCGACGATGTGGAGACACTGAGCCACGTGACTGAGAGTGAGACAGCTGTGGGTTTTGACATCTCCAACAGGGTGAGTAGTCGGCCTCCACTCCACTTTCATACGGCTGCTATGGTAAAGCGGCAAGTTTCAGAGAAAAAATGGAAATTTCCTTTACAATTTCCCGAGGTGTCAATAGAGGGCAGTGTTGTTTCTAAATTGAGGGCACCTCGGGCAAATTAATTTCTCAGTTTGTCTGAAACCAGCACCGTCTATTCAAAAAGGATGCTTGCAAGTTAATCTAAGGAAAGGATGAAGATTAAATATAATGTATAGGAGCTTCAAGCAATTTTTTTGCCAACATGGCCTGAGATTCAATTGGAATTTCTTTCCTGTTAAATCACACATATCCAATACACATATTCATGGCCAAGATCGTATTTTTTCTTGAGCTACGCAATATTTGTTTTATCTGCTGTGCATTTATTAACCCTCACTCCCTCGGCCCATTTGCTTACACATAACCTGAATCCTTCCTAACTCCCTCGGCCCATTTGCTTACACATAACCTGAATCCTTCCTAACTCCCTAGGCCCATTTGCTTACACATAACCTGAATCCTTCCTAACTCCCTCAGCCCATTTGCTTACACATAACCTGAATCCTTCCTAACTCCCTAGGCCCATTTGCTTACACATAACCTGAATCCTTCCTAACTCCCTCAGCCCATTTGCTTACACATAACCTGAATCCTCCAAAATCCTTCTGTAGTAAAGCAAGCACATGACATGTATGCACACATGTGTTTCTAATCTGTGATACATGTACATGGCCAGGGACCCTCCCTGCATGCATGGAGCAATAAACAGTGTCCACTGACCCAAGCACTGACCTTGCAATCACTACAACAAACATGGATGTACATGTACCATGGAAAGGCAAGTATGCCTAATAACCTCAATCCTCCAAAATCCTTCACAATCCTTCACTTTAGCAAAGAGGATTTTGGAGGATTTGGGAAGGTTAGGGTTAATCTGCCATTGATTTCAATGGTCTGATTTCAATTATTGATAGGCCAAACTTCCTCGCGGTATTGAGAATATCCGACCACACCTTGAGAAGTATGATAACGTACCGCTTCTCGTTCCTCTCTTCACTGATGTCACCCCAGAAAGTAAGTCAGCAATATAATAATAATAATAATAATAATAATGTCGGGCATTGTAAAGCGCTTTTAAACAAGGTATCAAAGCGCTGTACATTATTACCCCTGCTCATCAGGCGCATAAATCATTCCAGAAACCATCTCAGCTCCCTGGGGAGTATACAGCTCAATTGCTGCCATTACAGCGCATATGGGCTAATCAAACACAACAACCAACTCTGTCCTCACAGGTACCCATTTACTCCTGGGTGGAGAGAAGCATTTATGGTAAAGTATCTTGCTCAAGGACACAAGTACCACGGTCGCCGTTGGGATTCGAACCCACATTCTGACGACTCAGCCATCAGAACACAAATCCGATGCACCAAACCGCTCGACCATGGCACTCCACAATGATTTCAGTTAAAGAGTCACTCTTAAAGTGTACACTATTGGTAAAACATCCATACTTTATAAGAACATGTCCATATTTGTTTCATAGCTAGTATACAGTTCAGTATCTGTAAATGCATCCATACTTTATAAGAATCACACGTCAGTGTAGGAAAAATATCAGTTGTTTATCACCCGACGCAAGAATTAACTAACCTATATATATCGCGGAACCCGCTGCTATATAGGATTCCAGCCAGCCAATCGTCATCGGGCAAGCTCGGTGGTCGAGAGGTTAAGACATCTGCACTAGTAAGCAGGAAGTCATGGGTTTGAATCCCGCCCGAGTCGCCTGTGCAGTTTTTTCACAGACACTCGGAAAGCACTGAGTGTGCAGTGCTATACACTAAAAATTATTGCACATGAGACAATAATATTTCAAGCAATATTTGATACTATCATCAACTTTACTTTGTTATTTTGTTTGTAAAGCGCCTTCATCTAGTTTATAAGATGTTTGCGCTTTATAAGGAATCTTCTGTTATTATACAAGTAAGTTTTAGTTAAAACTGTGATAATTTGTTAGATTACCAGTTGTAAAACGCAAAAACGGAAATTGTTTTAACAGTTTATCGTTGTTTTTTGTTTCAAAAACTTTAGCTCCTATTGTGGCTTTAAACTCAGTGACCTCTGGTTATCTATAATTTGTTTTGAACTCGATACTTTTCCAGCGACTCAAGAGATGTTGAAGATAATGCAGGACTACGGGGAGGTGGTCTGCTGTCTGGGAAGTAACGTCAACTTGGCCAATGTGCCGTTGTTTGCACAGGCTGATATCAGGTTGGTTCTCAAGCTAAGTTCCTCTGACGAGGGTGGCACCCAAACCCATATGTATTGATGCAAAGTTTTCCTCCAAGAAAATAAATCACTTACCGTTCCCTCTTTTCAATTTGAATCACAGCATCGGAGTGGAACCTCTGTACCCGCACACCTGTCTGCATCAGACCCAGCCAGAGTACAAGATGGCAGACGTCCCACACTGGCACACTCCCGTCGGCCTTGGTAGTCTTCTGACAAGTCTGCCTTGCTCGTTGTCATTCTGGTGGAGTAATATCAGCTTGATCAGCCTCATACGAGAAGTAAGATGATATGCTATCATCGACTGCATCAGCTGCTTGAGATAAATCTATTTTGGAAGATTATTTGCAGAAAGCTTTAAAGCATAACAATTTCTAAATGCCCCTTTTCTAAATAGGATAGCCCATCTAACAAGCACAAATACATAGCATATTAACTTTTCTGGGACCATTCATTTTCCAGGCGAGGGGGTTGTGCACCGCCATCGGTACCGTCTTCACCTTCTTGATGTTCGCCCTTCTTTCCATCACGGTGACCCAGCTCCTGGCCTCGATCTTCCTCCTGCCGCCGCCGCTCAGCGGCCGCCACGTCCTCTGGTTGGCCGTTGTGCTTGCCCCGGCGCTGTCCGTGTCGTTGCTCAACTCTCAGCTGAACCACCAGATGATGACCAATGCGACGGGGAAGAATCTCAGGCATAAAGATTACCAGGTACCAGTGGTGGTGATTTCTTATAACGATTGGGGTTGAGGGGGGGGGGGGGGGGGTGTGCGGAATTGTAAGGAGGAGGACCCTATGACTGACCCCCCCCCCATTCCTTTTCCATCTATATTAACATGGCCATATGAGCAGCTTTTCACTGTTATTTTTCTTTTTGTTGCAGGTGATTAAGCTTTACATGTTCTATTTTTTCGCTCGGTTTGTCGTCACGGTTTTCATCTCATTGCTGTGCCACGCCCTCGTGCTGAGCGCCTTCTGCCGAAAGACGGCACTGACGAACCATTCTTGCCATTTCTTTTTTGGAAACAGGTTAGTTATTTAAGCGCATTCAAATCGAAAACCGTGTTTTTTGCTTTTCTACCAAACATTTATGTTTTCATTGGAAAGGAAAACAAACACGTTGAAGATATTTCACAAGATAGAATCTCAGTTTAGTAGTAATGTGTCCAAATAAATTTATGAAGGGACCCACAATAAATTCATTTCCAGGAATATTTACTCTAAAACTAGGCTTCTGTTGATTATTTTGAGAAGTGTGTCATTTTAACCAGTTCGCGTCGGAGGCCGTGTATACACGCAATTTTTTTTTGGACAGCGGATCGCGTCTAAACACACCACAGGATTCTCGGGAATATTTGTATAGATTCCCGGTCGACGTGGCAACGAGCCATAAGCATACAGTGGAAGACGCGTTCTCCCCGGTCACGCTCTGGTGAGCACCGTTGGTCGTGTTTGTGCGGTAAAAATAAACCCGCCACGGGGTTCGGAAAAACTTTTTTATTCCCGGTGCGAACTGGTTAAAGCATTTGTTTTTTTCTTTCCTCATGTTAAATCACAAACATGTCCAGTGATGGTTGTCAGGAAACTAGCTCTTGTTTTTTCCTGATACTGAATGACAGATTAGACTAGTGCCTGAAACAATGTTTCAAATGAAGCCAGGTCTTAATTATTTCTTTATCAGAAATGACACCTTTCCATGGAATGGACTGAGAGAGAGGTATCCATCCTATCAGCTGGTCCTGGCACAGAACATCCAGACAACTCTCTTACTTTTCTTCTTTAGTAAGTAAACAAATCAAATTTCTTGGGGCATGCGTAGCCATGGGAGACATGTTGTAATTATAGGATAAAGGGAATGTACAGTGTTAACAATGTTGGCAAAACTGCTTCCAGGGGTATGCCTACTCTCTTTGAATCAAGATATACATTAAAGGGAAGGTACAAACTTGGTAATGTTGGCAAAACTGCTTTTAAAAGTATGCTTACTCTCTTTGAATCAAGATATACATTGAAGGGAAGGTACAACATTGGTAATGTTGACCAAACTGCTTCTATGAGTATGCTTACTCTCTTTGAATCAAGATATACATTGAAGGGAAGGTACAACATTAGTAATGTTGGCAAAACTGCTTCTATGAGTATGCTTACTCTCTTTGAATCAAGATATACATTACAGGGAAGGTACAACATTGGTAATGTTGGCCAAACTGCTTCTATGAGTATGCTTACTCTCTTTGAATCAATATAGGCATTTAAGGGAAGGTTCAGCATTGATCATGTTGTTAAAACCATCTGTAATCTCCCTCAGTTCAGATCTTCTCTGTGACTTGTATTGTTTATTTCTCTGTAGTAGCTATGGGCGACCTTCATAAAATAAATACCTTCCAGGAGTCCACATTTTGTATTCAGATTTCTTATTTCTTTCTGTAGTTACTACATCTGTTAGCTACGTCCATAGTCTGAAACCACTGTGGAAGAAACATCCCTTCACCAATCGCCTGTGGTGTGTTACCGTACTTATTCTGTGAGTATAGATGGATTACTCAAACTTACTCATGGCCTGTGTTTTGGATTATTTCCCTGGGGGTTCCTGGCAAATTTTGCATTCAGTCTGAAAAACTATATTTTCCTGAAAGAAAGGAGAACAAATGAATAAAAGGGACCAAACTTTTTTTAAATTTGCCTTTCCACAAAAATGCCAGGCAATCATTAGTAAAAATAGTTGTATAGAAAGAAATTGTGCTTTGTAACTGATCTGTTTTTATTAAATACTCAAAGCAGGTACACTCAAAAGTATTTATATTTTTCTTTCATTTTTTTTCAAAGCCTTTTGTTCCAGATCATTTATTTTGTACTGGACATTCGGATATGGACAATGGACACAGCCAGTGGTCAATCGGTCACTCTTGCTGATGTACCCCTAGAGGTTTGGCTCATTGCCTTCCTATGGCCACTGGTCATCATCGTGTTGAACGAAGCGGTCAAGCTTATTGAAATCAGGTAGGAATTAAAGTGAAGGTGCAACGTTAGTTGTAACTAGATGATCAAATTAACAAATCTAGAAACTTACTTGGTTTCAAGTTGGTACACGTATCAATCAACCCTGGGAAAGTATTTCATCTGTTATGTATATACACCTGTACAAATCATTTAATCTTGCTTAATTTCTTAAAGACTCTTGATAGTTATTCCAATAGGAATGTTAATGTACCCATTCTGGTTCAATTTTCAGGGTGTTCGTGAGATGGCAGAGACGCAATCAGCTCCAGTTTGGTACCAAACTGGGCATGAATTCTCCATTCTAGTCAAGAAGACTAACATAATTTACCCAACAATTTCACATGTTGTTGGCTTAATAGAATGCTTATATTTATAATTTTTATTTATTTATTTATTTTTTTTTTGGGGGGGGCGGCTTATCTGTAACTGTAACACTGTGGCTATGGGATGTTTTTGGGGAGGGCCGAGGACCAAAACCACTATGCCCCAAACCCCTATTTAATCTGCAATGTGGTTACAGGCCAAAATCTAATGTTGTAGAACATACTTATATGCTGCAGTACTGGTGAACAAGGATAACCATATTATCTTGTACTGTATTTATTGCTTTGCCATTCATATTTGCACAGTACTTTATGTGTTCAAAGTCGTACATAATTGAACAGTATTTTGTACATTTTTGTAGTGAAATCTATCTATATATGAGCTTGACATTGTATGCATGATGTTGCTGTCAAATTGTAAGCACTGAAGTTTTTTTTTTTTCTTCTGCAAAATCACAACAGTTAAGCCTGGTATATTTTTCCGTCACTAGAGGTAAGCCATGGACAAAATTGGAAACGTTTGCAATGGGTAAGCCTACAACAGCTTAGCCTTGTGTTTTTTCTCCCAAAATATCTAAATGGGTTAGACCTTATAGTTTTTATCCAAATATGTGGTAAGCCTTGTGATTTTGTTCACAAGAGGTAAGACTGAATGTTTTTTCTTTGCAAAATCACAAGGGGTAACCTTGAAATTTTATTTCAAAAATCCATTATTTTCCCCCCCAAAATCACAATTTGTTTAAACATGGCAAGGGTGTAATCTTGCATTTTTGAGAGTATTTATTTTGTGAAAGTAAAAAACAAACAATATCCCACCTGTTGACCAGTGGATATTTATGATTTAAAGCAGTATTGTCACGATCACAGGCATGAGAATGGAGTTTTGCAAAAAAGAAGGAAAATATAATCCAGGCTTATATTAGATTTTGGTATATGAAAACCTTATAGGATGGCTATTTTTATCATTGAAATCTCTTGTAATTTGGATTTTAAAAAATAAATAAAAAATAATAATAATCCCAGGAAATTTTTGGATTTTGGTAAATGAAATCCTGAAAGGATAGCTATTTTGGGTATTAACTTCATTAACATCTCCTGTAATTTTGTGTACATTATGACCTGTCCAATATAATAAAATATAATTTTCAACACATATTAAAACAAATCTTACAAAGACTTGGTTTTATTATATTATGCTTACCAATACTTTCAGTCCAGTCATGAATCATAACATCATTTCAGCACATAAGTTACAGAAAGACTGACAGCAATTATACTGGGTAAAATTCTCAAGAGTGTGCAAGAACAAAATAATAGTTCAAAATCAAACTAGCTAAGTTTACGAAAACAATCGCCGATTAGAGAACCAGCAAACAGAACTTTATCACACCAATTCCATTTCCATTTATTTGATAGTTTTGTCGATTTCATTAACATTCACGGCGGAACCACGCGGCTGGACGTAAGTAAGTTTGAGCGCCATTTCTATCGTCTGCAAACTCTATCGCATAGAAAGTTCCTGCTCTCGCGCGCGAAGACTGTGTTGCAGATAGACTTGACAGTAAGTCGGTTCTACGTCCAGCGCTAGCACTATGGTGCATACATCACGCGCACCACACACAAAAATACATGTAGGACTGTTAATCACAGTCTACGGAACGTAGAGAGAATTTGGTTGTGATCAATACTCTTTTGCGCAGTGCCCCGCGTTGTGTGTAAAGCGAATCGTTGTATAATGTACTTCTTTGTTAAAACAAATTCTCCGTACATGCGTATTCCAGTGACGTCAACATTCAGAGAGGGGAAAAACACGAACACATAACGTACACGTACACATAATACGGCTGCGGCATCAATCAAATAGGTCGCTACATTAAACAACACTTTTCCTGGATACAATTTTCTGCTGTAAACACTAAGTTTATCGGGTGACAAAGTTAAATTTTCACTTACTTTTTTCACATGTTTTCTGAGCTAACCCCTATACAACCTACCCCCCAAATTTTATATCAAATTCACACTGAACTCGGAGACCACATATTTGGAGGTGAAAAATCCGGAAGATTCTCATGCCTGCGATCAGAGCAGACTTTCAACAGAGCATGGAATCGGTAAAACTTGTAGCTTTGCATGGTGAGGATGATAAGTAAGACTAATTGCGGTGACACCATGTGGAATCTCAATTGAGTAGTAATTAGTTCTGAAAAGAACTGGGGGTACAACTCGACGTTTCGATCAGTATGCTCTGATCGTCCTCAGGAGAATGCCGGACTCTGGAAAATGCTGCTGCTTAAGTAGACTGCTGGAGGATCATCCCATGAATGGATGCTGGAGGATTAGTTCGTTGAGCATGGAATCGATGTCTTAGTTTAAGATGAACACAGTGACGGCAAATTACTGGCTCATTTATACAGCAGCAACGGTAATATGACCTTATCATGCGGGAAATTATTTTCAGTCACTGAGTTAATCTAAAACAAGCACTCCAATTCCATGCCCCTTTAAAGATTTTGTTGAATGGTATAATGGGAGCACTTTAGAAAAACTAAATGTAACAGAACCTTGAAATATTTAATGAGCTTTGTACCACAATAAAAATAAAAAACTTTAATTATATTATAAGGAAATGTTCAGGAGCTCAAGCCTTTGTTTAAAGACGCCTTGCCTGTGTTTGTCTGTCACAGGTTATTCAAGGCAATGTTCTGCTTTTTCTGAAATTTCACCAAAAACAAAAAATCATCGGAGGCATATTGTAACATTAACCCTAACCTCCCCAAATCCTCCAAAATCCTCTTTGCTAACGTGAAGGATTTTGGAGGATTGAGGTCATTAGGCATACTTGCCTTTCCATGGTGCATGTACATCCATGTTTGTTGTAGTGATTGCAAGGTCAGTGCTTGGGTCAGTGGACACTGTTTATTGCTCCATGCATGCAGGGTGGGTCCCTGGCCATGTACATGTATCACAGATTAAACATGTGTGCATACATTACATGTCATGTGCTTGCTTTACTACTTTAGGATTTAGGTTATGTGTAAGCAAATGGGCCTAGGGAGTTAGGAAGGATTCAGGTTATGTGTAAGCAAATGGGCCTAGGGAGTTAGGGTTAATAATAAAGTTCTGAAATGAAATGACAGGCATCACCATAAATGAATTAAAGTGAAACCATTCTTCTGACAAGGATTTTTTTTAAATATTTATTTTAAACCTTTTTTCTTATACATTTTCAGAGGTCAAAAACAGGGATGCATCTCAAGGAAAATTACTTAAAATAATCGCATTGTTGTAATATATGAATTTACACATGGACACAAAATGTGCAAATTGTATTACTTTTCTGTTGAAAGAAACATCAGAAGATGTTACTATTTTTAACGTGTATTACATATTGTCCAAAAAAAAACGTATGTATGTGCATATTTTTGGAAACACGACAATAAAAATGTGTGTGAAAATAGAAGTAGAACTGAAAATGTCTTCATTCTAAGATGCCCATTCATCTTCAAGTCATTGGCTAAAGTTTAAAGCCAATCAGTGAGCACCAAGGTACAAGACAATGGAATAAGTTCTGACGTTTTCTTCTGAATTCCGGCGCAACGTCAAACCGAAAGTCGCGGATGTGTAAATGGACCTTTATGTCGCAACGCACAATGCATTATTATAGACAAAATAAGCATTGTCTAAAAATGTTATTGTCACCTTGGTAGGTGGTTCAAGACCATGTTTTCATCGTCCAGGCTTGTCAAAAGTCCAAACCAGAGAATACTAGCACTCAAAGGGTCCAATTTGTATGCAAGCTGCTCTCCATCTATCTATGTCCTCGTGTCATGCAAAGGAAAGAAGCAAATACCGCCCTCTACAGGCTGCAACCGCAGATGAAACACCCTTATGCTAAAACTCCATGTGTAGTAGAATTGCCTGTTACCACCATCTGAAGTGTGCATATGCTCTGTTGGCCTCACATTGTTTGTGTAGGTCATGTTTTCTCTTGACGACTTTACCCTAAAACACCCAAATATTGAACAAAACAAATAAAAATAAGACATCATTTCACAGAATATAAAATGGCCATGAAAAATTTAACCCCACCCCCCCAACCCAATATTTGAATCACAATCCAATATCTACATCTAGTACTTTTGCTACATGTAAAAACTTAATTTTAAAGGGCTCAGACTTGGGCCCGACCTTTGTGACTTGTGACACGGACCGTCATGACTCAAGACTCAGACTCGACACTAAGGACTTGGACTGAAGGTTTGAAAACAAATCTACTGATCATACCGTGTTGTTGTATGCATCCAGCAGTTCCTGGGACAACTTGGCCGGCATTTGGACCTTTAGTGATTTGGTTTTGCACTCTTCTAAGATCCACTTCATGGCTAGGAAGCGTTGTCTACTAGGTGTCAAGGGAGTGGGTACCTAGAAAATAGCAGGGAGAAAAACAAAACATAATTCAATATTTTAAGTATATTTGACAATCTAATAGCAGATCATAACTGTCATGTACATGTAAGAAGACTATCATTCTGGTAATGAAACCAATGATTCTTCAAATGTGCTTTAACCCTAAACCCCTAGGTATTCTGGCTAGGAACCTTCCTGAATCCTCCACAATCCACCAGTGCACTTTTGGAAACATGCCCTTATCTTCAAAATGCATTTTCGTTGATCTTTCACATTCAGCACTTATGGCTTGTACTTGCCAGGTAGTAATTTTGTCCCATTTGAAGAGGTAAAAGTACCAGTTTCTAACAGTACTGAATTTTCCCCAAAAAGTGCCCAATGGAGGATTTTGCAGGATATGGGGTAGTTAGGGTTAATATAACACGGTAGCTCATAAGCCTGAAAGCTGTCAAGACAAGGTGAAGTTTCTGTTTGCCGTACACATAAATTAACTCTACGTTTCTTTACGTGCTTTCCTTTTTTCATTGAACTGTGGGAGACCTTTCAGTGAAACACTTTTTCAAGGGTGCCCAGGGGAGACAATACAAACATGTAGATAAATATAAAAAATATCACTTTGGGCTATAAAAAAATTAAAATAAAATAAAAATAAATAAAAAATTGCACAAAACACTCTGTAAGACCCATCACAGGTGCCGCTAACAAGATCTCAAGCAATGACCCAGTGTTTTTGTCAATTTCCCCCCTCCTTTTTTGAGACCCTGATCACAGATACATATGATCTAAGACACCAAGTTGTTATAAATATGGAAGTGCTCTTTAATCCTCCTACTTTTACAAGTGTCAAAATCAGTCAAAATTAGTCAAAATCAGTCAAATTTTTTATATACTTGCCAAGGTATATCTAGTGCACTTAAAAGTCGTACAGTGTCAAACCTTACGTGTAGTAAGTACATTTACAGGTCAAAATGAGTCGACCGTTTTTGACTGGTAAAAGCATCGTCTTGTATTGTTCAGGGTGGTCAAAATGACAGTAAAAACCAGTCAAAAATGCTCCTGTGTGCACATTTGGGTCAACAGTCAAAATAGGCAGTTGACTGGTTTTAACCTCTATAGCAATTTTTATTTAATTATTTATTTTTTTATGAAAAGGTTGGTGAAATTCTTGCGTCGGGAGATAAACAATTTATTTAATTTTGCCCTACACCGACGTGTGTATAGCACTGTATACTCAGTGCTTTCCGAGTGTCTGTGAAAAAAAATACACAGGCGACTCGGGCGGGATTCGAACCCACGACCTCCTGCTTACTAGTGCAGACGTCTCAACCTCTCGACCACCGAGCTTGCCCGATGACAATTGGCCAGCTAGAATCCCATATAGCAGCAGGTTCCGCGATATATATAGATTGGTGAAATTCTTGTGTCGGGAGATAAACAATTGACTTAATTTTGCCCTACACCGACGTGTGTATAGCACTGTATACTCAGTGCTTTCCGAGTGTCTGTGAAAAAACTACACAGGCGACTCGGGCGGGATTCGAACCCACGACCTCCTGCTTACTAGTGCAGACGTCTCAACCTCTCGACCACCGAGCTTGCCCGATGACAATTGGGTAGCCAAAACACAAGGCTCTTAAATGCCACTCAAAGTGCAGGCTAGGACTCCCTGGATACCTCCTTAGCATGGACACATCATTATGTGCTAGGTGTAGATGGATGATCAGTTTGATTAAATTCACACTTTTAAACAGACGACAAGCATTATTCATGCTTTGCTCACATACCCTTGATGTATGCGGGTTTGGGTGGGTTCGTTTAAAGGGGTGTTGGTTGTGGGGAGGGTTGGTTTTGGGGACAGATAGAGCTTCTCCAAGTCTAATTATAGACTAGAAAATATGCAGTCTCAGTTGATGGTTTTGATTCAGCTGCATTATAGACATAAATAAATAAATAGTTGGAAGGTAGATATTTAAATCACACAAAATCATAACCACAATGGTCTGAAATTACAGGCCAGTTTATATGGGGATCAGAAGACAGGTAAAAATATTTTTTTCATATGTATGCAGTATGTACATTGAGCCCTATTACATGTTGGTATATCCATGGAACCTCATTATGCAGTGGGCCCATGGTACAATGGACATTATCTTCTTATTTTCGGCTCAATGCACATGTAGGCTATGGGGCCCATGTTCACAAGCTCTGCTTCTCAATGGGTCCCTCTGCAGTATCCCCCATATCTGTCACTTTTACTTCCTATTGTAATATTTTTAATTCTTTACTTATTTCACTACTTTCTATTGTTATTGACGAATTTTGATGCTGTGGAAAAATAAATGAACCTTGAACCTTGAAAACATCCATGTTGGAGAATAAATTAATTTTTGTGTTCAACCACTTGTGAGAACTCTATTTATTTTTTTACACTTGGTCTTCATGCTAATGAAAATTTGCACATTCATAAGCACATCAGTGATGTCACAGTGGAATCAAGTGCAACATCATGGTAGGTTAATACTTACAAGTTGACTTCTCTCAATTTTTTTGTTTTTGTCTTTGTTAAGTGGGTATTTGGTTACCACCAGTTACAAAACAGCGCCCTCATGTGTCAAGGATTTCCAGAATCTGTCCAGAAACATGGATATTTGCTTAAAATCTACATAAAATTGCCTCGCACTTTTAGGCCCTTTCAATATGAAAGAGTTCACCCATTCTAAACAGCGCCCTCTATTGAGTCTGCCATACCTCACAAAAGCTTTTGACGTGTGACGCTCACTGCCATCATCTACCAATATTGTGCCAACATGCGGAAACCAACCAGAGAATGTCCCCTTTACCCTATTTCCTTCAAAATAATTCCTTCAAATCTTACCTAGCAGTTGTTCCCACCCTTCTCGAGTGCCAACCTTCCACCAATATTGTGCCAACATGCAGAAACCAAGCCAGAGGATGCCCCCTTTACCCCATTTCCTTGAAAATCTTACCTGGTAGTTTTTCCCACCTTTCTTGACGACGGCGAGGCCCAAGATTGGTTTGCAGTTCTCCACGGCTTTGTAGAAGATGACCCGTGGGTTGGTCTCGATGCTGGATCGTTCCGCCTCAGGGGTTTTGTTGTACTTCTGTAGCTGTTCTATTTTCACTAGTTCAAACGTCTGTTAAGAGGAAGACAAAAGGAAAAATTATTATCATACAGGTTAGGCCAAAATTGGTGTGGTGACACATTTTTTTTTTAAATCTTTTTTTTAGTGATACATATGTATATGAGGTCAGTGGAACCAGAACAAATTTCCCATACCCAAAGTATGGTGGCTAAGAGAGACCGCACAAATTGGGCAAACATTCATATCCCTGTATGAAAAAGAATTCAAATCAATACAGCAATATTGGCTACATCTGGGCATCGTTTCATAATAAAAAATTTAAAAAAGAAAACCAAAAATGCCAATGCGATGCGCATGGAGACCATAAACCAGAGAATTTTTTTTGTTGGCCTTAATTGCTGTAAAGTTGGTGTGCATTAAGCAACGTTGACCTCAGTCAATACTTGGCTAGGAGACTTCTCATGCTGGGCTGGGGTATTAGTGTAATCTGACTGAGATGTACGACACAAGTCAAGAACCTGATGTCATATTTACCTTATTTATTATATTCCTTATGATTTCTTTGTTGCCTTTCTTATTCATGACGTTGATGAATTTACTGAAATACAAAAGCAGACAAACCAGTCTAAAAAATAAACGCAAACCACGTCTACTCCTAAATCTAGAAAATAAACATTCTGCTGTGTCCCATTTCATCTGAAAATGGGTGGGGGTTTTGGAAACTTTTTATATTGGGCCAATGTGAAAGAAAAAGGCTGAAAACAATGACTAGCCCAAAGCCTAATGTGCTACCGAGGAGTTTAGGGCTGTGCCGGGTATCCGGATACCTGACCGAAACTGTCATTACCCGGTTCCATTTTTCGGTTCCAATTACCTGTAAACGACTTTTTAAAATTCGGACTTAACATTTGAGCGGCGCGAACAGAAATCTGTGACTCTTGAACAATGTAATGTTTACACTTTTACAGACAATTATCTTTAAATTCAAGAGATTGCACTCCAATAAAGAAAAGATCGATTTAAGTTTGGTATCCTCTGTATTATAAAAGTCAATTTGTTACCATTTACAGTACATGTATTTGTACACCACCGAAGGCATGTTTTCAACAAAAATGAAAACGGGTATCCGAAGTTTCCTGATTTCGGGTATCCGGGTATCCGAAGTTTCCTGATTTCGGGTATCCGGTTCCAAAAATATCCGAAAATGCACAGCCCTAGAGGAGTTTGTTCAATAATTTGTTTTACTGGGCACCGAGATTTACACCCAAGGTTTTAATTAATTGAATGTATTCATTGTGAATTGTGATGCTATGGAAAACAAAAACATACAAACTTCAACACTCACTTAATAAGTGGATCATACAGGATCGGCGACGACAAAATGTCACACTGTGCCGCCCGTACTGGCTTACTGACATCAAACGGTAGCTCATCATCTTGGTACGCCTCCTTGTTCACCACTGGCCGTGCATAAGTGGCTGGGTAACGACTGTGCCGTACCTGCACTAACCTAGAAGGTGAAAGTACCGGTAGAAGTTCAACAGCTGAGTCACTAAGTGGAATACAATTTCAATTCACAATCAAGTGTTTTTTTTTAAAGAGGGTGTCACCACTGGAGAAAATTATTAGGCCAAAAAAAAAGTTTTGTTTCCGATAACAACCAACCCAATAATATTTGTGAAAGGTAGAGTAATGAATTTTTTTCTAGGTGTGTATTTTTTAAACACAGTATTGTGTATACAAAAGAATTAAGAAAACAAACCAATTGATTTCATGATCAAATGTTTAAAATGCATGCATGCATTCATGCATGGGCCTTCCTCCATGATGAATGTATTGCATATGTGCATGCATCAAGTCCACATTTTGTTTGGCCTTATCTAAATGCTTACATGGTTTTCAGCCAAGCAAATATGTAGATAACTTATACACTGTATAAAAATTATATGGGCAGAGTAAGTTGTGGAAAAATAAAATGCCAAAATTTTCGGAAAATACAGTGCAAGTACAATAGCAACATCTTACCACATAAATCTATACTATAATAGTCGTTTATTTTTGGTGTTTGGTTTCAACATGGAGGAAGGATTACGAATCAGAATGAAGACGATCAGGGCATACTGATCGAAACGTTGAGTTGTAACCTCCAGTTCTTTTCAGAACTAATTACTACTTAGGGAATAGAGAATTTCACATGGTGTCACCGCAATGAATTAGTCGTCTTAGTGTAAGCTGACATCTTGTATATTTTACACTGAGGGCCACTGACCACATGTGGGTCGTAAATAATTTTCGACCTCCAGACTGACATCACCTAGACCCATTTAATTATCACTTAGGCCTCCCCTTAATTATAATATAAACAAAATACCTCCACAGTTGTAAGTGACCAGATCCCATTATTAGTATATACATGTTATTTTTAGATTAGAAAACTCAGTTCGTCTCTTGCTCTCTCTTCTCACACTTCTCTCTCTCTCTCTACTGTACTGCTAGTCCAATAACTTTGTGACCCTACAGTCAGTATTGAATATAAGAATAGATTTTGTACTTCTTGTTATAGCCACAGAGAAATAAATATAATATTCGTTCGGCCCAAGAAGCTTCTCTTATAAGTGTCATTTCTTCAGCGTGTAGCACCCCTCTTTTAAGTGTTACATTAGGCATGGAGGAAGGCATTAGGAAGGAATAAAAAAAGTTGGATTTGAAGAAAGTTGATATGGGGACATGTTGACTTGTCACAAAAGAGTGAGAATAAAACATGTGATGTGATGTGAAATGGAAATGGACATTGGAATTTGGAGTACCTAGAATCCTCCATACTAGAATGCAGGGCCAGACCATGGTGGAAGGAAATACATGTATTCCTTCCTCCATGGCCAGACCATGGAGTCTGGACATGTCATTCAGTTTGTCCGGATTCATTCATTCATTCATTCATTCATTTAGGCTGTGTTCATCCAGTGTAGGATGTAGCCCTCCTCATGAAAATGCCATTCATCTCTATTTCTAGCTGTTCTTGTCCATGTTGTTCCTGCATGTGCCCTGATGTCATCTCTCCATCTTCTTCTCTGTCTACCTCTTTTCCTTTTCCCTGGTTGCCACTCCAATAGTCTTGTTGTCCACCTGTTGTCTTTTCTTCGGGCAGTGTGTCCAGCCCATCTCCATTTAGCTTGTTTTATTGTCCTTATGATGTCTCTCACTCCAGTTTTCTTTCGTATTTCTGTGCATTTAACCCTGTCTCTGATTGAGATATGTAGCATTTGTCTTTCCATTGCTCTTTGTGCTGTACGGAGTTTGTGTTCTATCAGTTTTGTTGTTGTCCATGTTTCTGCTCCATATGTACACACTGATCATATACTTTTCTCCTTAGAGCCATAGGTATGTTCTTATCACAAAGTATTCCTCGGTATCGTCCAAAGGAACACCATCCTGTCTTTAGGCCATGAGAATGAAAGTGATAGATTTGCGTCCACCGCCCGCATGTCCCGAAAGCTACCGCCTAAATTTTTCATTATTTGCCAAAAAAATCATTATTTGCACAAAAAAGGTATTTCCACCAAACAAATTTAGTTCCAAATCATCCACATCAGTAAAATGAAGTTTTTACCAAATTTCCACCAGTATGTGCGCTATAAATCATTAGTACATGTACATGTTCTCTTATTTTTACAGTCTTAGTCCCGCGTACTTCGTTCACAAAAAAGGTCGCATCGCACTAAAACTGCATGGTAAACTCCGATCCGCACCTGCAACTGTACCGCCTTCACATGCACAACACGTTCGCTGTTGAGCCTTTCCATTGTATCTTATGCCTGTGTGTGCGGCCTGCACGTATAATGATGCACGTACATGTACGTACACAGATTAGAAGAAACATCTTGTGATTGTGCTGTAGTGTTATTAATGATCAATGGAAATAATGAATAATGAATAATGAAAAAAAGCCTCATGTGTTTTCGAAATTTCCCGGATGCAAATCTATGACTTTCATTCTCTTGGCCTTATCCTGCTTGAGACTTCGTCTTGTGTGTTGTCTTGCATTTTCACTGTTTGGCCCAAGTATTTGTATTCATTGACCCTGCTGATCTCTTGGTCCTCCACCGTTATTGTGTCATCTGTGTTGAAGTTTGTCATGTACTTTGTCTTTCCCTAGCCCTTGTGCATCTTCAATTTCAACCCTATGTCTTTACTTTGTCAGTGTTTGTCCGGATACTAGGCGACAACGATTTGTTTACAACAAAGTTTCACTTCTACGAGTAGTTGTTACACAAGTCACAGTTTTAGCAATTGTGATTTATTTCGCATTATCTTATTTGAAGAAATACCTTACCCTGGTAACCAAATACCGTAATTTGCCTCAGAAATACTCAATTTCAAAACAGCACGGCTGAGGCTCATGGGCAGCGCCATGTTGGTTTGGCATGCACGATCGTCTGCGATCCAATCAAAAAACAGGGAAAACTCCCCAACACTGAGACTGCGCACATTTGTCAGCAACGAAAGACAACGTAAATAAATATGGCGTCGCATTATTTGAGGAGGTGAAGAACTGCTCTTAAAATCCGATTCATCCTCGCTTTATGAAGCTCTAAATGGTTAATTTTCTCCCAACTGGAGATAGCTAGATGACTGTCTATATCGTTTAGGGGTGTTTTGGTGTGATTTGAGGCAGGAGAGCCGGTAAGAATTCACTTTAAATATTCATCTTTTCGAATATTTCTAGACGGCTCAGACGCCGTATGAAAACTCAGTTGTTTATTAATTTACAGCTGTTTTAATGTGAACACCCATGATGAATCATTGATATTGACACAAGAATATTGAACCGTTTCTCTTCCTCTGTTTCTACAGGGATGGAGCTCCGAGTTGGTAACAAGTACCGACTAGGTCGTAAGATTGGAAGTGGCTCATTTGGTGACATTTACTTAGGTTTGTTAATTTCCTTTTACTTCTGTTCTGACTTCTTGTCTCGTTTAACTTTAAGACGTCAATGTTAACGTTAGTTTTGACTTTGTCTTTGATACAACATTCTCTATGCCCAGTAACGTTAGTACTAATAGTATTGATATTTTTATAAACAAAATAGATGAACAAAGCAGAAGGCGTATTTTCTCAGTACTTTTACCGAGTTAACAATGTAACTGGACATAGCCAGGACTAAGAAATAGGATGTCCAAATTTGCTGGAAGTGGAAATTTCAAAACGGGGTGTCCAAATTGTTCACTTTCAATACGTTTAACTGTTATCCTACATGCAAATGGCAGATGAAATGCTGTCCAGTCAAAACGTCCACACCGTCCACAGTCAAAACGTCCACACACATGGTGATTGGTTA
Source organism: Zoroaster sp. YZ-2022 (assembly GCA_029582265.1). Classification (NCBI taxonomy): domain Eukaryota; kingdom Metazoa; phylum Echinodermata; class Asteroidea; order Forcipulatida; family Zoroasteridae; genus Zoroaster; species Zoroaster sp. YZ-2022. Next base: position 2,518,917 of record CM055819.1, read on the forward strand.
GAATAGTATAGTCATGATCGTTTTACGCTTGGCATGCTTTGTGTTTGCGACAGGTCGCATCGTAAGAACTTTGTGAAATCAAAACCCAAACCCGTCTTTAATGAACAAAGAAAATCCTAATTACTGTTTTAAGAAGGATGATATTGTAAGCGTTTTGAATAATCAGACATGGCGTTAATTGACTGAATTATCACACATTGACAAGATAATTTGAGAAGTAGTCAAACTGGTAGTGTATATGTTGGGCGCGATCGGTCGATCTGCGCGATAGCCCGATCGCGCTGCGCTATTGGGCGATCTATCGTTCGCGCAGCCATCGGTTGATCGCGCAGCCATCGGTTGATCGCGCAGCCATCGATCGATCGTGCAAGGACATGTTTGCGCCATCGCCAGATTGTGCAACGCAAGACTTGCGCGATCGCGCGATCTCGCGATCGTGCAGCAACGGGTTAGCTCGATCGGGAAGTTAAGGGCATTATTGGTCGATCGTCACAGAGTGCGTTGCGCGTTTGATCGATCGTGCGGGAACGGATTTGAGCGATCGGTCAATCGTGCATGCGTAAGTATGCACGATCGATCGGTCACGCAGGAATGGCTTCGCGCGATCAGTCGATCGTGCAGAAATAGTTTTGTGCCGTCAGTTGATCGCGCATGGATGGCTTTTGCGTGATCGATCGATCTGTAGGGCAGAATTTTGGTGGTCGATCAATCGCGCAGCACGGAACTTATGACATGACCGACCGATCGCGCATGGAGGGCTTTTGCGCGATCGATCGGTTTGTAGGGCAGAATTTTGGTGGTCCATCAATCGCGCAACACAGAACTTGCACGATCAATCGATCGCGCATGAAAGGCTTTATCGTGATCGGTCGATCATATAGAATCTGATTTTGAAGGTAGCTTTTGTTATACATTTGTAGGGAAATTTTTGTTGGGGCGAAGCGGAATGTATTTTAGAATCACTACAACAGCCTCCTAAAAATAAGGAAGGTCAAAACAAATACCGTACATGTAGGTCGACAAAACAATGAGAAGGCACCCTACATTTTAAATGTGCAATCCACGTGCAAGAAATTAAATGATCAGACACGAATAAAAAAATTTAATACAATTTATTTTGGTAAATTAAATCTCTTCTAAAAGCAGTGATTAATAAAACCCTTTGGTTGAAAAAAAGAAATTTTGCAACGGAATAATCACAATATTATTACTGGGTGACTACACCTCAAAAAAAAAAACTATCTGGTACCATGGGTACTTCACTTAAGTACACTATGAACTTTAAATTGGTTTGGCTTAAACCGTATACTGAATCGAGGTAAATATTATAATACAAAGATTGTTATAATCAACTTCAACAATTACGAACAGTATACAACTTCAATCTGATCAAACTTCATACGGGATAAAACTGACCCCCCCAAAAATGGATATGAGTAAACAAATCACTCTGTTTCAGTAAATGGCAAAAATTGTAACCATTTCACGAAGTTCAAGAGAAGTAGGTGTCCCTTTGCACAACAAAGTTCGGGAGAACAGTTCTACAGTAGTGCTGGATAAGCATGTAGCAGCTCCTTGGTCTACGGGTTAAGCGATCATGCAAAGGAAACCTAGGTGACGTCGACAACAATGACGAAGGCAATCCCGACACAGGAGAGCAAAATTAAAATTGCTGATCACGACGTAAGATAAGGTGACTCACTCGCCCGGAGAAAATAGCAGTTGGTCGTTGATAAAATGTCTGTTACGAGGTCCGACAAGATGACCGCTAATAACGTTAGCGAAATCAACGAGGCTGTGGCGGACGTTGCTGTTCGATGTCCCGATCAGCTGGCGACGACTGCAAAAGCAGCAAGGTCAGGAACACCGCGCTCCGACGTCGGCGTACAAAACTGCTCCAACGTGGGGAAAACAAACTGTTCATGACCGCTGAAAATGGTCCACCACTGGGCCGGAATGGAGTTCAAAATACTGCCGATGTCATAGTCATCCAACGCACAAAACCGTATTCTGGTGCGTGGGGTGGTGAAGCAGCGATAACTGCTGCGATGCTGTGCTGTCACGAAGTAAAAACACAAGATGGCGTCGCTGAGACGAAATGCTCAAGAAACCCGTTGGCGTTGATCAAAAACAATCAAAAAGCCACATTCTCGATGCGATTAGCTGCTGCACGCTAGTCGCTACATACACAGAGTTACGATCCCATAAAGAAAGACTTATAGGAACGTATGTAGGCATGGAACGTGTATAACAAACACATGAGATGGAATATATTACAGAAAATTACAGCTGAAGTTCACCCTCAATCTCGTGCATGTTGCAAGAACAACAAAAAAAGGACGTTAACATAGTACATGTGGCCCCAGACAGGAATATTAATTCGGGCTCTGATTGGCGGAGGCAATCGCATTGATGAATATATTAATTGAAAGACACTAATTGGTTAAGCCATTGGATATACAATACATATCCATCAAAAATGTAATAAACTGGTTCCTTGGCTAGGCAAAACGTCTGGGGTGATTAGACACTTGAATTTATTATGAAAAAAAAAAAAAACAATTTGCTAAGATTACATAACAACAATGATTAAATATCAAATTTTGCTTAAGAAAAGGCAAATAATTTTTCTTGGTTGCTACACATTAATTTTGATCATGAAACGTTTCGGATGTTCCAGTAGGGCATATAAAAAAGAGTGCCACCAGCTGAGTCGAACACCTTTTCTTTCCAATTCACGGCTCAGGAAAAAAAATTAGAAGGAGTAAAGTTCGAGATTTTCTACGGATCGACCGTCGATCGAGCAAGTCGTGTGTTGCGCGATTGGTTGATGGCGCTTTTACTCCCAATCAACCGACAGCGCAAAGACAGAAATTTTCTACACGATCGACCGATCGGGCAAGTCGTGTGTTGCGCGATTGGTTGATGGTGCTTAATCGACCAATCGCGCAAAACCATTTCTAGACGATCGACCGATCGCTCAAATCCGTTCCCACACGATCGATAAAACGCGCAACGCACTCTGTGACGATCGACCGAAATATCGCCCTTACTTCTCAATCGACCGATCGCGCCAAGTCTTGCGTTGCACAATCTGGCGATGGCGCAAACATGTCCATGCACGATCGATCGATGGCTGCGCGATCGATCGATGGCGCGATCGACCGATGGCTGCGCGAACGATAGATCGCCCAATAGCGCAGCGCGATCGGGCTATCGTGCAGATTGACCGATCGCGCCCAACATATATAAACCTAAGGTGATAGATTTCCACCAGAAATCATTCTTCTCACAGCTATTATGAAGACTACACACGATACTGCGATATGCAGAGATTCAGAGATTATTTTTCTTTACAATACACTAGGCCTAATTATTGTGAGAATTAAACTTTAAAACCAATATTTTAAAGCAAGGAAAACAGTTTGTAACAAATTAAGGACGATATCTGATTAAATGATTATGACCCGTGGACGTTTTGTCACGTGGACGTTATGACTGGGTCTGTGGACGTTTTGACGTGTGGACGTTCTGACCGGTAAGCGATGAAATAGGGTGTCCAAAATTGAAACGGAGTGTCCAAAAGACACCCCTAATACTATGTGTACATGTGACATTAACGTTAGTACGATTCATAACCAAGTTGTTTATTTTTAAAATTTCTTTTCAAATTTTGTTTTCATTTTAATGGACCGATTGGTAATGTTAGAGGGAAGGTACAACATTTATTGGTTATGTTGGTATTTGGCAACGTACGATCAATTCATCAATCTAATGTTAGTTTTAAAGAAATAGGCCTGTATCATAAAACTATAAACTGTGGCCTGCAATTTTCATCATAAATATTGTGTACCTGTGCCTTATGTTTCAAAATGTTGCTGGCAGGAAAGGATTAACACAGTCTCAACGAATATACTCACATTGTTGGTAAAAAATCTTTCCGTCTGCGGTACTGTAATTTTAGTAAAATTATAATCAAATAAATTTCCCCATCAAATATATTTCCCCATCATTCTTGACTGACTACAAATCTGATGATTGCAGATCATCCACATTAGGAAGGACCTAAATAAGTTTCAATAGACTAGGTCTTTGTATTTGTACATATTCATACTCTAAAATATATTCATCCGTATTAGAAAACATTTCATCAAATAAACCACAAGGAAAACTAACTAGGTACATTATATACCACATTGGTCAGTGAAGTAAAAAGTGCAGCTTAACGGACTAGTGACAGTACTGGCTATTTTGAAAGGGAAGCAAATAAAATTGAAAATTCCTTTAAGGCCAAAAAATTAAAATTGTCTCTGGTTTCTGGTCTCCGCACGCATTGCCTCAGACTGTGTTAAAAAAAAATTTTTTTTGCTTTGAAACAATGTGCATTTGCAGCCAAAATTGCTGAATCGATTGGAATTCTGCCGTGCTGTGTTTTAAACGACTTTTTCACATAAGGGTATGAACGTTTGCCTGATTTGTGTGGCCTCTCTTAGCTACCATACTTTGTGTATGGGAAATTTGGTCTGGTTCCAATAACCGTATACATGTATCACATATATTTCACTGGTTGGCAAAAAAAAAAAGATTACCCACAACAAATGCATGTTAATGCACCGATTTTTGGGCGGCCTAAATTCAAATAATTATCCACCATTTTATAAATTCCCGAAATGATACATAAAAAAGTTTGGAAAAAAGTTCTACACGCTTGCTGTCTGTGGAACAATTATGTTATGAATGGCCCAAATCCATTTTTCTTGGAGTACTGTGCTCTGGACTAGGATAGTTCTCGAGTGGTACACTTCATATAGGTAATAGACTTCTCATATTTTTGAAGTATGGATGCACTTGACCTTATTTTGCCAAATGTGTGCCGTACATAATACTTAAAGTGACAATATTATCACGATCAGAGCAGACTTTTGACAGGTTATGGAATCAGCGTTTTTTAGGCCAGCGCGCATTCGTGGGGTATTTATTTTCAGTCACCGAGTTCATCTAAAAATAGGACACTGATTTCCATGCCTTGTCGAAAGTCTGATCTGATGTGACATAATCTACAAAATATTTATAAAAAGCTGGATTGATTATTTGTGTGTGTGTACATGTAGGCTGATTCTAATAGCAGTAATAGCAGGGTCGAAACGTGAGGCCGTTAAATTAATTACAGTAAATTTTTATCTACCACATAGTGGATGGTCCTTTACAACATGTTTAATTCCAAGAGAACTGAGAGAATTCTTTCACACTTTAACTAGATTTAGATATTGCCCAAAACACTATTCTGGTCAAAAACAGATATTATTAGGAGCAAGCTCGGTGGTCGAGAGGTTAAGACGTCTGCACTAGTAAGCAGGAGGTTGTGGGTTCGAATCTTGCCCGAGTCACCTGTGAAGTTTTTCAAAGCACCGAGTATGCAGTGCTGTACACATGTCGGTGTAGGGCAAAATTAAATCAATCATTGAGTTTATTTCTCATAATTGTGAGTGCTTAGAACAGAATAAGTACATTATATCAGATGTTTTGCCAAATTTACTACCATCTTCACACCAATTCCAAATTTGTATTTTGAAAATTACAAGTCATTTACTATTTAAAAAATATATAATATTTATATATTAAATTAAGATTTAAAAAATCTATATGTAAAACTGGCTGTACAGGACTTCAGAGAAGGAGCTATTTATTCTATCATGCAAAATCTAGTTGTCCTGTAAATGAGATTCATACATGTAGCATTAGTCATTTATCCCTAGCCTAGACCAAGATGTGCATTATTGTCAATTTGGCCAATTGCCTGAACGGATTAATTAATGGTCAGGGAACACACAGATGGCCGGCCAGAGCTAATGAAAATATTATATTGCATAAACCAAGGATAGTACGTGTACATATATTATATGCACTGCATGTACAATGCACATATTCTAGGTAGTGTCGTCTACCTCTGGTATGAATTCTCAAAAAGCACAAATGATCGCAGTTTTACATCAAACTTACTTGGTGTAAAGTTGATAAAGATATCAAACGTCCCTTGAAATCTTTTTGCCTGAGTTGCTATCATTGTTAAGAATAGTCATATTCCCCAATTACAGTGTATGTACCTTAGAATTTACATAACGAACTGTAGCAAAATTAGAATGAAGACAAAGTTTGTGTTAGTGATCACAGTTTCTTAACCCTCCTACACATAGAGGCCACTGTAAACCACTGAATGTCCAATGTGTTGTACACACATTGTTTGTGCATATAAGCCACACTGCCCCTTTGAAGTAATCTCCAATGTACATACATGCATACAAAGACACATGTATACCACAGTTGACCTTATTTTAAGCAGGTTATACTGTAAACAAACTCCCAATAATAAATCACCATCAGCCACAGACCAATAAACCATACCAAACCTCCATCATCCATTGGGATTTTGTAAACACAGACTCTCCATAGTAACCTACCAGCCACTGAGTCTGGAACAAAGTAATATGCCCTGCAATATGTCAATCACAAACCACTAAAACCAACAGACATAGGAGGCATTATGTTACTATGCAGTATAGCTATGAGGAGCCACTGCCTACCATAGCAATGTCTTGGAGTGGCCTGAATGGGTTGTTTCAAAAATTTCACTGATTGTAGGAGGGTTAATGTATTTTCACTGTTTTCTTGTTAATGATACAATGTAATGAAGCTGAAACATTCCACAGGTCAATTGTTTTATATTTCGTTATTCACATAAAGTGAGACATGTAGCAGAATACAAGTTTTCAATGGTATACTTTCCCTAAAAACAAACTGGCATTGTTGTATTGCCTTTCTTCAGTCATTTTATTGATAAAGCCAACATGAAACTAACATGTACCAGTGCTGCTTATCGTATTGTTGGCTAGCTAAATGAATAATCAGTAGTCTCTTCTTCAATCAGGCATTTGTAACCTCTCTAATAGGATAATGGTATTCACTGCATAATTATATCACCCGCAGTCTTAATGCGCTCGGAAGTGCACAACATGTTTACACATATGTTCAGGACAGGCGCAGTACACTGCCAATATGGGTACTGCCTAGTACGATAAACTGCTGTGAATCACTCAGTATATTTATTTATTTATTTATATATTTTTATATTTTTATTTATTTATATATTTTGTATTGTATTTGACATAAAACACAATAAAGGGGGCCACTTTGCATCCGTCACGTTAGCAGTTTTTCCAATGGTTGTTATTTATTTTTAAGTACCTGAAACCGACCAAAAAGTGTTTCAACATGTGAATGGACATGCAGGCTTATACTAGAACTAATTTGAGTTGATTTATTTTATTTTTTTATATTTTTATTTATTTTTTTACCCTCAAATTTTCATAAAAATTGGACGGAAAAAGTTACCTCACTTTTCCGTCCATTTGTTGATGGAAATTTTAGGGTAATTAAAAAAATAATAGTAATAATCAACTCAAATTATCTTTAGGATAAGCATGCATGTCTATTAAAATGTTGAAATTCTTTTTGGGTGGTTTCAGATATTTAAAAAAAAATTACAACCATTAGAAAAACTGCTAACGTGACAGTAGGAAAGTGGCCCCCTTTATTGTGTTTTATGTCATTTGTAATTGTAGTAATTTGTAATGTATGCAGGGCCCCAATGGAAACCAGTTTTAAACTGTTTGGGCATACCCTGGGTAAAGAAATGTAATAAATAAATAAATGGGTTTCAGTTGGGAGACGCCACACACTCAAATTTAAAACATGTTATTTGTGTATTAACCTAGATCATTCTGTTATTATTGAAAGTATGTAACGGTTTACTTTAAGTACACAATCACTATGGATTTTGTTGCTTTTTTACATTAAATTATACCCCAAATAAATTTAACCCTCCTACAATCAGTGCAATTTTTGAAACAACCCATTCAGGCCACTCCAAGCCATTAGCTGTTGCCAGTGGCCTCCTTTGGTTATCCTTCTGTGCACTGTCACACCACTTGAATGCACGGTAAGGTGGTCTCCCATTGATACATTGTAGGCCATACTATTATGTTCAAACATTTACAGTGGCCTTGGGTGGCACACAGTTAATTTTGTAAGATTACTTGGAAAGGACAGCAGGCTTGTATGTACTAAAGGTTGGAGGGTTAATGTATGGTGGGTCCAGTCATTATTCATTGTGATAATTATTTTGGGAAGTTTTTTATATTCAAAGTACATGCATTGTTTTCCTTTTACAAACGGATATTGTGGCAATGTTGTGATTAATCCAAAAATTGCTGGTAAAATACATGTAATTGCAAATGCAGGCGATAAATCTTTAAATGTTTGTTAAAATGGGTCAGGGCTGTTGCATTTTTCTATTGATCAATCTAATTTGATATGGACTTTTAAAAATTTATTAACATTAACATTCTAGTATTGATAATTATATTTCTAAAATACATTTGGAATGCTTTCAACAAGTTTTGATGACTGGACTGTGAACATATTGTTTTTATAATGAACATAGATTTATTTAAAAAACAACAAAAAACAGAAACAAAGCATTTTTGTTGTTATGCTATGACTAAGACTTTAATTTTGCACAATGCCTACAGTAAACCACATTAAATAATAACAACTTTATTTGTCCAATCAATATGTTCATGTTAAATATTGATTTATGTTTCCACTGGCAAAACACCCTCATTCTGCTTGAATTAAGATGTATGTTGAAAAAAAAATTTATGAATTTTTTTAAATAATTTGTTTTTGTCCTTGACTACAACTATAGAGTACTCGTACTTGAGTACATTTTTTTTGTATTTGTACTCAGAGTTATACTCCTGAAAATGTCAAAAAATTCTGTCGGATTTTGTTCCCTTCAGCGGTAAACAAAAGAACCATTGTTCTTGCTGATGGAGTTTGTTGCAATCAGTAGACCTCACATTGTGTGGTTGCTGGATTTTTGTTGGATTTGGCAGGGTGCTAGAGGAATGACAACTAGAGGTTTTTGTGAATTTTTATTTGTGGTTTTTTCTTTCATTTTTGGGAGAGGTGGTACACATGTAGGGTGTTGGTGCCTTTTTAGGTTTTATATGATCTTGACATCTGAGCATTTTGTTTTTAATTCTACAGGAACTAACATTGGGACTGCTGAGGAGGTGGCTATCAAATTAGAATGTGTCAAAACGAAGCACCCCCAGCTTCATATAGAGAGCAAGTTTTACCGTATGATGCAGGGTGGTGGTAAGTGCCGTTGGTCATTTGTTTGTTTTTAGCCACAAAAAAAAAAAGATAATTGTTTAACAGACAATATACAGAGACAGGAAAAGTGCCTGCAATAGACTGATCCAGCCTGGCAGTCAAACGGCATCAACAGGGTTGTGACTGTCTGTGACAACTGCTATTACCTTGTTGGTGTAGGTGGTGTGACCTGCGTGTGACCTCGGACAAATCCAGTAGGTGGAATAGGAAAACAGAACTTTAAAACAGCATATGGAAAGTTGCATATTTTTTGGGTTGGTAAAAACTAAAGGAAGTGGACTTGGGTCATTACGAAGTGTTGATATTTTGTTGATTTTCATCAGGCAGAATGTCACTTTTTGTGTGCACAATATGTTGGTATGGATATTTCAACTGTGATGATCCCTAGGGCAGAAGACAGTGTGCTGGAATAACAATTAAAAGGCGCATTATTTTCTTTTAGGTTCACCGTCCCCCACTTCTATCCTTGTCTGACGAAAACCCACCAACAGTCCCTTGTCTCCCCAAACACCCTCCCCCCCCCCCCCCATCCCCGGTTGGGTGCTTTTCAGCAACATTAGGATTTAAGTTTACCAGTTCAGTTAACCCAGATGCCTCTCTGTTCGTCATTGTGAGATTTCACTGGACAAGATAGCTGACCGAGCGATAGAGTATAAGCCAGGATTTGGAAATATGGCGTCCAAATTTGTTACTCTTTAAAACCCAGGGCGTCCAAATGTTTAAATTGCAATACTTTTCCATGTGTTTCACAAATAAAACAGGATGTCCATTTAGCAAACAGGGTGTCCAAAAGACACCCAAAGGTATTGCTGGCTAATATTATGCCGAGCGAGTAAGATGGTCAAGCACTTTTTTGTTCAGGTGTTCCCATTGCTCTTTGCTGTCCCACATAACATCATGGATACCAGTGATTCCCCTGGCTGATGATGACCACAAAGTTCTTTAACCAGTTCGCGTCGGAGGCCGTGTATACACGCACATTTTTTGGGGGACAGCGGATCGGAGAGCGTCTAAACACGCCACAGGATTCTCGGGAATTTTGTATAGATTCCCGGTCGACGTGGCAACGAGCCATAAGCATACGGTGGAAGACGCGGTCTCCTCGGTTACACTCTGGTGAGCACCATTGGTCGTGTTTGTGCGGTAAAAATAAACCCGCCACGGGGGTTCGGAAAAACTTTTTATTCCCGACGCGAACTGGTTAACCCTAACACTCCCAAATCCTCCAAAATCCTCCAAAATCCTCTTTGCTAAAGTGAAGGATTTTGAAGGATTGAGGTTACATGCTACATGCTCTTTGCTAAAGTGAAGGATTTTGGAGGATTGAGGTTATTAGGCATACTTGCCTTTCCATGGTACATGTACATCCAGTGTGATTGCAAGGTCAGTGCTTGGGTCAGTGGACACTGTTTATTGCGCCATGCATGCAGGGAGGGTTCCTGGCCATGTACATGTATCACAGATTAGAAACACATGTGTGCATACATGTCACGTGCTTGCTTTACTACTGAAGGATTTTGGAGGATTCAGGTTATGTGTAAGCAAATGGGCCTAGGGAGTTAGGGTTAAAGAACAAAGGACATGTTCCATAATAAGACTCATCAGTACCCAGAATTGAGAGGGGAAAAAAACCTCCCAGTAAAACATAAAAATATGCTTTTTATTTTAGCAATTTATACATGCAAGGTGTCGAAATTGACAAAACAAGTGCTAGGTGGTCAATAAAGTCAGAAAATATTAGCTCACTCAGACAAAGCATTCTGGGGAAAAAATCATGGCCTGATAGGGTTAAACAATTGTGACTTGATTGGTCCTTTAAAATCTTTGATCTCAATGTTAGTCTGTATAGGTACAATACTCATTGTGCATGATTGCTTGTTGGTGTGTGTGTGTGTGTGTGTGTGCACAGTCTTTTGTTGACAAGGTCACTCTGTATAAAAACCCAACTTTGCTAAGTCATGTATATAATTTGAACCGTCTGTTTACTTCACTTTCAAAACACCTTGTTCAAAATCTTGACACCTCCGAGTTTGAGGGTGTACTGATTTTGTCAAACTTAAAGCATTGATGTTTGTATTGCTTAGTCAAACAATTTTTTTCCCATTGGTTTGGATTGGCCTTTTTGTGTTACTCTGTAGATGTTTATATCGTGTTCCTGAAGGCGTATTTTTGATAAAGACACAAATTTAATGTTGAAAGTTAGAAAACATTGCTTTCTTCATCCTTTGGAAATTAAGCACTCCATAATTGCATCAATAATTTGACAATTTAAACAGTTGCACAATGTTGTCACTGGCAGCTCAATTGAAGGAGGATTAGACGATGAGCAATATGTTGTAACCATTAAATTGTTCTAAAGATAAAATGATGACTAAACCATCTTGGGATGTCAATGTCATCACTAAGTGTACAAGGACAGATGGAAAGAACACACTGTGTGGACAACTGTGAAACATTTTGTTATCATCACTGTCATCTGCAGTCCCCTTTTAGTTGAGTACTCTAACAGTCACAATGAAGGTCTGCTGGGGGGCTAATGAGACCAATCTGGGAACCACAAACTGCCACAGTTAAAGCAATATAAACAATTTGTGTACATCCACACTTAATAAGAACCCTTCTATAGTTTGATCCCTAAAAACCTTATGACAGACGAAGGGTTTTGATAATTTAAGAGACACGTACAGAAACCAACCTGTTAAAGTTTTAGCTTGTAGTATTAGCCAGCAATACTTCCAGATTGTTTTAAATGTCCCATTTGGTAAATGGACACTCAAAAGTATTGTAGTTAAATATTTGGACATCATGTTTTTGAAACAGTAACAAATTTGGACACGCATTTTACAATTCCTGGCTTATAATTTTTTGAGCTTATTTCATTAGGCATTAACCATAAAACAAGATTTTTGTTAGAAATGCATACTGATTATTTGTATTCATGTGGAAAAGGATCATCGGCTGATGGCCTTTCAGAATTAAATTTTTATTCACATTTTCTGCAAATTGACAACATGTTGGATGGAATAACTTCTCAAGATGGTTGGAACCATTGCTATCCTTAACCCAAAGTAAGCTTTCAAATAATGATGGTCTCTTATCATGTGTGGTGTCTTTAGTCCATGACGCTGAAAGCACCTCGGCTAAAGACTAACTCACGTCTATCACATGATAACCAGGTTGGATCTGGTCAAATAGTTTGGGCAATGACAATCCTCAATAATTTGAATTTTGACACAGCTTACAAAACATGTAGCTTGAATTTTATTTTGCAGAGTCATGGTTGACCCCTTTTGTGCCAAGTCTCCAAAAGATGTTTGTCTTTTTTTTTTTAAGTGATTCAGCAAAATTGAGTATTAAAATATTATAAAACAAAATACAAGGTCCAAATAGAGAAAGCAAGGTCAGAGTTGCTTGTTTGTACATTTTTTTTTAAGTGATGCAACCTGTGTTTGTACATACACTTTGGTCAAACCTGTGTAAAGTGGCCACTCAAGAAAGTGGCCATAATGGACAGGTGGCTTCAATGTACAGGTTTTTATATTGTGTGGCAGTTTGTGTTGGGACTATCAAAGGCTGGCCACATTGAACAGGTGGCCTCTTTATCCAGATAACTTAATGTGTGTAAATTAAAAACAAAAAAACTGTCCTGTGAAATTTTCAACTCATTTCTTTTGTTTTTAACATTAACAAGTAAATGGTGAAAGGCATTAAAAATGTAATTCGGCAAACTCGTACTTAGTATTCATTCTAAAGTGGAATTGTTGATAAAGTTCGTTATCAAAATTCTGACATACATAATTGGAGAATAATATTTGACTTTACTATAATATGTCAGACAGAAGTAAATCGAGACATTTTTAATACCATCCTCAAGTTTACACCAAGTAAGTTTGCTGAAGCTGTTCTTGTCTATGTCTGCAGACTTTGTACACTAAATGTGCTCAGGCAGTAAAATAAAGCACTTTCCAGCATGCACCATTGTGATGTTGTCACCCAGTGTTTTGTTAATAAGGGATCAGGATTTCTTGCAGAGTCTTGCAGGCAATCAGCAGATGCTCCCTTTTGACTGCCTTATCTTTTTTTGAGAATGCTGAAGGTATACATTGATGTGGAGAATATCATGCAATAATTCGTATTCAGTGAAGGTTATCACCTGATCACATCCATTGTACATGCTGTACCAGTTTCCATGTAACATTTTTCACACCTGCAAGACATGTTGAACATGGCAACACATGGCATTGTTGCCGATAATAAAGGGAATCTCGTGGGGCACGTCAGATCATTTACAGTATCCAGCGAAGGTGTTTGCGTTGACTCAGCTTTTCTTACGGGCCTCGCATTATGTCGTGCTTTCGTTTGCATTAGCAGACATTGCTGATGGCAGCTTGTGAGTGTGAGAAATTAAGACTGCATATGAACAGTTATACACGTACGTGAACATTTACAATATAGCAGAACCTACAGGTACTGCAGTAAAAAAAAAAAAGAAAAGTAAAATAAAAATTGCAGCTTGATATTCCAAAGAGGGACAGCATAGCTTTAAGTTCTAATGATTATCATGTGATACATAAAATCTCTTATTTACAAAAAAACACCTTCTGTCAAACAATGGCAAAAGCTTAAAGATGTATTGTTTTGTTGGCAATTTTACTGCCAACAATTATCTTCAAATGTTTGTTTTCATCTGAACATTGATAGTTTCCATTTAGAAAAGCAAACAAATAATTTAAAGTGAGATACTTAAAAAAAGGAAGTAGCTTCAATGGTTAATTGCAATTAATGCCTCGATTAATTTGTGGTGGGGGAGGGGGACATATTTAATGTAAAACCATGCTTCTCACAATTATTTCAAGAACAGCTTCATTTTAATGCATTTGTTTTCCTTCAAAGAGTAAGCGTACTCATACTATTCTAAGCAGTTTTACCATCATTAGCAATGATGTACCTTCCCTTTAAGTAAATACTAGAAGATGGCTTATGAAAGACTTTTTGACATCACCATGCATCCAAATAGTATTGTGCAAATATTAAATTGTTTACATACATGGGGTTGACCTTGCCCCTGATTTGTCCACCATCCCCCCCCCCCCCCTCACATTGTAATATTATCAATGAACTGATTGAATCACTTCATGGCCAGTTGGCCTCATACTTCTGGCTGCTGGAAATTATGCATAATTATGTCAGTGCATCAGTATAATTATATGCAGACATGAATTCCCCATCATGTGAAGGTTGATAATAGAGTGGATTGTTGAATGCATATGACCCTCTGGGGGTAACCTGCTATTATTTTATTAATCAGCCTATCTCTCCCTGAGGTATGGGATTAATTTAAAACAATTTCCAGATTTACTTGTGTTTTGATGTTCATTTTATATAATTTGTTCTCTAGGGAATAGATATTCTGCACACAGTGAAAAATTGGTTTGTTTTTCTTTTAATTATCAATCCCAGTGGAACAATTTTTAAAAAGTAATATTAGTGTTGTGTTGCATCTTATTGAATATTAATTTTAAATCTTTTTTTTTCTTCAAATTTATATCCAAATATATGTAAATTAAATGCCCTATTTTTGGAGTAAATGACACATTCATATTAGGCCATAATAACAAAAATGTATATTCACTGTTTTCTTTGCATTGCAATTTGAATATCTGAAATCTGAATATCAGCGCAATGCAAGTTCTTTATATTGTTAGCCAGGAGCAAGTTTGTTTGTTTTTGGTTTTGATTATTAGATTTTTCTAATTAAAATTTTCAGAGACTTGTTAAAATTGAAAATCCAGTGGCATTTTGAATGTCACTTGACAAGTGTTATTTTTCTTGTAGACTGTAAACAACAAACAACATTATCTGTGACCTGGGTGACCCATGGATCATTACATGTACACTGTGTAAGTCATAAATGTGTGAAACAACCAACGCAGTAAATGACCTGCTTACTGGTGTGAAAGAAGGGCAGTCTGTAGTGTTGTGTGAGTCACCCAAGTCTGGCTTTATTGTCAAATGTACTATTGACCTCACCCATTGAACAATCAGTATATCGACTTCTTCGCCAAAACCACAAAGAATGTGTCAGCCAATTTTGTGTTGTGCATTCTGGTCTAACTAATGATCAAAATACTGAAAAATTTACCTTATCTCCCCACATTAAAGCCAAATCAGAATTGTGGTTTTGGAAAAAAACAGTGGCAAAACGTATGGGGATCATTAATAAATTATCTAGCACATAAGAATGTTTTACCATGGTTTAGCTCAATTATAATGTGTTTAATACATAATTATTTCATCAAACAGCCAAGAGAAGCTGACTTGGTACATACAGGGATCGAAATTAAATGGATTTTCATGGTAGCCAGCAGGGCTAGTAACACAATTTTTTTAGTAGCCCTGATTAGATTTCAGTAGCCCAAAAACAAAAGCTTTAAAATTTAAAGATGCAACTCTAAAATGAGTGCACCCCACAACAAATGCAGACTTCTTATCCTCGGAATTATATGCAAATTTTACGCACCACTTGCAATACATCACATTGTTTTTATCATCGTAGTTCAACCACTTACGGTCATTCTGCCATGCCCTCTGGAATTTCCGTGTTCTTTTTTGTTGTTCATAGGACCGACTTGTTTCCTTGTCATCCCCGGCCACTTTTGTTTTTTTCGCGGGAGGTTTCACTCCTTGCAAAAAGCGCCACATGCTTCTGTACTGTTGATATTAGTTAGCGAGCAAAGCCGGCCGACCCCAAACTTTCAGTCAATCACTAATCAGGTAAAGCGATTCAGTATAGTATAGTGCGCAGATAATTATAACGCGGCATGTTCTTCATCTGCACTGTGCCTTGCCTTTAGTCAAGGCGCACGTGGCACCCCAGATACTGGCGTACAGACGACACGAAAGACCACCACAGCGCTGTGGTGGTCTTTCGTGTCGTCTGTACGCCAGTATCCGGGGTGCCACGTGCGCCTTGACTACTGGCTACACTGTGCCTAGTTCTCACCACAGCAATCTGATTACCTGCTGAATGAGTGCGGGAACCAGTTCGGTATACTAAGCCGGTTGTGTCATTAGATATAGACACCGTGAAATTGTGCATGTGCACAGGACCGAATATTTCGCTGCGCACACTCTACAGTAGGGAAGCAAATTTTTAGGTGAGCAGTATTTTATGTGACACCGTCACTGTACTGCATGCCGCGCCGTGCGGGACCGTGGACTGACCGCTGTACGATCAAAGGAATCCATGGCCGATATAATGCATCTCTAGCATGTTTTGATGCAACGGCGAGTTGACAACAAATTTTTCACTACTGATTACAAACTAAAGAACCGAACCTTATTGTCAGACAGTTCATTATTATTTGTGATGATGCATTTTTACTTTATTTTTTCACTAGCCCGCCGGAATATCAAACTGGAAAAAATAGTAGCCCGGCTGTAAATCCACTAGTCCCGGGCTAGCGGGCTACCGGCAATTTCGACCCCTGTACATAAATACATTTTGGGCATGAACAAATACAAATTAATAATTATTTAACCCTAACCACCCCAAATCCATCAAAAAATTCAGCACTTTCAGAAACTGGTACTTTCACCTCTTCAAAATTACTACCTGGCAAGAAGTACAGGCAGGGAATGATTTCGTTCGAAAATTTTGCATAACAAAATCTTTTTTTTTTGTATAGCAATCTGTGAATGTTGTATGGCAAATTTAAAATGCTTAAAATTACAGTATGCAGTGTGCACTGGTACAGGTGTTGTTTTTCAATGCTTTGCTATCGTTTGATTCATCATGAATTTCCAAATTTACCAGAAATAATCATCATTATTGTCCGGAAATTGGGCCAAAGGTGGTAAAAATAATTCATGTTTATCTTTCTTCAAGGCCAATTTCTTCATTATTTTTGCAAAATTGCAGTCATTCATGAAAGATAGTCGTGCGTTTATTTTCTTTTTTGTTTACATTGCTGATCGCTAAAACAGGCAATATCATGAAAACAAATTACCGACTGTGACATGTTCTGGTTCAAAGTGAATTTCGCCGAGTGTAACGTTACTTTGTGGTATGATCAAGCTTGATTTTGATTAAAATTCGTCAGGAAAATGAGTGGCTCACCGTGGTTGAAAGTGTGATCATATTGTGTGCCAAAATGATTCTAAACCTCACCACCACATATATAAATGAATGCTCATTTTGTTAAATGTTCAAAAACTCTTTTGAATATGACCGTAGTGATCGTATGAAAGTGCATGTGTGAACTGAACATGGTACTATTGTGTATAGGGGGTGGCTCAATTGCTCAGTGTTCCAACCCCCAAACTCAGCAGAAGAAAAAATAAACACGTGCGAAGCTAAAAACTGGGCGGTTGTTGCGTGTTTCCGTTTCTGGGATTTTGCCCGTAGTTAATTCATCAGCTGAATAATATTGCATGCACATAGAATGTTGGCCATTGTGGATAAAATGCTTATGGATTGCTGGAAAAGTTGCATGTACGGCGTGCACATAGGTAAAACCAGTGCACGTGTTCACTGTTGCATCAACACCGTCGTGTTGTGAAGTCATCGTTGACCACGTACGTCGGACGGACGTACTCCCAGCGTGGTCTGGAAATACAGAAACAAACCCAGTCGGGACAGAACCCTTGATATTTGTTGGTCAGAAATATACAACCCAAGGTGTGTTGATTATAATCTCTCTTGACAAATGGGCTCTACTGAATACAGTCTCATAAGAGGATAGAAAGTTATCTTGAGCCTTCTTTTCAAACCCATATTCAGTGATGTCAACTATGTGAATAAAACTAAAAAAATCATACAGAACATGGATTTCCTGCAGTGAGGAATTTGTATACATTTTTAATGATATTTTTCCCTTTTTGGTGTGTACGTTTATACATGTACTTAATGCTTCATGTGTAGCTTCAAGTGTTTAGCATTTTATTTTACTTTGACAGACAGTGGAGTGCTTTGATCTTTGCCAGCATAGATTAGATTTATACAATGCACAATGGGCAGATGACCAGAAATTGACCTTTGGCAGTTCACATGAGTACATTGTGCAGTGTTACATGTACTTAGGGGACAGGTCAGAGACACAGATTTCCAGCACTAATTCAGTCTCCCACACAACATTGAATGGATAGTTCATTGTCTACATGAGAACCCCCTCAACTATGTATAGAAGTAGGCATGTCAGGCCATTTTTTAAACAGTATGAGACATCTAATCTTTTGACAGTTTTGGAAAGAACTTGTCAAAAGATGGTAAAAGCTTTTTAAATTTTTTAATTTGGCCAAGCGGTCTTCGAGATAGAGCCATTTTAATGTAGCGTGTTTTTCAGAGTCGAATGTCAATATTGACAATTTTGTGACAAAATGCCATTTTCATGTCTCCATTAAACAAAAACAAAACATAAGATGAGCATAATGAGTACTTATTGAAGAAATATACAGTCATTACTTCACAATAAATTCCCAAAAAATGTTTTATGACTTTCAAATAAAAAATTAAAAAATGACAAAATCTGCCCATTGTGCTATATTTTGTTTTAGTTTTTACATGGTCCATTGAAAACAACTAAGTCCACTTCAGATGCCGCGACGACGCATGCAAAGTTCTGAACAACGTTGTTGTTGTCGCGCCGTCCATTGAATTCCGTGCGTGTACGTGTCGGCCGGGTCGGTCGAAAATACTGCCCTTTTCTTTCGCTTATTTAGTAATGATAGTGGAAAATGCAACTTTATTTGACAAAATGTGAAGATTAAATGTAAAAGAAAACTACTCTACATTCGTTTAAGGAAAATATGCGTTTACATTGTACAAAGTTGGCGGTGAGCTTTTCAATTTACACTAGTAAGGCGTTCACCCCTGATACCTCGGGAAACGGCACCGGATTCAGAGCGCATGCGTTCTAAGCTTTCCATCGATACCAAATGTTCTGACAATTGGTGGCGCCATCACAATTTTTATACATTTTTGTGAACGGTGTCGGAGGCCCGTTTTGCGTGTGGTTGGGATCAGAAATCAAGTCGCCAAATTGAAGTAAAATTCCGATATTTTAAAATTAAGTCACATTCTTAAAACCTCGGGAAAATGATTATCAAACATATTTCACATAATTCGGAGAATAAAAGGTAAAAAAAAAAATTAAGCGGACGAAAAACAACTTTTTTTCAGCCGTTTCATTTTGTTTTCGGTACAGCTCCGGAACTTATGGAACTTTTTGGAAGTCAAACGGCGCACGTATGACATGCCTAATAGAAGGCACTGTCATTCAGTTCAGTTTAGTTGTAATCTTGTCAATGCACCACTGTACCTGCAGCCAAAATGACTTATTTTTATGCTCCTAGTTGTCCTAGGAGGATGTGGTTTTTAATAAAGAATTAGATTTTGCAAACTGCTTACCGACCATAAGGGTATAATTTAAAGTAGAAATGTGAGTGAGCATTTGTGCTTTGGTTTTATGGAATATTCTTGTCTATGTGCAGTGCTTGTTAAACCCTCTTAATTTGATTCACATCCTAATTTGACAGCAGTGTCGAATTGCCATTACATCATCTTGACCATGAAATCTTCATTACAAAATTATAGTCCTGGTTTCAGTGTCCAAATATTTGTGGAATTCCCCATTTGAGTAAGTGAGCTTCTGAATAATCCTGCTGCAGATATATTGGAAAGGCTCAATCAGATATTTATAATACATGAATATACAGCCAAACAATAACTGAACAGTAACCATTTCACAGTCAGTACATGTGACAACTTCAAGATCTTTATCGGTGTATTTTGCTTGAGCTGAAATGTCATGACCTCTATTATTGTGTGTTTGCAACTTCTTTTTCAGAAGTAAATCTTGTGGGGGGGGGGGAGGGGGAGTCTGTTCAAACTTATAGTGCTTCTGTAGTTTGCTAGTTGATATTTAGAGGCTGTATCTGAGAGCATTTCCTCACCTTTTTTTTAGTAGAAGTCCTCACGCATGTCAGGGGAGTATATTGCCAAGTTTGCCTGAGTCACCAGCAAGGAAATAATTCCACCTTGGACCCAAATCAGAAAACTGTGTTAAAAATAGTGTCCAGGGGGATTTATAAAGGTCATCATGCTTCATATTGGCAACTGTCTGTAATATTTATGATGAAGCGTTATATGTTCTCATACAAAGTACTTGTACACTGTTACTGCTCATTGATCATAATTATATTTAATTCATACTTGCCAACCTTTAAGGCAGTATTAAGAAGGCTATTTAATATTTCCTACCTCCGATCGCCCAGGTACATGTAGTGCCGTTCCACTGCTTTCCCCAAAAATGAACACCACCTGTTTCTTTTTTTGTCGGTTGGTTTTTTTCTTTTTTTCTTTTTTTTTTTCTTTTCTTTTTTTTATTTTATAAACCTTAGTGTTTTTTACTTTGGACAACTGTGGACAAATAAAGTACATAATATGTGTTACTTCACGCTGGTCTTTACTTCATGCATGGTGTGTGTCCGAGATGCCACATGAACCTTGACAAAAGGCTACATACCTTTGTATGGTCATGTTAACTTTTTGTAACAAAGGAGGTAATACATGTAATACATACAGAATGACTACCGATTGACTAGCTACCATTGGGACAGAGTATTCAAACATTTGTCTATGCAGGAAGCATTTGTCACATAGGAAATGATAACTGCAATGTCATGATATTTTTTAGATATTCCAAGATTTTTTTCAGAGGAAAACTAACCCAAGAACTTTGGGACCAGAAAAAGTTGCCTGTCACTGTACACGTGAACACTGCTAAGAGACTAGCCGCCCCGTCACCGTTGGGAGTGGGTGCTACAGGAATAACTCTGGGGCACTTGTTGATAATGGCACAGTGACTCACCTAGGTCCGAGGGTCCACAGGGCCCCCTCATGTTGGATAACCACAGCTGCCAAATCTTGGCCTGACTCACGTGGTGTGGATCAAGACAAGTTTGGACTAATTCATGATCGCATTTAACACCTTGAATTTGGGTTGTTATCTGGAGAGTCGGCTACTGACATGTACAAATAGACCTTTAAGCTTTATCACGGTTCACCTTTCTTGTTATTTCTTCCTTAACCCTAATTCCCTAGACAACAAAGCCAGTTGGAGGATTTTGAAGGATTTTTATTGTTTTAATACAATGCCTAGGGAGTTAGGGTTAAAAATCCACTTGATGAAAACCTAGTGCTAGAAGTAAAACTAGTCTGGTCCCTTTTTGTGTATTGCAAATCAGCAATGTAATCATTACTGCATACTGGGAATAAGACAGTAGTGGCTGCAGGATGAACATAGTGAATTATATTGTGGGGCCCATGCTATTTCTGATTGGAAAATGGCATCAAATGGTCTATGACACCAGACCTGGAATTTCATTCTTAATGTATAGGGGCAAGGCCACTTTTCTCAAGTAAATGGTGCTTCAATTAGAATATCAGAATATCTATTGGAACAATTTATGGGGCCACCAAGGCCAGGACCAGAGCAATGAAGGCCATTCTGTGGCCTCTGTGAAATTCCCTGCCTGTGCCACAATGGGAACATTCCAAGGGGGGGGGGGGGGGGTACTCAGGCAAAGACCAGGCACCCTGGAGGCAATTAGCCAGTTAATTGACCAAACACATTTGTTTAACCACTGCTCACTGCATACAATTATGCGCATAATACAAGCCTATTATCTCAGACAAGGACATTGTCTTAGGCTATAGCACATGATTATTTGTACATGTTTAACTGTACACATATTTTAGCTTTTATCAAGAGTTTTTTTCAGAGTGTAGGCCTTTAAGGAAGAATGGTGCTGTTGTAGACTTAGCCACTCCCCTAATGTCAACCCATATGGAAGTTAATGCATGTTGTGGTTTTTTTAAGTGATTGGATCTGTCATAGACCTTATGCATTGATGATGTCACAAAGCCATACGATGACACCAATGCATAACTTACATATATGTATATTGTTTCTTTAGTTGAATTTACACGATTCTGCCAAGATAGGGCAATTGTTAGAAGCCTAAAATTTAACCCAAAGAAATTAATATAATACTTGTATGCTGTATGTATTTTGTGCATGTATGCATGACTTTACATTACATAGCCATCATTGCAGGCAATAGCACTTGTCACGAAATACATGCACATATATGTACATGTACTCTATTATACAAGTCCATCATTCAGTGCACATGTCATGTACAGGTTACATTTGTGAATATATTTTACTACACAGTTTGCATGCACATGCAGTTATGCACTGAATAGTTATAATTGCAGGCAAGCCTGTGCAATGTATCTTGAGATCCACAGGACTTTGATCAAGGCTGTGTACATCCCAGCTGTGAGTTTATTATAATCGCACAAGCCCCGATCATCTCATCATGTCCCACTCCGTCTAGATTACAATTTGTTCATATGAAGATATTCACCAGGCAGTGTACACACATCCACTGTAAATAGAGTACTCTCTCGGTGCCATGGTGTATAATGTCCTCTGAACCAATACAGACATGAGAGACTTGCAGACGTGTATGGCTCCGAAATTCTTAATTAAAACTACTGGCTCGTTGCGAACAGTTGTCATACGTATATTTTGTACACATGTGTGTAGTTTATGAGGAACCATGAAATAAGTTGATACGGTGAAAATATTCAGGTTAAATTTAAACTGATTTGTGTAACTGCACAATGCCAATGTGCATACACTTTTTTTAAATTTCCTTATTGTAAAATTTATGCAGGGACAGCTTTTTATAAAACAATCTACATGTATTTTATTTTGAATATATGAAACATTTATTTCCATTTCACATTACAAATACCATAGCAAATATACAGTGGAGGCAACATCCAAAAAGCAAAAGCTTGTGGCGGATATGCCTTGAAAATACAAAACAACAACAAACAAGTATACAACATTATACAACAAAACTTACAATCCACACACAAAAACTAGACATTAACCCTAACTCCCTATGCCCATTTGCTTACACATAACATGAATCCTTCAAAATCCTTCATTGACTTAACGTGTGTATAGCACTGTATACTCAGTGCTTTCCAAGTGTCTGTGGAAAAAACTTCACAGGCGACTCAGGCGGGATTCGAACCCACGACCTCCTGCTTACTAGTGCAGACGTCTTAACCTCTCGACCACTGAGCTTGCCCGATGTCGATTGGCTGGCTAGAATCCTATAGCAGCGGGTGCAGCGATATTTATAGTTTGATGAAATTCTTGCGTCAGGTGATAAACAATTGACTTAATTTTGCCGCTTTCCGAATGTCTGTGGAAAAAATTTCACAGGCGACTATTATTTCTATTTAAGAAATGACACAAAAGCAATCTCGAAAACAAGATTTAAACATGGGTGAAATGCAGACAGGACCATTCAGTAAGACATCATAGGAACATTCTACTTACAGTGTACAGACCTGTACATTGTACAGTAATACATGTTTTTACATGTAGTGCATGACACTAGACACTACAGAACCACCACAGAACAAGAGCCCATATACAGTGAATGCGCATTTACAGTGCAGTAAATAAATACATGTTTTGATGGTCTTCCAGGAATCTGTTAATTAATTGTCCCTGATGCTATTCCAAGGCCAGGAGGGAGTCTGAACAGGCAATTTGCATTTATCTGTTGGGATGGGTTTTGTTTGTGTCTGTTTGTATACGGTACTCGTTGTACTGTATGTGGCTATGCATACATTAGTGTACAGCCTGTTTGTCAATGATTTACATTTATCCTATGGCTCGATGACCCCTCTCTCTCTCTCTCTCTCTCTCTCTCTCTCTCTCTCTCTCTCTCTCTCTCTCTCTCTCTCTCTCTCTCTCTCTCTCTCTCTCTCTCTCTCTGTCCCGATGGATACTGAGATTGAAATGTGAGCGCTGAGGTAAGGTAATACTAGGATGGATCATCTGGTAGATCTGGTCGATGGAGTGCACAACCAGAGACCAAGACCATTAATACAGACTAGAGTAGACCATCTTCCTAATTGTCCACACAATTATGAAAACAAGCCTGCAATTTTGTTCTACAAGTGGCAAGGCAACGTTTTCCCTTGATGAAGGTCACTATTAGAAAATCAAAGGCAAAGACCAGGTCAACAGAGGAAATTCAAGCCCTTGAAAAAATACATGATATGAGATGTAAGGAACCTAAAACAAGAAAAATAACAAGCAACGCCTAAAACAATTCACTAGGCCTTTTTGCCATTAAAAATTATATAAAAATCATTGATTTCAGGCCTCTGATTTCTCAGGATTTTTCCTGATTTCAGGATTTTTTACAAATCTCCCTCGGACTCGGAAGTTTTTGAAAGAATTGAGAAGTATCCACCAAGGAAAGAAAGAAGTAGCCTGTATTGTGTCCAAACCTCTAGTTTCTTGTTTGTGGGGATGTGGAGGATTTGTACATTTGTAAATCCTCCAAAACCAGGAGGTTCAGGGGGGCTTTGTCACACTGGCCCACTGGCCCAGTATCCATTATTCAGGATTTTTTACTTTTGTCAAATCACACACCTGTGATTTACTTGCTAATTTTGCTAGTCACTTGACATTAAAACAGTACACATTTTGATAAAATACCTGTAAAAGCATGGATCCATACTTGATAAGAATCAATAGATACATGTACAAACTTTTTGTTTCACCTTATTTCATTGTGTTCTTTACGAGAAAATAGTGAACATGCATTCAGATTTGTTTAAATCGTTAAAAGAAAAAATAATAATTTGCAAAATAATGTGATTAACCATACTTAAAAAATATATATCATGGGGTGTTTGATACAATCATCAACTTGACTTAAAGTAAGTTTGATGTAAATCATGTACATTGTATTTTTTGTCGAGAATATAAGTATATGTGCTTGAAACGATGTTTTTTCCCAATGTTTTAAAAGTACCTTTTTGTCAGGGATTGGTTTCCTTGTGGTTGCTAAGCCAAATGACAAGGAAGTTTCACATTATAAATCTATAATCATTTATGTGTTTCGAGAGGACCACAGGAGCTTTTGGAAAGTCCGTCATGGATTGATTTGCTTGTAGGTGCTAATCCAAATGACTGAAGAATGACGTCATTGCAAATGACACACAATGCAGAGTACATCACCAGAACAAATAGCAGATCACATCCCCCTGGGCAGTATCATGTTGATGGTTTTTTCACCCATTTAAACCATTTAAAGTGCAGCTAAGGAGAGCCTTTCGTGTGGTTCTGCAGAAGCTTCCGCAGATAAATAAGATATGAGCACTGTGTGTGGTAGAAACGACTAATGAAGCCGTCGGTTAGCTGCAATGTCATGTGACTAATCGCGTTAGGTCCAGGATGGTAGTGATGGTTGACGGTTTCAATTTCCAGTGATACGGCATATTCCATTCGTCATGAGATATCAGGAAACGGGACAATAGACTTTCAATGAATTTAGCTATTGGGAGATCAGCTAGATGTCAATGTACATTCGTACATATAATTTGTACACTTATTGCATTTGTACGTATGTACATCTGCATATGTTCAATGTGAAAATATCGCAAATCATATTCATGCTGGAAGTGCCATTTTATTTTAACCTTCAGTGTTATATATGTGCGTAGGTTTTATTTATTTAAAAGGAATGTGCAACACACATGTAGGTATTTGTGTACATATGTTTATTTCGATCTTCTAGTTTTTAAGAAATTTCAACTAATCTGTGAAAGTTTTTGAGAAAACAACAAAAAATATATTTATAGGGCACTTCAGATGGAATAATATCTCAGGATGATATACCAAGTAAGGTTTTACACAATTCTTTGATAATTTGATCAAAAACTATGTTGTAACTTCCCATTAACCCTAACCCTGCCAGACGCAGCACAGTGCATCAGGTGGAAAAGTCTGGTGCACTTTGATGCAAAATGCAACCACTAACTGCTGTGAACTTTGTAGCAATACTGATGGAAATTGAGATCAAACCAGCTAAGTGCTGGGGAATTGGGCAAACCACTTTGGGTCCCTGGTCTGAAGGGTATGTCTCGGGTTTCACTCTACTTTCATAGTGCAGTCTGGGATGATGCATTGTACATGTATGGCCCAAAGAAAAAGTTTGAAAAAGAAACAAAATGTAAATAAGAGGAACAAAAGAAAGAAGAAGAAAATAAAGAAGAAAAGAAGAAAATGAAGAAATCCATAAAAAAAATAAAATTTGAGTTCAATAGCAGAAAACCCAGAAAAGAATGTAAAAAGGAAAACATAAAAAAGAACAGGCAGTGATGATATTTTGTTTCAAATATTCAAAGCCAAACAAAACCTTCCCAGCAACTAAGAAAACCTCCTACCCTCCCAGCAACTTTTGATGCATCTACGGGTGCATACTGATGCATACTGATGGAATTTGCATGGTACTTGTACCACCACTGATATACACAAAACACCCTTGACTGCCACACGCAGCAAAATGCACAGCTGCACTTTGCTGCACTCTGCAGCCAAGTCACTTTGACAAACGATGCAATCTGATGCGTCTGGCAGGGTTTCTAGCCAAAATACCCTGGAGGGTTAGGGTTAAAAAATATAATAAAACAATTTCCATGACAACAGTTTTATCAATGCAAACTTGTCTGGGACAAAATTACAGTTCCATTAGGCTGGGTTTGCAGACTAATTATTAACCAATTTTATTATTATTATTATTATTGGAACGTTTCTAAAATAAGTGTATACATGTATGTTTTCTCGTTGAGGACTTGAGAACAACTTGTCATTTTCATGGGCCTGTATACGTTATTTAAAGTATAAAATGTGGGAAGATTAAGTTCTCGAAATTGAAATGAAATCTCAGGCTTAATGTTCTGCCGACCAGGTTTTGTGAATGTGGCTTTTAATTAATTCACATTTTGTAAGGCTTTCCCTCTTGTGTCCTGTGAGTATTCATTTCATAGGCATTGGAATTGAAAGTTCCGTATGAAGCAGGGATGGCATTTAGATATTTTTGTGTTATTTTGCCAAAGAAATGGGTTAATTGCAATTGGATATTTCTAGCATCTATTATGTACAATCTAGCATCTATTTTCCAATTGTTAATTCTGTATCATGTGTATGTGATATAAATAACGCTCATAGATCCATATTCCTTCAGCAATGCTGAAATCTAGGTCATGTCATCTGGATTAAAGCCAAGTGCTTGACTGACATAGTAACAGTTGTCATGGAAAGGCTTAACTCTATTGCTTAATCCATGTTGTTTGATTGACAGCCTGGATCACTGTCCTTGTACATTGTATTTCTACCTCATAATCATGTCTATCTGGCAAACGTTTTCTGTCAATGTTCATACACAGTTCTTACCTTGGTGCCACAACTTGAAAAATCTACGGTATATACAAATATATACTGGATGTTTACTTCATGTTACAAAACCAAAATGTCTGCTGAAATTACTCATCAGTGTTTGGAAAAAGTGACTTTTCAGAATCAACATTATTGTTGAATAATTTCATCTGAGTTGTTTTTGTTTTTCTTCTCTTTTTGTTTTAGTTGGCATTCCGTCCATCAAATGGTGCGGCGCCGAGGGGGACTACAACGTCATGGTGATGGAGCTCCTGGGCCCGAGCCTAGAGGACCTCTTCAACTTCTGCTCGCGGCAATTCGGCTTAAAGACAGTGCTATTATTGGCTGATCAATTAGTAAGTACACAGACTTAGAAACGGGCCTTGATTTGTTATTCTTGCAAGGGGCAAGGCCATTAGAAAATAAGATATCTTTGGGAAGATGCTTGAAAGCAAATAATAGAGAAGTTGCCTCTGGCAAGTTGAAGGCTTGTAGAAACAACAAGGTGACTGACCAGATTACTGGATCTAAATATTGATGGTGTAAAAAATCAGTGTTTGAGGAATAACATTTAAAACTCGGATGATCTTGTTTCTGCCCCAAATACAATGGGGTAATTTGTTTAATTGAAATTACATGATTTTTCGAAGTCTTGTAACCAATCTAAATTCAAATTGACCCTTTTTGTCAATTGATTTTCCAATTCCCTACAATTAAGGAGTTGATAAGCCATACAGTTCACAGAACATTTTCTCTTCAAAGTCATTTCCTTTAAGCCATACGAAACCAGTGGTCTGGGAAAAATATTAAGAATTCATCTCTTTCTAGGAATGAAGGGAATCGGTATCGTCCTCTGTAGCAAAACAATCCACGCTGATAGTCTTGTCCTCTTGCATCTTGAAGGTCCTCATCTTCCCCCGCACTCCACCTCCTGACTCACATCAATGCCAGTGCGAGAGATGAAGCTAACGAACCTTAATACCCCTTCTGCTCTCGCTACACCTGACTGACAAAGGCAATCTATTCATTAATAACCATGATCAAAATGCACCAGGTTCATGCAAATATCATTGCTAAGTAATTTGAAACAGACAGTCAGCCCAGGTCTGTACATTTTGAATGAAACATTGACTGGTAACCTATAATATGTGCTGAGCACATTTAACTGATTTATAAGATAAGCAACTGTGTAAAATTAGTCCCTGATTTCCAATTTCATGGAGCAGATTAGCAGACACTTTGCTGAGCAAAAATCATTGTTAAGCAATGATAAACAGGCAACCAGTCAAATTATATACGTTTTCTGTAGACGTTTGGCCGGTAACCAACATAACCCGCTCAGCAAACTCTTCTACTTGGCGATATTTTCATATTAGAAATAGGCCCTGATCTCCAAATCATCCCACTGAATGGTCAAGCATGAATTGCCCCAGTAGAAAAATAATGGTTATCTATCAAGAGACTGTTACCTCATTAAGTTTCTGATTGGACATAATCTGCACCAGAAGTGACCATGTCTAATGCCCAAAGGAATTGTAGACCTACTAGTAAGCTCTATCGTGCTTGCCTACAGTGACCAGCCTCCTAAATATATTGCATCAACATTAATTTACATCAACATTCCATGCATGTGTCACTGGGATTTCTTTTATAACCAGAGGTCTTTGTAAAGCATCCATGCTCTAGCATTGTGGCATGGTGTCCATGGGTTCAAGAATCAGAAGCTGTGTGATTTTTAGTAATCCAAAATATGGTTTAGTGTACAAATAGATATTTAAAAATAAAAAAATATAACCAATATTTTCCTCATCATCTGCGCCCTAAAAATAAAATAAATAATAATGCATTGCATACAAAAACCTGAATGTAATGTTTGCCCGCTAACATGGCATTGTGATGACGTCAATGATTAAGGTCTATTAGTTGGGGTACATGTACATGTAGTTATACTAGAATTAAAGATGAATCTTCAGTGTATTTTGCTACATGAATTTTAATATAAATTGTCTCAT
This sequence comes from Zoroaster sp. YZ-2022, assembly GCA_029582265.1. Lineage (NCBI taxonomy): Eukaryota > Metazoa > Echinodermata > Asteroidea > Forcipulatida > Zoroasteridae > Zoroaster > Zoroaster sp. YZ-2022. Next base: position 2,548,492 of record CM055819.1, read on the forward strand.
TGGAACATTGCTATTTTACTTGAGGAAAAGGAAAACAAATGTTTTGTAATAACTCGTTTCTCAAAATAATTGTGAGAAGTATGGTTTTACAATAAATACATGTATGTCCAGTAATTCATTTTTGGAAAGTCCCCTCATAAATTTAATTAGGTATTTACTTACTGTTCAATCAAGCTTCTGACAATAATTGTGTGAAACATCTCACTTCAAAGTATGTGTTTTACTTTCTAAAAGGAAATAAATTATGTTCCGATGAAAACCACAATTGGTGAAAATGTACGGTAAATTAAGCAACCGAAATGGGCGATAGATGTTTGATAATCTACTGTAAGTACATATTCAATTGCTTTCTGTTATGCTAGCAGGGGGCAGCTCTGAGTGTCAATCGATGGAAACAAATTAACAACGGTAAAGGTCAACAAGACATCCAAACAACAAGGGTGTGCGAATCATGCCTCCATTGGGCATTAATGTGTAACTCTCTCTCTCTCTCTTCCCCCCCCCCCCCCCCCCCACAGATCAGCCGTGTTGAATATGTACATAACAAGAACTTTATCCATCGGGACATAAAGCCAGACAACTTCCTCATGGGGCTCGGCAAGAAAGGCAACCTGGTCTATATCATAGACTTTGGCCTGGCCAAGAAGTACCGTGATATCCACACCCATCAACACATACCCTACAGGGAGAATAAAAACCTGACAGGAACGGCGCGATACGCCAGTATTAATACACATTTAGGCATAGGTAAGTGTCACAAATGTTTCCATAGAGTGACCAATGCAGTATATGCAACAAACTTGGGCCTGGAATTTTGTGCTATGTACATGTATGGGCTGGAGCAGCTCAGCACCATGAACATTTGACCATACCAAACAGGATCCTTGGCTCCCAATTTAGGTACATGTGTTGACATTGCAGCCCCAGAATCACTATAAAAAACAACCACTCAAATGAACATTTTATGTGGATCCTATAATAGCGTTATTCTACTAGACACACCACCTTGTTTTTAAGGGGTAATTGAGTGATATTTGGCACCCCGTTTTTTTGTTGGCACCCCGTCTTTTTGTTGGCACCCAGCCAGGTACATGGCTGAAAAGATATTTTAAAAGTTAAAAGGAAGGTACATCATTGGTAATTTTGGCAAAACTGCTGCTTCGAGCGTGCTCACTCTCTTTGAATCAAAATAAACATTGAACAACCAGCCTGTGATAGTTTCAGCTTAATGCAGTTTCTAAGTCATGGTAATTATCTGATTACAAAATTACCTTATTATTATCCAAAAGCCAACCTGATGTGAAGGTTCCAGCCATCCCGAATTGTTTTTCTAAAGTGCTCTATGGGGTCTAAAGTGCTCTGAACTGCTCTATGGGGTGCCATGGCCGAGCGGTTTAGTGCATCGGACTTGTGTTCTGATGGCTGTGTCGTCAGAATATAGGTTTGAATCCTGGCTGTGTCGTCAGAATGTAGGTTTGAATCCTGGCCACGACCATGGCACTTGTGTCCTTGAGCAAGTCACTTTACTATAATTGCTTCTCTTCACCCAGGAGTATAAATGGGTACCTGTGAGGGTAGAGATTGTGTTTGGTTAGCCCTGTAGTGCCAAAAGGTTGCACATAATGGGCTGTATACTCCCCGGGGAGCTGAGAAAGATTACAGGAATGATATTGGCCCAGTGACAAGGGGAAATAATGTAAAGCGCATTGGGACATTATGTGAAATAAAACTAGAAAAAAATATTCTGAAAATGTTTGCTCCAAGTGTTTTCAGTAAAAAAGAAGAAGTTTTTTCACACTTTTCTTATAACTTAGACTCTGCATTTAGCTTAATTTTTAATATTTTGGCTGTTATTTATATATATCTTGATTCAAATAAAGTAGGTACATGTATACTCATTGAATCTATTTTGTCAACATTACCAATGTTGTACCTTCCCATTAACCCTAACTACCCTGAATCCATCAAAATCCATCCCCCTGTTTTGGAGGATTTCGGCGGATTCAGGATATCTCCACATTGAGCATATGGCGGACTTTGATGGATTCAGGATTTCAATAGTTCTTAACTGCTTGGTCATGTTGGTTGATGTATTTTGATGGATTATAGTTACATGTACTGTACATGTACAGCCAACACTTGTATGTGTTAGATTTTGATGGATTCTATGCAGCAACATACTATACAAATTTTCATGTGAGCATGGTATCCTGAATCCGCCAAAATCCGCCAGAAATTTAGTGGTGGATTTTGGCGGATTCAGGATATGTCCAATATTTACACTGGCGGATTCTGATGGATTCAGGACAACAGCATTTTGTGTGTGACAAAAATGGTGGATTTTGGTGGATTCAGGATACTTTCTAGTAAAAATACCCAAGGGGTTAGGGTTAAATATTGAAACTAATTGATTACAAATCAAAAAAAAAATTCCCCAGTCAAATCTTTGCTGCTGAACAGATCCCCCAAGAAGCGTGATACATTTATCATGTTGTCACTCTGCTTATGTACACTCAGTAAAATGTTTATCAAATATAAACAGATCGTAAAATATCAGAAGAAATGCTGTGATTAATTCCCTCGGAATATTTCAAACACTCAGAGATCGAGAAGAGATCAAGTAGACATTTTGTATTATTCAACCCATTTTTTTTCTCTTAGCCAGTCAGTCAATAGGATAATTTATTATTTCTACAGTTGAACAAAAATATGGTAGTAGCATTAAACAATTATGGCAGTAAAAGGCATTTAAAGTTTCCATGAGTGCCTTCATTTTGGCAAGAGACATAATAATGGTTAAGTGGCTGCTATGTCATAGACCAATTTCACAGACCTGCTAAAAAAAAAAATTTGCTATTAACCCTAACCCTCCTAAATCCTCCAAAATCATCTTTGCTAAAGTGAAGGATTTTGAAGGATTGAGGTTAAATGCTACATGCTCTTTGCTAAAGTAAACGATTTTGGAGGATTGAGGTTATTAGGCATACTTGCCTTTCCATGGTACATGTACATCCATGTTTGTTGTAGTGATTGCAAGGTCAGTGTTTGGGTCAGTGGACACTGTTTATTGCTCCATGCATGCAGGGAGGGTCCCTGGCCATGTACATGTATCACAGATTAGAAACGCATGTGTGCATACATGTCATGTGCTTGCTTTACTACTGAAGGATTTTGGAGGATTCAGGTTTAACCTGAATCCTCCAAAATACACATAATACGTATGTGTAAGCAAATGGGCCTAGGGAGTTCGGGTTAAAGAAACTCTTTCTGTCATGCAGTATTAACCAGTTCGCACCGGGAATAAAAAAGTTTTTCTGAACCCCGTGGCGGGTTTATTTTTACCGCACAAACACGACCAATGGTGCTCACCAGAGCGTGACCGGGGAGACCGCGTCTTCCACCGTATGCTTATGGCTCGTTGCCACGTCGACCGGGAATCTATACAAATATTCCCAAGAATCCTGTGGCGTGTTTAGACGCTCTCCGATCCGCTGTCCCAAAAAAAATTGCGTGTATACACGGCCTCCGACGCGAACTGGTTAAAAGCCATACACACTGTTTGTATTCTCAAAATACATAAATGATCACAGATAACGTGAAATTTACTTTGTGTGAAGTTGATGATGGTATCAAACATCCCTTAAAATATTTCTTTTAGAGGTGATATCAGTTTATCAAATTATTTTGTAAACGAATGCTCATCTTCCAGAGACATAAGTTCCAGGTTAGGATGAATTTTTAAAAAAACCTGAATACATTTTCACTATTTTCTCATTACAATGAAATCAATGAAACTTTCACTGTTTTTTTATATCCTTATAAAGTATGGATGCATTTACAGACATTTTACCAAGTGTTACAGGGCGACATTCTGTTAAAGTCTGTGCATTTCGTATGAACAATTCGTGCCAAAAACTGTTGAGCAGCACAATTTTGTGCTGAGCAATGTTGTTTTCTACTCAGCAGCTCTTAAGAGATTGGCCCAAGGCAGTCATAGTGGCCAGATTTGTACATGGCGTGATTGTCTAGGTGACCTCTTTGCCCAGTTGGCCGTAACCACAGAAATGCTAATGACTTCTACTGTAGTCAGTCTGATTTTGACCTGTATCACCGCTGAAGACTTACATGTAGCCATGCCCTTAAAAAGATGTCCCAATGATGGAAGTTTGTGCCGCATCTTTTTGATGTCTTAGTTTGTTCACGTGTTGCGCGTTTTGAGTATCAGCGACAGGATTGGACAATGTTTCATCTGCTGCTTTAATGCAATTCTGACGTGATTATGCCTGATAATGCATACATGAGATTCCGTACGTCCACAGTTGATAGGTTTACTGAATATTTTCAACACTGATGTTTCCTTGTAGTTAATGAAATCAATATTTCACATTTCATTTCTACAGATCAAATTTTAATGTTAGTTTTTTAAATTTTTTTTTTTTTTTTTTTTTTTTTTTTTTTTTACTCTAGTATCATATACATGTACTGTTTACATGTATATTGAAGAATTATAATGTACATTATGTACATACATGTATATGTTTACAGGACCTACTTTACATAAATAATTGTTTTTCCTGGCAAATGTTGTCATCACTCATGTTACACCTGTACGTAGTGTTTCTTCCTGGCCTACTGATGTCAGCACTTCTATTACCTCCACAGTGTTCATTTGTTACATGTATACCGTTGAACGATTTGGGCTTTGGGTACTCAAAATTAACAGTTTGCTAATCGAAATTCAAGGTGTGCTATAGCTTCAAAATAAGTATTACACACATAGATAATTTGAAAAATATAAGTCCTAGAGTTTCATTTTCGTAGGGCCACTGTAACAGAATTTCTATGGCAACATTTTTTAAGGGGCACCAAAATTCCAGGCCTGAAATATGCCTTAAAATAAAAAAATATGCCTAAAAATGTTGGTATACGCTAGGTTATGAAACATCTTATTATTCAGTCTATATTCATGTTGAGCACGCAAAAGAACATTATAAAGGAGTGTGTAATTATATCAGTTGTAACAGTTATTTTGTTCATATCTAAAAAAAAAAAAAAAAAATTTTTTTTAAATGAGCAGGGTTTAAATTAACATACCATTACCAAATGCCTATATTATACCCTCCCTTCAATGATAATTTTGAATGTTATCTTGAATTTCAATAAGCATATATTGTGAATATGGTGTAGTATTTCGCTAGGCGATAAGCAATACCGTTCACTGACTTGTAACCACAGTATTATAAAAAGTGGAATTATGTATGAATCACGCTTTGCAGTGATCCAGACAACTGAGGGGGCCACAGCTGTTCATGCATTACATGTGATGTGATCCACCCTGCTTATTAATTAATATGTTAGTATCCTCACATGATTTGACACGTGCACAGATTGGGATGTAATTATCTGAAGCTTCTGTTTTACGGTGTCCCAAGATTTGTAGTTTTATTACATATTGGTATAAATTTTATGAGCAAAATCAATGGATTTAGTGTCTTTTGGTTTTGGGACTTAATGGATTATTTATTTTTTATTTTATTTTGTTAATTTTTATTTTATTTTATTTATTTATTATTTTTTTATTTTTTATTTTTTTATTTATTTATTTTTTTTAATTTTTTTTCTGCCCTGGGCCTTATATAGGAAATAAACATTTATGATTTTTATATAAAAAACAAATTAATACAAAAAATAGTTTCTTTAAATTAAAAATATGGACTTCAAACTCAGATTTTGATTGGTGTGAACAAGGATTTTGCCAGCGCTCTACCAAACTGAGCCATAGCCCTATGTTGGCAGTCTCCCTATTTTGTCAGTATGTTTGTTTGTGGAGCACTAGTCAGAAGTCATTAAACCAAAGGATGCCGTATAGCCAGAGATCACACCTCATGTTATCATACAACCTGGGAAGTGGCAGTCTGGCAGTTTTGTTCATTTTCATAATTTCTATTTTGTAATTTTACAATTTGTAATTTGTTTGACATGTTTACACTTCATTTTACAGAACAAAGTCGGCGAGATGATTTAGAATCTCTCGGCTACATGCTGATGTACTTCAACCTCGGCAGTCTACCATGGCAAGGCCTGAAGGCCGCCACCAAGAGACAAAAGTACGAGAAAATCAGTGAGAAGAAAATGTCCACAGCCATCGAGACGCTCTGCGCTGGATTTCCATGTAAGTTCAAGTGAACTTTCCCATCAGATTCCTGCTATTTGTGTAAAAGGTCTGGTACCTGATGTGGTTTTGATGTGGTGCAATACAGATTGTAAAACCCCACATGCATTGTATGCTGTTCTTAGCATCATTCATACAGCCTGTTCCTAAAATTGCTAGTTTGTGACCTGTCTAGTTATGATGTCTGTGGGATAAACTATGTAACATTGTTTAAATGCAAAGTGCCCTCTATTGATATCCCTTGTTTTGCGTATATCTGTATTTCTGTAACATTGTTTTCCTTGACATATACATACATGTATGTGACTTGCTCTGTCAAAACCCTAAACTTGGACCCAATTGGTATAGTTTGATTCTCTAGATTTTCCTCTTTCATTTGATAGGGAAAAAAATAAATAAAATAATAATAAAAAAATCAGATTTTGACAAATCTGGTATCAAATGAAAGAGGAAAATCTAGAGAATCAAACTATACCAAAATCTCACTTTTGAAAATTGGGTCCAAGTTTAGGGTTTTGCCAGAGCCAGTCACATATAGCATCCAATATATTATGATTCAGTGAGAGTAAGCATACTGGTTAAATCTGTTTTGACAACATTACCAATACCAATGTTTTACTAACTCTTTATTTGATCAGGAACATATTGATGATTATTTACATTTGTATATCTTGTCACCATCAGCGGAGTTTGCCACATACCTGAATTACACGAGGTCGCTACGATTCGATGAGAAACCCGACTACTCCTTTCTCCGACAGCTTTTCCGCAATCTCTTCCATAGGCAAGGCTTCACCTATGACTACATCTTCGACTGGAATCTTCTTAAAATTGTGAGTATACAATTAAAACTAACTCATAACATTCAAACCTGTTCAGAGTGAACAATCAATTTAATAGAGCGGAATTGGAGAAAAAATTTAAACTAATTGGTAATTTTCAAACTGTTTTTGAGTGACTTAGAAAAAAGTACCAGAGCAGGATTTGAACCTGTGACCTCCGGATTAAAGTGCCGGCACTGTACCAACTGAGCCATGTGGTTTATTTGACACTGAAGAACACTCAAAGAAATTAATGACCTACATTATCAAATACAATGTACTTGTATCAAACATTTCTTGATATTTTTCTGACTGAGGTGCTGTCATATGAGTAAAATTACATTTTTTTTCTGCTATCATATCAAAATTTCATAAATAACTTTACATTTACAGTTGTCAGAATTGCTAATGCACAATTTCATGGCCCTACTTAACTCAGAATTCCGAACTTACAATCATCTTTTTCCGCTTGCAGGGTTAGTGTGAATTTTTGTGCTAGCCATGTAAGTGGTGAATGCAGAGAATGGATCATCTGTGACATGGTGACATTTTGTGACAAAATTTCATTGACCAAAAATCTGTGATATTCTGTGACATTTTGACAATTTTGTGACAAAATGTGACAAAAGGAACATAAACAGAAGTATTAAAAATTGTCTGACATTCTGGCACATTCCAGCTCCAAATGTAGATGACTGAACAAATAAAATGAAAAATTTCCTTGAAAACCTCAGAAATTTGGACAAAGAACTTTGCTAGGTGATAGCCTTACTATTGGTCCATTCACTATCCTGAGGCTAGTGGGCAATGCAACATCTTTAGTTCGATTATATTTCAGAGGCACTTTGAGCAATCTTTTTCCTGATTTTTCTTTTGTACTTTCGAGTCTTCAGTGTAGATTTACACAGAGTGTAATCTGATGTTGCATTTTAGTGGTTGTTCCATTTTTCATGAAACAGACATGAGTATCACCAGTCAACTGGTCATGATGTTTTAATCTATGCCAGTCAAATGTGACAAAGGCAAAACTGATGTGACATTCTGTGCAAAAGGTGCCAAAAATTCTGTGACATTTGAGACATTTATGTGACAAATTTGAAATTTTGTGACGTGACATTTTGTGACAAGCCATCAATCATCAATCCATTCACTGTGAATGCTTAGTAATGCAAACTAAGCATGAGCAAAAGCAGAAATTCCTTGCTTACCCATGAAAATACACGATTTTTCCACTTGCAGTAAGCAGAGCCATGAAATTGGGCCCAGATTAAATATTTGAATTATTCTGCTAAACACTGGGGCTCTCCATCCTTGTCCTAAAACAGAGCACCTCAAAACCTCACGATGACGAGCGCGAGAGGCGTGAAGACAGGGACAGGCAAGGCGTCATGCATCACCCTCGTAGCTCAACCACCCGCGCAGTAGCCACAACGGCAGCCACTAGCCGGATCAAAGCAACAGAGGGACCTCCCCAAGGCCTCGTAGCAGGTGGTAAGTCAACACCTTGAGCACGCTTCAACCAATTTGTCAGGTTCCCTATATAACAAGGCAATGATCATAGGACTGATGCTCAATGCAAAGGGACCAGTCTATTTTCCCGTGAGCTTCGTTTTGGTTCTTGTGCTGTGCCTACTTTTGTCTGATTCCCTGACTGCAATACAGTAATCATATGCCAATGATGGGACCAACCTATTTGCAATATAGTATTTGTCTGCTTACTTGATGTTCAAGAATTTGCAGATTTTTCGCTTACGGTAAGCAGCGTCGAGAAATTAAGCCCAGGATCACATATTCCTCATCTCATCATATCTACCATTTCCACTAGTTCTTACACCCTACTCTCAACACCTACACTAACCCCCAACACCTACGTACACTTTCTCCTGACACCGCTACCTTAACGCCTTCCTTATAGTATCCAGTGCCCAAGCAACAGAAACTGTAGGACCTGTCCGAAAATCGGCCACTGATTTCAGGGACCAACCATCTAACAGCTGGATCGAGCCACCCGAGATTGGCTGCAGCGGTAAACATTCAGGAGGTCAACTCAAAAAGAAACGCCCGAGTGACCACAAGCATAGGGCAGTGTTACCTAGGTAGAAAGAACAGCTATTAGTAATGGTCAAGTCGGTGAATCTGTCGAGGATGTCGTCGAGGAGAACTCAATTCCTAATTCTGACCGAAAGCAGTTGGACAAAAACTGAACTGACCACACGCATAGGACATTCGGTCAAACAAAGGAAGATAAAAGTGGTGATTAGTGAAGGTTAAGTCTTTCAGTCTTGTAGTCAGTAGGCTACTGACCAAGGCATCGGCTAGAATTTTATTCTTAAACTACCTGAAAGTAGTTGGTAAAAAATAATAATATAGGCAGTAGAATGGAAAGATGGCTTGATAGGATAGTAAGGGTTTAGGTTAAAGGGCAAATTATTAATACTGAAAGATATCAGTGTGGACTTGGCATTAAATGAACTAGAGGTTTATAGTCAAATGTAGGCATAAAAAAGTAGGGCCTAGGTATGAAAGAATACCGTCGATAAAGTAATAGGGCTATGAATAGGCTCTTTTCACATTGTCTGGTTCCCTGGATGTCGTTAACAAACCTACAATTTGAAAGGCACCATTCTACCTGTGACACAAGCCTCATTTTGACTCTTAGTGACTCTTGCATTAGAAAGCAAGATGGCAGTTCTACAGTAAAGGTCAAGATGTCTATGGTGTTACTTGCTTATTTGAATATATTCAAATTAATATGAAAACGGAGACATCACTTGTACATTGTTTACTACAGTGTTAAGCCCAGAGGGATATTCAGATATTTGAATGAACGTACATTGTGGTACTTTAAAAAAAAAATTAAAAATTTACGCAAATCGCCCCACACAAGGCCAATGGCCACTCCAAGGTGGGGGCTGCTAAGTCATTGAGTTGTTACAACGACTCCACACTGAAGAAACCAGCCCCTCACACCGAAACAAGACAAGTTAATAACCAGCCCCTTCACTGTGCGAATAGGACTGCGAGGGGTAGCTAGTCCAGAACAAGGCAGTTGTTAAACTGCCTCTGCCCCTATAAGCAATTATGGTTTAAGTGTCTTACTCAAGGACACAAGTGTCACAGCCGGGATTCGAACCCACATTCTGCTGCTAACACCAGAACTTGAGTCCGGTAAGCTAGACCGCTCGGCCACGACACTCCACATGCTTATAAGTTACAATTTTTTTTCTTTAAAGGGCATGTGCATTTGAAAGTAAAAAATTGCATAAATCTTTCCTTATAAATTTTGTCTGAGGTGCTGTCATTTTCAAGAAAAGATAAATTAGTTCCAATAAATTTATAGGAAAGAGTACTCTTTCCAAAAATTCCGCATAAGAATGAATACAAACAATCTAAACACATAATCGCTATTTTCTCGTCTACAACTTTTACAGATTAGTTATTTATAGTACAATGTATATCTTGATTCAAAAAGAGCAAGCATACTCAAAGATTTTCACCAACATTACCAATGCTTTAACCCTAACCCTCCAGGATATTTTGGCTAGAAACCCTGCCAGACGCATCAGATTGCATCGTTTGTCAAAGTGACTTGACTGCCCAGTGCAGCAAAATCCATCAGGTCACAAATCTCAAGGCTGAACTGCCTCAGAGTCTGTGTTCACCAAACGCAGCAAGATACAACTCTGGCATTGTTCAATGGGACCAGCTCTCAATAGAAACAGACTTGGCTGCTTATGCACTGGTGTTGACAGCTGAATGCATCAAAGTGCACCAGACTTTTCCACCTGATGCACTTTGCTGCGTCTGGCAGGGTTAGGGTTAATTTAAAATATTTATTTCAGATATTTTTGTAAATGTATAAGAAAATTGTAAATAAAGATAATTGATTATAAACCAGAAGGGATTTCAGTAAGTAGTAACATATTTCTAGTTGCCAAGGTGGAACTATTCTAGACGTAGTTCAGGTTTAGATGAGACAGGATAGGAAACTACTTTCAACTGGTAAGTCTTGATTCACCAACTCGTTGCATTTTAATACTACAGTTGTTTTCAGTAATTAGCATTTAAAATTAGCACTACAGTGGTACGTTTTACCATTTCAGTTTAGTTTGATTATAATAATATGGGTTTATATAGTGCACATTCTAAGATTAACCCAGCACTTACATTGTAACGCCCTGTAACCCAATTTCATTCATCCTCCTACTCTTAGTACAATTTTCCAGCGAGTTTGCCTGACCATTCAAAACTAGACAGCTGTCTGTTTATGAATGATGGATAAGTTGTGTAGATAAAAAATGCCATTTACAGTTGTAGATGCATTCACCACACCGTATCATTTGGCAAGCATTACACAGCTAGCATAGTATCTTGTCATTCTAAACCATTTGAATGATATTGAATCAATCAATCAACACGAGGCTAAACTCATCTTAACAGTTGAGTGCATGCGTGATTTCCGAGTGGATGTGATAGTTGCATCATTATTTGCTTAGTATTTAAGAGCGATTCATGCTGTGAGAGGCATCTTACTACTTTGTGAAATCTGACCCTGATCATTCCTTACACTTAACCCAGCTCTTAGGGACTACACACGCTCAAGCAGCTGTGGCACTCCGCATCTAATCAAACACATTATCAACCTCTACACTCATAATTACCTATGGAATCTTTTTTGGTGTTTTCTCAGCATGAGTTTCTTTATTGACAATGTTTCCTTTCATTGGCTGACCCTGTTGGTGGTCTGGCAGCTTCATGCTGACTCTAACCAATTGTGTTCGTGAATTTCAAGCAAGTTTGTTGAGCATATTGTTTTATTTCTAATCCATTGGTTATACAACACCTTTCAACCCTCCGACAATCAGTGCAATTTTTGAAACAACCTATTCAAGCCACTCCAAGCCATTCCAAGCCATTAGCTGTTGCCAGTGGCCTCCTATGGTTACCCTTCTGTGCACTGTCACACCACTGAGATTGCAGTTGATACATTGCCATATACACAGGCCATACTAATATGTTCAAACATTTAAAGTGGCCTTGGGTGGCACACAGTTGATTTTGTAAGATTACTTGGAAAGGACAGCAGGCTTGTATGTACTAAAGGTTGGTGAAGAACATATTGAAAATTTAGTGGATCGGAGTGGCCTCCATGTGTAGGAGGGTTAAAGAGGAAGGTACAACATTGGTCATTACCAGATTAACCAGTTATTATCTAAAAACTTACATCAATCTTCCTGAGAAATTATTTTGTCTGAAGTGCTTTCATCTTGGAGAAAACGAGAGTTGAATTTACAAAAAGTAAAGTTGCCATCCACTGAAAAAATCCACACTTACTGTGATGAAACTTTCACAGGTTAATTAACCCTCTTACTATAGCTGCACTTTAGTGGGAGGTCAAAACCAGTCAACTGCCTGTTTTGACTGTTGATCCGAATGTGCACACAGGGGCATTTTTTGACTGGTTTTTGCTGTCATTTTGACTACCCTGAACAATACCAGACAATGCTTTTAACAGTCAAAAATGGTCGACTCATTTTGACCTGTAAATGTACTTACTACAGGTAAGGTTTGACAGTGTTTGACTTTTAAGTGCACTAGATACATGTATACCTTGGCAAGTATATCAACATTTTGACTGATTTTGACCCTTGTGGTAGTTGGAGGGTTAAATGATGTATATATATTTATTGAAAACCAGTGGGTTGAAATGAACTTATGTTACCAAATACCAATGTTATACTTTCCCTTTAAGAAATATCATTAGGCCTATGGTCCTCTTAGAGTCTATTGAGCAATGTTAAACTATTGGCCCAAACTATTCATTAAGCTTGTTTCATTTGTTTACCAGATTTGAAAGTAACTGTTCTGTGTGGAACAGCTTCTCAAAGCAGACAAAAGAAGTGATAATTGACAGTCCTAATACCTACAAAGTAGCTACTGTAGTTTGGAACATCAGTGGCACTGCCTCTGCTAATCCTTCACTAATCCTCCCAATACAATAGAAAGTAATCTCTTAATAGCCCTTTTGTCTGACCCAGGAGGGCCAGTTGGGCTGGGCTGGGCGCATTCAAGTGTTGAAAAAAACTATCCTCTTAATAGTTTGACCATTGAAACGTCTTTAAATAGTTTAAAGAAAGCTCAATGGGCCCTATAATTGGTCCTATAATTCAGTTTTAATTTGGAAGCTCGATGCTAGCAAATTTTAATTAAATTCCTTTTTCTTGTTCCTTTCCATAGCCAATCCCACATCACCCCGTCCAACATCACGAGCCGATGCCCAGCGCTCAGTCAGCCGACGCCTCCATCGTGGCATGGCCCCACAAGTGATGGGCGGACCGGAGCCCGTACGACGCGACATGGGCGTCGGACGGCTAACAACTCCATATTCTGCAATCAACGGTGGCATTACCAGCGGCATGGGTTCCAAACCCAACGAGCTGTCCAGGGACGACGGGGTGCCACGAACAGCCTCGTCACGGTACCTCCGGAAATGACCGCCATGATGGTGCTCCAATAGTTTAAACAAGAACAGTGAAAGGGTGATGCAATAGGACACGAATTAAAAAAATGAGATTATGTGAAGGAAATGTTGAACATTCATTCTGCAATGATTGTGCAGGATGATTTTCCAAAATGCCTGTGTTGACACTGGACAACTGAAAAAAAAAAGAAAAAAAAAGAGAAAAAAAGGAACTGAAGGTCACAAGTACATAAGTGGGTACCGAGTTGTTTGTGACATGCAACTGGGATCAATGGACGAGACGTCAAGAAGCAGTGCTGGCCCTGGCAGAACGTAACCGGTCAATTAATTTGTAAAAAAATTGAATGAATGACAACGGATTGATCAATAATTGTAGAGTCTGTTGCCAGATATTGATTGCAGAATGCAGGGGGTAATACGACGGAACTGAGCGTGCACGTTCTTCTTGAAATACAGATATATATCTATACATACAAGAGTTTAAAAAGATAAATACATGTATATCAGTCTGGGCCATACTATTGTAAGCAGGGAACTAGCAAATTCTTAAGAGGGTGTAAATTCTCTTGATTATAAATGTGATCTAGCATCACAAAATAATTGAACAGTTGTTAGCTGACTGAAAGTTGTCAGTACAGCCAATTACAGGCAAGATTTTCTGAACCAAGAGTCCGATTTTTTTCACCAGCGAGAAATGACTAGTTAAAATTGCAGCTGGCTAGTCAATGACGTTAAGTACACCTGGCTAGGAGAAACAGTATCAACCAACTGGCGGGCATGTACAAATAAAACTCTTTCCAGAAGTTATTTGGGTAACCCCTGTTGACATCTTCAAAATAGCGTATGTTTTCTTGACTCTCAAAGACAAAGGGAAAATAGCGCCGACTTTTTGGTCCAAATACATCCGTGAAACCTCAGTTTTTTGTTCAAAACCATCAGTAAAAGATATTAATAATTTTCTTGGGGGGGAAAAACAACCTTTTGCTCCATAACCCTGTGGAAATTAAATCCCGGGTAGATGTGACTGAAAGCTTGTGTGGGACAGCTCGTCTTGTTGGGGCTTGCAGGCTTTATTTCTGTCTGTGTCACAGGTATAATACGTGGCTGGTCTGTAAAATGTGCAGTATTGGGTCAACAGCTGTTGTTTCTTGGGTATGACAGCGGCGTAGCCACAAATTTCCACTGCCCCCCCCCAGGTGCCCCCCATGAAAAATCCTCATAGTGCCCCCCAAAAACAGAAAAGAAAAAGAAAAGGGAAAAACTCATACCCCCTGGGCCCCCCCACTGAAAAAGTCCTGGCTATGCCGCTGTATGACATTATACATGTGGGGATGCAGATAAGGATGCTGTTAAATTTAAACTATACTACTCAAAACAATTTAGGGAACACTGGATGTTTAACATCAAATAGGTTTGAAATGTTCCATGAACCGGGATTTTCATTTGCAACCCCCCTTCTCTCTTTCAGTAGTCATGTCATGAAATGTGTAATCACTACATGCATCCTTTATCATCTGTTTCATTGTGCAGTTGTTTCTCATCAATTCTGTGAAACATTGTGTTTATCTGAAATAAATGATCTTGCTTTAACTGAGATTATTCCGGTGTTCCCTAAATTGTTTTGAGTAGTATATTTCACTCAAGGAATATTACCAGATATCGTTTACCTACATGTGTGCCATTCTGCTCGTGTTCTTTTGTGTGGTGCATCGTAGTGTATATTGTGCGACATTATTTTACCATATTTGCTTCCAGTAAAGATTGTGTCGAGTTCAAGAACAACCTAGCTTCGTCAACCGCCTAATACCATGCCCTTTGGACAATGCCGTGGACTGGGTTAAAGCAGGCTGGCACACTTCCTGTAGGGAAAAGACTACTGATAATGAGGTTTGCCGGTAGACTGTCATCTATAGGGGTTCTCATTCTGATGTCCGTCCTTGTTCCATGTGTTGATAGGACATACTTGCCTGGACTAATGGTCTTTGGAACCCACCGTTTTGCTTGAGTAAGCACGGACCAATAATGTTAAGGATTTAACATTGGTTATGCTAGGCCTCTTGGGCAAAAGGGACCACTTAGGCCTACGCTACCAACAAATTTCTGTACCGTCATGTGGTCCGAAGTGTTAGTGATAATGGGAGACTTTTGAGAAGCTAGCTGGTAGAATATTGAAGGCCCATTTGTAAATAATGAAGATTAACCCTCCTACTATAGCTGCACTTTAGTGGCAAGTAGCTACAGAGGTCAAAACCAGTCAACTGCCCATTTTGACTGTTGACCCAAATGTGCACACAGGGGCATTTTTGACTGGTTTTTACTGTCTTTTTGACCGGTTTTTACTGTCTTTTTGACCAACCATTTACAATACCAGACAATGCTTTTACCAGCCAAAAACGGTCGACTCATTTTGACCTGTAAATGTACCGTACTAAATGTAACGTACGGTTTTACAGTGTTCAACTTAAGTCCACAAGATATACCTTGGCAAGTATATCAACATTTTGACTGATTTTGACCCTTGTAGTAATAGGAGGGTTAATACACAAGCTATGAAGATTTGAAGTCTTGTGTCTGAGTTGTGTATGTGGTAATGAGCCTTTACTGGTTGTTTTCCATTGTCATTCTGAGCATGAGCATGGTATCCCCCAAAAAACGAAGTCACCTAGCATCTCCAAAGTCTTCCATTATGTAAAGAAAAATGAGACCATTTTCTTTATTATTATATTATCTTTATTATAATAACCTTTTTTCAAAAAAGATTTTGGATTTTATTTTTAGGGGGGGGGGGGGGGAGTTAGGCTGGGAGGCTAAGTTATCTCAGTGTGGTGGTCCGGAAATTAAAATGTTGTTTGTTGTTGCTATATAGTGTTATTATTATATGAATGGTCAAAATGAGACTTTGATAGTGACGGTATTCATAAATTGATTTATCTAACGACATCACTGACACTGATACTGTATCCAAATGCATCTCTTGTGCCCTTATTTATGTTATCAAGATAGAAATTAAACCACAAAATTCATCCAAAGTTGGTCGAACAACCAATACAAAATATCATTCTATTCCTGTCCTATTAACGTGACCTTTTTAGGACTATTTCCCTGATGTTAATTTCTTGGTGCCATTGAAAGAGCTGAACAGGAAATATTGCTTAGAAAATTGTTTTGCTTAGCAAAATCCAGTGGAAACCAGTCAAAAGTAATGTACATTGAATTACATTTGGGCTGGTATCCTATTTAAACAGCTTTTATATGCTCAGTAAATTTGTGTGCTAAGATCCTCCATGAAATTAGCCTCTTGGCAGGCCTGTGATTTCTCAGGATTTTTCCTGATTTTTTTTACAAATCTCCCTTTGCCTCAAAATGTTCTTGAAAGAAGAGAAGTAGCCACCAAGAAAAGAAAGAAGTAGCCTGTATTGTGTCCAAACCTCTAGTTTCTTGTTAGTGGAGATGTGGAGAGTCTGTAAATCCTCGAAAATTAAACATCCATGAGGTTCAGGGGTCTCTAGAGCAAAGGGACCCAGGCCCGCTACCCATTTTTCAGGATTTGTTACTTTTGTCAAATCACACCCATTTCTCAGGTACATTTTCTTGAATTTGCTAAGCAAAGAAATTTGGTATTAACCAACATGAAACAGACAACCAGCTATTGCATGATATGATATTTGAAGTTTTGGCTGGTAACCAGTTCAACTAACTTAGCAGATTTGACTGCTTAGCATCTTTAAGATCACACAGTCCTCTTTTCTTCATCAGCGCTGCACACTCTACACCAAGAAACATCTGTGGAAATAGCAATTGTCTCTCAAAATTAAACATGAATGCTCTTATCTTCTTTGACCTTTATTATTGTTTGTATTTGTTTATTCATACATCTTAAACGGGTATATTGATAACTCTGTTCACCATAGCTTAGATGGCTCACCATATATATAATGTAGTGTTGTCTTGTAGCTTTATGATATCCCCTTACATTTAGTGGTAACTGTGTCAGCAGAAAGACGCTGCTTGATTTTACCTCCAACTTCTACAGTAGATATACATTGATTCCAATGCACTCTACCTTGGTTCAGTTTAGTACGCCTTGATCACACAGCGGCCATCTTTATCAGATACCCTGACTGTAAGATGATGATCATGGTGCTGATTTTGATCATCAGAAAGGAGCCAGACTAGTTTCCTTCAAGTCTCAATTTGGTCATGTTGTCTACAAACTGCAAATGTAGTTTATAGACCCTTGCAGCCACCTTTGTCAGATTCCCTGTATGCAAGACAGTGATCTTAGTACTGATTCTCATTACATAATAGGATCCAGACTAATCTCCTGCTAGCCTCGGTTTGGTCATGTGGACTTATGAAAGAAAATAAAGATGGCTCTACCGTGTGGTCTGTTACGAATAACCAGATGGATGAAGTAAGTTTGGGACATTTCTACCAAATGTTTGTGAAGTTTTGCCTTGGAATATGAGACAAGCCTTGGAGAGTTGTGTCTAGAGTGGTCTAGCTTATCAGACTGGTGTTCGGGTGAGTGAGACACTTAACCATCAATTGCTTCGCTCCACCTAGTATTAGAAGGGGATACCTGTTGGGGTATGTTAATGTGTGTGTAACTGCATGAGCGCCTAACAAGATTTGTGGGTTCCATGCTCTTCTGGGAGTTGAAATGCTTACAAGAATTACTCGATGACCACGGGTGATTTACAATGTAATATTATTTGAAACTTTGCTAAAGTTGCCTAAAAATGCTGACTTGTTATATTCCACAAGGCACCAATTGCACGCGATACCATCACATAATTTGATAAAGGAGTTTGTGGACTCCAATCTGTTGGTATCGTCAATTCTGTATGGACATTCTAGAAGAAATGGACATCTAAATCATCTATAAAGAAATGAGGAAAGCAGAGATGGTCGTACGATGAAATAAGACGTTGACATTTGATTTAAAAAAAAAAAAAACATTTTCTGTATCCATGTCAGATATGTGACTGCATGGCTGTTACCGTAATGACCATTATGAATGTGAAACTTATATTGACTCTTTAGACAATGTACGTAACGTTTTTGTATGCTTTGAAGTAATTCATAGATTTTGTGAAAAAATATATATTTAAGTAGGACAATAACATTTGCCAGACGACTGACAAACCAACAAGTATTTCTGGTAGTAATATCTGCCAGATTTGTAAGAAATGAATATTCATGAATATTTATTATTGTGCTTTACAGGATGATTGGTACATGTAGAAATGAATATTCATAAATATTCTTGTCTTACAGGATGATCGGTACATGTAACAAATGAATATTCATGATATTATGTCTTGCACAATGATTGGTACATGTAACTAATGAATATTCATGAATAGTATAAGCTCTTCCATGTCTTTGAACGTTGTGGTAAAATGCATGGAAAATGTTGGACTTTAAACTTATTTTTTTGTTCTATTGTGAAAGATGCATATTCGTGTTTAATTGTTTCACCAGCAAGTTTGGTTTTTAATCGATACACTTCTGTTTTCCATGTAAAAGGGATGAACATTACTTTCAAAGGAGATATTTCACCAAAATAATTTGGGAAACATTTTTTAACAGTCCATGAGTGTCATTATTTGACCTATCCAATGAACCACAAGGAATCACTAAATAGGGAGACTGCCAACATAGGGCTAAGTGGTTTAGTTGGTAGGAGCACTTGCCTGTCAACCCGGAGGTAGCAGGTTCGAATACAGCTTTAGTAAATGTGTTAATTCATGCCCTGGTCAATTATTTTGCAATGACTTATTTGAAAATAATTAATTTTCTTTTTACTAGAAAAAGAGTCAAGTACAGAATAAAAACTTTAAAAAAATAATAATATTCGAATTCAGTCAGAATATGCATCTTCAGTGTTAAATTTGAATTCCAAGATCAAAAAGATAAGAATAACTGTTTGGATGTTATTTGAAAAAGACGGGGATATTTATTTCTCCGTTTAAGTCGTAATATCACTATTTTCTGTGTCCTGTAAATGTGAAAGATCACATTCATTAGCACGGAATAATGTCCAGACTGTGTTCTTGCACATTTCCATTTAACTCTTAGGATGTATTGAGATGTCTGTTCAAGCAGTTGTTGTGGATACCATTATAATTGTATTTTGCGAATAAAACAACATTTCAATTGCCCCATGCACTTTGTACGTACTGTCCAATAATTTTTTTTTTTAAATTGGGTGTTTGAATCGTACGAGAATTTTTTAAAGTAACTAGTCAAGTGGACAAATGTTATAGACTTGTTGGTTGTCTTCACAAAATAATTGCTAAGCAATGTAATTTTGCTTCGCAGCTCAGTGGAAATGACCCCTGTATCTCTAGCCTCCATGGTCTCTAGTTACTTCGAAAAATAACAATTACATCTTTTGTTATTATAATATATTAATGTAAATATTTACAAAAAACAATTTGTGTAGATGTCAATGCTTATGCAGGTTAATTTTTTCTTTTGTGTAAGTCAAAGTCCGAGATTGTGTGTGTGTGTGTTTACAGTTTTCTTTTTTGAGGGATACAATCAATTATTATATTTGTACTCAAAAGTAGTTCAGGTTTTAAAGATATATTCCATTCTCAAGCTGATTTTGAAAACAAAATTAATTTATATTTTCTGTTTTGTGGTGGTTACCAAATCTATTGACTTATTAATAAATTAGTAATAAGTCAATAGATTAATACATCAATCTAAATATCCATGAAAATTTTATATTGGACAAATTAAGGATAATTTTAGCTGATGACTCTCCGTCATTAATTCATTGTCTTTAGTTTTTCATTATGCATTACTGTGATATCTCATTTAAAATCTAGTAACTTGAGTAACCCCCAAGAAAACAAATAACAGCAAATTAAAATTGAATTAATTTTCTCAAGTAAAATTAGCTTGGGCAAGGAAAATACGTCTTAAAGCTTTCATGACTTGGCAGTGTAGTTGAAGGTTGAATGTTTGCGATCGTCACTGGTCAATTCACCCACACTTAACTATTGTACAAAGTTACTTACTCGCAGACTATTTTGTGGGACCTCTCAACAATTATCGAAAAATATATATGTAAAATTTCACTGTCAATGCCCCTCATTCACCATGTTTAAACCCCTCCTTTGAATGGAACAGTCTTTCATATATGAGGGTAACTAACACACGGGCCAATTTCATGGAGCTGCTAAGCAGAAAAATCTATTTGTTTGTTTGGTTACCAGCCAAACTTTACCAGCCAAACTTTCATACAAAATGCAAATATTTTGGCCGGTAGCTTGTTTTTGCTTAGCAAAAATATTTGCTGAGCTGCAGAAAAGATTTATGAAATTGGCGCATGGTGTCCATCCTAATATTTTCCATTTAATTGTGTATTACCTAGGAGGTTAGGAAAACATTTGGAGGAAAACAATATAGTTTGGCACCGATGTATAACAATACATAGCTGTCTGCAACAGTTTTAAAGAAAATAGGCGATTGCATTTTTGTTTGGGGATGGGGGAAGCAGGATTATTTTTTACTCAGTCGATTGTGTTTATCCCTCACGAGTGTTAGGAAATATAGTGTTATATATAATGTGATCGGTAGACTCAATTATTATCTATAAGAAAAATGAAATAAAACTGTACAGAAACGCTGATAAAAAGGTAACAAACGCTTGCCAAGATGTATTTATGTCTTGTATGATATATTGCGTACATAACATATGTGTTGTGTACAACTAGGATGGTTACATATTCCTCCAATACACACCATTTCATCTAAAAAAAATAATAAAAGAAAATAAAAAAATACAATCAGTATTCATGACTTGTAGCTGACAGGTTCGATATGTATAATTTCTTGGGTTTAAAACAGCGGTGTAACTAGTTACATTGAGTGTTAAATTTACCTTTTAAATACCACAGACTCTAGTATACCGTAAAGCCTGGTATCGATAAGTTGGTAGCTAGTCTGTGTTTGAGATTCTGGTATCTAATATACTTCAATGTCCAACATGTCTTGATATATATACCACATTTATATTAGTTTTTGAAATAATTTTTCTTAGTATAAACTCTGCGGTATAAATTTATACAATTTTCGCGGGGGCCTAGTGGACACTGAGGCTTGAAGCGAAGAACTACTGGTTCAGAGTTACAAGTCATAACCACTGGACCACATGCTGCTCTTATTTTTTGTGTTTTTCTTTTACCTTAGAATGGACACTGTCAAATTAAATAAAGTATAAAAGATCTTGCTGGGATTTGAACCCAGTACCTACCAATTCATAGTCACAAATCTTACCACTTGCTGATCATAATAAATTTGTATATCAACCTTAGAATGGACTCTGTCAAATGAATACAGTATAAAAGATCTTGCTGGGGTTCGAACCCAGTACTTTCTAGTCCAGATTTCAGCATATTTACACTAGACTACTAGCTCCTCTTAACAGAGTTGTGTTTAAGTTTAAATATAAACCTTAGAATAGACACTCAAATTAATAGGTATAACAAGTATATGTGTTTGAACCCAGTACCTACCAGTCCAGAGTCACAAATCTTGCCACTTAATCCTGTGCGTTTCAGTTTAATAAAAAAAACTTTAGAATGGACACTCTAAGTATACACTCTAAGTATAAATTTAAAAACAGTATCACTGAGGCTTGAACCCAAGAACTACTGGTTCAGAGTCATATGTAATAACCACTTGAAAGGATACTGTCAAATTAATCAAGTATAAAATCTGTTGGATCCTTGCTCCTCTTGATAAGATTGTATTTGAGTTTAATTATAAACCTTGACACTTTTTCTTTGTTTTTGTTCCATGTTGACAAATGCTTGCAATAAATATCCAGTCATACCTAGTATCTATTAGCTGAAGCAACAGTCTAATGGTTAAGACGTCAGACTTCGATACAATCTAACTGGGTTCGAACCCCCGCGGTTCTTTTCCGCTTTTACTTTTTCATTTGAAATAGTTACGCAATCACGATTTATTTAAGTAGTATTAAATGCAACATGAAATACCAGCAGGAGTGGTGGCGCAAGTCATTAGTCCACTAATCTGTACAATTGCGTGACGCATGGGTTCGAATCCCAGCAGCGCCATATTTCTTTTTCATTTGATTTTTTAATTACAATGGTTTATTTAAGTAGTATTAAATTCAACTCCAAATACCAACAGGATAAATGGCGCAAGCCGTTAGTCACCTGGTCGACACTCTGACTAACTCTCCGCGCTTTTTATTACAATAATTTATTTATTTTTATGTTATTATTATTATTATTATTTTATTTATTTATTTATTTATTTATTTTTTATTTTATTTTATTTTATTTATTTATTTTTTTTATTTATTATTATTATTATTATTATTATTATTATTATTATTATTATTATTTTTTTTTAAATCTACTTCCTCAAATAAGTTCATTTTCTGACAGAGTCCCAGATACCTTCCTTGTAAATTATACGACAATCGGATTAAATTTTTTTTTTTTTTTTAAACCTCGAACAAAAATTGTCTCCGATTCGCTTCAAAATTACACAGAATGAACCTCTGTGTCTGCAGAATACAGCCACCGAGTTACAGCCAATTTGGACAAGTTTAAAATTTCACCATTTTACCAATATTTTTCATAAAATATTGATTTTCTTAAAAAGTTGGAAATATATGCGACTCAAATTACGAAAAATAGGTTCTAGGCACTCTATTACGTCTCTCCAGCAAGTATCAAGCATTTTGAAAAAATGTCATTTTTAGGCCAAATTTGGAAAAAACGACAAGGGGTAAGCATTGTCGTTTTTTTTCACCTCGAA
This sequence comes from Zoroaster sp. YZ-2022, assembly GCA_029582265.1. Taxonomy (NCBI): domain Eukaryota; kingdom Metazoa; phylum Echinodermata; class Asteroidea; order Forcipulatida; family Zoroasteridae; genus Zoroaster; species Zoroaster sp. YZ-2022. Next base: position 2,571,779 of record CM055819.1, read on the forward strand.
AAATTTTTTTCTCCGATTCGCTTCAAAATTACACAGAATGAACCTCTGTGTCTGCAGAATACAGCCACCGAGTTACAGCCAATTTGGACAAGTTTAACATTTCACAATTTTACCAATATTTTTCATAAAATATTGATTTTCTTAAAAAGTTGGAAATATAGGCGACTCAAATTACGAAAAATAGGTTCTAGGCACTCTATTACGTCTCTCCAGCAAGTATCAAGCATTTTGAAAAAATGTCATTTTTAGGCCAAATTTGGAAAATACGACAAGGGGTAAGCATTGTCGTTTTTTTTCACCTCGAAAAAAAATTGTCTCCGATTCGCTTCAAAATTACACAGAATGAACCTCTGTGTCTGCAGAATACAGCCACCGAGTTACAGCCAATTTGGACAAGTTTAACATTTCACAATTTTACCAATATTTTTCATAAAATATTGATTTTCTTAAAAAGTTGGAAATATAGGCGACTCAAATTACGAAAAATAGGTTCTAGGCACTCTATTACGTCTCTCCAGCAAGTATCAAGCATTTTTTTTAAATGTAATTTTTAGGCCAAATTTGGAAAAAACGACAAGGGGTAAGCATTGTCGTTTTTTTTCACCTCGAAAAAAAATTGTCTCCGATTCGCTTCAGAATTACACAGAATGAACCTCTGTGTCTGCAGAATACAGCCACCGAGTTACAGCCAATTTGGACAAGTTTAAAATTTCACAATTTTACCAATATTTTTCATAAAATATTGATTTTCTTAAAAAGTTGGAAATATAGGCGACTCAAATTACGAAAAATAGGTTCTAGGCACTCTATTACGTCTCTCCAGCAAGTATCAAGCATTTTTTTTAAATGTCATTTTTAGGCCAAATTTGGAAAAAACGACAAGGGGTAAATTGTTGTCTCCGATTCGCTTCAAAATTACACAGAATGAACCTCTGTGTCGGCAGAATACAGCCACCGAGTTACAGCCAATTTGGACAAGTTTAAAATTTCACAATTTTACCAATATTTTTCATAAAATATTGATTTTCTTAAAAAGTTGGAAATATAGGCGACTCAAATTACGAAAAATAGGTTCTAGGCACTCTATTACGTCTCTCCAGCAAGTATCAAGCATTTTGAAAAAATGTCATTTTTAGGCCAAATTTGGAAAAAACGACAAGGGGTAAGCATTGTCGTTTTTTTTCACCTCGAAAAATTTTTTTCTCCGATTCGCTTCAAAATTACACAGAATGAACCTCTGTGTCTGCAGAATACAGCCACCGAGTTACAGCCAATTTGGACAAGTTTAACATTTCACAATTTTACCAATATTTTTCATAAAATATTGATTTTCTTAAAAAGTTGGAAATATAGGCGACTCAAATTACGAAAAATAGGTTCTAGGCACTCTATTACGTCTCTCCAGCAAGTATCAAGCATTTTGAAAAAATGTCATTTTTAGGCCAAATTTGGAAAAAACGACAAGGGGTAAGTAAGCATTGTTGTCTCCGATTCGCTTCAAAATTACACAGAATGAACCTCTGTGTCGGCAGAATACAGCCACCGAGTTACAGCCAATTTGGACAAGTTTAAAATTTCACAATTTTACCAATATTTTTCATAAAATATTGATTTTCTTAAAAAGTTGGAAATATAGGCGACTCAAATTACGAAAAATAGGTTCTAGGCACTCTATTACGTCTCTCCAGCAAGTATCAAGCATTTTGAAAAAATGTCATTTTTAGGCCAAATTTGGAAAATACGACAAGGGGTAAGCATTGTCGTTTTTTTTCACCTCGAAAATTTTTTTTCTCCGATTCGCTTCAAAATTACACAGAATGAACCTCTGTGTCTGCAGAATACAGCCACCGAGTTACAGCCAATTTGGACAAGTTTAAAATTTCACAATTTTACCAATATTTTTCATAAAAATTTAGATTTTCTTAAAAAGTTGGAAATATAGGCGACTCAAATTACGAAAAATAGGTTCTAGGCACTCTATTACGTCTCTCCAGCAAGTATCAAGCATTTTGAAAAAATGTCATTTTTAGGCCAAATTTGGAAAAACGACAAGGGGTAAGCATTGTTTTTTTTCACCTCGAAAAAACAATGTCTCCGATTCGCTTCAAAATTACACAGAATGAACCTCTGTGTCTGCAGAATACAGCCACCGAGTTACACCCAATTTGGACAAGTTTAAAATTTCACAATTATACCAATATTTTTCATAAAATATTGATTTTCTTAAAAAGTTGGAAATATAGGCGACTCAAATTACGAAAAATAGGTTCTAGGCACTCTATTACGTCTCTCCAGCAAGTATCAAGCATTTTGAAAAAATGTCATTTTTAGGCCAAATTTGGAAAAAACGACAAGGGGTAAGTAAGCATTGTTGTCTCCGATTCGCTTCAAAATTACACAGAATGAACCTCTGTGTCTGCAGAATACAGCCACCGAGTTACAGCCAATTTGGACAAGTTTAAAATTTCACAATTTTACCAATATTTTTCATAAAAATTTTGATTTTCTTAAAAAGTTGGAAATATAGGCGACTCAAATTACGAAAAATAGGTTCTAGGCACTCTTACGTCTCTCCAGCAAGTATCAAGCATTTTGAAAAAATGTCATTTTTAGGCCAAACTTGGAAAAACGACAAGGGGTAAGCATTGTTTTTTTTCACCTCGAAAAAACAATGTCTCCGATTCGCTTCAAAATTACACAGAATGAACCTCTGTGTCGGCAGAATACAGCCACCGAGTTACAGCCAATTTGGACAAGTTTAAAATTTCACAATTTTACCAATATTTTTCATAAAATATTGATTTTCTTAAAAAGTTGGAAATATAGGCGACTCAAATTACGAAAAATAGGTTCTAGGCACTCTATTACGTCTCTCCAGCAAGTATCAAGCATTTTGAAAAAATGTCATTTTTAGGCCAAATTTGGAAAAACGACAAGGGGTAAGCATTGTTTTTTTTCACCTCGAAAAAACAATGTCTCCGATTCCCTTCAAAATTACACAGAATGAACCTCTGTGTCTGCAGAATACAGCCACCGAGTTACAGCCAATTTGGACAAGTTTAAAATTTCACAATTTTACCAATATTTTTCATAAAATATTGATTTTCTTAAAAAGTTGGAAATATAGGCGACTCAAATTACGAAAAATAGGTTCTAGGCACTCTATTACGTCTCTCCAGCAAGTATCAAGCATTTTGAAAAAATGTCATTTTTAGGCCAAATTTGGAAAAAACGACAAGGGGTAAGCATTGTCGTTTTTTTTTCACCTCGAAAAGAAATTTTCTCCGATTCGCTTCAAAATTACACAGAATGAACCTCTGTGTCTGCAGACTACAGCCACCGAGTTACACCCAATTTGGACAAGTTTAAAATTTCAGAATTTTACCAATATTTTTCATAAAATATTGATTTTCTTAAAAAGTTGGAAATATAGGCGACTCAAATTACGAAAAATAGGTTCTAGGCACTCTATTACGTCTCTCCAGCAAGTATCAAGCATTTTTTTTAAATGTCATTTTTAGGCCAAATTTGGAAAAAACGACAAGGGGTAAATTGTTGTCTCCGATTCGCTTCAAAATTACACAGAATGAACCTCTGTGTCGGCAGAATACAGCCACCGAGTTACAGCCAATTTGGACAAGTTTAAAATTTCAATTTACCAATATTTTTCATAAAATATTGATTTTCTTAAAAAGTTGGAAATATAGGCGACTCAAATTACGAAAAATAGGTTCTAGGCACTCTATTACGTCTCTCCAGCAAGTATCAAGCATTTTGAAAAATGTCATTTTTAGGCCAAATTTGGAAAAAACGACAAGGGGTAAGCATTGTCGTTTTTTTTCACCTCGAAAAAAAATTGTCTCCGATTCGCTTCAAAATTACACAGAATGAACCTCTGTGTCTGCAGAATACAGCCACCGAGTTACAGCCAATTTGGACAAGTTTAAAATTTCACAATTTTACCAATATTTTTCATAACAATTTTGATTTTCTTAAAAAGTTGGAAATATAGGCGACTCAAATTACGAAAAATAGGTTCTAGGCACTCTATTACGTCTCTCCAGCAAGTATCAAGCATTTTGAAAAAATGTCATTTTTAGGCCAAATTTGGAAAAAACGACAAGGGGTAAGCATTGTCGTTTTTTTTCACCTCGAAAAAACAATGTCTCCGATTCGCTTCAAAATTACACAGAATGAAACTCTGTGTCTGCAGAATACAGCCACCGAGTTACAGCCAATTTGGACAAGTCTAAAATTTCACAATTTTACTAATATTTTTTCATAAAATGTTGATTTTCTTAAAAAGTTGGAAATATAGGCGACTCAAATTACGAAAAATAGGTTCTAGGCACTCTATTACGTCTCTCCAGCAAGTATCAAGCATTTTTTTTAAATGTCATTTTTAGGCCAAATCCCCCTAAAAAATTGTCTCCAATTCACTTTAAAATTACACAGAATGAACCTCTTTGTCTGCAGAATACACAAAAGGTAGCTCTGGCTCTGTAGAAGACAGCCCCTCCTTTTCTCCCCCGTCCGTACATTTCCTCCACGCTCTAACCTTCAGGGTAGAGACATGGCGGTCCCCAAGCCATTGCTGCAGCCAGCAGCTGCCATGTCTCTGTGTATCAGGAACAGGATTCGAACCCGGACGTACCAGCCTGGAACTGCCTGCAATTGACAGCCCAGTGGACTGACGGCTTGCGCCATTTATCCTGTTGGTATTTAGATTTGAATTTAATACTACTTAAATAAACCATTTTGATTGAAAAATCGGACTAGACATGCGGACTAGATTCGCCCTGCTGACTACAACTTCAGAAGGTCCAGAAATGAAAAAAAAAATATGTAGAGCTGATGGGATTCGAACCAATGCCGCCCACAATTGTACAGAGTATGGGACTAACGTTTTGCGCCACCAATGCTATTGTATTTGGAGTTGAAATTACTACTACTTAAATAAACCATTGTGATCGCGCAACCATATAAAATGAAAAAGAACTAGAAATTCAGAGTTTGTGAACAAACTCAAGGTGTTCGGAAGTGACGGTAATTGATGTCCTCATCAATTGGGATCATTGTTAAAATGTGACTTAAGATTCGTCAAATGAGTACTTGCACGCAATAAGTAACACTTAAAACATATCGCTAGAAGGCGCTGTAACGTGTGATGAGTTCCAGCAGAGACAGTTAATTGCAACTTGTCATGACTTGTATCATTGAAATTGTGTTAATTGATACCACCTTCCTCTATTTGTAAGGTGCCTGGTACTTTGTAGGATTCGCCTTGTCTTCATACTAAAATTGTAGACAGTTTATCCAAGTTTGTATGGTCATGTTTGAATGGAATGATTGTCAGTGATTTTTTGTTAACTTTAGGGAATGACATCCTCTGTGTAAATTATTTGCATTGCTGCTGTACAGTTTTCAACTCGTTCAGGCAGAAATGATGCATGTTTCATATAATTTAGGAATATCTTATGTTCATGTTGCCAATATTGAACCATCGGTGTTAGTTCTGCAGTATTTATAAGCAAATTTTCTACAACTAATTCACGCAAGTTGAAATGCTTACAACATTTGAACAGCAATTAAACATAGTTCTACATTGTGATGTCGGAATTCACTTATATCTTTCATTTGGGCAAGCTGTAATCTTGGTTCCAAGACCTTGGTGTTTTCACGTCCATAAAACCATCATACACTTATGTCATGAATCAAACATAGAGGGCGCTGTTTCAAGTTTAAGTTTGATTCGTCTAGGCAGGATCCAAAACTTGAACTTGAAACAAGAAGGTCTTGGAACCAAGACTAGGCAAGCTGCTGCACAATAGCTGTAATAAATACCATTACCAATATCCGTCCCTTCATCGTCCAGGCGGCCGTCCACATTCAGAATAATGTGAAATTATTTTAATAATTGACCTTCCAAATGTATGTTTTCAGATGATGTTGTGATTCACAACAACTTTTACAAAGAAACTACTTAGTTTTGTAAATAAGGCATGTAATACCTCTCTGCATTTTATACGGCTGCTCTCCTATCTTAGTGAACACTAACAATTTACTTCAAACAAATGTTTGAAATTACACATTAATTGTGAACAAATTTTATATTGTGCTCACCTGTATAATTTATATGTAAATTCTGTAATTTTATGCATTCATTAATTCTGTAATTTTATGCATTCATTATATTCCTTAAAAAAAAACACAAGGTCTACAAATTCTAGTTTCATTTGTTATTTAATAAATAAATAAATAAAACGAAACATCATATAAATGTACAGTAATGGATTTATTTATTTGTTTATTTCTTTCATTTGTCTCGTCTGTTTTCAAAAGTAAGTTGCCTTACTCATTTCAAAGAAATAGCTTTTCGGTATTGGCTTTTTCAACAGCCCTTTCCATTCGTACAAAATGACACTGCAGTATTAAGTTAATACGATCTATGGTTTTAGAAATATTGTAGCGCATCCGTTATTGGCTTAAACGCCCAACCACACATCTATAAAATATATTTTATCCTGCAAGAGCTTTAGCCTGTGAAACCGCAAACGTCCCCGTGAAGACCGCCAGCTGTTTTCCAGTAGATAACGATCTCAGTCTCTGCGGTTTGTAAACAATGGGCCCCAGAACCACGAGTGTCTGGTGTGTGTTAAGTCAATGGGATTTTGGCCCAGAAAAGGAATTTTGAAGAAAAGAAAAAAATCAAAACTTTGACCTTCCGGTACGACCGGAAGCAAATGTCAGACGATTTTGACGTTAACTTTTCAAATGTTGCCTAAGCCTTGATCTATCAGATGCCAGATTATGAACATCATAGCTTTAGTATATTTTGATATACAGTCGATAGCAAATGGTCATTTTTAAAACTTAAATGGCTTGTAATTTGATACCTGATGACGTGATCATGACGTAACTAGATTCATCTACACGATAAGGTCTTTATATGTGTGAAGTTTCAAGGTTGTGTGATATTGTTAACTTGCACTTTCGATGTAGAGAAGAGTTAAGGAGAAGAAGAAGTAAAAAAAAAACTAAAAAAAACGGAACAATAACAATAGTTGTTCGGCTGAAAAGCCGAACACCTAAATATGAGGCTGTTGGGATTCGAACCCACGTCGCCCGCAACTGCATTGACCAGTGGAGTAACGGCTTGCGCTACCAATCCTGTTAGTATTTGAAGTTGAATGTAATACTTCTGAAATAAATCGTGATTGCGTAACCATTTAAAATGAAAATACAATCGGCATATCACCGCCGGGATTCGAACCCAGGTCGACTGTATAGAACTCCGTCGTCTTAACCACTAGACTGTTAATTCATTTGACGTATAATAAGAATTATTGGATATTTATTGCAAGCAACAAGTAATGATCAACAAAAACAAAAAAAGTATGATATTTGATAAGGTACCGTAGATATTTGACAATGGCCGAACTCACAATTGATCCTTTGCTTAGGCATATACTGTTTGAATCGATGTGTATATACATCAAACAACCAACCAGTACAAATACCAGCTTATTACGTTCTGTTGTAAATGAGAAAAATTTTCAAATGTATTCTGCTTTTGTTGTATTCATTGAAAATTAGAATTTAGAAGGGAGGGAAGGAATATCTCTTTGCTAAATTTGAATCCGAATTCTGTTTACGTTTTTTAATAGAAAACACATCAGACAAAATTATTTACATCGAAGATTTATTGATAAACTGAACTGATGAAACTGACAGAAGCACCTAAAATTTGGAAAAAATGGTTTGGCACACATTAATTTCCATATTGTATCCATTTTCTTATACAGAAAGAGGCACAATTTGGGCACAAAATGACTGTAGTCACACTCCTATTGTAGCAACGGTGGATGGTTCTACACATTATTGTGCTTTTGTTTTAAAATGGCTTGGTGATATTCTTAATTAACATCATTATTTTGGTACTCATTAAATCTACCATCTCGCAAAATGCGTTACAGACTGCAACAGTGGCGCACCCAGGATTTTATTGGGGGGGGGGGGCTCAATTTTTTTATTTTTTTAAATCCAATATGGGGGAGAGACATGGAGGACCCAAACCATAACCGCTGGCGCGGCTGTAGCCATGTCCCTAATCGTGCTCGTCAGTGAACCTACGGCACATGTTAAATGTTTCCTGGTGGTTTCTAGTCATAAAAAGAAGACATTATGACATGATTCAGACTCGTAGGGTTTTACCTTCCATATAATTTCCTCCTCTTGATGTAAAGAACTTGAGCTAATTGTTTCGTCTGCAAGATTTCTATATTTAAATATTTTCATTGCGCGGACGTAAAGTTTGTGATCATTCCGGGCGGAGCTAAATTTTCTCAAACACGAATTTGGCGGCAAAACCAAATCCCAATATATCCAATCGGTGTTTGCTAAAACAGTGTCGCATAATCTTTGTAAATTAAAACCCGATCCTGGGCCATTGTGTACAAACTGGAAAGGAGTTGATTATAATGCGGGCGTGTTTAAATTTTAAAAAACATTTACGAGTAACCTCAACGACAGTCAACGACCTCAACAAGAGAAACGGACAACAGAAAATGATAATAAAATTAAGTAAAGCTGCTCCCTGATCAGGGTGCACCATGGCAGGGGGGGGGGGAGAATGTCTAAAAATGCTTGTTATATATACTGGTGGCCCTTCAAGCTTACATGCACATGCATACGCAACGCCGTAAAATATAATAGTGAGTGGAATAAATGGAAAACTTTTGGAGGGGAGCTTGAGTCTCCTGAGTCCCCATCCCTTGTACCACTGCCATACTCCTTGCCGAACTCCTCTGTAGACAAGACTTGGGCTCAGATTTTGCTCTCTTTCCCGGCCCCTTCTTTAAAAAAAAATAATAAAACATCAGCGGGCCCTGGGGGGGGGGGGGGCCTCGAGCCCCCCGAGGCCCCCCCCCCCTTGGGTGCGCCACTGGACTGCAAGGTTTATAATTAAACTAAAACACAACTTTGTTAAGGGCAACGTGTGGTCTGGTGGTTACGTCTTTTGATGCTGAACGACTCTGTTGTGGGTTCAAATCCCGGCGAGAACTTTTGTCACTGTATTACTTTGAAAGTGTCCATTCTAAGGTTTATAATTAAACTCAAATACAAGTTTGTTGACAAACAAAGATTGCCATTACACGCCAGACGCACATGTACCCCCACCCCCCAAAAAAAACCCAAAACGAACAAAAAACGTGAATTTGCCCATGTCTATTTGGCTTTATTCAACAAAAATGCCATTTTTCACATTTTGAAAACGAAATCGACATGGGTATTTATGAATGGGAATAAACAGTTTGCCCCATATCGCACGTGACCACACCCAAAAGCGGTCGTTAACCCGCGGTAAAGACAGCACCGTTATAAACTGTTGAACTGTTATTCCCTTATTAATTTGACGGTGTCCTTACTAAGGTTTATAATTTAACTCAAACACAAGTTTATTAAGAGTAGCAAGTGGTTTTATGGAATGACTCGGGACTCTGGGTTGCAAGGTACTGAAAAAAAGAGAAATGGTACCTAAAGTGATGTTTTTGGCGGTTTGGGGTGGGGGGGGGGGGGATGGTGTACCCACGTTGAGCGACATAATGCAAACCAATTTCAATATCATCCCCTCCCCGACACGGATTTACGCCACTGTGGAGGTCTCACTGGACCAGTCAAGGCTGGGACTTGAACTCTTGCGAGGATGATCTGCGGTCTTGGAACAATGGCCTTACCAGTCCAGCCAACAGGTCCCACTGGAAATTGCGCTCGTTTCTATAATATTTAAACCGCAGAATTTATACTTAGTGTTATACTATAGTGTATAAATTAACTCAAAAACCCGGGACCAATTTCATAGAACCGCTTATCAGCAGATTTATTTGCTTACTGAGCGTTTTTCAATAATACAAACTCCATGGTGAACGCGCAAGCACCGCTCTAAATTTTCTTGCTAACCTGTGAATTAACGCTTATGCTTAAGCCATGTTTTCTGCTATAATTATTACGAAAATTTACCTACCGGTAAGCAGCGCTATGAAATTGGGCCATGGTGAATCGATCATGGAACCACAGCTTCAGTCGAGCCAATAACTGGATTTATAGAGCGCCAAATGATACATGGCGCTTTTACATTATCCCTGGTCATTGGGCTAATATCAATCCTTAAACTTTCTCAGCTCCCTTGGGGAGTATACAGCCCCGAGCTACTTGCACAGCGCTTTGGAAGCTTTTTCAACCACAATATCACAGGTACCCATTTATATACTCCTGGGTGAAGTGGAGCTCTGTACAGTGAAGTGTCTTGCTCAACGACACAAGTACCATGGTCATAGGCCAAGATTCGAACCAACATTCCGACGACTCAGCCATCAGAACATATGAAGTCTGATGTGCTAGACCTCTCGGCCATGGCACCCCTGTGGGAAACTAATGGGTCCCTCAGGAAATTGTACTTGAGAGTTTATACTTGGAGAATTTGGAACCTTTTGTGGGTTTGGGGTACCGATTATTGCGTGGTTGTATAGTGTGGCGTTTTACACATTGGAACCTTTTGATCGCACAACCCAATTGGTGTTGTGAAACAGTTTATGCCAGAACTTATCATTCAGTAGGTAATCGTTAATACTTGAATTGTAAAAATAGAGTCAACAAGCATCAAGTGTATAGTTAACACTCCATAGGGGTAATTTTATTGGTAAACTTTGTTCAGAAATAGTAATACAAGTGGCAGACAACAAACCACACGGCTTCGTTTATGGCGTAAACCGAGGACCTCCCATTATTCATTCTATTGTGATAGCAACTGAGGAGGTATTGTCCGTTTTGTTAAGTCCTCGGTTTGAATGCTTACAAACTCTTCCCACTCTTTATGAGCCATTATATAAGATGCCTCTAATTTCTTTACATTTTTTAGTTGCTTATCACCATAGTGGTACACACTTGTCTTATTCAGGTGAATAAATTTCAATTCCAGCTGTAGCCACTTTTTTTTAATGAAACCATATTATTTAGAAGCAAAGTGTCAGAATAATTATGGTAATTTACTATTGTAAATTTTTTAAAATTTCAGTTAAATTGTACAATTTTGTAATTTTTAATTTAAAAAAATTATACAGAGGAGCAAGTGGTTTAGTGGAATGATATGGCACTCTGGACTGGAAAGTCGAGTCCAAAATCCATATTTTAGCATATGAATGCAAATGGTCAAGTGTACAAAGTGTGCAGAAAAAATTTTGATGTAAAACATTGCGACCCTCACATGGGTGATAAACATTAAGTGCATGAAAAATACTTTACACAATTTTTAATTTTTTTTCACTTCAATGAGTGGATTGTGATGGACAATATAATTCTCAAATTTTTTGTTCTTACGATTTTTTCTCTTTTTATTAATTCATAAATCTTAAATTTTTCTGAATGTCCACAATATAATTATTTGTACTAAAATGTATCTGATGCATAAATATAAAAGCAAATTATTTTAATTTATTTAAATTTAGATCACACGATTTTTTTACCAATATATATATTTGAATAGTTTAATACCAAAACGTTAACAAACATGCAATAGTGCCCTCTAGTTATTTTGTTACCGAGTAATTACCCAAGGTATACCCATCTTAAATTTGTGCACAAAACTCTTTACTTTAATAATTATGAACATATACAGAATTTTCAATAACTACCTAATGATCATGTAATTAGTCTTGGATCTCCATAAAAGACATCATTAACAGTGAAACCACAAAGTCCAGGCACAAACTCCAAACTCTCCCCTGAAAATAAATCAAAGATTTATTTATAAAGTAAAACAACTATTTCTTCCACTGTTTCCATAATTTGTTTTCAAAAGTTTCGGTCGGGTATCCGTGTACCTGTATACCTGGCAAACCCAATCTTTGGAATTGGGATACCTTGCCTTAAGCAAGGTTTCCAATAGCTGGGATATACAGTACTGTATCCATTAATATCAAACAAAACCGGAGTGTGGATGTTCGGGGTTTCATCATTTCAAAGAGTACTCTTACAATGTCACTTACCACGGGTACTGCCTCTGAGAATTCTAGAATACACCGCGTCTGATGTGACAGGATCCACAGCCACAGCAAAGAAGAGGTTTTCTATGAGTGGAAGGCCAGGCATCTCAAAGACTTCCACGGACACCACACCGTAAATGGGTAAGCTTAATATGTGCCTAAATCCGACCACACCTGAATTCAAACAAGAACTTGGTAAGAACTTCCATATAAGATTTAAGGCTTTGCATGGTGGAATATCGATATCGTTTCGGTTTGCAGTAACACCATGTGTTAATCTCAACTGTAGCGAAGCCGAGGTACAAGTTCTGAAAAGAACCTTATTGCCTGCTCTAATCTTTGTCCTGATGAAGATTAGCAGGCTAATCGAAATGGAGAGAATAACCCGTCACTATAGTTCTCCCTGAATCATATTTCCCACTTAGCGACATTTCAGAAAAACGAGTTGCCCGATATTGGTTCTCCCTTGAACCATAATCTCACTTAGCGACAGTTATAGAGTGTCGTGGCCGAGCGGTCTAGCTTACCGGACTCAAGTTCTGGTGTTAGCAGCAAAATGTGGGTTCGAATCCCGGCCGTGACACTTGTGTCCTTGAGCAAGACACTTAACCATAATTGCTTCTCTCCACCCAGGGGTTAAATGGGTACCTGTTAGGGCAGAGTTGGTTGATTAGCCCTATATGCGCTGTAATGGCAGCAATTGAGCTGTATACTCCCAGGGAGCTGAGATGGTTTCAGGAATGATTTATGAGCCTTATGAGCCTGGGTAATGATATAATGCGCCTTGAGCACCACTTAGTTGGTGGATACGTGCGCTATATAAGTCCACACATTATTAGTCGAGATACGAGTTGTGCGATAAGGTTCTTTTCAGAACCTGTACCTCAGCTTCGCAATAGTCGAGATAAACACATGGTGTTATCACAAACCGAAACAATAAGAACTTCCACAGACAGTGAAGTGCTACATGTCCAGCAACTAAACATTTTGAGTGATGCAACAGTAAAAACGTTCACATGTCATCTAGCATCCAGCAGATTTTTTCTGCTAGCAGAAGAATTTGCAGCACTATGAAAACGGGCCCAAATTTTACATTCACATATGCTTCACAAAAGTATGGATCCTTTCAGCTATTTGGTTTCTACTGATAGGGTTCTTAAAATTTAAACAAGTGTGATTTTTAAATTTTTAAAAATTAAATTGGCAGAGAAAAAACCCCACAAAACCAGTTAGGCGCCCACCTGTAACAACCCAGTGAGGGTCCCCTCACATTTTGTTCATTTGTACATGGACTCAATGCAAGCTGACACCAATGATTCCTGGCTTATCGAGTTGCAACCAGAAGTGGGTTTATCATATGCATAATATGCATTTTGGATTGGACATTCCCAGGTACGGATTTGGTCTTTTTAATAAATACTTTTCATTATCGTTGATTATTATGTTGTAATTCATACCTTCCAGTCTATACAGCTCCAAGAAATCGTACTCGCTGACTGCAACCAAATAGAGATCAGAACCGATATGGAACATGTCCACATCCACGGCACTGGTAAATTCAATCGACTCGTAAAGTTCAAACAAACTACTCTGGTTGGACCAATGGTACACCTACAATACAAATAACATTTGTGAAACATTCAGAGCAAAAACATTCAAGCGGTGTGACTTGTCAAAAGTAACTTATCCTGAAAAATGGGCAGTGGGTCTGGGTCTCCCTTTGCTGTAGAGGACAAAGACTCCAGAACCTCCTGGATGGTTAATTTGAGGATTTACAGACTCCACATATCCACAAACAAGACACTAGAGGTTTGGACACAATACAGGCTACTTCATTCTTTCCTTGGTGGCTACTTCTCTTCTTTCAAGAAAATCTTTAGGCAAAGGGATATTTGTAAAAAAAATCCTGAAATCAGGGAACAATCCTCGGAAATCACAGGCCTGCATCTTTCAAATGTTCCCTGAATGTGCAAGGAAAACCTATGCTAGCAAATAAGTTGTTACACTCAACCGTTTTCAATCTTGTTAACTCAACAGGCTTTCTTATTAAGTTTTTTTTCACAAAATCTGAAGAGTAAAGAATTGTCCACAATTTATTTTAAAAAAATCTGTAAATGCATCTATACTTTATAAGAATGAAGGGATTTGTATAAAAACCAACCTGTGAAAGTTTCAGCAAATTTCATTGTGTCATAAACATGAAAAATAGTGAACTCATTCAGATTTGTTTATAAGCATTCTTATGTTGTGAATGCATCACGGCTGTTATTCATTTAAAAATATATTTACGTTTTCTAAAAAAAAAAAAATAAAATAAAAAAAACTGCAGCATGTCAGAAGAATTAATTTCTCAGGATCACCAACTTCACATCAACTAAGATTTGTGGTAATAATAATTCAGTAATTTTGTGATTGGGTAATCCTCCCCAAAAAAGGTGTGTATGACTTCCTATAGGACAAAGCTCACCATTATGGGAACATCATAGAAGATTTTGTCATTGGCTAACCGCTCGGCATTGTTGGCAAACACTAAGCCCCTCTCGTTGTTGTATTGGAAGCTGTCTACAGATGCTGCATAGTGAGTTGTCACGTACTGATGGAAGACAAACTGACCGCTCTGTTGATTAAATTAAAAAACAAAATTTTGTCATAGTGACCAATGTGGTATTGTCACTTTGCCAAATTACAAAAAATAGCCAGTTAGAGCATTCGTCATTTGAATGCATGCTCTATCTCCAAAACAATAAGGAATACATGCATGTGGATTAGATACAATGGTAGGTCTCTTCCTGAATGTACTAATGGGCGGGAAAACTTAAAAATGAAAAGTTGGATTGGTCACTATGGCAAATTAGGGACAATTTGTGAAATTTTTCAATTTTTGTTAACCATTACTACAAAATTAGAGCAAGATTCAACTTTTGCAAAACACTTTTATAGCAATCAAAAGGACCCGTATTCATAAAAATGGAAGTGGTCACCATAAGATTTTCAAAATATTGCAGATCAGGTTGGTGTAGCCTCTGTGGACAGTGGCCCTTGTGTCCTTGAGCAAGACACTTTACTTGCTTCTCTCCACCCAGGAGTAAAAATGGGTACCTGTGAGGGTAGAGATGGATGTTGTTTTGATAGCCAGGGTGCCCAGCACAGTTGTATATTTCCCAGGGATCTGAGAAAGTTTAAAGATTGATATTGGCCCAATATTATATTATTAATCCTACCGAGGCATTGAACCTGAAGATAGGACTCCTATCTGGATGCACTGAAGCAAACACAAGGAACGTCTCCATGCCCATATGCACAAATTCCACAGCAGATGCTCCTGATAGAGACAGAAAACAGTCAATTTGTTTATTTACTTGGATTATTGAATTTCATTTCTCTAAGTTAAGCGGTTAACCGAGAAAGTCTTAAAATATTTTCCCTCACCTCCAACTGTAAAGTTCTGGACTTTTTGGAAAAGCCCATCCCCTCCTTGCAAGTAGAGAAATGACTCTGCACTTGTCCTGATGTTGGCCAGGACCAAGTAAACATCCCCGCCGATGACTGTAGTGTCAATGTGTCTCGTCTCTTGGGCTTCTAACTGCTGGTGCTCTACGAACTGGCTGCCGTTGTAGTAAAAGATAGTGTTCATCACATTGGATTCTGGGAAGGAAATGAACAGTGCGTCTGGTGATTTATTGAAGTCGTTCGTCGTCAGTGTGGGTAATAATAACTGAGCAAGGCATGCATTAACACAGAGCTTTGTGTGGATGTGCAGGAGTGGAATGTAATACAAGGTGGTTAATGCATGCAGTCCATTGAGGGCACTCTCCAAGCATGCAACAGCTTGTCGCCTGGCTATTTTGAAGGTGGTGAATGCCATATTTTCAATGAGATAATGTGATTGAATCCAACCTGTGCCGAGTAATTATAGATATGGAGGTTTTTCCATTGCAAATGATATTCTGTGACTTTCAGTTCCGTTTGCTTTTACTGCCCAAAATAATATAATCTGTTTATGTTTGTGAAAAGGGTTGCTGTACTGCATGATCAAGTGTACAGAGTTGCTAGAGATGGGTTGGGGGTCTTAGAACCAAAAACCGAATTGGTGTATTAATTTTCTTACGTCCAGCACAGGGATTATTTCCATCGTTGGCGACAGCTAGGTACTGCGTCCCTCCATTCCGGAATGCATGCCAATGATGTGCACCATTAGTTGGAAATGCAGCTGCAGATGGGGGAAACAAATCACAAAATCATGATTGGAAATCTTATAACTGAAAAGTAGTAAACAAAATGGGTATTGCTAGATGGATTGAGCAGAAACGGCTGTCCAGAGATACAACACTGATGGTGGTATCAAATTTCCATTGAAATATTTTTGTCCGAGGTGCTTTCATATTTTTAATTTAGAGTACGTTGGAATGAACTAATTTGTATTTTTAATGATGGCCCATTGAAAATCATGGTAACCATGAATAAAGCTTTTATTATTGAATATGGAAAAAAAAATGGATATTTACCAAAGGTTTATACTGGTTTTAATCAAGCACCATATTGTTTTCCATGCAGATGCTTGAGATCTGAATTGAGGCTCAGAGGAAACAGGCTGGCCCCGCTTTTTTTTTTACACAGAATCGGCACTATTATTGTTTTGAATCAGGGAATCTGACAAATGACCTGACCCTTTCCCTGGAATGCATAGCTTGGGGGAAAATAGATAAACTTTTTTTTTTACATTGAGAATAAGTGCCATTATCATCGTTTTGAGTCAGGGAACTGGACAAAGACAGCTGCATCCTGCATGACCTACTGACCTTTTTCCTGGAATGCATAGCTAGTGTTGTTCCAAACATAGATGTAACTATCAATGCAGAGATTGTTGTTATTGTCGGCATTGACAGCGACTGCAAGATGTTGAATGCCGTCCAGTACAAATGGCTCAAAGCTCTTGGCCCGAATATTTATTTCTTGGATCTCGGAAATGTGCGCAAATATGTCCAGGGTATCTAGAGAATTGAGAAAGACAAAATATTTCATTTTTGCAATGTGACATAATAAATTCTTTACTTTTTTTTCTTCACTTCGGCATCATGCATTGAAGTATTTTTTGGTTGTTTTGGTGTCAATTTTATGTTTAGTGTGAATATTTTTTCTGGTTACTAAAATATTTTGCTAAGCATTTATGTGTAGGGCAAAAAGAAATCAATTGTTTATCTCACAATGCAAGAATGTCAACAACCTATATATATTGCGGAACCCACTGCTATATAGGATTCTAGCCGGCCAATCACCATCGGGCAAGCTTGGTGGTCGAGAGGTTAAGACGTCTGCACTTGTAAGCAGGAGGTCGTGGGTTGGAATCCCGCCCGAGTTGTTTTTTTCACAGACACTTGGAAAGCACCGAGTATACAGTACTATACACACACGGTGTAGGGCAAAATGAAATCAAAAGCATTTTTTAAAAAATCTCCTGAGATGTCGGGGGCTCAGAAAAATGGCATAAATTTGTTGTCAATTCAGGGTTTCAATTCCAATGACCACCTCTGAACCTCACTCAATCCTAACCCAACTACTGCTATTGTGAATTTGTTGGAAATTTTTTAAATTCTGTTTTAAATTTGTGAAAATTTTGGGAACTTTATCATTTTTGTGGAAAGTTTTTCTACATCTGAAAATTTGGATATAAGAGACTTACTCGCATACAGTGTCTGTAGTTGCAACAAGTGATTGCATTGGTCCTCCGTGACCAGCATAATGTTGTCCAAGTCCCACCAGACCCACTCTCGCAATGCCGTGTGCATATCCCACAACCGGTGCAGGAAAATCTCGTCAAATGTGCCGTTGGTGGAGACGTTCTGCTGGTAGGTCACATCACCCTGGAAGGTCAGCTCACCACGGACGACATCGTCGCCCAAAAGCGTTGCACGATCCCGCACGAGGTCGGTGAAGTTAACTCCACCCACTGACTCTGGCGAAAAGAATGGATGGTAGACAAAGTCTTAAGTGGGAGATTTCACACAGCAGGTGTTCAGAACCAGCTTGGCAACTGGATCTTGTTGGCATGTTCCAAATCTCCATTCAGGCAAATTTTCACAACTATGATTTATAAAAATTCTAAGTAACCAAAATGTAATTTTTTTTTTTTATGGTCAGCTGAGTGATCCTTTAGTTGAATAAAGTCTGATCGATAGGGCATGGTACCTGTGACTGTCAGATTGCCATCTACGGTAGTGATCGTGTTGAAGAAGATGGCACCCTGCAATGTCTGACTAGTGTTGAGGGTCACACTCTCCTGATCCAAATCCACTCCATCCACTCGTCCGTGGATGATGACTTTCTCCATCTCCACATCCTGAACAAATTCCTTGACTGCCGTGATGTTCTGGAATTTGTCTAGTTTCATGGATCTTGTGAAAAGATCCGATATGTCGACTCCATTTACTAACTCTATCAAGGTTAAGAGGTACAGATATAGAATTTGTCATTCATAAATAATGGAATATTTGAAATGTTATAAATCTAAAACTTACTTAAGCTTACGATGGTACAATCTTCCCTAGAAATTATTTTGTCTAAGGTGCTGTCATTTTTAAGAAAAGTTAAATTATTGGTAGTTTGATTTTAGGGAGGATTTCTGTTTCCTAACTTCTAAATTAGACAACTATTTTTTTTAAATAAAATAAGCTTAAAGTTCAATACCTGTAACTGTGATGTTTCCATTACTGTTGACAGTCTGAGTGAATGTTTTGAGTCCAGGTATCTCCTGATAACCTGTTGAAACAAAATTCAATCAAGAAATGATCAGAACGGTCAAGTACCATGGCAACAGACTAGGTTGGACACAAGCCTCGGTTTGGTTCCCATAGTGTTGTGTATTGACAAATCAAGATGGCCAATATTGTGTTATATATATATATTAATCAATGAATAAGGTCTTGTACCTACCCTCCTTGGTGACTATGTCCTCGGTGTAAATGCCATCCACGGTCTTGTTGACATACAGATTGCTAAGAGCAGTCAAGATGCCCATCAGAGATTTCTCACCTGTGAACCGAAATGAAACAATTTTTCCTTCAAGAACTAAAAATTACACATCACATGATCACCCATATCTATGAGAAACAACGAAGCGCAGAAGCATGTGTATTTTGTCATGGGTGCGTATTGGCTAACACGCAATAGTCATTAAGATAATCAGGCATTAACATAATATAAAAATGTCTTTACGAAATCCATATATCCATCATATGAAATATGCAATATGAGTCATGTACAAATAATGCAACAAGTGTTGGTGGAGATGGGAGATAAGCAGACAACAGTTGCGTGTCGGTAAAATGTAACAGTTGGTGCACAATGCACATATGTGCTGATTTGATTTTGCTAAGCCATGTACCAGATGTTAAGTTGCAAGTCGGATCAGGTTTTCATCCAATCAAACCGTCTAAACTCTTGGGCATTTGTGTGGCGGTCTAGGAAAACCCAACACATGGTCAAATTTTTACAATTCTTGTTGAGCATTTAATCAAGTAATACACCTTTTACTGATCTCATAACAGTTTTAATGAGTTCAATATTCAAACTACAACTAAAGTTATGACCTTTCAAAGATGGTTTATTCTAAAACCCATAAACGGAGAAATTAGGCTTCAAAGTTGGTTATGCAGTAAATGTAAATCCTTGAACTATTAATAAGACAGGATCAGTGTAGAGCTTTCCATTGATGGGTTATTCATAGGGGGTGTGCTTTGGGAGAATTCATGAGCGTCGGCCAAAAAGTGCATTGTTTTAGAGTGAATTTTTTAAATCTTCTAATTGTTTTAAAATGCATTGGGTTCAAAAACATCCTAAAAATACATTTTATATTCTGATTTTCCTAAAAAAAATATTTTAAGAGGAAATTTAAAGACAACTTCCATTTGGAACCAAAATCTCAAAAATGACACTATGGTAAATTTTTACATAAATCGATCCATAATTACAAAATGTGCGTGGCGACTTCCGACGGGTTTCCCCCCCCGACTGGCACACATTTATGAATGTTGCATAAAGAGAACTGGTTTATTAAATAACACATGCATTTTGCATAATGTGTTTTGTGCCACAGAGAATCTCAGATAATGTTGGTTATCTTTTGCTGTGTGAAAAGGGCTTAATTTGCCAATGCCCAGTTCTTTCCTACTGTATAGAACTACTGAAGTCTACCTGTGATTGTTGCATTGCCGGTGAGGTTAACTGCATCTGCTATGAATTCATCAAACACCCTCCCAAACATGGTAGCCACCTGCATATCTTCTGTCACAACTAAGTCTCCAGCAAAGGTTACGTTACTCAAGAATGTTTTGTCCCCACGAACCGTCTGCAAGAACAAGGAAAAAGAATTGGATATATCTCCAGTGTTATTTTATTGCCAATGTTTGTAAACATCTGATCGTGGCTAGTTGGGCCTTTTAGAACATATTTTGAAATGAGGTATTTCTCAAAATCATTGTCAGGAGCTTGGTTTATTAGTAACAGAATTATTTTAAGACCAGACCCACCATAAATTCATTTCAGGACATTAATATTGTAAAAACATTGCTTCTCACTCTGATTGTGAAATATTATTTCTTTACCGCAAGTAACATTTCTGGGGGGGAAAAACCTGTTAAAATATCAAAAAACATGGACGATCTTTAATGTTAGATAATTTTGAATCTTGTCAATATGATTAGCTTTAAGCAAGACTACACTACATATAACCACAGTAAAACAAACTCACAAGAATTAAGTGTATAAACTGAAAATTTTAAATTAAACTTACACAAAAATAGCATTTTCTTGAGAAAAGCCCTTTACTTCATTTGTGTAACGATAGACTACAAACCAGTAAGTTTAAGAAAAGACCAATTTGAAACAGACAAATTACCTCATTTGTATAAAGTAAGACGACATCCTCATACCACCCAGAGAAATTTAACCCATAAATCAACCCCATCGCTTCCATATATCCAAAGGTCACGCCCTCGCTAAAGGTCACATTGCCTCTGAGATCAAAAGGTTCATCCAGCTGGACCGCTTTGAAACGAAGCTCTGAAAGGTCGTATCCATCAATGAGGCCTGTGACCATTATGTCGGTTGTGGAGCTCAGATCTAAATGGGGGGGGGGGGGGTTAAGTATATGATTAAGAACTCTATTATGTAAATTCAACATAAAAATTCCCGTTTTCTCTGAACATGAAAGCATTTTTATTTCTCAGGCTATTTTACACCAAGTAAATTTTTATATAATAATTTGTTCATTTGATAAACTAAATTACCAATGGTATACACTCATAGGATGATAACATTTTTTCTCCCAAAGTTGGGGGGATAATGGGGGTGGGGAAAAAACACCACTGACTGAAGGTGCTTTCCTATTAGCACCCCTTATTCAATGATTTATTATTTGGTTGTGCAACGAAAATTTGCACATGAGGGGCTGGGCCATAGAGCAACATGTAGGGGAAAAAAAATCACAATAGAGCCACAACGCTATAGGCAATTTTTTATTTATTTTACTTTCAAGAATTGTGCTTTGCGCTGACAATTTTTATGTTTTTTTTCGCCCACAATTTTTGGCAACGGATCTGTAATCCAAGTTATTAAAAAATTGCCTTAAATATACATACTCTGAACGAACACCAGTGAAGAGTTGATTGACTGACTACCAGTTGTCTTCACAATGGAGTTATTGAGATGGACTAAATCTATGCCATTGATGAGTCCGGTTACTATGGTATCTGCTGCCGTGGATAAGATATTTTTGGTGATAGTCCAAGAACCTGGAAACGGAAAGCAAGAAAGAACATAATCACATAAACCACACAAAGTGTATATACTTTAAGCTCGGTTAATAGTTGACAGGAATGGAAAACAAATGCAACTTAAAAACCTGAAATTTGCACGAATGATATGCAAACATTAAATACATATCAAATTGCACGTTTGGCTTCACGCTTGCTTTTACATGAATTATAAATGGGACTTTATACTAGTGTGAAGAATGTAGACATTCTTCAATTCTTACTCTTATAAAACTTACTTTCTGTAAACCTGATGATGGAATCAATCTTCCCTAGAAAGAATTACTCTTTCCTTAAGACCCTAACCACTCCTATTCAAACTCAGCTGGGTTTGTTCTATTTTGATGGATTCAGTACTGTATAGCCCTGACAGGGATACTTTACATGGGGCCGGGTGTCCCAATTCCAGCTAAGTCCAACAGTTGGGTGGTAGTGTTACTGCATGGTATTGGATTTTGATGGACTCGGTACTGTATAGCCCAGACAGTGATATTTTACATGGGGTCGGGTGTCCCAAATCCAGCCAAGTCCAACAGTTGGGTGGTCTTGTTACTGCAAAGTGTTGGACTTTGACGGATTCAGGAAGGTTCTTAGCCAAAATAGCTCGGGGATTAGGGTTTTAATTTTATGCATTTTCAGTAGTTTCTCCTTATTGAGACAATGTTATAAGCTTAAACTTTCAGCGTTTTTTTTTGTTCTATATAACCCTTTACCTATCAAATTCTGCGTCGTATTGGTTGTCATGACATCTGTGCTAAGGTCAATTCCATCCACTGTCCCGGTAATGACGACATCTTGCTCCACATGAAAACCATCTAAAAAGGTCTGTAAAAAAATACAAGTAAAACAGTTCACATTATTAACATAGGATTTGAAGAATAAGACTTTTTCGCTTAATTTTATAAAAATCAAACTACTAGGGAAACCGACTAGTGGCATAAATACATTGTTCAGACTGAACAAAGAAAAATTTACAATAGCAAGATTTGAACCCGTGACCTCCAGGTTAACGTGCTGGCACTACCAACTATTAAGCCATCTAGTCCTATGTTGGCAGTCTCGCTGTTTTTTCCCAATATATTTGGTTCGTCAGAAGTCTATGAACCAAAAGATGCCATTGATCACACCTCATGTTACAATACAACCGGGGAAGCAGTCATGGCTGAGCAGTCTAGTGCATCGGACTCAAGTACTGGTGTTGTCAGAATGTGGATTTGAATCCCGGCCTGGTCAGTCGCAAATCTTGTGTCCTTAAGCAAGACACTTAACCATAATTGCTTCGTCCTGCGGATGGGACGTTAAGCCATAGATCCCGTGTACTAGATCATTAAAGTAATGCACGTAAAATAACCCAGAACATTTATCGTGGAAGAGTAGGGGTTTACCCCAGTGCTTCTTGTTCACATAACAAATGCCCTTGTTTCCTGGGCACCTTTGAAAAACAGTGTTTCACTGAAAGGTCTGCCTAGGTTAAATAAGAAATAAATAAAAGCAGCAGTCTTTGGATCACTAGAATTTATAAAAATAAAAATTTCTGTCACCTTCTCATCTTCCTTTTTAGAGTAATCAATATCTACCTTTGTGCCAAGTATTTTTGGTGGTTTGTCAGGATACATAATATCAGACATGAAGAAGTCAATATCAACGCTATCTAGTAGTCCTGTCAATTCTAGATGCTCCAACAGAGTGGTTAGGTTGTAAAATGTCTGCCAAAATAAAATTGTAAACACATTAATTATACCAACAAAAAAATATTAATTTTTTTTAAAACCACTGGACACTATTGGTAATATCGTTAAACATAAATGTAACCCGTTCCAACAACATCAGCGTCAAGTCGCAAAATGTCTGTTTGGTGTGGACTTTCAAAGTACAAATTTAACAAATGAAATTAGAAAGTATGACTTTTTAAAACTTTCAAATTTTAAGTTGCTGGTACCATTGGCAAACTCTTTGTATATAGAAAAATCATGTCGGTTTTGAAATCATTTTTGGGAGGTTTGAAATGATCACCTTTTTTCATAAAACTAACTTTGTGCCAAGTTGATGATGGCATAAAAAATCCCTTGAAAAATTTGTCTGAGGTGCCATCGTTAGAGTAAAATTTGATATAATTTTTTCCCAATCACTGGACCTAGTCCAGAGGGTATTTTGAGTCCTGAGGGAACAGAGGGAGGGGTTAAATTAATTAAGAGCGGAGTCAGATCAGAGAAGGTGAAAAAAAAATGGATGAAGTGGGAAAACCGAGTAAAGGTAGACACAAACAAGAGTAACTTTTTTCAAAATAAACCATTTTCAAAAAATGACAAATTGTGGTCAGGACTGTCATAAATGACCAATGAGGTACTCACTTTTATACCGGTGATATTCTGCGATCCGTTAAGTCGCATGGCCCTGGATGCAAACTCATCAAGATCCACGTTGTTGATGTGGTCACCCAACGACACGTTGCCGTGAACCACCACCGTATCTGGGAATGACAAAGATAAATTGTGCATAAGTTATAGTCCGTAATGCTTGCTGCAGAGGTGCTTAACTCCTTTTCAATTGCCCTAGGCCAAGGGTAGGACAAGTCTTACACTGTTAGTGAGGGGCCAGCTCTGCTCAGTAGTCCCTAGTACTTACCCTATTCACAAGGAATATCATTATGAATAACTTTACCCTGAAAATGCCCCGAAAATCCATTTTGCTTTGAAATAACAGTTAACACCATAATTTCACAGCAATTTTATGGTGTCTCTTCCCCTCGGATATTGGCAATAATGTTCAGTGATTTCACGATGAAGGAATCCCAAGAGTATTTCATGGCATTTTCATGGTGTTATGTCGTCATGAAATTGCTGTGAACTATTTATTTCACAGTATAACAGATTTTCAGGGTAAAGTTATTCATACATGGTATATGGTACTCAAGTTAACTACCCCAAAGCGATGTAAAGCCAAGTCGACTCAAACAGGATTCGAACTCCAGTATTGTCATTGGGAGACAAATGTTTTACCAACCGAGTTAAGTGTACCCAGACCTTTCTTTATATAAATCAACCAAATAAAGGACAAGTAAAGACTGTTTGTGGTTTCGATCGGTATGCTCCGATCGCCTTCAGGAGAACAGATTCTCCCGAAGCCGATCAGAGCATACTGATCAAAACGTTTAGTTGTAACCAACCAGTTCTTTTCAGAATCTTGACATCCTTTTTTTCACCATGCAAAGCTACAAGTCTTGCACATAAAGGACAGGGGACATTTCACAGAGCTGCTAAGCAGAAAATTTTGCTAAGTAAATATTTTTGCTAAGCAATACGAAACATACTACCAGCCAAAATCCATACATTTTGTATGAAGATTTGGCTGGTAACCAAAGACTTGCTAAGCAAATTTTTCTGGTAAGCAATTTTGTCTGTTTAGTAGCTCTATGAAATTAGCCCCAGGTAAGAAGTTCAGTTTATTACCAGTGAATGTTTTGTTTCCAGATACTGTCTGCTCTTTGGTTTTGCTCATAATGTTATCCTTCAGTGCTGTGAGGTTCACACCGTTCACCGTCCCCGTGATTTCCACGTCGTTAACGGTCAAATTACCCGCCACAAAAGTGTGATTAGCAGAAATTTCCTGTATCAAAATATCAAGAAAAACACATCTGAACATGTGCATGATGTCGATGTAATGTGCTTGTGGGAAGCTTTTGATTTGTCCCAATGAAATGTTGCCATCTGTCCAATGGAACCCTTGCGTGATTGCGATTGGCCAGGTGGATCCAACTGGCCAAGCCACAGCTGTCGAACCAAATATTGGAGTCTTATAAAGCGCAAAATCTATCACGATGTGATACTCTAAGTGCTTTACATTACCCCTGGTCATTAGGCCAATACCAATCCTGAAACTTTCTCAGCTCCCTGAGGAGTATACAGCTCTCTGCTGTTGTACTCAATGCTACAGTGGCTATAATCAAACACAACAACCACCTCACAGGCATGGACGGATCATCATGAGCACAGGCCCTGGGCACAAATTCACCACGGGCACATCCACGCGCATAATAATACTACTAGTAGTACTATGCTTTTTTTGAAAACCAAGGGCCCCTATTGGCTCCTGGGCCCGGGGCACGTGCCCAGTTTGCCCGTGCGGTAATCCGTGCATGCTCACAGGTACCCATTTTTTTTACTCTGGGTGGAGAGAAGCAATTACAGTAAAGCGTGTTACTCATGGACACCAGCACCATAGTCATTTCTTCCTCAAAAGAAGTTCCACTTTTCTCCAAAATGCACCCTTCCGTTTTCAAACCAGCCATCTGGCCTGCCCACCGAAAATGAATTATGATTCACGAGGAAGATGAAAATGTCAGATCCTGCCCGGCCTGTCCGCCACCTTACCTGATCCGATGTAAGATCCACTCTGGTCTGAACAAAGTCTGTCCAGTTACGTCCATTGACGGAGACTGCAGCGTTCATATTCTCACACGACATGTTGGTAGCCACAAGACGCTGGAAGAACTTTACACCTAGGTCACACCAGGGAGAAATAGTATTGTTTTTCTTCTAATTGTCAAATTATTTGTAGGGAATGATTTAATTTAAAAAAATTATTTAAAAAAAAAGACCTGTAGTGATCCCGAACTGAAAACCCTGGCTAAAAAAAAAAACTAAAAAAAACCAACAACGCATGTATGGGTTTCACGACTTCTGACTAGCAACCCCTGAATACTGTTGGTAAGTGTGACGTAATTCCAACATAAACCATGCCCACTTCGCACGTGCTGGCTCCAACGATCAGACGCCAATTGGAAATGCACTGACCAACCTTTTCTTTACAGATTTATGCAGGAAATTAGAAAGCTTGGGACATTTGTATTGTAAAGACTCAAAATCTTATTAAGAATCACTTTTGAATGCTAAAAAAAAAAACAAAAAAAATAAAAAAAAGGAATTTAGGTTAAATTACACACAACGGTATGCAAGCTTTAGAACCGAAAAATAATGCACTCACTACCAATGCGCGTGTGTATTACATATCAACTTACTAAAAGGATCAAG
Organism: Zoroaster sp. YZ-2022; assembly: GCA_029582265.1. Lineage (NCBI taxonomy): Eukaryota > Metazoa > Echinodermata > Asteroidea > Forcipulatida > Zoroasteridae > Zoroaster > Zoroaster sp. YZ-2022. Next base: position 2,598,659 of record CM055819.1, read on the forward strand.
ATATTGACAATTTGGCCGACCACAAAATGTAAGGCTGGATAGTTCAGTTGGTAGAGCACCAGTAAAGTAATGAGTAAAGGTGAAATGAGTTTATAGTTTGTTTTTTCTTTACCTGTGACAACTTGATTCCCGTTTACAGTCAGTACATCTATGGCTATTTTGATTCCATCGACTGTCCCAGTAATGTTGACAACACCTCTGATGCTAACATTGCCTAGGAAGGTCTGGCAAAAAAACAATATAAAAATCAAATTTTATTTTAGTATAATTTGATTGATCAAGGTTATTTTTTCATGGGCAAAGAACTTCTAAAGAAGACTACCTCTGAAGAAATTACTGAAATTTTTGTTTAAGTGCGAGGGCAAAAACAAGAAAAACTTACCCTTTGGCCTCTGAGGTAGGCCTCTCTGCCTTTTAACAGTGAATTTTCATACAGTGCTATCAGGTCGATGTCGGCAATTAACCCCAATACAATGAGACCGGCGTCGGCAGAAAACCCATCATGAAAAGTCTTATGTCCTGTGATAATCAGAGAGCAGGGATTCTGAACATCACAAGTGGGTCATAAAATTTAAATTCAAAACCTGAAGACTTGAGCCTTTTTAGAGTTTAAGGAACAGTATTGTCACAATTGCAGAAGACTTTCAACAGGGCATGTAATCGGTGTCCTCGTTTAACATGAACAGTGACTAAAAATTACTGGCTGAAATGTGCTGCAGCAACAGTAATATGTCCTTATCATGTGGGTATTCTTTTCAGTTGCTTTTGTAATCTAAAAGTAGCACGACTGCATGCCCTTTTGATCGAGATGATATTATCCCTACAAGAACTGATCATGTGGGACAACAATAACCATGAAATTACCACATGTTTATAATACTCAATGTCTGAAGTTTATGAAGGATTGTGGATTTTAAAACCTAAAAAACCCACTTATTTGTTAGAGTTAAGATGGTTGTGTTTGATTATAGCCACTGTGGCGCAGAGAATCTTGTACTCCCAGGGAGTCTCGTCTTGGTTCAAAACTATTTTTTGATACACGATCCGACGACGCTACATGAACGCTACAATCACTAACCGCTATCAAACAGTCTTGGGAACTTTGTATAATCTTCACCCGAAAACGGAGAGAAACAACTACGCATGCGTCAATTTGAAATGCAAGCGTGGCCCACATTTTTGGTGCACATGCCGAGAAGGTTACAGGAGTGATTTTGATATTTTAGATTTACTTTTTTTCCTTGGGCAGTTACTGAAGTTGCATGTAGATTTTTTAGAAGCATCTCCTGATTTTTAAAGTCAGCTACAGTTTGGAATTTAAATCACTTCTTCACCTGTAACTGTCTGGTTTGAGAACTTATCGAGGAAATCCTCCGTCATGTTATGCCCATTGATGAGTCCTCTGATGATAATATGTCCTGATGTGACCATCACTGGCTTGGTAAATATCTTCTTTCCTATGATTTTTTGTTCTACAGAAAGGGAAATGCAAAAGCCATGAATTTGTCAGCCTAGAATTACTCTCAAAATACATTTTTGCAAAATTGTAGTTATATATTTCCCGTCTTGTAAAATTATTGAGTTACTACTAGCCCCGTTAGATTTATTTTCATTGATATTGAGCCCTGATGGTGCTATGTTAATAAAAACTGATCACATCTTGACTCAGTAACATGTCTAACTGAGAAGCCTCACCAAGAAAAGCCCCCTCTCCCCCATCTAATGTTGAGCGCTATGAATTTGGCTGGGATAACGTGCTGAAGGACAGGTCAGTTACTCAACATTGTATAGTGTGCAGGGGTTGTGCCAACAGGTTAAGCACAAGATTGTATGGGGGTACCATTACATTATTTAAAAAAAGAAACAGCCTAAAGATTTATCGCCCGTGTTTTTGGCCGTTTTAATGACAATTTCTGAAAAATTTCATCTGAACATTGCTATTTTACTTCAATGGAAAACAAATGCTTTTAATAAGAAATATTTTTTGCACTTTTTTTATTGTAAAACCAAGATTCTGACAACTATTTTGTGAAATCTCATTTCAAAGTATTTGTTTTCCTTTCTAAAAAGGAAATTATCAATGTTCCAATGAAAATACAAACATCTGGAAATTGCTGGTAAAAAAAAACACAGATTGCTACATCTTTACTCCCAATTTCCTTTCTTCAAAAGGAGTCCTCACTACATGTTTTTACTTACCATCATAAGAAACGTTAAAGAAGGTGTCATTGTACAGATTCTGAATGTCGACGAAGTCGATGAGACCTCCTACAGTCAGATTGGACTCCATCTTGGAATCATCAAAGAACACAACTGGACCTGAAGGAGAACAGAAATAGTAAGGAAATACAAGAGTTATATAATTAAAAACTTAGTCACTAAAGCAAATTTTTGACAGCTAGGTTGAATAAATTTGCAAATTTCTTGAACTTGATTGAATCCAACCCTTTGGAGCAACTCTAGCTACAACAGGGAAAGTTTTCCATTGCAATTGATAATCTGTTTTTATAGCCCTTAAAAAAATTTAAAAAAAAATCAAGACTTTAATTTGGAAAATTTTTCATTTAAAATGGCAACTGTAGACACTAAGCCCTCAGGAAACAGTGACCAATTGACGGTATGCTCAGTGGAACAATACTTCATTAAAGATGAAGAAAAAATATGAATGAATTGTTTGTGGGAGACTAATGTTTGAAAAAAAATCTTGTATGAAATAGTGTTTTATTATTACATTAATGTTGCATGAAAAAGATTAGACAAATTTATGTGAAAATCTTTTTCTAAGAATCACACATTGAGGGTGCCATTTGCTCACCTTGTACAGTCTGATTGGTCGTTAGTGTCATCACATCGTTAGCCCAGGCTGACAGGTCGACTGTATCAACGGTACCCGTAACATGAATAGACTTGTCTGCATCTATGCCAGTGACGAATGTCTTATTGCCTTGGATCGTGTGATTACCTGTAATGACATGTAACATGTGACAGATGTGACAAGTTTGTAAGAGACGATAACCAAAATTCTTTTACATATGACCGAACTTACCTTTGAGTGTGACGACATCCTGTGTGAGATTCAAACCATTGACAAGGCCATTAAGGTCCACGGCACCTGCCACTGTCACTGGTCCCCTGAAGACTCTGGGACCAACCAGAGTGCCGTTAGCTATTGAAAAGACAAAGACACAATCAAGCATGGTTGCTATGGCAATGTTATGTTCATTTAGCCATCATGTGTGCTGCCATCTTGAATAATTCTCAATTATTTTAACTATTTTAAATCTTTTCAATATTTTACATTTCTGGCACATACCAATATGCTTTCAAATTTAAATGTTTTAATCACAAAAAAAAACACAGATACCGACACAAATTGCTAAAAATTAGAATCGCGGATTTTAAACATTTGTCTTACCTCTCAAGTGGACGACGTCCTGCTGGAGATTCACATTATTGATGATGCTAACATTGACATTCTCAGCGACCGAGACATTGTCTGCAAAAGTCTTATTCCCTGTGATCTAGATTGTAGGCAAGAATTCCAATTCATATCAGAGATGTAAATATCCTGAAAATATCCAAAAATACATCTGATCTTGTTGTCATTCACAATGTGATTCACTAATCAAATCAAATCTTAGTTTTTATGGAAACAAAACTCCTTGATATGTCAATTTAGGGGCAGATCCAGTGTCTCAGAAAAAGGGGGGTATCTGCCAATGTGTCAGCTTACCAGTGTGTTTTGGTTTATCATTGCTGCCTCGTTATTGAGGCGTGTAATGTTAACTTGTCTCAACAGTCCGCCGTATTCCACATTGGTGTTGAAAACAGGAGTTTGCTGGAACACAAGAGGGCCTAAACAGGATTCAAAAAGACAAATGTAGATAAGCCCAACCTTGTTTCACATCATGACCCTGGTAAAACATCCACCCTGTTCACCTTGCGTAACAGAACACCATCGCCCTTCACAGTTACAATATTTTTAACCCAGGTTTTGTTTGCACAAAATGTATCCGTCCAAATGGAAACCAGCTTGTAGAAATGGAACCAGCTCATTCAGCATTCATCTGTGCAGCGACCCTACGACCCTGGCAGGTTACGGGACCAGTGACAGTATCCCTCCCAACGTTTATTTGCCCACCCATCTGAATCCTTTCCACCACTTCCCAGTGCCCATCGCACCCTTCCACTCAATCCCTTCCTGTCACAACCCACAAACACCTTCCACAACCTGCCAGCCAGGCCCAAAACTGATGTGCAGTAACGTACTGTGTGGTCCCCCATTTGTCTATGTAGGCCTACAAACATCAATAAAGTACTATCTACCATGCAGACTTCACTGACGTCTACCGAATCTATCATAAAATTGCGCACTCAACGTACCATGCCCACTATGACTTACCCGAGATCGTTTGGCTGGTTGTGGTTGTCATCACATCACTACAGAGAAATTTCACGTCCACCCCATCCACCGTCCCTCGAGTGACGATACTGCCGTTAACACGGACGACATCGGTGAAGTTCAGCTGACCTGTTAAACAGGACAAATATTGGATTAGGCCACAAAAAAAAGTGTTCGGTTTCTGGTCACAGGTCGGCTTTAAAATTGGTTGTGGTGACATGCTTTTTTTTGGCCAACCAGCGAAATATGTGACACGTGTATACATGGTTATTGGAACCAGACCAAATTTCCCATAGATAAAGTATGGTGGCTAAGAGATGCCGCACAAATAGGGCAAATGTTCATACCCCTATATGCAAAAGTCCTTTAAAACACAGCATGGCAGAATTCTAACTGTTACAGCAATTTTGGACATTGTTTCATATCAAACAAGAAATGCCGACGCCAGGTCCGAGGCAACGCATTCGGAGACCACAAACCGGAGACCTTCGGCCTTAAAAATGACAGCAAATTTTTGAGCCAGCCATTTATGGCAGTGTAGATATTTAGATTTTCTAATGGAAGCATCCCTTACCAAAGGAGAAATGTCTGTAGCTTATAAAGTTCTGGTCAAGTATTTTATGTTGTACCTTTTATAATGTGTGGTCTATCCAGGGTCACTAGATGTTCAGAAGGGTCGATATCGTTGAGGAAGACTTCAGAGTGTAGGACCATATCTTTCAGAAATGCTGTATTCTGTTGGAAGATCTTCTCTCCTATAAGGAAGTTCAACAATCAGTTCAGTCAGATAAGAAATTAGATAAAAATAAACTTAAGATGTGCCTTGAATATCTTCTGTAAAACTTGTAGCTTTGCATGGTGAAGAGTATAAGTAAGACTAATTGAGAACGATCAGAGCATGCTGATCAAAACGTCGAGTTGTTAACCTCCAGTTCTTTTCAGAACTAATTACTACTCAATTGAGAATTTCACATGTGTCACCGCAATTAGTCTTACTTGAATATGTGCTATTAAAGTGTTCATTGCATTTTGGAACATTTACTGAAAGTTTTTTTTTTATTAAAATACATGTACTAAATTTCTTTGCATTGGAAAATAAAATACAAAATAACACCATTTTCTGAAAATTTTAACAGATTGAATTGAAAAATGTTCAGAGCGAATTTAAATGTTCAGAAATTAAATGCCATGGCAATTTGGTTTGATACATTGGACTTGTGATCCGATGGCCAAGTTTTCTAAATGGGGCAGATTCAAAACCAAAGTGAAGTAGTGAAACTAGAGTACTTTAAGATCAAGGGAACATTCAAAAGGGCAGCTGAAAAACAAAATGCAGTTTTCTCTTCATTACCTGTGATATTTTGTGCACCCATTATCAAGACGACATCCTTGGACAGATCAATGCCGTTCACTAAATAGCCGTTGTCAAGACTGATGCTACCATTCGATGTTAGATTACGGCTGAAGGTTAATGTTCCATTTATGACTTGATTAGGAACATCCAATCTGTAAATCAAATTGTATGTTTAACCTCACCCAATTATTTTATTCAGTACAAGATAATATGCAAAACCAGTTTGAACTATTTTGATGCAAACTGATTTTAAAACACCTTAAAAATCAAACTTGAAGGGTGTTGTGTTTATTTCCCTTTTTGCCAAATGTGACTGGCTCTGGCAAAACCCTAAACTTTGACCTAATTTTCAAAAGTGACCTCCCAAATATATCGTGAAAATTAAAAATGTTCCCAACAACGTTTCAGGATTTTTCTTTTTCCAGCAAAATCTAGAAGAAAAAATGCTCTATATGGTCACATGAAAACTTGTCCCTCATGCTGGTCCCTGGGGTCAGTATTTGACCTTTTAATGGCCATTACGCATTACGGTAAATGCCAAGAAATTTCGGGTTTTGCCAGAGCGGGTCACAAATATGTCCCTGAAAATCAGATTAAAATGAAATACATGAAAGAATTCACAAAATCTGAAAATCCTTGTTACCTGAAAGCCTGTTTGTCAAGCTCATTAATGTCTACATCGTTAAATAGCTCGGTAGCGAAGCCAGTGGAATTCAGAGCGCCCTCTATAGTCATATTTGTGATATTCTTTGCTCCCGTTATGGTCTGGGTGGTGTTTAACATGACAGCATCTGTAGAGAGGAGTAGAGGTAGACAGTTCAGGCCTACAGACATTTTTCAGAAATAAAACTTATAGACTGACAGCAGTGCACGCATAGACTAATCTCAGATTCAATGATACACACAAAACGTCCATTAAGGATCGCAGGCCTACTTGGCCTTGGTTTTAGCCCTCGTCAAGCACTGTCACCTTTACGCTCCTGTCTGTCTATTGGTTGTATATGTCCATGGTCACATTCCTGCTAAACAAAATCCGATGTCATAAATTTGAGGCAAATGATAAGTGAAACGAAATGTGTTGAACTTGAGAGCATCATTCGAGCGAATCTCAGTTTTCGACATCGCCTTTCCCTTCCTAGTCGCATTTGCGTATAAACCCAGACTTAAGACACTCAATATTTGTATGCTATAGAAGGGTTGCCAGTTTATTTACATCACAGGCATGACAATGGTTATTCCTCATTCATATGGAAGAACACAAGATGGCCGCAGTACGAGAAAAGGTATATAGGCAAGCCAACATGGCTGAAACATACCGCTCAAAAAGTCCAGATACTCTTGTATTTGTTCTTGCTGTGATTTTGACTGGTTCACAAGATATGCCAGAGTCTCATTGTTTGGTCTCAGAGCGTGAATGGCGTCTAGGAAGAAAAAAACATTACAAATTCAAACTTCAGTGTCAACTGGTCATGTGCAATAGGTGCTGTGAGTGGCCATCCTTCACGATGGCAATAGATCATTAAGGTAATGGAGGAAGGGCAAAGTCGTGGTACAGCCAAGCCTTGAAGAAACCCGACTGGGCCCAGGCTACCTGGCTTCCTAATCAGTCTATTGCGAGTCCTAATCCTGTAACAATACAGCACCTGACAATCAACATAACCGGGGCTTCTGGAGGGCCTAGCACAGCCAAATAGAGCTCATTATAATGGCTGCAGTTGTGAAGAAAAGACAGCTGAAGGGTCAATCAATTATTCATTAGTAAAGGGTCTTTTGTGCTCAGCTAGGAGATTATATAAGCCTGGGCCTGTCAGGGCTTCTCAAAGGCTTGGGCCTACCATAATTTTGGCCGTCCTTCCTAAGTTAGTGGTACTTTATTCAATCCTTACCCTGTGCCTCAATTTGTCTTACGGTAATCGTCTCAATGTGAGCTGTATTAAATGTCTTGTTGTCATAGATATCCTGGTTGCCGTCCAATGTAACACTGTCTGTGACCTCCTCCTTGGCTTGTGTAATCTCCCTCTCCTTCTCTCTCACTGCATCCTGGGAAAGAGGTGGCAAAAAACCAGTCAAACATCAACCAAGCAACATTTGGCATGAAAGTTTGGCGGGTAACCAATATATATATTTTTTTTTTTAAATTAAAAAAAAAATCAAATTCCGAGCAAATTTTTCTTCCGAGCAGATTTATTTTACCTAAGCAATCTCGGTATGAAGTTAGCAATTGCACCCAACATCCTGATAAATTATGTTCTCATTTTAAACAGACAATTCTAAACTGAATTCTGGAGGTTACAGGTTCAAATCCCACTTGAGTCAATCACCTTCGTTTATGACCAAAAAAAATCTAACAAAATAACTTTCTTGAATATACCTTCAGTTGCAATAACTTTGCTTCCAATTTCAGACTCGAGATGATGATGGGATCCTCAATCTGGACTCCAATGAACCTCATCTTGAAGAGCTTGACCATTCCGTTCGAATGATCCTTGGAGACGCTAACTGCCAGGTATACGTCTCTGCCAATGTTGAAGGACAGAATGTTCTCGGCGTTGTAAAACTCTGATAAAATTTAAGAAAACAACGATTTTAAAAGTGTGATCTACTCCAGACCGCACTGTTTTTCTTTTATAAAACAAATTACACACCAATATTCCTGAAATGCAGAGCTTCTACATAAAAATCCAATGCCAAATACAACAATTTGTAACACAGTTCAAGTCAATGACAGTAAAACGTAATGTTATGAGGGTACACTACACATACAGTGCCTATAGTACGTAAAATAAAACTCACAGAAACATGAGCTGAATATATAATTTTGAGCTTGAAATTTCTGCAAAGTAACAGATTGTCAATTGTTTGTAACAAAACATCACTTTGTGTATAGAGTTGCTCATACAGTTCGAATTCAATCAAATACACTCAAAATCCGGATATTTAACTTGCACCTTGTTGCCATTTTGTCATTTTATCAACAAACCTTTTAGACGTAACCCATGCAATCAATATGCAAATTAAGATTACAAATAGTTTAGCATAAAAACTATACTAGAACGGACAATCACATTTGCAAATAAATAAAAATTTAAAAAACAGAAGTAACAATGCTGCAAGCCCACCTGGTTGATTAAGGGTAGACAAAAGTGTGGTCTCATTCCAGACTTGAAAGCTTGCCTTAATCACATCATATATGTAAGTCATAAACGGATTTGTCCCAGGAGCAGTGCTGTTCGACGAAAGAAACAGCAAAGTGTCATCTTGGGTTCCAGGAATTGAAACTGGATGCCAGTTATTGGCTCCAATGGTATCGATGACTTGCGTTTGATTAAACATGACTCCTGCACAAAGGAAATAAGACTGGTTAATTTAACAATTTCTGATTAGTTGAGAGCTGAGCACATGATTTTTAAATAAACCATTCATACATATTCATGAATACATAAGGCATTCTGAGTGGTTAAGAGCTGATCACATGGTCATGTACATACTGATACATATTCGCGAATACCCAAGACATTCTGACTGGCCGAGAGTTAAACACATGATCCGTACATACAAACCATTCAATACATATTCATGAATGCATAAGGAATTCTTACTGGTTGATAGCTTATCACATGCTCATGAACAAACTGTCATACATATTCATGAATACATAAGGTATTCCAATTGGTTGAAGGCTAATCACATGTTCAAACCAGACAACAGTACAGGGGTGGGGTTTCAACAGTGGATGCAGTATTTGCACCAATTCAAAGGAAGACAAAATCTACATTGGACATGTTGCACCCCATCAGATGAATTTTAAGCATACCATTCCACTTGAAGAAGGTGGACGTCAGACCCAGGTGATCAATAAACACAAGATAATGTTCGTAGGCATCGGAGAAGTAACTAGCTTGCTTTGCGCCCTCAGAATATAAACTAAAAGAGGCAAGCGAGAAAATGTTTGATTCAATCGTCCACGTTCGTCTTAATTCTGAATTTGTTAATACTGTCTTAAGGGAAGGTACATGTACAACATTGGTAATGTTGGGAAAGCTGCATGCAAGAGGATGCTTACTCTTTGAATCAAGATATACATTAAACAACCATCCTGTGAAAGTTTCAGCATATTTCGTTCACAAGAATTTAAGGCAAAATGCATTCATATATTTTGTACTCATTCTTATGTAAAATTTAGGAAGGAGCACTCTTTCCTATTGATTCGAACTATAAATTATTTCACTTAAAACTTATAGAATATCAGACAAAAATATTTCTCGGGAAGATTAATATGATGCAGCTTAAACTAAGAAAGTTAAACATTAATGTATCACCATTTGGTCATTTGTCTATTACCAATCCTACACCTTTAACCCTCCTACTATAGCTGCACTTTAGTGGGAAGTAGCTACACAGGTCAAAATCAGTCAACTGTCCGTTTTGACTGTTGGCTCAAATGGGCATTTTTGACTCGTTTTGACCACCCTGAACAATACCAGACGATGCTTTTATCAGTCAAAAATGGTCGATTCATTTTGATCTGTAAATGTACTTACTGCACAGAAGGTTTGACAGTGTTTGACTTTTAAGTGCACTAGATATACCTTGGCAAGTATATGAAATCTTTGATTTTGACCCTTGTAGTAGGAGGGTTAATACAAGCTCTAAAGAAAATGTACACAAAAGCAATTCATAACAGCTTACTTGCTTTCGATGTAGTTTACAGATTGGTGAAAGTTTATATACTGAAAACATCTAAGAAATTTGGAAAAAATTTGGGGGAAATTTTTACAATTTGAAATCAATGAAAACCCCGTTTTTTCAAATGCATTACTGAGGAGTTTGTTCAACAAATCATTCTACCGGACCCAAAAAGTGTAAGGGAATGATCATATGGACAATACTGTGAACAAAATTAAGTTTTGAAATTCTGGAAAAACCAAAAACAAACTCACAGCTGGTACTGCTTGAAGGACTTGTGATGCCCATGAAATTTGAACAGCACAGAGTTTCCCTGGCCTGACGTTACTAAAAGGTAAACTCTGCCGTAAATTTCAAAGGACTGCATGTTTGACACTGGTAGAGGTACGGAGAGCTCCTCAGCAGTTGTAAATTTACTGTCTGTATGGACATAGGAGAAAGTCGAGTTTTTTTTTTAATTGATTTAACAAACCAGACTTAAAAGAAATATTTTACGCAAGTGCTGCTTAATCTGGAATGAATATCAGCCCACTTTCCACAATAATATCTACCCACTTTAACCAGTTCGTGTCGGAGGCCGTGTATACACGCAATTTTTTTTTGCACCACAGATCAGAGAGCGTCTAAACACGCCACAGGAAACTCCGGAATATTTGTATGCATGCATGGTGACATGCTCGGATGTGCCGGCCAGCCGCTGTGGAAGCTTCCATTAACGTGTGTGTGGGAAAAAGAAACCCGCCACGGGCCCAGAAAAACTTTCATTCCCGACGCGAACTGGTTAAAGATCTCCCATTTTTACAGGCAATTTCCAGAACTTTTGTTTTCATTGAAAAATTGACAATTTCCAGTAATTTAAAATGAGACATTTCACAAAAGTCGTAAGCTTAGTTCAGCTAATTAGCCGATTACACAGAATGCACTGCTTTTTAAGACCTTGCACGTGCGTCTGTGAAATACCACATCATGAATGGTCCAAACCATTGAGTACTTCGCTTTGGACTAGGTTATTGCATGACTGGTACACTTCGAGTAGGTAACGGACTTCTGTTCAAACCTTTAATGGGCCAATATCGTCACGATGAACAGGGCATGGAATCGGAGTGCTAGTTTTAGATTAAACTCGGTGACTAAAATTATACCCCACACGATAAAGTCATACTACCATTGCTGCTGCTGCATAAATGAATATTCACTGACTGTTCATCTTATAGTCCATGGGCTTGGGACCGAAACCCTCCCCCTCAAGGGAGGACACTGATTCCATGCCTTGTTGAAAGACTGCTCTAACAAATGACGATATTGTCCCTTTAAATGGCCACCTGAAATCTTTACCACGATGGCCAAAGCTTTTTGAGACAGTGGGGGGAAAGAAAAGGGCACCCTCAATGGGAATAATACTCACATCTGCTGCTCCATATATACAGCCGCAGGAATCCATTACTTGTCAGTACTCCTAGGTATGTATCCATGCCAATAGCAAAGTGGTGAAGGTCAACGATCGTTAATGACCTCAAATTGACATACGCTGTGGGGGACTGGGAATGATTTAAGGGGGAAAAAACAAAACTTAGAGATACACCATTCAGTTTTCACAATGTTAGTCAATAGAAGACGAAAACTGTTATTGTGAACAGGGAAATCAGACAAAGATAGCTGCTGAATGATGGTGCTATAGTGACCTCTTCTCCATACCTGCACAATGTTTCCACTGAATTTGTAGTATAACATGTAGCCATCGGAATTACAGATGCTCAGATAGTGATCCGTGCTTAGGATGTGGCCAGCTCTCCAGTGTGGTAAATGAAAGAGCTCCGATGTTGTTACGTCTAGAAAGAAAATAGGATAAATTGGGAATATATGTTTGCTGTGCCATCTTTACCACAGGAAAGTGACCGGTTTTAGGCATGACCACTGGCTATAAAGGACCAACCTAATGCAAGGTCCTTTAATTGCCCCCTAAACTGGTCATTATTCTGCAGTAAAGACGAAGCAGAACATTTATATTCCCATTCATAAATGCCTGTATTGATTTCGATTTCAAAATTTAGTAAGTTTTGATTCCTAAATTGTGCGGAACAGATTCCAAAACAGTTTCCAAATATGGAATGATAAAAAGGAACATTTAGGTATTTAGTGTTCTGGTTTTGCATCCAGGGCTAAGGGGGGCGAAAAAAAGAAAAAAAGCTTTAATTTTCGTTTCTTATAGGACGATCATAAATTTATTTTTCACGAGGCCTATCGAGGTCATTACTTTGCAACGTTGTTGTTTTGGTAAGCAGCTCGTCTGGTCGATCCGGCTGCAACTCAAAGACTGACATTGTCTTGTCAATGAGGGTAGTCAAAACACTCCTATTCCCGGTCTGAAGGTATCCCCACTCCCTGACACTCCCATTCAACACAGACGTATTCAAAAGTAGCTCAAGGGAAAGAAGAGCAAAATCTGTGGAATAAAAAAAAGTGATAATTTTGATTTCATATAAACATTTTGTATGGTTTAGCTGACGCAATGGAGCCAGGTGGAACCATCTCAAGATGAAAAGCAGTCTAACTCTAAGCTAAGCAAAAGCCAAGTTAAACTCTAGAAAAGCACAAAGTGATCATTATACCTTCCCTGTTTCCGACACCAGTGCCTGGGTAGTACCCATGTCTGTAGTCAGTCACATTGATACTTGCTCTCTTCAACCTGTGTCTACCCAATGACCTACAAGTTAAAATTGGAATAAGATATTAACTTTTAATTTGTAGGGATAGCAGAATCTGTTTTTATTATGTTTTTTTTAGTATTTTTAATTTATTGATTAACCCTAACCTTCCCAAATCCTCAAATCCTTTGCTAAAGTGAAGGATTTTGAAGGATTGATGTTACATGCTACATGCTCTTTGCTAATGTGAAGGATTTTTGAGGATTGAGGTTATTAGGCATACTTGCCTTTCCATGGTACATGTACATTCATGTTGTCGTGATTGCAAGGTCAGTGCTTGGGTCAGTGGACACCGTTTATTGCTCCATGCATGCAGGGAGGGTCCCTGACCATGTACATGTATCATAGATTAGAAACGCATGTGTGCATACACGTCATGTGCTTGCTTTACTACTGAAGGATTTTGGAGGATTCAGGTTATGTGTAAGCAAATGGGCCTAGGGAGTTAGGGTTATTTAGTTATTTATCCCGGGTGGCCTGATCAGGGATAATCACTGGTCTCTCAGATCCCAGCTTTGAACTGTTAGAGACTGATATGTGAAACAGAAATAACAGGGTGAAGCTCTACTCTTTCACAAGTGTTCTGGGTTGTTTTACAAGCATTGTAACCCAGTACAAAGGACCTATGGCTTAGCGTCCCATATCTGAAGGACACTGCACTGTAGAAATTACACAGGCCTCCCTGGCATACATCCCAGTCAGCCAATGCTCGTTATGCAATGTCCTGGCCAGTCCGAGTGGTCTCCCAGCCCACTCAGGGTTGCAAAAGTTTTATAGCATGCCACAGCTTTTCCAATTGAGCTAATTGGGAAGGGGGAGAGTTGTGGTGAGGTTTATTTTCCCCTTGCAAAACAGGCCATACACAGGATTTATGATGCAAAGCTCTCAAGTATGAAGTGCAGAACAAACATCCAGAAATCTGCAGATCCATGGATGCATAGTATTAGCCAGAGGGGCATCTGGGCGTCTTTTGGAGGCATAGTATTAGCCAGAGGGGCATCTGGGCATCTTTTGGACACCCTATTTCATCCGTCATTTACATGTAAAAGTATTGTAAGTGAACAATTTGGACACCCCATTTTGAAACTTCCAGCAAATTTGGACACCCTATTTCTAAATCCTGGCTAACACATTGCATGGATGAGTTATATGCCTGTACTTTGATAGGCACATTTACTGTACCTGTGTGACCTCTGATATTCTTCCATCGCTATATCATCCAGCCGTCTGGTAAACATGGACAATTCCTTCTTCAACGCTGCTGTTAGGTCTTCGCTACCATGGCCGACTCCCATCAGATTAGTGTCGGCATATGAAGCTTCTACTGGGCTGTTGAATTGCCAGCAGGACCACACCAAGATTGCAAATAGACCGGACACCTTCATTCTGCAGAAAACTTTGGGGGTGATGGCGTTTCCATGAAAGAACTAGATGTAATTTATCTCTGTTAACCCTCGTACTATAGCTGCACTTTAGTGGCAAGTAGCTATAGAGGTCAAACATCAGTCAACTGTCTGTTTTGACTGGTTTTTACCATTATTTTGACCACCCTGAACAATACAAAGCAATGCTTTTGCCAGTCAAAACTGCCACTTTTCTATCCAAATTATGACAAATATCGCACATTTTCCTTTAAAATATGATAGAGGACACATTTAAGGAGATAATGAATTGAAGTCAAGTGACGATTGGAAATTATATAATTTTGGAAGATTTTGAGCAATGATGCACATCCAGTGAAATGTTGGCCATTCTGTTGAGTGTTGTCTGCTAAAAACACATGCTAAAAACACATGTCATTATTGTGCACAAGTGGCACTTCGGTTCAATATTCTTTACAATTAATAATATCTTCAGGGTAACAACACTTTACTATTAACGTTACCTACTGGATACTGTATATTATATGCACCTTTAATTTCGAAACATTTTTAATTATCGGTATTTATTGCCTTATTTGGATGATAAATTTCAGTCAACTCACCTCCAACTCAAAAAAGGTACGCGATAAACCTATTAATAAACCACATCAAAAACAGCTCAACAGAGAAATACAGCAGACCTCAGGATCCTAAAACGCCACACAAACTTATCTCGTATCACACAACGTGATCTTCATGGACTGCACTGCCTGGGTCCGGGGTTTGGCCGGGAAATAGGCCCTACAGTCGGCAGCAATCCTTGGGCGGTGACTTTGCCGTTGGGGAACTGCACGGCGACAACATGAACACAGCACGCCTTTCTCCACGAATGACTGTCGATATGAATGTTCTGGTATTTGATAGAATTGGTGGCTTGGAAACTCACACATTCCACACATTTTTCAGCCGAAAACGTACAATTAACCAATCCTGAAGAATTTGTTTGTGTTATGACATTTGCATGTCTATCGAAAATGTTTGGATGAGCGATTTCATACGTAACGTTATCTGGTTCGACGGATCGAAATTAAAGGTCCCGCGAAATTAAATGCGAATGCATTATTGTTGAGTTCAGGGACCAGACCACTAAGACACTGACTATTATCGAATTAAGGTTTAGCGCCCTCTGTTGATATTGTTAAGAGCATCAGTCGGCTTTAAAATCGTTGTGATGACACGTTTTTATCCGGCCATCTTTTTTTGCCAACAGGGAAATACATGACACATTGTATACGCGGGGACCAAATTTCCCATATAGTAAGTATGGTAGCAATTTTGGCTGCAATTGGACATCGTTTCATAGCAAAATAATAATAATTAAAAATGCCGACGCGCGGGTCTGAGGCGACGCGCGCGGAGACCAGAAACCGGAGACTCTCTTTTTTTGCCTTACAATAACTCTATATTTTATTGAGTTACAATTCCTTCTGGATTTTTTTCTTTAGAAAATAAATTGTCAATTCATTTTCTCCTTACGTCCAACGTAACCCCGCAGTACCAAATAAAATAAACAGCAAGCATGGGCGTTAAACCTGGCCCGGGTGCGATTTTTTTTCTGCAAACAAGAATTGCCATCCCGCGATATTTCAGCCAATCAGATGTCTTATACATATTCATAACCTATTATATCAGTCTCAAAACAATAATAAAATATAAAATGCGCGCGCGTACTTACTGATCATCAATGTGCATCGCTTGCATCTAATATGCATATGTTAATAATATGTCGTCATCTTAAAAAACGTGCCATGTGATTGGCTGAAATATTGTGGGATGGCAATTCTCGTTTGCCGAAAAAAAAATCGCGGCCCTGGTGACTGAGTTTAATGTTTGGCCTCAGTTTTTGTCATAGTAGGCCTATATGGTGGGTGGTCCATAGGATCATCCCCCCCCCCCTCTTTTGGGGCTCAGTAACAAATATCAATTGGACAAAATTACTTGGAATTATCAGTGTTCGAATATTTACATAAATTTCCAAAACTAAAATGTCTCTAAAAGTTTCATATTAATTTTTAAACAAAATTAAAAAGTTCTTCTTAAAAAATATCCATAAAATCCAATTAGGGCCCTAGAAAAGGTCTCCGGTTTCTGGTCTCCGCAATATATGGTACATATCTGGTCGTGTTGCCAAATTTAATGAGCCAAAAAAAAAGACCCCCGGGAGATGGGGAGGGTGGGTGTAGGTACAAGGTGGCAGTCAGGGGTGGTCTTTGTCATTTAGAATCAACCCTTCCATTTGTTGACAACAAATGTAAACCACAAGTTGTAACATCCAGTTCTTTTCTGAACTCATTGCTACCGGTACTCAATTGAGAATTTCACATGGTGTCACCGCAATTAGTCTTTACTTACGCCACAAGAGTTAATGATAGCACAATAACATTGAATTTGTATGTGTTTAATGCTCACCACATTTTTATTATATAATTTACAAGCACTTGTATTACTAACAAACTCAATCACTTAAATCAAATTTGTATAAATCAATAAACTTATTGTTCATTATATTTATAGTGTTTTGTTCTCTGAATATAATTAATATAGTTTCAGATCGTGTTCTTGCTTTTTTGTATTCTTTTTATTAAAACAAAAATCCTCACTAAAATCTAAGAAAGCTTATAGTACTTCAGATATGAGTAGAAAGCCTAAATATCAATTCACTGTACATTTACCACATCAAAATGAGCCACAGCAGACCCACGTAAACTAATAAGCACTATCAAGTGAAACAAAATAAAATAAAAAATAGGCCTTAATTATCAGCAAGATAGGTTTCAAAATATATACAATGATCATGGCCCCCATTCGTCAGAAAAAAGTGACAATTTGAAAAACTGTTATGCAAGTTATGCAATTCTGAAAGAAATCTACGGAGACTGCATGATTTCTCTGAACATTACCGGTACTGCAGACACACTACTACATCCACTGGTGTTCGCTTAATACGAACATCAGCGTTGACACCAATATTTATTTGCAGGGTATTTTGTCTGCACTGAGATAATATTCAGCTAAGTGGAGCTGCAACTTTGTACATGTCTTCTAGAACTTCAGTTTGGGGAACATAATTACACTTAAATTTAGTAGGTGATACTTTTTTTTAAACCAAAACAAACTTAATCCACTGCTATATACCTTCCATCCAAAAGAGAGAAAGAAAAGTCGGGTCACTAGTTGGTTAAAAACAGGTTTTCATCAAAGCGTCGGAAATTATATTTTAACACTCACGTTGACCTGAAAATGTTTAGGCCTGTAATATTATGGTAACCTTTTTGGGGACAGAATGTGGTGCATTCATTGGGGTTTTCATTGAATGCCCGTGAAACTATTTCCAAAATCTCTTGTGTCTGTCTGTCTGTCTGAATTAATTGCCATAACTTAAAATATTGTATCTCTAACATCATGGAACTTGTATGAACGAACATTTTTTGCAGCGTGGGAAAGACTTATCCAAAATTCAGATACGACATTAAATGTCTGAATTGAAACGGAGATCATTGTTGAAGATTCAGACATTGTTATCTTTAACAAAATGGCGTCCTGACATTTTCAGTTCACAGTGGTTTTATTTTGTACATGCATTCTAACTAAAGGAATATCAACAAAGGAAATAATCAAGTGTAATTTATTAATGTTCATTAGGCCTATATATATTTTTTCATCAGCCATTGGTGTTTGTGAATTGGTGAAACTGCGATGATCGGCTTCTCATGAAGAGGTCTCTCTCCCCCATCAATCTCTCATGATGAGCCGTTTGTTGCTATCTCCGAGGATGAATCTAGGAAAATCATATTTTGGATATTAGTCAAAATAAAATGGTTGATTTTGAAATATATTCACATGCCTGGATCAAATCCCTCAAGCAAAAAGTCAATGCTTCATAATGATTGGCTCCACGTCTAGATCACATGACATAACCCAGGACAGTGTTTATGTCAAAATGTGAATAGGCCTAAGTCGACATAATTACTTCTATACAAAAATAAACAAAACTAAAAGACTGGTCGTTGTTTTTATTACCAACCTGTAGAAAGCTCCAGCTAACAGCCCGCCGATGGTCGGTCCGGCCCAGTAAATGTAGTGCTCGTCCCAATAACCCGACGCTACGGCTGGCCCGAAGCTCCGGGCAGGGTTGAACGAGGCCCCCGACGAGTGCATTCTGAAATCATAACATCAAACAGTTCATTTAATGAGGAACTAATAACATATGTTTTGTTTCTTTATATGGATGTTAACTTGCGGTACAAAAGATAAAACTGCAGTATTCTATGCACTTGTAAAAAGTCGAAATGGCCAAGCTAAAGTTCATCTATTGCCTATATTGAAAGATGCTGAAAAAGACATCTCATGCTGTGAATGTTAATCTTGTAGTTGTAGGCCTAGGGGTCAATTTGCAAGGACTTCCATTAGTGTGAACTTCCATTAGAATATCAAAATGTCTATGGCACGTTTTTTATGAGACACCCAGACCTGGGTCAGCGAAGGCCATGGCCTCCGTGAAATTACAAGCCTGAAATACGGAATATTCTGAACGACAACTGGATGAACAATGATTGCCTGGTAAACAACAGTATGTCGTTCTCATTAAATTTACCCAGTCAAGATGCCGACGGTGATGGAGAATCCATAGGCCAACGGTCCCGTGAGGTGTTTCCCCCGGTTGTCCATGTTCGCCTGCAGGTAGGACATGTAGACGAACAGCGACAGCAACGCCTCGATGATGATAGCCGTCCCGGGAGACACTCCCAGCTCGTGGAGGGAGTCGTACTTGTCGTACGGGACGCTGCCACGGAATTTGTTGCAACCACCGCGGATGTCGTTGTAAGAATCTTCAAGCAGAACGGCCTTGAGAAATGTAGAGGGAAATGATGAAACGAAATAATCATTAAGAAGCAAAATTGAAAATATTGAACAAATTGAAACAGCTTTTGCTATGATAAGGTAAAACAGAGAGGTAAAGTTGACAAGTTATTGCCTGTTATTGGAGCTAAGGTATAAGCTAAACACCAGACCACCTCTTTCCCATAAAGGGTCGGGGAGGCCGGGAGGGAAGCCGGGAGGAGAAAGGCAATTGTCCAAATTAGCTATTAAAAAGAATTCTAAAATAATGACAGACTCCATTTTGAAAATAAAATGAGTCAAATAATGTGTTATCCACCTTGACGAAGGCTGCTCCCAACAAGCCGCCGCTGATCTGCACACAGAAGTAGAGGACAGCAAGGAGAGGGCTGATGCCACCGGAGAGACACACTGCAAATGTCAAGGTCGGATTGAATATCCCACCGCTGCCACCAAAACAAATAAAACATAGAAGTTCATAAAATAATGTGTACATGAACTTTTTACAGAGTATTGTCGGAGATAAAAATACAATATCAAACGAAAACAACTTTTGATGAACCGACACTAAAAATCCTCTCCGCGGCAAATGCAGTCAAATGAGTTCTGTTTTACATACCATTGTCTGTAAAACAAGGCAATTGTCATTGTCGAAGTAACATTTAGGCAATTTCAATTTAAAAGGAAAGAATCTTTTCAATTTTAAAGGAAAGCATCTTTTCAATTTTAAAGGAAAGAAATTAAACAAATCATTTTTGTTCACAAGAATTTTACTAAAAAGGCGATGTTTTTGTGCAGACACCCTTTCAGTCTAGTTTGGAGTATGTATGCCTCTATATTGAAAGGAAGGGGGTGGGGCGATTTTCAAACCTGATGTTAAGGAATGCAGAGCAAAGGAGCGCCATTGCTAAACCCTCAGCGAAGGCAATGGCTACAACATCTTGCGAAGTGACGACCAGGCAAGCAATGAAGGTGAAGAACATGGTTCCGATCAGCTCGGCAAAAGTGGACTGCACATACTTCTCGAAGGTAGTAATTTCAGTTTCTTCCTCCTCCTCATTGTCAATTCCTTTTCCCAGTTCCCGCCCGCTCATTTTGACGCTTTAAAATCTCAAATTCAACACAATTTTCACGAATAACTGTACTTTTTCTACAGTTAGATCCGATCGTAGTCAGAAAATAACCTACAAAATGGCGCTGGTTGGTGGAAAACAAACAAACTGTAGACTTTGGACTCTTGTATTCTATACAACCGACGGCAACAGCGTCGGATCGAAATGTTATCTTCTTAAGTTGACCAATAGGAAGGCTGAATAGACGGGCTCAATTTGCATTGGGCGGGAATAAGCAGAAGACAGTGTGAACGTACGCAACATTGAAAACACTCGTTGCAGACTGGCACGGCACGGCGCGGCGCGGTATGTGAGGGTTTGTTTGATTTCGGTTAATATTAAATCTTTGTAAACAATGATCTCATAATGCTCGGCATATTCATAGGTATGGAATGGTAGAGTTGTATGCATGGTTTGTATGAAATTATTGAACAGGTAATCACGGCATAGGTAGGATTTGAGGATTAGAAAACAAGGTTAACAACCAAGCGAACAAATGAACCAATGAACGGACAAACAAATATTAAGGAAAGAATGGCAAAGAATGACAAACAAACACTCAATATGTAAAAAATAATTGCTTTAACTGTAGCACATCATTCACACAACGCAAATACAGTCATTAAAATCGAACAAAACAACTAAAACATCATTTAAATCTCTTTTGGCAATGCACAAATTTTAATCATGATTGTTATGTCTCAAAAACAATACTTACAAAAATTACTTCAAAGACAATACAGTACAGGTTGACAAATTATTACGCATTTACAGCAGTCGAAAACTAAGTGTTCGTCAGACATTGCATTTCGTGGGTTTTTGTCAGTAAATGACGAAAATCCAAAGACTGCAAAGTCTGACGAACACCTAAAGTGTTCGTCTGATGCTTAACTAAAATGCTTAATAATTATTTGTCTACATGTTGTGTATTATGGCAAAATGGCAAAAAACCAGCAATACTCTTTCATTCATAGAAAATTACTGGATATGTAAAAGTTATAACACTTGTAAAATAAGATATTATGCCCAGTCATTGAAGGAGCGATCGACCCAAGCAAATCAATTGAGTGAGAGGAATGTGATTACTACTGGCAGCAAAACGGTGAAAGCAGAATGATACAAAAACTATTGAATGCTGTGAACGCTTACGGCTTTCTAAAACAACAATTTCTGGTTAATAGAGGCCACTATTTTGATAGATTGGGACAGTATTAACTCAAATCTTTTCTTCAATTTATGACCAAAAAAGCCAAACTTGGTAACAAAATGAATACACCAGATACAAATTTAAATAATATCTGTGACTTTTGTGTTCACATATCTTGCATTTGGGGAATATGCAGTTGAAATTTTTAATACATAGCGACTTAATGATTTAATATATTTCCAAAATGGCGGCCGCGCCCACTGACCAGACAATTTCTTATGTTAACTCTCAATGGATTTTCATGCTGTTTTCACCTAAAGTAGTGCCAATTGTAAGCATTTTCTTGCCACTGAAATTACTGTCTTGGATTGACAATTCCTTTAAAAGCATGGAAAAAATTACCCGTACACAATTTAAAAGTACTTTAATACAAAATGCTTGAGTTTTTCTTCTTCAAGACAATACAAACTTACAGCAACCCGAGTATAATTTGGTTCTTGATAGGAACTTAGTCTTTTGCAAATATTCACAAAATTTTGTTTATAATTATATTTTTGGTGGTAGAAATTAGCTGATGTTCACTTTTATAAGTTAATTGAATGGTTGTGTAATGAATGACAGTGATGTCATTAAGCACAATTTCAATATATACTCATGGAACTTAAAAACGCATCATCCCAATATTTCACATATTTTTCAACAGCAGATTATTGCAGTGAGAAATAAGAACATAGGTTAACAATTTATGAGCGCAAATTTTCACATCATACTGACACAATAAAAGTGCTATGTACAATTATGGCTTCAATTTATCACTGCATATAAGTTATACATATTTATTGAGAAATATAAGTTGATGCGTTTTTAAATTCAGTGAGTGTATATACAAAATAATGTTTATCTGTCTGAATATCCACTGCTTTTGTGGATTGAAAATTCATATCTCTCACGTGAAAATCTAACTTTGAAAGAGTGAATTTTCAACTCCACAAATGAGTGACCATTAATCTGTGACTGACAAATCACTCATTTTAATCCGTTAGGAAGATTTTTTTACCTTCAGAAAATTTAATGAATTGACCAATGGTGGATCTACATATTGGTAACCACCCACCCCCCCCCCCCCCCCAAATCAGGCTGCATGACCCCCAGATAGTTTGTTTTGGTAACATGCCTTTTGGGAGCATACCTCCATCCCCCTCCCTGTTGGCACAATCCTGGTTCTACCATTATTTACCGACTGTTTCCAGTTTGTGCAGAATACAGAAATATCTATGGAATTGATAATCCTAGATTTTTCATAATTACCTAAAACGAACAAGGATCAGAGAGTTCTGCAAGTTAATGGTAGACTTTTGAGACACTAGAGGGCAGCATACTTACCGATCATTTTCCATTGTTCTCAATATCATGCGCATGCTCAGAATTACGTAAACAATGGGAGCACTGGTAAGTCTTCTGCCACCAACATTTCAATAGTCTCCCATAGTAATTACATCAATGCCACTGGGCCAGAGAATTTTTCTCAGGAAATATTTTAGCTAAGCAATATATAACAGACTACCAGCCAAAATGCATACATTTTGTATGAAATTTGGCTGGTGACCAAAGAAAACCTGATAAGCACAATTATCTGGTAAGCAATTTTATCTGCTTAGTACCCCTGTGAAATTGGTCTCAGGTGTGGAATAACAGCACTAGATGGTAGTTCTGCCATGGTAACATGTTCAATAAACCTCTTCTGGACTGAGGACGATCAGAGCATACTGATCGAAACGTCGAGTTGTACCTCCAGTTCTTTTCAGAACTAATTACTACTCAATTGAGATTCAACATGGTGTCACCGCAATTAGTCTTACTTACTCTTCTGGACTGTTTGGTTCTGATAAAGAACCGTTTGAGTTTCACTTAATGTTTCAACAAGCATGGAGACCAGAAGATGCTGGTTGAAACATTGAGTCAAATCTTCACAGAACCAAACATCTCTGAAGAACTTGTTTGAACATGATGCCACCAGTTGTAACAGTATTAATGTATTCCATTGCATGTAGAACAATAGAATATAGTTTTTACCTGAAATTTGAACAAATCAACTGTTCATAAATATTATAACATTACATTCTAACTTAGAATGTTTAAAATGATTCATGGAAAAGAAGTTGTGAAAATTCTCTAGAAAAATCCGACACTTATAACCTCTCATTCGACACCGTAATAAGCCATTATCTTAAAGTGCACATTATTTGACACTTATTGTTAAGAAAGGAGGTCGTGGGTTCGAATCCCGCCCAAGTCTCCTGTGGGTGTTTATCTGTAGATATTTCAAAGCACCGAGTATACTGTGCTGCCATGGTGATGGGCAAATAATATAAACTGAGACACTATGATTCAACTACCCGATCAACGGAACTCCTCTCTCAGTTTCCACAGTCCTTCTCCACCGGACACCCGGTGGAACATACAAATCTCATTCAGCATGGACTTGAACAGTGCTGAGTCGTTGGTCGGCAGTTTGGCCCTGAACTTCTGCAGGATCTCGGCCGTGGTGGCCTGCCCGCTCTCCTCAGCCTGGAAGGACACAAAGTCCCTGATGTCAAGCAGAAGTTCATGCTGTGGGAGTTCGACGGAGGACTGGCTGTCTGGGTCAGACGCAGTGGCATTGTTGCGCTTCCTCATCTGCACCAGGAGGGACTGTGAAGTCGGGAGGGTGGTGGACTTGGGGCTGTTCTGGGATGCAGCCGTGTCGATCAGCTCCTTCCCAGAGAAGTGTTTGGGCTTTGGGGATGAAGCTGGTTTCTGCTGGGATGAAGAAGTGGATTTTTATTTTGATAGACAAATCACACTACCTGATCATTTTACTAAAATGATATCACCTCAGACAAAAAGACTTCAAGGGATGTTTGATACCATCATCAACTTTACACCAAGTACGTTTCATGTAAAACTGATTTTGAGATTATTATTAGTGTAAATCATTGTTAGTATAAATCATCTTTAATGGGTAATTTTAAAGTAAAATCTATTTGTTGTAATTACCTGTTGCTTAACTTTGCCCTGAGGCAATTTACTGCTACCAAGCAGAGCAGACACCTTGCTGTTGGATCTCTGTCCAAACCTTGGTCTGAAATACAAAACACATGAATATTAGTTTCTTGTGAAGATAACAGATCTTGTGAAAAACTGCAGATTTATTTGTATTCAATCTGGCAAACTTCTTAAAGGCACCTGGCAATAGGTTTTTTATTGATTTAAACAATAAAGTATATGTGTATTAACAATAAACAAATTGTTTGAGTGATTATTTGTCAGGATTTATATGTTTAAAAACAATATGAAGTTGTTTGAAGGGTGACTCCGCCCATCCCTTTTTGTGACGTCATTCGAGGAAGGATTCGCCGCTGATGGAACATCGACCCCCCTCGACGCCCTCGAGAATTGCCTGTGTTTACACGTACACACGTGTGGTTTGGTTTGTTATAAAAAAAGGCATTTTTCCGGCATTTTCCCAGCAATGCCGACCGGGTGTATTGCTGCTGCATGCAACAAAACAACTAAAGATGGGGTCAGCCTGCATCTGTTTCCAGCTGATCCCAAATATAGGCGGTTATGGGCAGCGAAAGTCAGGATAACGAGGGCAAAGTGGTCCTGTCCGACGTCGTTTTCAGCGCTATGCAGTGACGCTATGCAGTTTTCGTAGCACTAGCGGCATTGCTGCACCTATATCGTGAAAACTTGCATGCTTCCTTGGGCCTTGTTTTACGTTGTCGTTTCTCACTTTCAACGTCAGCTTCAAGGCTATTTATCATTGTCAAAAGGTGCTGGCTTTAATCACAATGTATAAATGCAAAATATGTCTTCTTTACTTCTATTTTATCCAATAATTGAGTTTTGTTTGTATAAATGTTGTCGATTTTAGTTTCCCGCGCTTCCAGAGCTTTTCCCGCGAAGAAAGACGTTGATAATTTCCAATAAAATAGGTGTTTACTCATATTAACATAAATAATGTTATTTGTTTAATTTAATTATTATATTTTGAGAACAACCATGTTTAAAGTTTTGTTTCATGAACCATGCGTAAAATAATAATCTTGATTGAGGATGTATTCTTGCACGTCAAAATGGAGTCGCGCGTTAATCGTCGGATGGGCTAGAGTGTTGGTTTTAAACGGTCATTTGCAAGAAAATGCACAGATAACTTTTTGATGTGCGCAGATAGGAATTTGGGTAAGGAACCAAAGAACATATTTTTATGGTTTTCACTATTCCAATTTTGCATATTTCGTTTCCCTTTTTGCGTTTGAATGAAAGAGTTGCCGTATACGGCAACCTTAACGTTGCCGTATAATGAAACGTTGCCGTATTCAGCAACTCAAGGTTGCCGTATATAGCAACGTTGCCGTATTTGGAGTTTTCCCGGACTGAATTGATTCGCTTTCTTTGCACTAGCATGACTAGTAGTAGTACAGTAGTCATATATATAATTCTTCATATTGCTTTTTTATTCATTTAAAATATGGAAATGGTTTGAGGCTTGATTGAGGTTTCTCATTGTCGTACTCTCGGATTCGGTTACTCGGATTCGGTGACGCATCGTACCGATCAGGTACCCAGACGTAATGTATGGGGCCAGACTACACATTTTCTCTTCAAATATCCCCGCCTCGAATGACGTCACGAACAGCGCCACCATGTGTCAATGTAAAGGGGTGGCCTATTCTAAAGTCGTAAATACAATAAAACCACTATTTCTGTAACCTTAGTTACTTGTTTATTCACATTCCACTCATAAAAATGTATATATTTATGACAAAAGCTACATTTGGACAAAATACCAGTGCCAGGTGCCTTTAAGGTTTAAAAAAAAAAAAAATTATATAAATAACTTTGGGTGGTTAATGGACCAAAAAACTAAAATTAAATAAAAACACTGCCCTCACTCATTGATTTTGCTAATAGGCTGATTAAAATTAAGAGTCTGTAACACAAAAGTAGCTGTGGCTAATTCTGACTCATTTTGTAAGATCGGGTCACAGTATATGGAGTGCCATGGCCGAGCGGTTTAGTGCATCGGATTTGTGTTCCAATGTCTGAGTCGTCAGAATGTGGGTTCGAATCCCCACCGCGACCATGGTGCTTGTGTCCTTGAGCAAGACACTTTACCATAATTGCTTCTCTCCACCCAGGAGTAAATGGGTACCTGTGAGGGCAGAGTTGGTTGTTGTGTTTGATGAGCCCATATGCACCGAAATGGCAGCAATTGAGCTGTATACTCCCCAGGGAGCTGAGATGGTTTCAGGAATGATTTATGCGCCTGATGAGCACGAGTAAAAATGCAATGCGCCTTGAGCACCAATTTGGTGGATACGTGCGCTATATAAGTCCACATTATTATAATTATTAGCTCTTACTTCTTAGGACGGGGCGTGCTGCTCCTCCCTGAGCCCGTCCAGGTAGGGACCCCCGAGGCTGCCCTGTGGCAGTGACGTCTAGAATCTCGTAGGGCCTTGACGGCATCTCTGGCGACTCGTTCTGCCTCTCCCTCGACGAGGATGAAGTCAGGGCTGGCTGCCTCCATGATGTTGTCATGCTGGAGGGCGCTGTGGACTCCTTCAAAACATATGTGCAAAATACTGGTTAAAAAAATTCCTTCTGCATTCGAATGACGGCACAAGATTAACTGCTATGAACTGCGAGTTGTTGTGCAAATGATCGTCCATACAAGATCTGGAGCCAATTTCATACAGTTGCTAAGCAGAAAATTATGCTAAGTAAATATTTTTGCTAAGCAATATAAAACAGACTACTAGCTAAAATGTATACATTTTGTATGCAGGTTTGGCTGGTAACCGAAGAAAACTACTAAGCAAATTTTTCTGGTAAGCAATTTTGTCTGCTCTATGAAATTGGCTGCTGGGGATCTTCCACCATTTGGGAAAAAAGACTAGCAGATTGTCAGTAAACTCATATGTGCTCACATTACACCATGTGCAAAATTCCACCTTAATTATGATTAATCCATCTTAGTTTACTCTCATTTTGTGGGAGAAGGTCACATATGTTAACTAAATACACTTAAACCCAATCTCAGAGAGGCCATCTTCTCACCTGATTTCTTGAAGAGTTTACTGAGTACATAGTCATCTTTCTGAGCATCGCTCTGCTCCACCTTTTCTTCCTGTTCTGTCTTGGGTTTGTACTCTGTATGCTTGGCAAGATGAGCAATACGGTGACCCTCAAGTCCTGAAAAAAATAAACATATTTTGTGATCATATCTCCAACACGAATGAAACATTAAGTCGCAGCTTCAAATCCTGCATTATTCAATATTTCTATGTTTACTTTTTCAAAAAAAGGAAGTTTTCGCTTGAATTATATATTCGTATCAAGCTCTGTTTATAAACTGCTACGCTCAGATAATATTTTCATTTTGATTATCTACAGGGAGAGTTGAAAACTAACAAAAATGTAATTCTTCTTGATTCTGAAAATAAACTTACGTGCATCCTTTCTCTTTTTCTTTTTCCTCTTCTCTGTTTGGTGCACAACGCTATTCTTCACAGATGACGATGTAGTGCTGTGTTTCTCTGATCTGCCGGATCCTGCTCGACTCTCCACTTCCTCATCCACAGACTCTCTTCTGTTACTTCTCTTGCTTGTCCCTGGATCAGCTCCAGTTCCATTCGGCGAGGAATGACTGCATCCGGGCACATCCTCCGGTGCGACGGCATCGACGGCGTCGACAGCATCGACGACATCACTCTTTTCGGTTTTGAGGTTAAGAGTTTTCTTCTGAGCTTCACTGTCTACCTTTCTCTCTGTTTTACGGTCAACAGGCTTCCTCTTCGACGGGCTGTGATGAAATGTCGGGACTTTTACATCTGACCCGACCCCAGCGAAGATGGCGCTGGTCTCGGTTCCGTGCTTGTTACTGTCTGTGCACAGGGTGAAGAGCTCAAACAGATTGTTGGACTTGAAGAAGCGACGCTGGCGGGGGTCCTTCAGAACGCGGTTGGTGAGAAACTGCTTGAAGATTTGCCTTTTGAAACAATTGCGTATCGAGTGAATATGTGGTCAAGACGAAATCGGTGAGGTTTCAGATCATGATTTTTTTTCACTCGTTGCAAGAAACATCTTTATTTTTTTTTATGGTGATTCAGTAAATCTTGGTGGATTTTTAATTGCTTTCTCAAAAGAATATGTGAAGCTAGGTGACTGCACTACTGGTCTTTCTATCATTCTTTATATAGTTCTTATGTTCAGATTTACATGAAAAATTTACAAGGACTTGTCAGTCTGCCAACTAAGAATCTGAAAATTGAAAGGTTACTCACAATTGCATCATGAGCCAGATTACTTTGCATCTGTCCTGAACATGCTCATATTGCAGAGAATGCCTAGAATCAAACCCCCAGCCGTGCATAGCTTCGTGCCTCATATTAGCATGTCTGTCATTCCAGCATTCCCTCTCCTCCGCCCCGAAACCGATTATAATTTCCCCCAACAATGACCAAAATGTTTTTTATGCTAGATCTGCCCTTGTTTACCTGTGGTATGTAAGTGCAATGTTGGTGAAGGAGGTGATAACTCCAATTGTTTATTATTTCCCCAAAAATGCCACCCCCCCCCAAAAAAAACAACAACAAACAAACAAACAAACAAAAAAACATTTTATACTAGATCCACCCTTGCTTACCTGTGGTATATTTTTTCCTCTATTGCACCAGCCGTGATGAGCCGATAGATCGTCACTTGACGTGTCTGGCCGATGCGCCAGGCTCGCTCCCTGGCCTGTGTGTCGGTGCTGGGGTTCCAATCAGGATCGAAGATGACGACTCGATTGGCTCCCGTCAGATTCACACCCAGGCCGCCCACGCGGGTGGTTAGCAAGAAGACGAAGATTGAAGGGTCCTTTTTATCAAAATTTAATGAAATAAAGATACTATCATCATGGGGAAAAATAGTTGAGACACCCCCCTCTCCCAAATTAATGTTCGCTCAGTATGCTCTAAATGCAACATGAATTGAAACTAATCCACAGAAATGCTTATTATATAATAGTTATTATGATTGAAATTTTTTTTTATCATTTGTTTTCCTTTCCTCAATAAAAATGAAGTGTTCTGATGAAATTGCTGGTAAAAAAGCAAAATAGTAGGTGATACATCTTGAATCCAAACCTACTCACCTCGTTATACTGTTGTATGAGTGGTTGACGAGACGATATAGAAGTGGAGCCATCCATTCGCATGTACGTGTATGTGCTCTTCACAAAGTCCTCAATAATGTCCAGCATCTAGAGAGAAAACATGATAGATATCACAATTCTTGAAATATTTTAAATAATCATCTAAGAGAAAACAACAAATATTTGTAAAATTTTAAAAAGTTTCTATGAAAACATTAGCGACTCATAGAAAGCAATCTGTGAAAGTTGTTTCAGCTTGACAGGTGAACTTATAAAATGGTCACCAAAATTGTTATTTTTAAAATTGCTTTTATTTTCCCGATGTCTCTTTTATAATTGAAAGCACTTCAAAAGGGAGTAATTTACCAGAATGATTGGTACTTTTACCATCTTCACATCAAATAAATATCTATGCTGTCCCAACTGTAGTGTCCCACAGGGATCCGTATTGAGGCCTATAGTCCCCCAGGGATCAGTATTGAGGCCTGTAGTCCCCCAGGGATCAGTATTGAGGCCTATACTCGGTTAAAAGTCCCCCATGTCCAACCTGTTTGCTTTGTGAGAACAGCAGCACTCTGTTGTTCTGTTTGTGCCACAGCTTCAGCAACGAGCTAACGACGATCATCTTGCCCGAGCGCTGCCAGTAACCATACTGCATCACGGGATCTTCAGCTGCCTGCATGGCCTCTAGGCTGGTGTCGCCTTTGATGATGCGGGGCCCACCACTCACCAGATCAGGGTGGTTGCAGATCTTCCTGAGGGTTATGAGGCCGGCAAAGATCTGGACAGAGAAATGGCAGGTCAAAGATCACACCAGATCAAAGGTCTGATAGATATATGGAATTACACCGGATACAGAAATATGCGAGTATTTTAACACCTAATTTGATTGGTTGAGTGCATGTAGACGAAATGGCCATGTTGAAATGATTATACCTTCCCTTTGAATTATGGAGAGTAATATTACCAATGTTGAATGTTCCCTTTAAAAAAATTCCCCTTGCATTCCTAATCAACTATCTAGAATCATTCTGTACCTGGTATACCCGGTTGAGGATTAACTGACATTCCTATGAGTTGAGATAATACTAAAATACCCTTGCATTCCTAATCAACTATCTAGAATCATTCTGTACCTGGTATTCCCGGTTGAGGATTAACTGACATTCCTTTGAGCTGAGATAATGCTAAAATACCCTTGCATTCCTAATCAATTATCTAGAATCATTCTGTACCTGGTATTCCCGGTTGAGGATTAACTGACATTCCTTTGAGCTGAGATAATGCTAAAATACCCTTGCATTCCTAATCAATTATCTAGAATCATTCTGTACCTGGTATTCCCGGTTGAGGATTAACTGACATTCCTTTGAGCGGAGATAATGCTAAAATACCCTTGCATTCCTAATCAATTATCTAGAATCTTTCTGTACCTGGTATTCCCGGTTGAGGATTAGCTGACATTCCTTTGAGTTGAGATAATCCTTGTAGAGTTGGATCTGATCCTCGGTCAGACGACAGAACAAGACCTGCTCGCTCTTGTTGGGGAGCTGAAGGGTCTGCTTGACGTCAGCCTTGAGACGTCGTAGGAGGTAGGGGTTGATGGTATCGCGAAGGATGGAGGCACACTTGTAAGCAGTTTTCACCTGTTTACAAACAATTGCAATCATAAGGTTCACTTTCAAATCATTCACACACCAAGGACTTTGCATTTTGCGAC
The DNA here is from genome assembly GCA_029582265.1 of Zoroaster sp. YZ-2022. Lineage (NCBI taxonomy): Eukaryota > Metazoa > Echinodermata > Asteroidea > Forcipulatida > Zoroasteridae > Zoroaster > Zoroaster sp. YZ-2022. The sequence continues at coordinate 2,630,230 of CM055819.1, forward strand.
AGATTTACTGAAAACCAGACATGAAGTTGAGTACTTTTTCATGAGTACGAGTGCAGACTATGTATGAGTATGTGTACTTCAACTTTGCTGAAAACAAATACTTTGAGAAATTTGTTATTTGAAAACATTTGTTCAGCAATAACTGTCTATATATGAATGATAGATAAGCTGTGTAGAGAAGAGTAACATGTACAGTTTAGATGTATTTACAATGCAGTACCGTTTGGCAAGCAGTACCGTTTGGCAAGCATTACACACATAGACATACCTTTATCATTCAAAACCATTTGAATAATATTAAAGATCAATCAACGGGAGGGTTAAGGTAATGATGCAACACAGGTAATGTGTAAAAATGAGATGTAATGCATACCTGTACTTCCGTAGCATTTGAATAACCTCCGATCGTTATGGGAACGGAGAACTTCTCCATGAAGACCGGCAGGGTCCCCAGCTTGCCCGGGAAGACAAAGTCGATGAGGGACCACAGCTCACGGAGGTTGTTTTGCATTGGGGAGCCGGACAGGATGATCCGATGACAGGTGCGGAACTGTGAAAAATTAAGTGAGTGATCAAAAATCTAGGAACCTTAAGAACTGAGCGAACAATGTTCAAAATATGATAGATTGTTTCAAAGCGACGTGTTTACTGGTTTTTTAGACTGGGAAAAACCCATAAGCAACGTGGATGAGGTCTGAACTGTAAAAATCCTATTGCACACATGTTGTCCACTTTAAATATACCTGTTCACACACCATTTCGGAAGCTAAGCTTGGACAAGAAATCAAGAGACTTCAATAGATTTCAATGAAGAGAAAGTACTTACCTGTTTACAAGCCAGAGTAACTGCAGCATCTGGATTGCAGATCTTATGTCCCTCATCAAGGACTAGATAATGCCACGAATGATGAAGTAACAGTTTTTCCTGAATACGGATCCCTGAATACGAGGTGACCAGAGTCCCATGGCTAAGGGCGATGTCATGGATAAGCGCCCTCTTTGTCAAGACGGAAGAGACAAAGTGAGTACAAGTTAATTACTTAGGCTATGTGGGGGTATCAGGTTTTTCACCTCTGATTTTTCACCTTTGTGGACCCAGGTTCGAATCCCACTTGGACCCAAGTGGATTGGGTTTTCAATCCGTACTTGACTATGTGAGTTTCCCCTCGATTATTTGTCTGGTATTTCTCTCCATCAATGAGAATTGCACATTACTTCATCAACTTCTCTAAACAGTTTTCTTCAGGCTTATGTGCCATTGGCGCTTTCAAGGAATCGTTAGTTTCATTACCAGAATAACATGCAATAATTACTCAACCTTGGATTATTAAAAATGTTAGTTTTTTAAAGTGATAAGGTGGTGTGATTGGGCAGTTTTGAAAAATTCACGTAAATTTTGCTAGGGGTATTGGAGCCGCTGTTGTGAACAGCACTGGGGTGAAACCTATAGTTCTGAGCGTTTGCTTTGCTTTTCCGGAGGATCACAACATTGCAATTTGTAAAAATCCAGACAAATCTGGACAAATCACACTCCTGATAAACTACTGGAAGATATAACACTTGTAAGATTATTCAACAAAAATAATGTTTTACAAAAAAGTTTGTGATTGTCCTTAATAATAAAACCAACAATAAAGTCCGGAGAAAAGTTTAAAATTAAATTTGTAGCATCTTTCCCATTTCAACAACACTGTTACTATTTTTGGGGGGAAAACTATTCTGGCAGGAGTTCGTAAAACCCTGAATGAGATCGTTTACCTTTGTCCCTGTGTGTGACCCTGAGTCATGTAGGATGGCGACTCTCATCTCTGGGTACCACTTGTGGTACTCTTTGACCCACTGATGCATGACTGTAGCTGGACAGACGATCAAGACCGGACCCAGACCAATGTACCTAAGAAAGAATTACACCATATAACCAAGAATGCCAGTGTACACTTTTGGTCAAATGTCTGCAAATGCACTTATACTTCATCAGTCCAGCAAAGAAGTCAAACATTTGAGTAATTTTACCAGCACTGATCTCATCTCCTTCAAACCCTTTCAACACAATTTATTTTCTTTGTGGTTTAACCTGGTTCCGGGATTCGTTTCGAGTCCGGCAAAGAAAGAGATCATTTGAAAAGTTTTGCCGAATCCCATATCATCCCCGTTTTACATGAATCCTGACTTGCATAATTTACTCTTCCCCTTCAGTCCCTGTAACACATTTTATTTTCTTTGTGGCCTTACTTGGATCCGGGATTGCGTAATTTACTCGTTTTGAGTCCAGCAAAGAAGGCTATCATCTGGATGGTTTTGCCGAGACCCATTTCGTCCCCAATGATGCCTCCAGCCTGCTGCTGGTGCAGCTCCCACTGCCACTTCACTCCAACCTTCTGGTACCTGTCAACCAAAGAAATTTCAAAATTGTATTGGGGTTTATTGGGGGTTTGATTTGAACGCTTTCGTTTAAAACAATTTATTTGTGTGAGTAAATAATGCTAACTTTGAATCTTGATTTTTTTGTTAAGCAAATTGTGAAGTTTTGGTAGCATTTTGCTATGCAATACAAGTGAAATCTTTCAATACGTTCTGATAACAATAATATCACAAGCAAACCGCAATTCTACATTCTACAGAACAATATAACCAGCTCCACTTTTGTTCCCGCATTTCACAAAACAGACAACACAAATTACATGGGAAAAAATAATCTTACTTGTACAGATTAGACCATATCTTGCCCGGTATGGTGAGACCGCCCTCAAACTGCATGTCCTCTGGCTCCGAGTCGCTGTCCACTTCACCACGCTCGATCATACGCTGCTTCTTAAGCAACTCCGCCCTGCGATGTTCCCTAATTGGGCAAATAAAATCAGTATATATTGACATTGTTTTTCTGAAAACATAATAGGGGCATGTTTGCAGTGGCACCATGTAACAATCTCTTTAATAATAAGAGTTGTTATAAGCCTCCTGAAGATCTTTCCCCATACTTACTTCAGTCTTCGGCAGTACAGATCCTGCGTAGCATCATCTTTGCATTTGAACTTCCTGTGGGTGCTTGACCTTTTCACACTGACCCCATATGACCTCTTAAGGGCATCCAGATTGGCGATGGTGCCATCTTCAAAGTCCTCCGTCGTAACACTTGCCTTGCGGCCGCGCTTCTTGACTTTTTTCCTTGGTGTGGGGGTTTCGTCATCTGAACAATTCAGAAAAATTGAGTAAAAATAAGGATTTTCGTTTTCTTGATCTCAAGCTTATCTAAAAATGTCTCAATTGTTTTTGAAAAAGCATGGATTGCCTAAAAGTTAGTTTATGCCATTGGTAAACTGTCTACCTTATAAAAATCAAGATAGATGCACAGAAACCAAACTGAAAATGCAGCTCATGGTGTCAATGAGAAAATAGTGCAAATGCATTCAGAGCGCTTTGCGCATAAAATCGATCATAGCTAGTGATCCACTTCAAACATTCATGTTTTCAAAATAAATTACAGTATGTCAGACGAATCATTTTTCAGAATGTTTGCTACCATTACCAACTTCACATCAAGAAAGTTTTCAGATTATAATTCAGTATATTTTGTAATCTCCCTTAAGAGCTTCCTTGGTATAAAGTTGATGATGGATATCAAACATCCCTTGAAATATTTCTGTCTGAGCTGCTATCATTTTAATATGATTAATCAAATTATTTCTTGTCTCCGGAGATGAAAAAAAACATCCGACATGCAACCTTCTCTCCATTGGTAGTACTCCGTGTACAAACTTAAAAATGTGGAATATTTTGGACGATCGTCTTACCATCATCTGAGAGGTCGTTAATTCCTGGAGTATAATCTTCATCACTCTGTTCACTATACTCATCATCCTGATAGTCACTCAAATCAGCATCACGACCCCAGTTGGGCCTCAAATCTCTCTTCGTCTTCTTCCTCTTGTGTGCCTTCAAAGAACTAGCCGACTCGCTCTTCACCGGCTTGTAGTTAAAGTACGGCTCATTGTCCGACAAAGTGCTTTTACTTCCTTCTGCACATTCGGTTGCCTTGGTAACCTTTGACGCAATCAGTTTGTTCTGCATGGGTCTCGCCAGGGTCGCGTCTGGCTTCTGTTTCATGCTCTGACGCTGTTTCTTGTGATCGATTGTGAATTTTTGACTGCTCGACTGGGAATTTTTCGGTTTGACGGATTCCGTCTTGACTTTGACTGGGGTTGTTTTCCGCGGAACTGCCTTCTTGCGCCGGGTCATGTCATCTTCGGTCTTCTGCGCCATGAACTTTTCAAAATCTGTCAAGGGCTGGGGAGGCTTTTTACTTGTTGAAGCCTTGAACTGGACGGTTGACCCGAAGGGGGTCATTTCTCCAAGACGTATGAGTCGCTCCTGTTCTGTTTCCTCTGGGGGTTTCGTTGGGAGATCTTCAGAGGTAGGACTGCGGCAGAGAAGCTGCTGGTAGGTCTGCACATTCTGATCAGGATCGTCTTAAGCACAGAATTCCAAAAAATTAAAATTCAGGTTATTTTAATTCTTAAAGCCACTTTACACTATTGGTCATCTGGAAAAACATAAAACTTGTTGGTGTAAAGTTGTCCTGGGTGCTATTGTTTTAGTATATCGTTTCGCTTTCTGTTTATCTCAAATATCGCTAAGTGAGGTAACAGGTTCTAAAAAGAACCTTATCGCACAACTCGTATCGTGACTGTTGCTGAGAGAGATTATGGTTCAGGGGAGAACCAATATCAGGGAGAACCAATATCAGGGAGAACCAAGGGGACTTAACAGGTCTTCTCTACGTTTCGATTACCATGCTCTAATCTTTGTCAGTGATAATAGTTAGTGATAATTTCCAAAATGATTTTCTGTATCGATAATTTCTCTGGGTGGTGAAATAAGTGACACAGCATCTAAATATACAGGACTCTGACAGTACCCTCATCTTCATTATCCGAGACCTGCAGACCAACATCGGAGCCACTCAACTTGGCAAGCAGGGAGCGCTGACGAGCTCGGAGGGTTTTGAGTTGCCTTGCCTGTCCAAAAGAAAACGTAAAAGTGGCTTAGAGATGATGCAAATGTCTATACTATTTGGTGTATACATCCCTTTGATTATTGTCTAATGACACAGATATTTACTCCATTTTGCTATCTTTTAATCCTCCTACTGTAGTTGAACTTTTGTGGCACGTACATGGTGAACCAACTGTGTACACCCTCAACAATACGCTTTTACCAGTCAAACACGGTCAACTCATTTTGACCTGTAAATGTACTTAATACTCATAAGGTTTGACTAGATATACATTGGCATGTATATTAAAATTGACCCTTCAAGCCATAGAAAGGTTAACCCTCCTACACATTGAAGCCACTCCGATCCACAAAATTCTGTTCTTTAGCAACCTTCAGTACATACATGTACAAGCCTGCTGTCCTTTCTAAGTAATCTTACAAAATCAACTGTGTGCCACCCAAGGCCACTGTAAATGTTTGAACATATTAGTATGGCCTGCAATGTATGGATGGGAGACCACCTTACCCTGTAATCTCAGTGGTGTGACAGTGCACAGAAGGGTAACCATAGGAGGCCACTGGCAACAGCTAATGGCTTGGAGTGGCCTGAATGGGTTGTTTCAAAAATTGCACTGATTGTTGGAGGGTTAATGGATTGTACACCATTGGTAAAATGTCTGTAAATGTGTCCATACTTCAAGTGAACAAAGAGAGATATATAGAAACCAACATGTGAAAGTTGCAGCTTATTGTGTTGTGTCATTAACAGGAAAGTAATGAAAATGCATTCAGATTGGTTTGTTTACATTCTAATGTGGACAATGGATCACAGCTGTGATCCGTCTCAAATTTGTAATACATTTCCTCAAAATAATTCAGCATTTCAAAAAGAATAATCTCTCAAGACGTTTGGCACCATCCCAAACTTCACATCAAGAAAGTTTATAGATTATATTTCAGTATTTATGCGAATGCCAACTGTTACGGACACTTAAGTTTGTTTTATTGCCATAATTCTGTTGTAGTTGGGTGCCAGGAGAGGGCGCTGTACGTAAGGTGGTTGGAGTGTGGAATTAAGTCAGTGTGCCGCGTTGTTCGAAGCTTGCTTATTTTTGTTGTGAGTTTGAGAGTTTCTTGTAACTAAAGTCATTTTTGGACAGCTCTAAAGGACAGTAAAGGGTCTCTACATTTTGCTGTGTGCATTTTGGGTGGAATTACTGTGTAAGAAGAACCATTTTTGTTTTGTACTTTTTGTCTTCGAACTATCGTTGTTATCGTTGAACTGTTCAACTCGTATATAATTTAACGTACACTTCATGTCGTATTTGCTGCCGTGATTCTTCATTGAGGAGCTGAACATTTGTTGTGACACGAACTACTCGTTCCAAACAATTACGCAGTATATAGGGATTGTGTGTCATGCATTATGTGTTTATTATCCCTAACTCCCTAGACGACAAAGGCAGTTGGAGGATTTTGAAGGATTTTTATTGTTCAGTAACAATGCTTAGGGAATTAGGGTTAAATTACCATAAATTGTGCCATAGCTACATTTAGAATTATCTCATGTCAGGAGTGAAGATTTAGGTCTGAAGTTTGCGCCACTTCTCTGGGGATTGAGATTACTACTGTGGACAATAAATTAAAGAGCTGAACATATATTCGTAGAAAATAGTAACAAACAGTGGTTTATTTTCTTGTCTACACGGTTGGATTTCTAGCACACCAACCTTATTGTCTTTCTTTGTACGCATGGAGATGATGTTTCTCTGCACTTCCTTCTGAGCGAATGTTAAAGGCACAGACTTGCTGGTCATGTTGGACATCAGTTTATTTATATGATCCAAATCCTTCTTGCAAGACCTGCAAGGTCAGAAAAAAAAATTAAAAAATATAACATTATACACAATCAGTAGATGTGCCAGAAAACTCATGTGACGTATTTCTGTAACTACCAAGAAAACTGTCATATAACTTTCCTTAACCCTAACCACCCCCAAATCTTGCAAAATCCTCCAAGGGGCACTTTTTGGGGAAAATTCAGCATTGTTTGAAACTGGTACTTTCACCTGTTCAAGTGGGGCAAAATTACTACCTGGCAAGAAGTACAGGCCGTAAGCGCTGAATATGAAAGATCAACAAAAATGCATGGTGCATTTTGATAAGGGCATGTTTCCAAAAGTGCACTGATGGATTTTGGAGGATTCAGGAAGGTTTCTAACCAGAATACCTACAGGGGGTTAGGATTCAGGAAGGTTCCCAGCCAGAATACCTAGGGGATGAGGGTTAATGGGCAAGTCACGTGATAGTGAATCTTTTGATCTTCACTCATTCATTCCCCCTTCTTAATTTCATATTGGATAAATCTTGCCCTTACCGTATATCGATCAAGACTGCATTCAGATCCTTCTCAGCCCGCTCCCGATCCACGATTTGCTGCCTAGCCGTGATTGCCTGGTCTACCTGCTCCAAGACCCCCCTCTCGAACTCCTCCTGGTCGAACACACTCACCCCCTCCAGCCCCTGTAACTCCGTGGCCTGCATCTGGTTTGGCACTGAGGGGATGAGGCTCGTGTCGATGGAGAAGACGCCACTCTTGCTTGTCGAGGGCTCGTCTTTGTTGTGGGTAGCCTCTCCATTCTGTGCGACATTACTTGCTAAGCTTGCAGTTGGGGCTGATAGGTCTGTATTGTCTATAGGTGATGTGATCATGCTTGATGAAAGCTTTTCAGTGGACAGCATTTTGGAGCTTGTAGTTGGGGTCGTGAGGTCCGTGTTGTTCGTAGTTGGTGAAAGGTATCCACCTGATGGTATTTCCGGGCTTGCAGTTGGTGACAATATCTTGGGATTGGTGGAGTTGGGTAAATTGAAGGTTTCTCGTTCGTCTCGGTGGCTGGTGACATCAACACAACCAGAGGCCTGATCCATCCCATTCTGTATCGAGTCACTGGTATCCTGTCCCTGCACTGTGAAGTCACTCATATATGATGCCACATCTAAATATAAAGACAGTGTCAATATTGAGTACCACAAGTCAGGCCAGTACCCAAAGGGGTGTGAAAAGGTGCGTACTTTACCCCCAAATACCATGTGTTTTGTTAATGAGCAGTTCGCAAAAAGACAGCAAAAACAGCACCCCCCCCCCCACCAAAATGTTTGTGGGTTTTGGATTTTTTTAAAAATGTTTTCCTCTTCGATTTCAATACATTGCAGGCCTTAGTGATCCTTCAAAATGTTCATTCTCATATTTAAATGGTGCCTTTTACCCTGGGAAAGTGAACTTGCGAATGTCCCTAAAATAATGCAATTTCATAGCCCAATTTCATAGCGCTGCTTACCAGTAAGCAAATTTTCATGCTAACTATAGCAGAAAAATTTGCTCAAGCATATACGCATATTTCACAGGTTAGCAAGAAAATTCAGAGCGGCGCGTGCACGTTCACCATAGATTTGTATTGCTGCGTCACTCATTTGCTAGCAATAACAGCCGGCAAGTTAGCGTGCCTTTCTCTGTGCTTAACGGTTAGCAGTGCTATGAAATGAAAAATGTACAGTAAGCAAAAAATCGGCTGCTTAGCGGCTCTATAAAATTGGGCCCAGATGTTGTTGTCTACAAACATACTTTGCCTATTACCGGGCAAGTCCATCTCAACGGTACTACTAGCCACATATGCTGCAGTCGTGACCGGTGTAGCCATGATTGATAGTCTATCAGACAGCAACAGGCTTATGCATTACAGTCATTAGGTGTCGGGTACACAATGTATGATAAACCATGGAGGAAGGAAAATAGACTCCTTGCACACAGACTTATGCCTGAAGTTGATGGCTGATGGAAAAATAAGAAAAACCAAATTTTGACATTAGCTCTATATTACACAACTGAGTGATAGGCCTATAGTATTATCTATAAAAAAAATAATATAAAAAAATAAAAAAATAAAAAAAATGTTCACAAATTTGCATGGAACTTACTTGATGTTCAGTTCATGATGGTATCAAACATCCTATACAATTTCTGTTTGAGGGGCTATCATTTGAGTAAAATTACTAAAACAATTTCCTGGCTGAGACTTTGTTACTTGTTAGAATGAATCTAAAAAATCTGAATGCATTTTATATTATTTCTTGTAACGACACAACGTAATAATCCGAAACTTTCACAGATTGGTTGTCGAATGTATTAGCCTATCTTGATTGAAAGAAAGTAAACATACAATATCATAGTTACATGTGTATATAATATGCAGTTTTGCCAACATTACAACCAATGACCAATGAACTTCTCTTTGTAATTTTAACTTAGTAATACTAACGTTAGGCCTACTGTATTAATTATAATATTAAACAGAAGGCCTACTAATTATTATTTACAACTGTTGAACACATCTCCAGATGCCATATGGAAAGCTTTTAAGACACATAATTTATTTATTTCCGCCTTACTTCAGATTATAATTAAACATTGTGCATGGCAAGCTCACACTATTTTGAAGCTAATATTAACCCCGTCAATCCTTTTGTGTGCACGCCTTCTCGGACTGTACTCCGGCATGTCTGTCAAAAGTTGCTCCGCCGGTTATTTGAATTTATAACATTTTCACCCAAAATTTCAGTGAAGATTTCAATTCTAACACAAATAGTGTACGTATTAATAATCAAACCTTATTTCCAAGGTCCTCTCTGTGTCTGGGTTCCTTGGAATTGCCGCAAAATCAACAAAACATGACGGGAGATGCGACCAGAATTCCTCCCAACGTGAGATCCATCCGTCTACAAAAGTATAACATAAATTATATATTGCACTTGATGATGACATAAATTATATGGTAGGGCGCCACCAAGTGGGTATAATCGTTCAATCAATCACATCATTGTTATTTCGGGTTTTAACCCCCTCAGCAAAACACTGGTGATATAATAAATCTTAGTTTTTTAATTTATATTATATTTATATTATATTTATATTATTTTAATTATAAGAGTTTTATGAAATTTTGAGAGTTGTTATTGTTGGAAAGTTAGGCAGTAGGTACATATTTTGTGTTGTTACCGGTGGCGCAACTACTGGAAGGGGGAGGGGGATACGATCCCCCGCAAGGCCTGTGCCCCCTCCTCCTCTCAGAATTCGGTTTCTAAAGAATAATTTCACGCAAAAAGATTTTCCCTACATAATCAACCTCACCATCTGAAAATAATCTTGATTCAAATTTTTTTTAAACATAATTAATTCAGAAGCAAACTTCTTTTTTGTGTAATAGTAATTCAAGGCCGGTAATGGATGATTTTCCCCCTTCTCAAAGGAAAACCAAGTTCAACGTTTGTAATTATAGGCGAGTGTACAATGTAAATACTGGATTGCAGGAGAACAAATATCGCGGCCGGGATGCAGAATTCCGCTGTGTGAATCGTTATACACGTAAAGATTCGGCACTCCCATTAAGAGCGGATATGCAACCTCTTCATTTACCGCGGCTCACTGGCGACGCGACGACATCATGAATGCATTAATATAAGAGCGATAATGGATTCATTCAGTGTCCCTTCACCCTCGGGTAATTTACTGAATTTGAATGATGGGTAAATATCATAAAGCCAGCACTTTACCCTATTATTTTGTATTCTCGAAAAACAAAAAGTAATTATGACAGATTTACATGAAATGTGTTATGATGCACTTTAGTAAAATTATTAAAATAATTTTCAAAAAAAAATTCTGTCATCCAAAAAGACAGACGGAATGATGAATACGACCAGTATGTGAATGCGAACAATGCATTTTCACTAATTTCTCATAAACGAAACAGTGAAATAAGCTGAAACATTAACAGGTTGGTTTTTTTATACATATATTTTGATTATTGTAAAGGGTGGATGAATGTACAGACATTTTACCAAAATGAGTAAACTAGTTTTTATTTATTGTTTTTCGACACGTGATAATTTTGTTACTGCTGTCTCCACGAGTCTCATCAAGAAGGATGACGCTTCTTTGATTAAACTTAAGTTGTCTCAAGTCGTTTCTGCGTTGTACATGTCAATTGATTTTCCATTCGTAAGTGGTTAGTCCGGCATAATGAACGTACAAATTTTCAGCCAAATGGCGTAGACTTGTTGGATTCATTATGTTGAATTTTTTAGAGCATCGGTTCAATACGCGATGTAATGGTTGCCCAACAGGGACAATAGTGACCACCGACTTGCGCAAATCTAATATATGAGAGCTCATGGGTGGTGGGTGATGCATGCTGGCAATGTGATCTCAAATGAGCATACTGTGATCACCAAGGGCCTATCTTTACAGTATTGCTACTTGTTGTGCTGTCTATGACTTAATGTACGGTTTCACTGGACACCTTTCAAACCATATGGATATAATGCATCCGTTTAATTCAGGAAATACAATCGTACAATAACGAAAAAGGTAAGATTTGAAATTCAGATCTGTAACAGTGTAAGTCTACAAATTGGCACGAAGCTGTTAATTTGTGTTTTCGCTGTGGATGGGAAATTACTATTGATGCTGTCGGGATGAGACGGTGTACATCACTTGCTGACACGGAGAAATAAATAGCTCTGTTGAGAAATCTCCAGGGATTTCGGACAGTGCCTTGGCGCAGCTGGAAATACAGCACTCGGAAATAAATAATTCTCTTCAAAATGTACTTGCCGCTTGCGTGTTAACTTACACAGCATCACAGTCTTCCGTGAATATCGCCGACACGGGTTACAAAAATTAATATCATTCACGGTCGAATTAGTTTCATAATGAACTTATACAAATAAAATGCACACATTTTTAAACAGGATATTTTCCTTCAAGTTTTTAAAATTTAATTAGTAATTAATTAAAACTGAAAGGGGGCATGCACCACTGGTAATTCCTGCCGATTACAACATGACTGGATTTATGGACAATAAATTAAAAACCTTTCTTGATGTGAGGTTGATATTCAATGGCAATGATGATGATTAATTATTCCTGTTCATGTCTCTTTGGTCTGACATGCTGTAGAAAACGTGTTCTGTTACAAATTTAAAACGAATCGCGACCTTGATCCATTTTCCACATTAAAATGAATGCTAAAAACATATGAATGCATTTTCATTATTTTCTCATTATTGACACAATATAATGAGCTGAAACTGTCACAGGTTGGTTTGTGCATATCTGTCTTGATATCTATCTGTCTTGATATCTATCTGTCTTGATATCTATCTGTCTTGATATCTATCTGTCTTGATATCTATCTGTCTTGATATCTATCTGTCTTGATATCTATCTGTCTTGATATCTATCTGTCTTGATATCTATCTGTCTTGATATCTATCTGTCTTGATATCTATCTGTCTTGATATCTATCTGTCTTGATATCTATCTGTCTTGATATCTATCTGTCTTGATATCTATCTGTCTTGATATCTATCTGTCTTGATATCTATCTGTCTTGATATCTATCTGTCTTGATATCTATCTGTCTTGATATCTATCTGTCTTGATATCTATCTGTCTTGATATCTATCTGTCTTGATATCTATCTGTCTTGATATCTATCTGTCTTGATATCTATCTGTCTTGATATCTATCTGTCTTGATATCTATCTGTCTTGATATCTATCTGTCTTGATATCTATCTGTCTTGATATCTATCTGTCTTGATATCTATCTGTCTTGATATCTATCTGTCTTGTTAGTATACATTGTACCAACTGTGTACGATTCCTTCAAATGACAAATTAAAGAGATACTCAGATATAACGTGTATAAGAATATACAAAACAAATGTCAATATTTCTACAAAACCATGGACAGAATTGGATCCAGATTACATAAATAAATGCAAACAATAATAATTATGATACTCAGAAATGTGCTATCGTTCGTGTCAAGCTTTATTAATTACGATTTTTATCTGGTGAACAATATTTTCGAAATCCCTTTTTTAAGTGGCGTGACAGTAATGAAGTTTGATAATTTCCATTTAAATAGGAAACACATGCCTTGAAGTAAGATATTTCATACGATAATTGTCAGACTCAGTTTAAACATAATAATGCCTAAATTCCTAAATGAATTTATGACGGGATCCACCATCAATTCATTTTGAAATACCTCTATCAAGTACTTTGAGAAACATGTCATTTTAAAGCATTTTCCTCTCCTTACATGAAATAACAATATTCAGATGAAAATAAAAAATACCTATAAGAAAAATACGGGGATCTTTAAAAATGTAGGCCCTATATGGTCTGTGTTTTCTGCTATTTTACCGGCAATCATTGTTTTCATCGGAACATTAATCATTTCCTTATAGAAAAGAAAACAAATACTTTGAAATGAGATATTTCTGAAATACTAGTCAGAAGCTAGTTGTTTACAGTCATTAAGTGCCCAAATTAATTCATTACGGGACCCACAATGAATTATAACCGGACATAATAATTCTCTGTAAAAGCGTGTTTCTCATTATGATTTTGAGAAATGTATAATTAAAGCATTGTTGTATCCCTTCTTCAAGTAAAACAGCAATGTTCGGGGCGATACATCTTTAATTACGGATGCACTTATACAGACATTTTCCAAACAAGTTTACTGTCTTTAAATCAACTACGAACCATGCTTTATACATTAATTTTAGACAGCTATGATTGCAACAGACCGAATTAAATATATTCCCGTTTTGTTTTGCGAGCGCCGGTCATCCATGATCCATTCGATGCCACGGAGTATATGTGATGTGTTTACCTTCGTGTGTTGTTCAGAGAGTAGCACGAAGCGCAACGGTGACGTCGGACCTCACTCGTAGGTAGAAATAAGGTTTCAAATCTATCAGGCTAACTTTACTGCTTCATCAGTGATGGCATATCTAGCATGGGTGTAAATCTTAGAGGGAGGGGGGATTATATAACCTACAATGTTTATCCAAGGGGGATGGCCCATAGGATATCGATATCACTTCTGTTTTTGTAAGGGTAACACTTTAAAATGCCTAGTCCTACTACATTTGAATGTCTTAAAAATTCCCAAAATGTTCTAATTATTTACCCCGACAATTATAAATTTACCCTCGACATTGGATTAAACTTTCCCCCATAATATTCCACATTGTCTTAAACTCATTCAAGAAATTCTTTATACCATCTGATTATTTCAACACCATAACGTTTAAGTAAACACTGTTTGCGGTGACACCATGTGAAATTCTCAAATTGAGTAGTAATTAGTTCTGAATAAAACTGGAGGTTACAACACGCCGTTTCGATCAGTGTCGTGGCCGAGCGGTCTAGCTTACCGAACTCAAGTTCTGGTGTTAGCAGCAGAATGTGGGTTCGAATCCCGGCCGTGACACTTGTGTCCTTGAGCAAGACACTTAACAATAATTGTTTCTCTCCACCCAGGGGTTAAATGGGTACCTGTGAGGGCAGAGTTGGTTGATTAGCCCTATATGCGCTGTAATGGCAGCAATTGAGCTGTATACCCCGCAGGGAGCTGAGATGATTTCAGGAATGATTTATGAGCCTTATATGAGCCTTATGAGCAGGGGTAATAATATGCGCCTTGAGCACCACTCAGTTGGTGGATACGTGCGCTATTATAAGTCCACACATTATTATGATTATTGACACGTTCGTTCGAAAGTGGTCGGTGGGCTAGGGGCTGAGGGTAAGGACAAAATGGCGTCCAGGTGTTGGAAATGATATTTTGAATTCCCCTCCCATCTTTGATAACAAATTACGCCAGTGGGATCCAGGGTGGTTACGTTGAAGGGGGAGAAGCAGTGGTGTAGCCAAAGGGGGCAGTCGGTCGGTCGGCCGTCCCCAACTTGTTGGCAAAATAGTGTCTGTCAGTAAATTCACAATTTGTTGGTATTTCTGAACTTATTTGCCTGCTAAACAGTGGCGTATAAAACAAATAATAATAAAAAAGAGAAGGGAAAGTGTAGTTTAAATAAAGTGTTTTTAAGCGGTGTTTGTGGAGGTAGGAGTAGTTGGAGGTTGAAATAACCGCCACCCGAGCATGCACACCCCCAACCCCCGTTGAGCACTTGAGCGAGAGTGTCCATTTTGGGGGAAACAAAAAATTCATTTGTCGGTTCATTTGAATTTTGTATCGGTAAATGTTCCCCACTGTGCAAATCCTTGCCTCGCCACTGGGGAGAACCCTGCATAGGGGAAGAGTAACACATTTATGTCGTTCGAGCCTTCTCGATCGCCCGCGGGCCTGTCGTATAGTTTTTGTGAAGTTTTGTACAAACAGTCCAAGGGAAGGCATACTCTGAAAAATATACAGTTTCTTGGACTCAATTAGTCAATATTTTATGAACAGTCACAAGCCTACTGGTCAATATTTCTTCTCCTGTAGTCAAAATATCGTCTGAGCCTTTTTTGGGGGGCATGGCAGCCTTTGGCGAGCTACAGCAAGATCCTGCCCCTTCTGATGAGTGCAAGAGGCTTATGACAGGCTACCTGGACCAGCTCAATCTTGGCAATGGGAAAGTGAGGAAGGTAATATTCGAACCAGAAACCCTGTATCCAGCCTATACTGGTCTAGACAACTCACTTGCATAGGTACTATTATCACCAACACATTGCAAAGACAAACGCCCTCGTCTTTAAAATTCTTATCAGAGGAGATAGATTCGGTTGGTGGCCCGTAAGAGACAACGATTGAAGAAACTTGATCCACAATCACTTGATATTGATGATAATGATTAATAATCAACTGCGCTTCACTCGTTCTGTATCAGCCTACGTAAAGAACCCGCTTGGTGATTCCCGCCGGGTTACTATACTGACCGATCCAATTTTGGCCATCGTCAAATGGTATAAAAACAAAGCAATTGACCGACATAGTTGTCATGAAAAGGTGTGACACTATTGATTAATTCATGTTGTTTCATTGGCAGTTTAGGTTGGTCTATTTTCCTGGTTGGTGTTTTGATGGAAACGTTTGGTTTTCGTCAGTCATCCGTTCCTATTTTATACAACGTGACACCCCTTTTAGTAGGAATTTGTCAAGATGCCGACTTGGATAAAAGCTCCGTCAAATTTGCAAGGCATTTCAATACGACTATTTGGGCCAACAACTAAAACAAACGATCTTTAAAAAAAGTATTAGGTTTGAAACTTATATTAATATTCTACCCCGCCCCCCCCCCCTATTTCGATTATTGAAAATTTGAAAGGGAAGACTTATAAGCCTTTCGATATTCGTTTTTACATGTTACATCTGGTTTATTATGTTTTCTTTCCAAACAGAGATGGGTAATTTTCCAGGGAAATCAACAAAGTGGTGAGTATACATTGGGGTGTCTTCTTCGAAGAATACATTCAGTAAATGAAACGCAGAGTGGTCTTCACTCTACATACACAAATAATTTATTTCGATTATTTGGTTCTTCGTCGGAGCCTTCCTGGTCGGATTTGGGAATTCAAGCTAGAAAATTGTTCACGACCCCCTCCAAATCCAAAGAGACAATAATTTGCGAGCCCTGGCCCTCCCACACGGTTGTCACACATTTTCCAAAGTGTGGGTGTTCACGTGAATACATGAACATTACGTGTTCAAGTGGAAATAATGCATAATACAACCACCACTTTTCTGTCCAAATATGAAAAAAAAATCTCACAGATTTTCCTTTAAACACTGACAGAGGACACACTTAAGGAAAGTGTAGTCAAGTAAGGATTGTATACGTATATTTTGGGAGATTTTGAGCAATGAATGTATGCACGTCACATACAGTGAGATGTTGGCCATTTTGTCGTCTTCTAAAAGTAAAACACATGCTCAGACATTGTACACAAGTAGTGGTTGGGTTCAACATTGTTTCCTTCAAGTTATTTGCATGAACCTTTCTTGTTGTAATGTGTTATAATTATGATATCAAACGTTCCTTGAAATAATTATGTCCGTCCTATTACATATTAAATTAAAACAAATTCCCAACTAAATTTCTGCCCTCCGGGGTCACAAATTAAAATATAAATCTGAATGCATTTTACTACTTTCTTGTTAATTACAAAATTAGCCGACTGTCACATATTGCTTGTTTAATGTGTATCTTGAATAAAATAAAAGTAACATACATTTTGTCAACTTTACCAAAAGGCTTTCACAAAAATTACAGAAAAACTCTCAGGTCTTTTCCAGATGAAAATCTACAAAAACGACAAGGAGAAAATCCTCAAGAGTTCTTACACACTTACCAAGGAGACCCTGGTTGGTACCGAGCGGGGGGCTCTCCAGAAGCCCAAGAGAAAGCGAGAGAACTCCGCCTACTGGGCCGTGATTCTGGTCACCGACACGGTGGTCTTCCAGGAGCCCGTGCCGTGTGAACAGGGCGGGGTCGGGATTGAACTGCGGTCGTGGGACACGGTCGTGAAGTCATACTTCAACAACGGTGAGTTGTGATTATTGGCAAAAGCCCTTCTATTCATGGATTTGCACTGTAGGTGGCCAAAGTGTGGGGGGGCACAGCAAATAAAGTCAATTTGAAATGTGTGTGTACACAGATGATGGAGGGGGTCATACGACCGTAACCTACAAGAAGTAGTCCTCCACATGTTTCGCTTTACCTTTTTTTCTCATTCCAGAAAGCTGGGTAGTGAAAACCTTGAAAGGATTTGTCGCACCCGAGTTCCAGATGACCCTGCACGTTACCCGTCATGCATTGAGCCTGGTTACCATGAACCCGCCTAAGTGTTGCAAGCGGTGGGAGTTGACGAGGGTATCGGACTACTGGTCACGTGATGGGATATTCTTCTTCAAGGTGGACGCTGGCTTTAGTGGCGAGGGAGGTAATAATAATAATAATGTGGACTTATTTTGCGCACGTATCCACCAAACTGGTGCTCAAGGCGCATTATATTATTACACCTGCTCATCAGGCGCATATAAATCATTCCTGAAACCATCTCAGCTCCCTGGAGAGTATACAGCTCAATTGCTGCCATTACAGCGCATATAGGGCTAAGGCCAAGAGAATGAAAGTCATAGATTTGCGTCCGGGAAATTTCGAAAACACATGAGGCTTTTTTTCATTATTCATTATTCATTATTTCCATTGATCACTAATAACAGCGCAATCACAAGATGTTTCTTCTAATCTGTGTACGTACGTGCATCATTATACGTGCGGGCCGCACACACAGGCATAAACTAGGCTCAACAGCGAACGTGTTGTGCATGTGAAGGCGGTACAGTTGCAGGTGCGGATCGGACGGAGTTTACCATACAGTTTCAGCGCGATGCGACCTTTTTTGTGAATGACGTATGCGGGACTAAGACTGTAAGAGAACATGTGCTGATGATTATACTTTTATTTTTATAGCGCACATACTGGTGGAAATTTGGTAAAAACTTTGTTTTACTGATGTGGATGATTTGGAACTAAATTTGTTTGGTGGAAATACCTTTTTTGTGCAAATAATGAAAAATTTAGGCGGTAGCTTTCGGGACATGCGGGCGGTGGACGCAAATCTATGACTTTCATTCTCATGGCAAACACAACAACCAACTCTGCCCTCACAGGTACCCATTTACCCATGGGTGGAGAGAAGCAATTATGGTAAAGTGTCTTGCTCAAGGACACAAGCACATTGGTCGCGGTTGGGTAGTAATGCACTTTTCATTGTTACGGACTTTTAAACAAGAATATCATTATAACACATTTTTTAAGATTCTAAACTTTAATAGATTTTCAATTAAGTAAATCAGCCTGAGCACAGATGAATCAATGTGATTTGAAGCATGCATGTTGGATATAGGACAATTAGGTTTACGGGTAACACCATGTGTCATAATCTCTAACGGTGTGCTCTGTCCATCTCCAATATATGCCAATACAAATGTTTCCCCTGTACGTAACGTTGTAGATCTCACTTTTGTCATTGGATAATGAAATAAATAGTCTGTATTTTGTGTGGGTATCCACCTTTTCAGATTTTGAAATGAAGGCCGAGTCGGAGGCCCACGCGCGACGTATTCGTATGTACCTGGACAAAGAACTCGTCCCGGCGAGTGGTGGTATCCGGCCACTGGAGCTTCATTCAGATCAGCCACCTCTGCCCAGCGATAGGGCGCCCTCTCCTGGTAAGAATAGTTAAATAGGCAATGCTGACTGCAGAGGCGTATTTTTGATCAAGGATCATTTTCAAACCCGCCCGTTTTTATTTTAACAATAGGAAATATTTTTATTATTAAGCAAGGCATTCCCTAACATACGGCCAGGGACACTGACACCCTTGTGTGACACTCCGACATCTAATTTTGCATGCTGTGACTGCGAATATAACACGCCCCAGTCAAGTGTGCGCCACAAATTCATTAATACAATACTAATTTGCATAGTTTTTACTTTGTTCCATTATTTAGAGAGATACACTCCATCGCCTACTCTTCAGAAAAAGTTCCCGATATCGACGACTCTTATGAGCCCAGAAGAGATATGAGTACATCTATAGGTGTTGTTCATGGAGTGATGGAATATTACTGAAATCACATCTTGCCTTCCTGGTGATAATTGGTCAATGTACAGCACGTGGTTGCTGCTTTAGATTGGTGATGAATACTTGTCTCTGTGACACTGTCGACGAGAGTCATCGTATTATTAGGCCTATCAATGTATTGAAGCCACCTCGCTGCCATTTTACTGCTACCAAAAAGGAAAACAAGAATACATAAGAAACGGAAAGGCCAATTCTCCACGTAGGAGCCATGAATTTACAAGTTGATTGAGACAATTCAGTCCATGTCTTATTATTAGTAGCTTCGCAATTTGAAAGTCAAAATATATATCCATGTATCTGGGCCCTTTGTCAAAAGTTCCTTTTTAAAGCCACAAAAAAATACATTTGCTTTACAGTACATTTGGCGTTGTAAAATTTACCACGTTGAACGTCATCGACCAGCATTTATAACAGACAGAGAGGGGAGTTGCGACACGAGAGTAACTGGAATCTTAACTCGAAGTGGTGCACATAATTATAAAATCGGTAAATACTGACTTTATGCACCCCAGTACATGTAACAGCAGGTAGTTGGAGATCAAAGGTGTTGCAACTCTCACTATACCACGACCAAGTTGCCCATAAAAATACTTCCAATCAAACGGCATGGATTAATCAATAGTCTCCGTATCCATGACAATTCTTACTATGTAATAACAGTTTTCTGTGACGCTGAGGGGTATTTTTTGGTACAAAACTACATACCTAATGGCACAAGGAGTCTGTTCTCACAAATTCTGTGGTTTAAAATAACTTTGCATCAAAAAAAAAAAAATAGGAGCCCTTTACAGAGTTACAAAATTAACGTCACTAACCACAGGACTCCTCTGGTATATTGACATAGATCCTCCTCTGGCGGGACACACGTAACCCCATACTGAGGTTTGGGAGCTGGCTTGGCAACCTCATCTATTCTTCTGATTTAAAAAAAATCAAAAAAAATCAGTGTGATTTGTTTGTATTTATATCTGTATATTCAATGGTGTGCTTATTTTTGTTATGCGCTTTTGATAATTTTTAAATGGAAACAGCGCAATAGAAATTTTTAATTTATTATTATTATTATTATTATCCTCAATTACTCAGGGTACAAATGAAATTGTTTTTTAAGCTGTTAACCATACTATCCCAATGGAGAGATACTTTTATCCTGATTGGAAACCAATTAGCCACCAATTAGGAAACCCTTTGGAGACAACACCATATTCTGCAAATTAACGAATTATTCATGTCCTAACATGCTGTATTCATATAAATGTGTATCTGCTTCCCAGACAACCAATAAAAGAATTTGCCCCCTCCTAAACAATTTTTTTTTTAAGACACGGTCCATTTCAGAACCAAGCCTCATTTCCATTTCCATAAAATTGTGTATTTGAACAAACGAGCTTGTTGCTCCATGATTAGGGTATATTGTATCGAATCAAAATAATTTTCAATTGGTCTTTTGCAAATTTGTTCTTTATCATTATTTTAATGAAATTTCCGGATTGCTGCAAATCCAGCCATATGCCACTGCAGGCTTTTTAAAATGTTACTTGTGGAGTTTAAAAAAACTGTGAATGTTACAAATAAGTTTATTTAAAAAATTCAAACTGTAAATTAAAATGATTGTTTTGTAAACTGACTACCTGAAAGTCATATAGAGGTTATAGTCATTAATGTCAGCAGCCGAGGGCTCCATGTCCTGCAAGGGGCTAAGCTCTACTTACTCCATTCATGAAGAATTAAACCATTAAACTAACCAAAACTGATGTATAGCCAAGTCAACCCAACCAGGCTTCCAACTCGGATCTTGTGATTGAAAGTCTAGTGCTCTATCGACTGAACTTTTCCCATTTAGACACATAACTTTTAACATAGATTTGTAATTAACAAATAATTTTGAATAATAATACTTGCCATTTTACAGGCATGAGAATGGAGTTTTGCAAAAAAGAAGGAAAAAATAATCCAGGCTTATATTAGATGTTGGTATATGAAAACCTTATAGGATGGCTATTTTGGATATTTTTATCACTGAAATCTCTTGTAATTGAAATCTCTTGTAAAAAAAAAAAATAATAATAATCCCGGGAATTTTTTTGGATTTTGGTAAATGAAATCCTTAAAGGATAGCTATTTTGGGTATTAACTTCATTAACATCACACCAACTCCATTTCCATTTATTTTTGATAGTTTTGTCGATTTCATTAACATCCACGGCGGAACCACGCTGGACGTAAGTAAGTTTGAGCGCCATTTCTATCGTCTGCAAACTCGATCGCATAGAAAGTTCCTGCTCTCGCGCGCGAAGACTGTGTGCAGATAGACTTGACAGTAAGTCGGTTCTACGTCCAGCGCTAGCACTATGGTGCATACATCACGCGCACCACACACACAAAAATACATGTAGGACTGTTAATCACAGTCTACGGAACGTAGAGAGAATTTGGTTGTGATCAATACTCTTTTGCGCAGTGCCCCGCGTTGTGTGTAAAGCGAATCATTGTATAATGTACTTCTTTGTTAAAACAAATTCTCCGGACATGCGTATTCCGGTGACGTCAACATTCAGAGAGGGGAAAAACACGGACACATACGTACACATAATACAGTGAGTAGTCGGACACTCTTCCTTTTTTATCCGGCTGCGGCATCAATCAAATAGGTTGCTACAACCCTCCTATAGGTAAAACTTGTAGCTTTGCATGGTGAGGATGATAAGTAAGACTAATTGCGGTGACACCATGTGGAATCTCAATTGAGTAGTAATTAGTTCTGAAAAGAACTGGGGGAACTGTACCCCCAGTTCTTTTCAGAACTAATTACTACTCAATTGAGATTCCACATGGTGTCACCGCAATTAGTCTTACTAACCCTCCTATAGGTTTAACAATCAAAGAGACTCAAAATTTCCATTTACCTCCCAACCCATTGACTTTGTGCAGTGCACTCAAATAAATGCAAGGACATGAGAGTATGGTAGGAGGTCAAACCAAAACCACTCAACTGTATACGAGTCTGCTGCTAACTTATGCAGTAGATACACAGCTCTGTGTGACTCTGCATATGTAGGACATACACACGTGTGGTTGACTTTGCCACTATCTCCAGCACTCTTAGAGAAAAATACACATGTGTGAACAATTGGCAATGCAACCAAAAATACTCAAGTGACTGTCTGTGGGTGCGGTGCTTACTGGGCCAAATTTCAGCCTGGGCATAGGAGGGTTAAACTTAAACAACACTTTTCCTGGATACAATTTTCTGCTGTAAACACTAAGTTTATCGGGTGACAAAGTTAAATTTCACTTACTTTTTTCACATGTTTTCTGAGCTTACCCCTATACAACCTACCCCCCAAATTTTATATCAAATTCACACTGAACTCGGAGACCACATATTTTGAGGTGAAAAATCCGGAGGTCCGGAAAAATCCGGAAGATTCTCATGCCTGATTTTAAGTGTAAATAAATGCCTTTGTTTTGTTGGGTGTACCAACACAAAGAACCAAGTAAATTTATTGGAGCTTTCTTTATCAAAATATTACGGATCCAGTTTTGTGTCAGCAGACAATAGCATAGGATTCCCCCAAATAAAATGGCAAAGAGTAATCATTGATGATTGAACACAGCTCTTGAAATTCCTGTTATTTATACCTTTTTGGAATGATACCCGATCACTGTAGGTCAAATGGGGGGAAACCCATTAGCCTGTGGGTTGATGGGGAAGTTACTCACTGTGAGTGAGTGAGTGTACACCTTTGGTAATTTACCGATTACAAAATGACTGAATTAGAATCAACTTACTTGATGTGAAGTTGGTGATGGTACCAAACATTAGGGCTGTGCGTTTTCGGATATTTTTGGAACCAGACACCCGAAATCAGGAAACTTTGGATAACTGGATACCCGTTTTCATTTTTGTTGAAAACATGCCGAGTCCGGTGGCGTACAAATACATGTACTGTAAATGGTAACAAATTGACTTTTATAATACAGAGGATACCAAACTTAAATCGATCTTTTCTTTATTGGAGTGCAATCTCTTGAATTTAAAGATATTGTCTGTAAAAGTGTAAACATTCAAGAGTCACAGATTTCTGTTCGCGCCGCTCAAATGTCAAGTCCGAATTTTAAAAAGTCGTTTACAGGTAATTGGAACCGAAAAATGTAACCGGGTAATGACCGTTTCGGTCGCCGGGTATCCGGATACCCGGCACAGCCCTACCAAGCATCCTGAGAAATGATTCCGTCTGACATGCTGTCATTATTTTCAGAAAACATGAAATGTATTACAAATTTGATATGGATCATGGACATGGCCCAGAAAAACGCAAAACAATATTAATTTATTTTTGCTATTTTCTTGTTAAAGATACAACAAAATAAGATAAAACTTTCAAAGGTTGGTTTCGGTACAAATTATCTTGCATTTACATACATTTCACCAATGATGTACAATTCCTTTAAGGGGGAGACACTTATCTAACAAACACAAAAAATCAAACTACTCAAACGAAATTCCATTATTTTTTTCCCTTCAAGTTATCCCTTGAAATTTATTTTCTATATACATCTGAAAACAGCCATTACGAGATTCCGGAAGTGTTTGGAGTTATTGTCCATCAACTGATTTGGTCATGTTGTTTCAGGAGAACACTTGCCTTCACAGTTGTTAGAGGCATCATATGCAAATCAGATGGGGTCAAAGTTGAAACTTGGAGCAAGCAACACCACTCCCGTCAATCATGACTGGTGCCTCACTTTATTTCCTTAACTTGGAGACCTGAAACAGTGAAATCAGAGAATGTGTTTAATTAGATGCTTAATAAGAAAGGAGGGTGTTAGGAATATCCATTTTGCCCTTCAGTGCTAAAATGGCTTCTGGCTACCTGCCGACAACTTCTGTAATTTTGTTTCTCCCCAGGAAAAACATGCTTTTCAATACAATATATGTTAAAACATTACGGTTTATTTTCACAAAAACTTGAGAGAAATGATTATTTATAAATTATCCACTTTTGTCCTAGATTAAAAAAAAAAAAAAACGCTACATGCTTGTCAGTCATACCATATTTTCCGATCAAATTAAAATGGTCAATTGCTTAAAAAAAAATTACAACTACAAAACCACCTGTGGTTGACACACTATGAACACATCATGCAATGATCACCATTTTCTTGGGTGGGGGGATATGGACAGGGGACATACAATGACTTACCTGGGGGGAGTGACTGCTTCAGTTTCTCAGCCTTCTCCGTGTCCTTGATGACCAGTGTGTAGAGGAAGCGACTGCATCGTACCTTAAACTTCACACAGTCTTTGTTCTTCTTGATCTTCACAGCTGCATCAAAGATAAAGGGGTTTAACAATAAATGAGCAATCGACCGTTGCCAAAACAGCTGTTAACTCTTTCATGCAACAATTTATTCTACTATTTCACATATCTTTGAATTTTCAACCATGCTTTTCACAATTATAGGATCTCTTTGATGCAAAGATCAATTATTTTATCTCTAAATATTTCAAATTTCAACCATGTTTTCCATGATAGATTCCAATCCAATCCAGATTTGGCCCATCCTTAGCATCTCTGAAAGACTTGGACACGTCTAGCACAATGACAATTATGAGAAATCAATTCACAATGCTCACAGTGAGCGGGTACTACAGCGTAATCTGTACACATTGAAAAACATTTGGGCACAAGGCTAAAATTTAATGTGGATACAGTGTTGTATACTGTACTAGCAGCATTTTCACCATGGAAGAAGGGTTTCACAATAAACTGGCCAAGTGGGAATTTTTTGCTATTCACCCCAAAAGTGGATACGATAAGACCACATAACCCTGGCAAGCTTGACTGGGTCAATGGCAGATAGCAACAATTTTCAGGTATAGTCTAATATTATTGGTCAATCTGTGCTAACATTTTGGTTTGTGGTAACACCATGTGTTTATAGGTAAAACTTGTAGCTTTGCATGGTGAAGAGGATAAGTTAGACTAATTGCAGTGACACCATGTAAAAATCTCTATTGAGTAGTAATTAGTTCTGAAAAGAACTGGAGGACGATCAGAGCATACTAATCGAAGCGTCGAGTTGTAACCTCCAGTTCTTTTCGGAACTAATTACTACTCAATAGAGATTTTCATATTGTGTCACCGCAATTAGTCTAACTTACCATGTGTTTATTTCACTAAGTGAGGTACAGGTTCTAAAAAGAACCTTATCACTCAACTCGTATTGGAATGAATGTTGTATCGAACTGCCACTTTTTAAGGGGTTTTTAGGAATTTTTTGTAAACCACTAACCAGTTAAAAAATAATTCTATCAATTTTTGGAGGTACACCGTTATATATAAATCCACTATTATAATGCTTTTTGGACATAAAAATCCTCCACTTCAGAAAAATAGAAGAATCCAATTATAGTTGTACAATGACCGTGTTGGTCACTAACGGGGAGTTGACAAGATCAGACTGACATGACTGAAGAAGTCATCTGATTTTTCATGTCATCTGATGCCTTATTTTTCATGAAATAAATGTCCTGGAATAATTTGATGTATATGTCCATCATCATCCATATGTTCTCCACCTTACTAGGTAGGTAAGATTACATTATTGGTTACATTGAATGAGAAAAAGTGGCAGTTGGATACGACATTCTACCCCTCGTATCTCAACCCTGTGAAGCCCCCATGGTTTTCCCTAAACCACATTCTCAGTTCTCACGTAGCGATAGTTGAGAAACTAGTAGTGTGATAAGGTTTTTTGCAGAACCTGTGCCTCACTTAGCGATAGCTGAGATAAATATGGTGTTACCGCAAACTGAGATGATATCAATACTTCACCATGCAAAGCCTTAAATCTTATGCTGATTGACAGATGGGCTGGGTGTATTATTAGAAAGGCTCATCACTTGCAACTCACATTTAGCATCTTTTCTTCTGGCTGTCAGGAGCAAGTCCTTAATCTCATGGATTTCTCTCGGCTACAGGTAAAAATTTTTTTTAAATAAAACAAGGTTCTTAATATGATTCAAAATATAAAGATTATGATTTAGATAAAGACCAAAGATGAGCACCACTTGATATCATGGATTTCTCTTGGCTACAGGTGGAAAAAGATATTTAAAAAAAATCCTTTCACAATATAAAGATGCAATATAATCCGTCTGCTCAGAGCACTTGATGAGAATTTTATTTGTTTAATGACAAAAGGTCTTATAAGATTAATCAAGTGTAATTACTTAATAAAGCACAAGATAATAGGTCTTGAGTGCTAAATATAAATTGTGAGTACATAAATCCAAATAATTAAGTTTTGGAATTGCACGTAATTTATAGGCCTTATAAGTCCTTTCTGCTCTGACCCGAAAAATTATTAGTTATGATTAGAGGATAAAAACAAACTCATGATTTGAGCCAATACAAGTTCCTGAAGACGGACGGAGCTCACTGTCTGAAATGTCAAGGACTATCCTCACAATGGATTTTCAGAATGACACTTCTTCCAAGAAGAGATTATTGCACATCGTGTAACATGTTAACCTAATCTTTCTTAACCTTCATGTGACTGCAAGGGTCAAAATTAGTCAAAATGTTGATATACTTGCCAAGGTATATCCAGTGCACTGAAAAGTCAAACACTGTCAAACCTTATGTGTAATAAGTACATTTACAGGTCAAAATAAGTCGACCATTTTAGACTGGTAAAAGCACTGCCTGGTATTGATCAGGGAAAGAATGTCGTATCCGACCGCCACTTTTTAAGGGCTTTTTTGGATTTTTTTTGCAACCACTAACCAGTTAAAAAATTATTCTATCAATTTTTGGTGGTACAGAAAGCGAAAACTATCTTTAAAATCCACTTTTATGATGGTTTTCGGACTTTATTTCCCTTCTTAAAAAATCCTCCCCTTCAGAAAATAGAATGATCCTATTATAGTTGCCACTGCACATGTACAATGACTGTGTTGGTCACTAATTGTGGAGTTTACAAGATCAGACTGACATGACTGAGGAAGTCATCGTATACCAAAAATGCCTGATTTTTCAAGAAATAAATATCCTGGAATAATTTGAAGTATATGTCCATCATCATCCATATGTTCTCCACCTTACTAGATAGATAAGATTACTTTATTGCTTATATTGAATGAGAAAAAGTGGCGGTCGGATACGACATTCTACCCTTGATCAGGGAGGTCAAGATGACAGTAAAAACCAGTCAAAAATGCCCCTGTGTGCACATTTGGGTCAATAGTCAAAACGGTCAGTTATTGATTTTGACCTCTAGGCCTATAGCTACTTGCCACTAAAGTGCAGGTAGAGTAGGAGGGTTAATAAATGTTATGTAAAAACCACACATGAGCACAACTGGGCAATATATCTGCTGTCTCGGGCCCGAAATCCAGGGTCTCAAATGAAGGGGTACACTGTTAAAGGGAAAAAAAAACAGAGAGGGTCACACATATGGTAAATTTACATGTATGATGGTAAAAAAAGGGGAATGTCCGCCCCCATGATGTAACCAAACAAGAGAACACTTTCCCATGACTTTTGTTAATTGAAATTTTGAACTGATTCTTCTCTTTACTTTCGTCATGAAACTCACCATCTTGATTTAGATGTCTGATGTCTCCTTGGGGACACGTCGGGTTGGAGGTCAATGATTCACCTAAAATAAAACGTAAATTAAAAAGAAATATTTACGATCAAGAAATAAAACATGGGTTACACAGGAATACATGACTTACTGATGTGACAAGTACAATAAAAGTCCTGTCCAAGGGTAGGTACAACATTGGTAATTAACAGATATAAAATGGTATAAAGTTGGTACACGTTTTTATCTTTATTGTGAAAACATTAATTGTTTTGTTAGTTTTACAAAAAGTTGTGAATTTTTGTAAACATAAAACATAAAACATAACATTATTTTTAAACATTTTTTTATCGTTTTCTCAAAACCTGGGTATCTATCGTGATAACATTTTTACAGGTTATTTTAATGATATATTTCTTTAAAAATAACGTTAACATAATCTTAGAGGGTTGAAATTAACTACGTTATGCACCCGTTATTCGTTATGCAAAAAGTGAGGCAATAGACCTTATGCGTTGACGTCATCACGCCGCCATCTTCGAGGTAAAACGATGATTAAACAATGGAAAACGCACATCTATACACGCGCGGCACACAGATTGGGCCAATGAGCAACCTTCTTTTGACCTCTAGCTGAGGGCGCCCTACTCAAATGACGTCATGTGCATTAGGCTTGGGCGGTTCCACAATTTCTGGAACCGGTTCGGTTCCAAAAAAAAAGACTCGGTCCCGAGTCGGAACCGGTTCCAAGAGATTCAAAGAAAAACATAAGGATTACAGAAAATAATAAAACATACAGTCTATTCAAACTTCGTTGTGTCCCTGATACGAAACGAAGGAGTTTCAATTTTCAACCGTAAATGCAGTGATGATAATGTTGTTTAATTTAAAATATATTTCAGAAACTTTAAAGAAACTTTTTGGAAACGTTAAGCTAAATTAAAGATTTGCTTCCATTATCCTACCGTTAGCAAACAACGTTACAAGCAGTGGTATAGTACATGCCATGACTTTAATTTCCATGCACATGCTTCAGGGTTGAGCAATCATGGAGGAAGGAAATTCTTCCTCCATGGAGCAATTACAATTATACCACCCCTATACACAAGGTACCAGATTCGTCCATGCCATATTGAAAGTACATTATAAGAACACTAGCAACATGACTATTAACTTCGTCACAAGTTTAATCCATATTACGGGGCCACCTTGATCACTCCACTTCTCAAGACACGTGCTGTCAACATTTTTAACAAATTTTTTAACATCTCCATAACCAAAGTTAGGCAGTTTCATGAAAATTTGAAGTTGCTTCAATTCTTTTAAATGTTATATTAGGCCTTTCAGTCACGTGACACTTTCGTTCGCACACAGAGTGCTGCTCGTAGTCCCCCTGTACAAAGTATATGCGTGACACGTTGACCCAATGGAGAGACCGGAGGTCACTACGTTCACTACGCGTGGGACGGCAATTTTAGCGATGCCGTTCAAGCCACTCTGACCGAAGTTCGATTCGCGACTTTTTCGTTTGCTCTAGCAACCTTTTCATTGGTTGTAAGCCTTCAAGATTACCGAGATTACAGTACATGAATGCCCAAATCATGTCCAACCTGTGCCGAGTCGAATGAAAACGATCAACCACTTCAGATGAAATGAAGACTTTCCATCAATTTTTCTAATGAAAACATCGTTCGACACGTATGGTAACAAAGGTGAGTACCTTTCTTAAATATCTGATAATAATTGTGCAAAGTTTGATGACAATATTCTGAAAATTAATAATGCTATCCCAACTTTTTCACGACCTTTTTCTTGCCACGCTTTTTCACTTCAACCCAGCGACAATCGTGTTCATAATGACTCACTGACCAGAACCCACAGAGTCATTCATTTTAACAGGACAGTTATTGTTTTTATCTGGCTTACGGGTGTATTAAGAATATTGAATTGTTATTAAACTGATTTGAAATAAATCGTAGTACATTAATCTTAGTACATAACTACAAAAATAAGGTAAAATTCAGTCAAGAATACTTGGAACAACTGGCGAATTACTGGTAGAATTAGATATGTGAAGTTACGTTACCACTCCAAAAGTGGTACGGTCCGGACGTCTGCTATCAGCTGTTGTTTGTACATGTTGTATGAATGAATCGTCGGGAGTTTTCTCGGTGGGTTAGTGGAGTTTGTACAACAAAACCTGCAGATATGTTCGATCCATGTCCATAAATGTGATCTTCTTTTGATAGCCGACGAAAATTTGTGAGTATAAGTGCAGATTAATGTGTGATTTATGTCTTAAAACTAACTAATTTTGACACGATGTCCGAAAGTGTGTACGCGGCCATGTACTGATTTTTTTTTTTATGAATCTGTTTACCTTGTTTACCGGGAATTTTCTCCAACGAACTACGAATACGATGGGTTTTGTGATATTTTTGTAATTAAACCTCAAGATATGCCTTGTCCATGTCCATAAATGTGATAATCATTTGATAGCCGATGAAAATATGTGACTGAGGAGACTGAGTGCAGATTGAGGTGTGATTTATGATAACAATTTTGTCTGATATGATACGGTGTCTCGTGAGAAGCTTCCCACTGAGCAAGAAGCAGGATGGACCCCTTGCCTTGGTCTATACTATGGATGGTGGGATGAGTAGACAGTGTAGTTTTTATCAATGATTTTGACAGTGTATTTTTTCATTTATCAATGTTTTGTACAATGTTTCTGAATATTCTTTCAGATTTTCCTGCCTGATTGGACGCGTCTTTGGTTTGAAACATGCATCAGTTGTTGAATTGAATACACAACCATGGATTCAACAAGTTCAAGTCAAGAACAAGATGTGTGATATTTAATTTTTTTTATCTCACATTGGACTTGGTCTCATCATAAGGAGAGCTTCCCCATGGCAGACATGAGTGGTGAGATGTGTTCAGTTAATTGTTTAAATATTTTTATTGAATATTTTTATAGAAAATATGTTATTCTTATTGAAATGTTTAAAGAATAATACGTAAACAAATCCTCACCCAATAATTATAGAAAATATGGCAGCCTTCAAAGTTAAATCTTTATTGTTTTTGTCAAGAACTATCGATAAAAATCAAGACACAGAAATTTTGCCAAAAATGTGAATATATTTTCAATTATTAATAATAATTTCATATTAATTATTAATCATAATTTCATATTAATTACTTAATATTTTGTAATTTTTAAAGTGGAACGTTCACACTGCCTTATATCAACACTTCTTGAACACAAAATAGCTGAATAAATTGCTTGTACAATGCATGTTCAAGCAAAAAACTGAAAATATGCTGTTTTTCTATGATTTATTATTCATATTATTCATATTAAAGTACTAACTATCACCAACCTTTGTGCCAAGTTTGATATGCATACATTGCTTCGTTTTTGAGTAATGGGCAAATTTAACTGAATTGTCTTAAAATTAACAGTACCGTCGCTAACACAAAGAAAGACTTAAGAATGACCTTTGACCTCGAGCCCAAAAATGGCATTGTTTGTCAATATAAAATCATGCATATCTCAGCAACCGCACGACTGATTTAAAAAATTCCAAGTGTTTCTGAAATGGGAAGAGTTGCTCTTTAAGCCAAGCACACTTCTGAATGCTCATTCATAGCTTTGAGAAACCACCTAAAATGCCTAGTTATATCACTGGATAGAGCAAACAATTAGAAAGAAAATGAGGGGTCAATGGTCATGATAGGTTAACCCTGTGCAAAGTTACGATTTTTTGTTGATTTAAATATTTGGTCATTTTGGAGGCCAGTTTCATTTGAAAAGTTGTGACCGCATTTGCCTGCAACGTATCCTTGTAGTACTAACAAAGTGTCTATATAGCATGTACCCCTTTTATAACAAAAAATCTCATTGAATACAAAATCCACCCGCATGCGTGACACCCCCGATTAAGCGCGTGACACCCCGATTCACCGAGTCAAATCGCCGATAGAGGTGATTTTTTTTAAATTTGCTGTCGGATCATTTTCCGCGAGTTGCACTGTTTTTCCACCAACGTTACATAGTTGGCACCACGATACGGTGTATCCTTTTTTCGTGGTTTCAAGTTTCGTGAAGACCATCCAATACCTCTAAATTGATGATGAATTTCCGTCATGCACAATGATGAAAAACGGGTCGTAAACACGGCGATATTTCTAACGTCTGAGTTCGGATATTTTGCATTGAAACGAAGCAAAATTTATGAATGAATCTAAGATGGCGCCTACAGATTAACGACAATCCGCAAGACAGCGACAACGCGAGCTCGACGCACATATAAACAGCTAGCCAGGGGAACGTTTCGCGAGAACCGGATGAGTGAGTCGGTCACAATCGCGATGTCTAAAGTTAGCTTTTGAAGTGCGCCGCCAGCGGCGGCTTGCGTGAATCTGCCTACCAAAGTATCCATGTTATGGGGCCAATTATAAACAACTCGGTGACACACAATGCATACTACTAATGCACAGACATTGCGGTTTGCATCAGTTGTGTGTGTGGCGCCTTCACAAGTTTGCTGCAGTCTACACATTTTGTCGGTCACTCATCAAAGAGAATCGGGTATTTTGACTGGAGCCGGTTCTCGGCTCTATAGAGTTGGAACTCAGAAAACTGCGTATTTCAATTGGAGCCGGGTTGGTCCTCAGAGTCGGGTATTTTGCTGGAGCCGGTTCTGACTGGGACTCGGCTCCCAGCCGGCTCTGGGAACCGGGTATTTGAAGGACTCGGTTCCGGAACCGACTCTTTCGAGTACCCGGTTCTTTAAAAGAGTGGAACCGCGGTTCCGATTCTCAATTTGGAATCGGGTAGAACCGGGTACTCGCCGGAACCGCCCAAGCCTAATGTGCATAAGGTCTATAATATGTAACATTCTTGGATCAAGTCTACCTTCGTTACGTTATTGCAATACCAAAGTATACACAACTGATGATTGATATGACAATTTCAAAACAATTTTTCGTAAGAATGTTATTGAACCATTCACGAAATATGAGTATACAGAGCTTCCCTATACTTTCAAAATTTATATCATCACACACATTTTCTATGATTAAATACAATAAAGCATAATTTTGACGATTACAAACGCTAGATTGTGGTAGTACATACCTAAATAAACACCTCCAAATAGAAAATGGAGATTAATGGTGTCCAGACGTACAATGAGCTCTTGCTTCGCTAGCAGCTATGTCGAAAGGCACTGAAGCAGGGCACCCGCGAAAATAAAACAATATTGCCAACAGAGGGCCTCCTTTGCGACGCAGGCATGGCAAAATGATTTTGCTGTAAATCGAAGGGCCATGGCCGGTGTCACGGTCTCAGCTATCCGGCGTGCTCAGCTATCCGGATGACCAAATATGGTAAAATTACGTCATGCTATGTCTGCGCACAGCGTACGAAAGTAGTCCATTTTAGTGCCGTGCTGAGTCGTGTAGTGTACGTGTATACGTACGTACATGTACACACACTTGCTGGAACTGTCATGGCGGCCTAGCTCCACGAGCAGTGAACGTGCGTCACGGTCTCAGCTATCCGGCGTGCTCAGCTATCCGGATGACCAAATATGGTAAAATTACGTCATGCTATGTCTGCGCACAGCGTACGAAAGTAGTCCATTTTAGTGCCGTGCTGAGTCGTGTAGTGTACGTGTATACATACATGTACGTACGTACATGTACACACACTTGCTGGAACTGTCATGGCGGCCTCCACGAGCAGTGAACGTGCGTCATCCGGATAGCTGAGCACGCCGGATAGCTGAGACCGTGACTACAGCGTGCTGAAATGCCCGGCTACGTCATCCGGATAGCTGAGCACGCCGGATAGCTGAGACCGTGACACCGGCCAGTACAGGACGGGCCGGGTGCACCCTACTAAAATAACTGCCATAGCAACAAATACAAAATGTTCCCAAATCATTAAAACATACTTAGAAATCTCAAAATGTTTAAAAATAAAAGGCAAAATATTGGTTCATGTCTAGCCTTAATTTTCAATTAAAATGTGTACAGTCCAGAGGCCCGTCGAGTTATTCTCATCCCAAAGGAAACCACTCCTTTACACTACCGTGAAAGTCAAAGCCATGCATTAGTTTCTTATGGCATGCATATTATGTACAATGATGCTATTTTCGTCTCTACTGTACCATTAGGCCTATACACAGGGTCAACCCTTATTATTTCTAGAATCCCCTTCATGGTTCCTTCCCCGCCTCCACGGTCGATAATTCCCTGAAACTAAACCCTTTTGATCCATTCTCCAAGCGCATCAGGGCGGTTTTGTCCAGCATATAAAAGGGAGTCTGTCAACTAAGCCAAGTGCGGCGTCTCTTGCTATTTTTGCATCCCCTCATACAGTAAAACTATTTATAGAGAAACATTTATGAGAAGATCTGATGACTAAACCGATAGTTCGTGAGTAGTATACTTAGCTTAATATTTTATTAATGCAGTCATACTTTATACATATGTACAGAAACCAAGCGTTGAAAGTTTCAGCTTATTTCATTCGTTGTGTCGTTTAAAGAGAATGTGGTGAAAATTCATGGGGGTAGCATGGCATAATGACTGCAGGGTACCCTCACTAAATAGTGAGGAATATGCACCGAGCTGTTTATCATAAAGTGTGTGTCCTCAAATATTTCTGAAAAACAAAGATTTGAGGCCCATACATTTGATGAATTGTGTAAAAATGGCCCAATATCATAAGCTGGGGTCCTTGACTTCCAACTGTGAGTATTTTGGATACACTAGACCCTGAAAAGGTGGTCCTAATTTGATTTCAAGCGTAAGGCCTTTTTCCAAAATGGCTGCTTTTCAGTGTGGGCGTTTTCACTACTGTAGTATCCACAATAAATTGAGAAGAAAATAAAAGGTGATATATCGATCAATACTTTTTCTTTTGGTTTTAAAAACTGTACTTCTGTACTGACTTTTATAGCCTTTTTACCTTTGTTTTTTTCTCTCGTTTTTTAGTGCTTGTCTTTTCTGTTATTGTTTTTGTCAGTCCTGCGGAGTCACGGACGGAGATTTTCTCCAACCCGTTCTCTTGTCTGGATTTTTTATGTCACATTTCAGTGTTTTATATTTTTAAATAATTGTTCAAATCTGAAATGAATAAATAAAAATAAAAAATTTAAATGATTTTTAAATATTTTGTATTTAGCACTGTTTACTATGGGAGTTTATTTACTAATAATAATAATAATAATAATAAAGATTTATAGCGCGCACATATCCACCCTGCTGGGCGCTCAAGGCGCGGAAACAAAGATAAAAACATGAATACAAACAATATACAATAATAACATAGGGAAAAATTATGTACTGAGATACACGTACCTACAATGGAATTACAAATATACATCATCTTTGAAGAATTGTGACATAAGATGAGTTTTAAGCATCGACTTAAATCTAGTTATACTATGACAAGATTTGAGTTTAGTTGGAAGATGATTCCAGAGTCTCGGAGCCGCGACAGAAAAAGACCTATCACCCCAGTTCCGTTTTGATGTTGGTTCCTTTAGGAGTGACATGTTGCTGGAGCGCAAATTGCGTGATGGAGTGTAGACTTTAAGCAGTTCAGAAATATAAATTGGAGCAATGTTATTAAAAGATTTGTGAACAATTAGCATAAGTTTAAAACAATTCTCTGTGAAACAGGAAGCCAGTGCAGTTCTTTCAAGATTGGCGTGATATGGCATGACTTTTTGGACAAAGTCACAACACGAGCTGCTGTGTTTTGTATGTTCTGAAGACGAGATATTTGATTCTGCGGGAGACCGTAGAGTAGAGCATTCCCGTTATCGAGACGTGATGTGACAAACGCATGAATAATTTGTTCAGTAGCACTTTTATTCAAGTATTTCCTTATTCGGCTGATATTTCTGATATGAAATGATGATATGCGAACAATGTTGGAGATATGAGGTTTTAAAGTCATTGTCGAGTCAAATATAACACCCAAATTACGTGCTTGTGATGAGGGGGTTATCTGCGAGTCACCAATTGCAATAGATGGGGTGCACTCCACATGGTGGGGAGTATGGTGGTCATAAAGACTGCATGAATTCCAATAAAAGACTCGTAAAACTTGTAGCTTTGCATGGTGAGGATGATAAGTAAGACTAATTGCGGTGACACCATGTGCAATCTCAATTGAGTAGTAATTAGTTCTGAAAAGAACTGGGGGTACAACTCGACGTTTCGATCAGTATGCTCTGATAGTGCCCGATTTTGAGGCCTCTCTTACCCACCATAATTAATTTGTATAATTGGAAATATGGTCCCTACGTATACATGTGCATGTATCACGTATCCCTGTTGGCAAAAAATAAAGAAAAATAAAAATTACCAAAAAAAAACAAAAACAAAAACGCGTCACTGCACCCGAATTTGAGGCCGACCGATGACCAGAAACTGGAGACCCTTTAATGGCCTTACTGCCCTTTTCAACGCCTTACTGCCCTTTTCAACATGGCTTGTGGTTGGATCTGCAGGACGAAAATCTAAAATGAAATAACACTGTATAGAACGGCCATCTAATCAGGCTATCCGAATCAATTTTCGTAACACTTATAGCCACAGGGGTTGTATGACCCAAGGTCTCAAAAAAGGGTGGGGAATTGCAAAAAAGGGTGGGGAATTGCAAAAAAAGGGTGGGGAATTGCAAAAAAGGGTGGGGAATTGCAAAAAAGGGGGCACGCTGAAAAAAAGAGGTCACACAAACAAAGTATGGTAAATTAACAGCTTTATTTTGCACTTTCCATCTACCATAAAGTCCTGTGAACAGAAATATGACTGTGGGGGAAAGCTCTAAATTCGTCATATCACCATTTCAGTTCGAAGATAAAAGAATATATCGGTTAATCTGTTTGGGTATTACATGCGATATACTTATATAGGATCGTTCCCTACGGCTGATGAAGTAAAGAAGGCGAGATGGAACCGTATAATCTTACACCCACCAGCGTACATTACTGGTATTTAAGAGTTTCTTTTAGAAAAAGAAAAAGAAAAGAAGACATGTGATTTGAACCAGTCGGGTTTTATGAGACCCAACATTACGATTGAAACTGTGAGAGTAATTACTGCTCTGCTTGCTTAACCCCCCAAAAATAGACCATATATTGTATACCGGTACTTGATTTAGGCAAAAAAGGGTCTCCGTGCGTCGCCTCAGATCCGCGCGTTGGCATTTTTAATTTTCTTTTTTGTTTGTTTGCTATTGTAGCGGGTTTCCCAGGCTCAACCTAAGTTCGATAGGGTCAAGTCAGACACCATTTGCGGTGACAACAATTCCCCCAAACTAAGATTCTTTCCTAGACGAGATACCACTCAGAGCGATCTCTGGGCCAGGGGTATGAGTCCGTTTTGATGGAAATCTACCACCAATTGTGATTGATTGTTAAGTCTATGCTAGCACACAGTTACTCAGAGAAACAAGGCACCTGAAAACAGAATTGTCGGTACAACAATATAATTTATTCAAGTTATAATTAGCAACATTACTGTGACTGGGTTGGGATTGATTCTTTTATTAACACCTGGGTCCTCTTTCCTTTCAATCTCAATGTATAATTTACAGGTAAGATTACAATGAAAAGTACTCAGCTCGCATCAGCATTACACTACTACATCAGCAATGCCTACTAGCATCAGCCTTAAACAACAACGTCAACAATGCACACTAGCATCAGCATTAAACAACAGCGTCAACAATGCACACTAGCATCAGCACTAAACAACAGCGTCAATAATGCACACTAGCATCAGCACTAAACAACAGCGTCAATAATGCACACTAGCATCAGCACTTTCTACGCTGGCCGGCGCGGCAGCTACCGCTCTCTCTATATGCGCTATAGCATACCGCAGGCAACCACGACCGGCGCAGCCCCCACGGCCACATGCATATGCCATCGCATCGCTACGCGCCTGTCCAATCAGCGCGCGCAACATAAGGTCACCCACAATAAGGTCACCCACAATCTAAATATTAGACTGGTATAGTCTTTCACTTTCCGTTACACTATGAAACGATATCCAATTGCAGCCAAAATTGCTGGATCGATTGGAATTCTGCCGTGCTGTGTTTTAAACGACCTGTTCACATATAGGGATATGAACGTCTGCCCGATTTATATAATACCGCGTATACAATGTATCACGTATTTCACTGGTTGGCCACAAAAAAAAACCAAAAAACAACAACAACAACAACAACAACAACAAAACAAAACAAACGTACTGATTTTGAAGCCGACCTATGTTTTTCGATATTACCAATATAGCAGTGGTGTAGCCAGGATTTTCCGAGTGCCGAGGTGGGGTCAGCAAATATACCGACACAGAACTCAAATGAACCGACAATGAGTGGGGGACGTCTTGTATTCCCGTTTTGGCATTTTTTGTCCTCTGATGGTTGACAAACCGCCAACTGTTGGTTTCGTTTCGTTGGTCCGCGGATTTGTGCTCGAAGCGAAGTTGCTAAGTTTCCAAAACCGTACTAAAATGCTTGCTTGCTGGATCTGGAGGCCACTTTCAGCACTGGCGATTAGCTACCACTGTCACACATCTCTTTCCTCCAAGCTATTCCGTTATTTCTCCAGACGCTTGGCCTGTACCAAACTCATTCTGATAGCCATTGCTTCTTTCGACGTGCTCTTTTCGCTGCCTCTGATGATGATGTCTGATATTAATTCCTTAACATCTGTCTATTCACCCTCGGCTCTTGCAGGATACTTCCGTTATTTTCTCCCCTCCCTTTTTTCTTTTCTTACTGGCAGACAGAAACCGCAAAAAGATCAATATTCTAACGACAGCTTTTTCTGCTCCAATTTTTTTTACCACTAGATTCCAGTCATGAACTTCAGTGAAATGTCCCGACCGTTGGCGGTGGAGGTCGCCCTGACTTCTAGTCTGTCTCTCATCATTCTACTGGCCGTGATCGGTAATTCTATGGTGTTCATCGCGGTGGCGCGATCTAGGGACTTACGTGCCCAAGTCTCCAACGTCTTTATTGTTAATCTTGCCATGACTGACTTGGGATGTGCAGGTAATTTTGAAACTCTGCTGTTCAAAATCCAAATGCAACATTAATTCCTTACATAAACTGAAGTTATTTTTAAGTCAGTTACGGCAAGGATCGTACAATTTGAAACATACAAATTGAAACAAAAAATGGCCACACAACAAAACATATATTAATGATCCCATTTTACCCTTAAAATGGAAAGAGTGGTAGTTGTTCTTTTACCTCAATTAAACATATTTAAAATTGTCCCGGGGCTACTATTTCATGCTAAAAGCTTTTAAGTGGTAAGAGACCAGCCAAAGAGAACTTTGTAGGTGCCATGGTTTACTCCTACTGTGGTATCTACAGAATTGCGAAGCGGCACGTTGCTCAGATAATACCGACAACATTGGGGTCCAGATCTAGCTCCGGGTTTGGACCTGAATTAGACGACCACTCAGTGATAGAAACCAATAACAGACCTACGTCTGTGAAGCATCTTGATAACTTTGTAGAAGGGAGTCGGTTGCTGCAAACGTGTAGCACAACAAATACACGTACACGTACCAATATATACATGCAGGAGTCAAGCGGCAGCCAGCAAAGGTACCCACAGCAGAAACTATCTCACAAACGAAAGAATTCCTCCAAGGCCATCAAGTCGATTCTTATCATGGTCACGGCGTACCTCATCTGCAACTTGCCGTTCTCTCTCACCAGACTCATCAAGGCGGTGAACTCGGACAATGCTATTGTACCTCTTTATGTCAACACGTGGGCCTCTTGGATGGCCTATGTGAATCCATCTTGCAACCCCATCATTTACTATATTATGAGGGAAGACTTCAAGGCGGCCTTCGGCAAGATTCTCCCCAAGGTGTTCCGACGAGGATCAAGGAACAAACCATCACAGCTCGACATAAGCCTCCGAACGTCCGGTTTTTCCAGGGCAAATCTCTTCACAAATCTCTTCACAACCAGTGGGTAATTTTCAGATGGAGGGCCTTTCTGATCACCCGCGCTAGATATTGTACGTAAAGAGGTCTCATGAGACGCCGTTGCTATGTTGAATAGTACGGGTCCTTCTGTTAAAACAAGAAACAATTTATTGTAATTATATATTGCACATTTTATCATATCTTCACAAGCAGTCAGTGAAATTTTGTGGCATACAAACCAAATATTATTTTTTAGTTTATCTGCCGTTTACTCAAACTGCATTTGTGTGTTGTTTCAAAATGTTATCACAATGTGAAGAGTAGAACATTGGATATGACAAAAAGGTTTGATCTGCTTTTCCGCTAGTAGAAACACAGAAAATTAAGCTTGGCTAAATTGTTTGAATGTCCACCGGTAAAGGGGACGAGTAAAATCTACCTATCAGGTTACAGAAAAGGGAAAGTAAAAAAAAGTTATATCGGCTTGTAGAAATGCAGATACAATTTACTGTACGTAGAAAACAATCATTTTGCAAACGACAATGGATCAGCTTTTTGCCTATTTTGAAAGCAGATGTCCAAATTGTGTGTCATAGATGTTGCTCTGTGTATGCTGGCTATATACATTAGACCTATGTAATTTGCTTCCAACATAAGGCCAATGATATTAATTTAAAAAATATCTTTGTGCAAGCATATTGTTAACCTTTATAGTCAAGGCGCGAAGCCACCAGTGGCGAATCCTCGAGCCCGCTACTTGCGTGCGTGGTCGTTTTTTGTGGGTCCTCAATAGATCAATGTGACTTTGAAAATTAATTTCCAGTGTCTAACCCAAATTTGCATTTGACACAATTTCAGCAAATATTTTATTATGAGCATCTAGCTATTGTGATTGTACTATTTGACAGTGATTAATTTTGTTGAAATATCTTATTTTTTAAAACTCCCTTTTACAAGCAAAACAAGAGTACCACCATCCAGGCACGTAGCCAGAGTTGGAATTTTAGGGGGGGCACATTCCGTGCATGCTCTTGTAAGCCAGAATGTTTCGCACAATTATTTGTTGGTATGGGGGGGGGGGGGAGATGGCCCACCCCTTTGAATTTTTTAAACTCTGACATTCTTTTGGGGGGCACGTGCCCCCCGTGGCTACGTGCCTGCTACCAATTAAAATAAAAATTACCACAGTGTGGTTTTGTAAGAAAATATTGCCCGACGATTACAGGGAGGTTCTGGTCAGTACGGCAGACCTCATATTAAGGAGAGTTGACTGTATTGTATCTTTAAAAAGAATGAACAAACTGTGTATAATTACTGTGGTGTTTGTTACGATATTGTTATTACATGCATGTGTTGTATAGTGTTGTACAGAATATATGATTACATTGTTTGACTGAATGTGCAGTATCACATATTTATTAAAAGATGGTTGCGAGTTATTGGTTTTTATTCCCATCGGTCCTTGCTCTATGATAGACTTTATCACGCTGGATCTCTCGTCCTAGCCAATCACAGCCAATTTTTGAAATGTATATTTTTTTACTAATAAATCATGTTTATTGCAAGAAATGTTAACATTCAGAGTTTGAATGATTTTGTTTTTGTAACTCTTTAATGAGGTGTTAACAGTCGACAAATTTATACCACTTGCTAAGTAAAGAGCTAAGTGGTAATCTTGTTAATGCTTTTATGAGTATACTCGTATAATAAAATCCCTTTGAACCAACAAAGTTACTGTACATATACAATGGAAGTGTCAGCTTATTATATTGTGTTGTTAGATGAAATGGTCCACTAATAGAAACCAAAAGCTTTATAATAATAAATTATGTTTATGGCAAGAAATGTTAACAATGCTGAATAGTACATTTCAATTCTGATTATTAAAGCAATGGGTGTTATTAATATTGATAATAAGCATATAGTACAATCTAAATTTTTTTAGACCTACATATTTATAAAAGTCCATGTTTCTTAAAGAGGCAGCATCATCACGATCGGAGCAGACTCTTGACAGGGCATGGAATCGATGTCCTAGTTTAAGATGAACACAGTGACGGCGATTCCATGCCCTGTTGATCGTGACGATACTGCCCCTTTGCAGGGAAGGTACAGCATTGGGTTCCTAAAAAACAGATGATCACAACTATACACGGGCCTAATACTTGTAATCTTACTCTTTATCAA
Source organism: Zoroaster sp. YZ-2022 (assembly GCA_029582265.1). Taxonomy (NCBI): domain Eukaryota; kingdom Metazoa; phylum Echinodermata; class Asteroidea; order Forcipulatida; family Zoroasteridae; genus Zoroaster; species Zoroaster sp. YZ-2022. The sequence continues at coordinate 2,672,512 of CM055819.1, forward strand.
ATAAAAAGAAATCCTCAATTATCATCTTACTAAGATTTTATCAATGACACAGCGTGATCAGCTGAATCTTCACATGTTGATTTATTCAAAGTTTGACCTTGGACCTTGGGTCAAAGTTGACTTCGGGTCAAAGTTGACTTCGGGTCAAAGTTGACTTCGGGTCAAAGTTGACTTCGGGTCAAAGTTGACTTCGGGTCAAAGTTGACTTCGGGTCAACATGGGGCATACAGTTTGACTTTAAATTCACATTGGTACTGTATTAAATAATGTTATTTTGTTTAATGATGTTATTAAATTTGCTACCAGATTCAAAGTTAGATCTTGACACAAAACCTGACAATAAGGCTATCACTTAATAAAAATGTATTTATTACATTAGGCCAAAAAGACAAGTCTCTGTTTTTTGGTCTTAACGCGCATCAACATTTTTAGTTGTCCGATTTGTTGACGATTGCTGGATCCACTGGAATTCTGCTGCGCTGTGTGTTAAACGACATTTTGTACGGCCTTAAACACCCTACTTTGTGTATGGGAAATTTGGTTTGGATCCAACAAACACGTATCACATATTCCACTGGTTGGCAAAAAAAGATTACAAAAATTTAAAAAAATATTTAAAAAAAAAAGTGCTGCAGAGCACCGATTTTGAAGCCGACATATGACCAGAAACCGGAGAATTTTTTTTGGCCTTATTTAAAAAACATGGACTTACCTATTAATTAAGACAAAAATATCACTTTTTTCCTTCTTGAAATACCCTGATGACACACTGGTTTCACTGGTGACGCAGTGTTCTGAACCCTATGGTGTACAGTCCTGTACTGGAAATCTCACATATGTGCATGTACATTTATTTTAATCAAAAATTACAATTACTAAAAACATACTGTAAATAAGCACACAGAGTAATACTAAAAATTGGTTAAATCAACAAGTTCCTCACTGAGAAGATTGCATTAATACATAAAAGCAAAAAGAACATTTCAGGCATTGCCTGCTTATCTTTATAAGCCTTAACCCTAACTCCCTAGGCCCATTTGCTTACACATACCCTGAATCCTTCCTAACTCCCTAGGCCCATTTGCTTACACATAACCTGAATCCTTCCTAACTCCCTAGGCCCATTTGCTTACACATACCCTGAATCCTTCCTAACTCCCTAGGCCCATTTGCTTACACATAACCTGAATCCTTCCTAACTCCCTAGGCCCATTTGCTTACACATAACCTGAATCCTTCCTAACTCCCTAGGCCCATTTGCTTACACATAACCTGAATCCTTCCTAACTCCCTAGGCCCATTTGCTTACACATAACCTGAATCCTTCCTAACTCCCTAGGCCCATTTGCTTACACATAACCCATGGAGGAAGAATGCATAACCTGAAGCCTCCAAAATCCTTCAGTAGTAAAGCAAGCATAATGACCACTACCATTGTATGCAGATGACATGTATGCACACATGTGTTGCTTATCTATGATACATGTACATGACCCAGGGCCAGGGACCCTCCCTGCATGCATGGAGCAATAAACAGTGTCCACTGACCCAAGCACTGACCTTGCAATCACTACAACAAACATGGATGTACATGTACCATGGAGGAAGGAAGGCAAGTATGCCTAATAACCTCAATCCTCCAAAATCATTTTTTGGACAGACCAACATGTACCATGTAACCTCAATCCTCCATTTTCATCCAGTGTCAAATATAGCCGGATAACCTCAATCCTCCATAATCCACCAAGCAAATAATCACATCTGCCCTCAATCCTTCACCACTGCAATTTCCACATAACCTCAATCCTTCAAAATCATTCACTTTGGCAAAGAGGATTTTGGAGGATTGGGAAGGCCAATATCGTCATGATCAAGTTGGATCAACAGTCACTGTGTTCATCTTAAACTAAGACACTGATTCCATGCCCTGTTGACAGTCTGCTCTGATGGTAATGATATTGTCCCTTTAAGTAGGATATGAAGCTTGTCATGGTGAAGTACAGCAGATGTAAAGTTTACGCTAGTACCATGTAAATAATCTCTTGAGAGATGTTTTGAGAAGAACCGGTGGTGAGAAACTCAACATTTCAATCAGTATACTCTGATTGTCTTCAGGAGAATGATCAGAATATAGTCACTGAGTATCCGCTCAGCGCACATTGTAGCCCTCTTGCGGTGAATTTGCACCCAGCGTCTTGATGATAGCCACTTTTGCATTGTGTGTACACTTTATGAGAGTATGTTATAGTACTAAGCGCGCATACACTTCTGTCATTGACCTGAACTGTTTGTTGAAAATTATATGCTGCGAGTGGCTTAGAATGCTCTTTAAACATTATTAACAGAAACACTTTAGTATTCCATATTACGTACTTTCAGGTTTACACAATTCATTATAAATTATCAATAAAATCTTCTTAAAATTGATCGCTGCACAAAGTATATATTGTACTGATTCTAATATGAATTTTTCCCCTACATAAAGTTTCAATAAAAAAATAAAAATATGATTAAACATGAATGCAGTAAGAAAAAACAATGTCATTTGAAGTAAAATAAAATATCCCCTAATATCAGAAAGAGTGGATTGGTTGACATTACTGTATGCAAATCAAGGAATACATATCGTTGGATGTGGTGCTTTCATTTTTTTAAAACAACTCAATAAATAATGGGTTTATAACATGTTATTTAAAAAATTTAAAAAATAGAGTAACAAAATGAAATATTTAAAGAGTTGTATTGTACAACTGAAGGTGGGGGGTTGAAAGTAACGAATCTCTTTCTGTTTATGACTGAACATATATGACATAAAACACAATAAAATGGGCCACTTTCCTACCATCACGTTAGCAGTTTTTCTAATGGTTGAAATTTTTTTAAATATCTGAAACCACCCAAAAAGAATTTCAACATTTGAATAGACATGCATGCTTATCCTAAAGATAATTTGAGTTGATTATTACTATTATTTTTTTAATTACCCTAAAATTTCCATCAACAAATGGACGGAAAAGTGAGGTAACTTTTTCCGTCCAATTTTTATGGAAATCTGAGGGTAAAAAAATAATAAAAATAAATAAATTAATTAAATAAATCAACTCAAATTAGTTCTAGTATAAGCCTGCATGTCCATTCACATGTTGAAACAGTTTTTGGTCGGTTTCAGGTACTTAAAAATAAATAACAACCATTGGAAAAACTGCTAACATGACGGATGCAAAGTGGCACCCTTTATTGTGTTTCATGTCATATATATCAACAACATGTTTCAACAGAATACCAGGAATGGAGTGTAAAAAAATGTGAAATAATTACCCACAGACGGACAATAGTTATTCAAAATTATTTCAGGACATTGGATTGAAGACCATGCCTTGCTAAGACTAAAAACCATGGGCAAATGAGCACAGGATGCAATATAGTTAGAATAGTTTTTTAAAATCATTATTTGACGTATGTGTATACTGGTCTGGGCACGTGGTGCTCATGGTTCCTGAAAATTATGGTCTGTGCCAAAGTATTAGCCAGCAATATCTTTGGGTGTCTTTTGGACGTTCTGTTTGTAAAATGGAAACCCTGTTTTATTTGTAAAACACATGCAAAAGTATTTGTTAAACCTTTGGATACCCCGTTCTTTCAACAACAAAAATATTTGGAGTACCCTATTTCAAAATCCTGTCTAATACTCTGCCTTTGGGTGTGTTTTGGACACTCTGCTAATTGGAAACCTCGTTTTATTTGTAATACGTGAGCAAAAGTATTGTTGAACATTTGGACACCCTGTTTTATCAAAGAATAATAAATTTTAACACCCATTTTCAAATCCTGGCTTATACAGTGGTCTGTGCATGGGCATTTGTCCATCTTAACCCTGCGGCTCAATTGATATTCATTTATACGCGGCCTCAGCACCTATACTACACCGTGTAGTAGGTTGTAATCGTTAATTACATGGGTAAATGAACTGATTTTCCCAATTTTATTAATTTTATCTTGTTTCAGAGGGTCTAGAGATGTTTTCTATCAAAAAAAAAAAAATTGTAAATTTTTATGTTTTTCTTAGAAAGATAATTACTAATTAATACTAAAAAATCTCATTTTCCCCCCAAAACCCAAAAAAAACCTCATTTTTAAACACAAAACCTGTACTTTTTTTACTCAATAGTAGTCCAGTCTACTATATATACATGCTGCAATATATACAAACCCATTGCCCATTCATAAAAAGCCACCTGCTATCGATCGATCACTCAGATACCGCCATCCGACCCCCAAAGAGCCATCCCCCAATATCAGCCAACCCCCCACCCCCCAACATAGACGTATTTTATTGGTCGAAATACATCAGGCCTGTCAAATGCCATCACAGAGCCATTTGATATGTCTCCCAGACCGCTGCAGGCATGTTATCTGATGGTAATCAGCCGGTGTGTTTACGACCTTGGTGACCCCCAACGCTAAGGCAGTTTGTACACAAATCCCATAGGGACCTCTCAGGAATGGCACTTGCGGCTGGCTTAAAGGGGTGAACGACTTTCCCGAATACTTTAAGATTCTAACACATTATGTCTAATGGTGATCCAAAGGAACTTGCGAAGAATTGAAAAATTTCACCCTTTAATTAAAAAATACTTACACGAATAAAGGAGTGCTACTGCACCGTGTAGTAGGGGCGTTCGCGCGCAGGGTTAAGGTGTTTTTCATGCTTGTGGTAAAAAAAAAAGAAAATTGAAAACAACAAAGAGCATCATGAGACCTTGAAAGCATCAACAGAACCCCTCTGGGTATGTCTGGGTACCTTATACAATGTAGGTATAGAGTAATATGTAGTGTGATGGGTAATACTTTACACCTAAACCCAGAAGCCCCTCTAGGTATGTCTGGGTACCTTATAGGTATAGAGTAATATGTAGTGAGATGGGTAATACTTTACACCTAAACCCAGAAGCCCCTCTATGTATGTCTGGGTACCTTATGGGTATAGAGTAATATGTAGTGAAGGGACAATGCTTTAACACCCAGAACGCCTCTTATAGAGTTATATGTAGTCAGAGCGGTAATGCTTTATCCCTAAACCCATAACCTCTGGGTACATAGTATCTCTGGGTAGCTCATAGGTAGTGACTTAAGGGGAGAGGAGTAACCCCTGTAGTCGTGGGTCTACAGACGACTGTAGGTAGACAAGTGGAACTTGCAGACAGGGCAGATGTGCATTGCGTCCTGGCAGCTATCCATACAGAATGGGAGAAAACAGCACAGCCACAACCTGGTGATAACATTGAGAGAAAACAGACAAAATTAACAAAATGAATAAAAATTACTTCACTGAAATGAAAGATTATATATTAAATGGTTGTGAATACACCATTCGGCTACCATTTATGCAAAATAGGCTAATTCCGTGAGGTTGAGGCTAGGGGTGTAACGATTCACTGATGCAACGATTATCACGATACAAAAATCCTGCGATATGCATCGCGATACAAAACTGCGTATTGTGATACTGATGATTTTTGGGTTCTCACAAAATTTCATGAGAATCTAAAAAAAATACTGACTTTTATCCAAACCAAATTTTGTTTACAAATAATTAGCACTTCATACCTGACATTTAGACCACAAGTCAGTTTTCTCTGACAAAAATGCCTGAGCGACGTCTTAAAAAATGCCGACGATAAAATGCATTTTGCATGTGGCACATTGCCGCTAGTCAGAACGACTCTCCGTATTCCCGATATTCTATTTTAACAAACAATATTATAGTTCCTTCTACTGAAGATTCACAAACCTTTCCAAAAATCCTACACAAAATATTTACTGTACCCAAGAATGAGGTAACATTTGTATTTCTGACCGAAGAATACCAAGGGTTCTGTCCTGACCGGGTTTCTTTCCATACATCTAGACTGGGGGATACATCTGTCCGACCATGGTTTGACATACGTTGTTAACAATGCCTTGTGCCAGGTGGACATGAGCAAAGACTTTCCCATGGATAGAAAGGAGAGTGGTGGGCCGATATTCTATTTTAACAAACAATATTATAGTTCCTTCTACTGACTTAATATGTCCAGTGCTACTAGATTTTTCAATGTGATGGGAGCTATACTGTTTTTGATGAAATAAATACAAGAAATGTGGGGAGTCTTGAACGATGATGATGGGTATCGTTATGGCCCTAGTTAAGGCATCAAGTGTGACCTCTAAAAACAGAAGATTAACTGGTTTGTGTTGAACCTCAGGTTATAAAAATGCTGTATGAACCCCTAGGAAATTTAAATGTTATGACCTATCCCCCACAGCTAAATCAAGTTTAACTAAAATGTTGTCCGAACACACAAAAAGAGTTCTTGACCACTTGCAGAGCTGCCAACTCTTCCAGATTCTGCGGAAGACTTCACGTATTTGACGGTAATTTACTATGCAAGGAGGTCTCTCCTTTTGGTGCCAAAAGGAGAGGCCTCCTTGCATATATTTTAAGTAAGTAAATTACCGTCAAATACGCGAAGTCTTCCGCAGAATCCGGAAGAGTTGGCAGCTCTACACTGGGCATCTAAACCATCTGACAGCACCCTGGAATTAACAGAGATAAGGAGGTTAGCACTTACCCAAAGAAGAACATTATCACGCAAAGCAGCCATGCCAATGAGCCAGTCGTGTACGTCACCTGGGATGTCACCTGGTTGTGGCAATTAGGACACTGGCACTGTACGGGGAATTCACGAAACATCTGTTGCACCACTGTGGTGACGGTAGGCTGGGCGACCACGACTGTAGCACCTGGTTGGTATTGTCCCTGAGGTGGGTACCCCGGCTGGACTTGTTGTGGGTATGTTTGCTGTGGAGGGTACCCTGGCTGACCCTGTGGAGGGTACCCTGGCTGGCCCTGAGGTGGGTACCCTGGCTGGCCCTGAGGTGGGTACCCTGGCTGGCCCTGAGGTGGTGGATAACTACCATCTGTATAGTTCAGATCAGGCAAAAACCATAGGATGGTTTAATATTAATGGCCAAGGAAAACTTTATGTAGAGCAACGAAGCCACCATGGCTCGCTGCTGGATGCGTATCAAACTCCTAAGTTGTTGAATATAAACTGGACTCCGGAAATGTGTGCAAATAGGTTTACTGTACAAAGAATTTTTTAATGGGGGGGGGGGGGTAGGTTGGGGCGGGATAGGGGTTTTGTGAGGAGGACATGTGGTTGTTGATATGATTAAAGTGTTCAAAACATAAAAACACCTCCAAATACTTAGTAAGACTTCCCTAAAACAGCATAGTTTGAACTCAATTGTCTGGGCTGTGATATATCTCCAAAACTTCTCAACACAATAAATAGCCTTTAACCTCAAAGATTTTAAATCTACCCTTGCCTAAAAAATAAACAATTTAAAAACATTCCTTAACACAAAATTGGTTAGGAACCTGAAAATATGATTACAAATTTCAGTTAAAATTTTACAACAAAAAATAATGTACAAGCTTCATGCTAAAAATTTAACATTTAGTCCGAATGCGAACAGCTGGATGGAAATTGGAATAAACCCTTCTACACATGGAGGCCACTCCAATCCACTAAATTTTCAATATATTCTTCACCAACCTTTAATACATACAAGTCTGCTGTCCTTTCCAAGTAATCTTACAAAATCAACTGTGTGCCACCCAAGGCCACTGTAAATGTTTGAACATATTAGTAAGGTCTGCAATGTATCAATGGGAGACCACTTTACCCTGCAATCTTAGTGGTGTGACAGTGCGCAGAAGGTAACCATGGGAGGCCACTGGAAACAGCTAATGGCTTGGAGTGGCCTGAATGGGTTGTTTCAAAAAATTGCACTGATTGCAGGAGGGTTTAGGCTCACATTCTGCTAGGCAGCTCACAGAAAAGGAGAGCTGTTTTACAAGAGGGTCTGTCAATGCTGCTTGAAGGAATTACTACTCTTATGAACATTTAATGAACCTTACGATGTTCATTATAAGCAGTGTTGCACTGTCTAACCTTTTCGTAGAGATACATCATACGTATGTATATTAGTGACAAATACACTCATTTTTTTTAATGTGGCTCCAAGGGAAGATTAACTCACTGTGTAATTAAATAGGCCGAGAACCTTTAAAAAAAATGTTTATTCACAAATTCAATTCTGATTCCATGCCCTGTTGATCATGACGATATTGTCCCTTTAAAACAAGTAAGCTTTTAAATAATAATTCAAAGCTTTTGTTTTTAGACCATTACCAATAATGTCTGCCTAGTTTAAATAACATACGGCAATATGCTGTATAATATATAACATGTACATCATTGTATGGATAGTATGAGGCTAGATACATGTACTTTCAGTTTTCATCTACTACCAGGCATGTATGACATCAATAGCATGTTTTTAATATATAACATGTACATCATTGTATGGATAGTATGAGGCTAGATACATGTACTTTCAGTTTTCATCTACTACCAGGCATGTATGACATCAATAGCATGTTTTTAATATATAACATGTACATCATTGTATGGATAGTATGAGGCTAGATACACGTACTTTCAGTTTTCATCTACTACCAGGCATGTATGACATCAATAGCATGTTTTTAATATATAACATGTACATCATTGTATGGATAGTATTCGAGGCTAGATACATGTACTTTCAGTTTTCATCTACTACCAGGCATGTATGACATCAATAGCATGTTTTTAATATATAACATGTACATCATTGTATGGATAGTATGAGGCTAGATACACGTACTTTCAGTTTTCATCTGTACTACCAGGGATGTATGACATCAATAGCTTGTTTTTAATATATAACATGTACTTCATTGTATGGATAGTATGAGGCTAGATACACGTTCTTTCAGTTTTCATCTACTACCAGGCTTGTATGACTCCATTAGCATGTTTTAATATATAACATGTACATCATTGTATGGATAGTATGAGGCTAGATACATGTACTTTCAGTTTTCATCTACTACCAGGCATGTATGACATCAATAGCATGTTTTTAATATATAACATGTACATCATTGTATGGATAGTATGAGGCTAGATACACGTACTTTCAGTTTTCATCTACTACCAGGCATGTATGACATCAATAGCATGTTTTTAATATATAACATGTACATCATTGTATGGATAGTATGAGGCTAGATACATGTACTTTCAGTTTTCATCTACTACCAGGCATGTATGACATCAATAGCATGTTTTTAATATATAACATGTACATCATTGTATGGATAGTATGAGGCTAGATACACGTACTTTCAGTTTTCATCTACTACCAGGCATGTATGACATCAATAGCATGTTTTTATATATAACATGTACATCATTGTATGGATAGTATGAGGCTAGATACATGTACTTTCAGTTTTCATCTACTACCAGGCATGTATGACATCAATAGCATGTTTTTAATATATAACATGTACATCATTGTATGGATAGTATGAGGCTAGATACATGTACTTTCAGTTTTCATCTACTACCAGGCATGTATGACATCAATAGCATGTTTTTAATATATAACATGTACATCATTGTATGGATAGTATGAGGCTAGATACATGTACTTTCAGTTTTCATCTACTACCAGGCATGTATGACATCAATAGCATGTTTTAATATATAACATGTACATCATTGTATGGATAGTATTCGAGGCTAGATACACGTACTTTCAGTTTTCATCTACTACCAGGCATGTATGACATCAATAGCATGTTTTTATATATAACATGTACATCATTGTATGGATAGTATGAGGCTAGATACACGTACTTTCAGTTTTCATCTACTACCAGGCATGTATGACATCAATAGCATGTTTTTAATATATAACATGTACATCATTGTATGGATAGTATGAGGCTAGATACACGTACTTTCAGTTTTCATCTGTACTACCAGGCATGTATGACATCAATAGCATGTTTTTAATATATAACATGTACATCATTGTATGGATAGTATGAGGCTAGATACACGTACTTTCAGTTTTCATCTACTACCAGGCATGTATGACATCAATAGCATGTTTTAATATATAACATGTACATCATTGTATGGATAGTATGAGGCTAGATACACGTACTTTCAGTTTTCATCTACTACCAGGCATGTATGACATCAATAGCATGTTTTTATATATAACATGTACATCATTGTATGGATAGTATGAGGCTAGATACACGTACTTTCAGTTTTCATCTACTACCAGGCATGTATGACATCAATAGCATGTTTTTAATATATAACATGTACATCATTGTATGGATAGTATGAGGCTAGATACATGTACTTTCAGTTTTCATCTACTACCAGGCATGTATGACATCAATAGCATGTTTTTAATATATAACATGTACATCATTGTATGGATAGTATGAGGCTAGATACACGTACTTTCAGTTTTCATCTACTACCAGGCATGTATGACATCAATAGCATGTTTTTAATATATAACATGTACATCATTGTATGGATAGTATGAGGCTAGATACACGTACTTTCAGTTTTCATCTACTACCAGGCATGTATGACATCAATAGCATGTTTTTAATATATAACATGTACATCATTGTATGGATAGTATGAGGCTAGATACACGTACTTTCAGTTTTCATCTACTACCAGGCATGTATGACATCAATAGCATGTTTTAATATATAACATGTACATCATTGTATGGATAGTATGAGGCTAGATACACGTACTTTCAGTTTTCATCTACTACCAGGCATGTATGACATCAATAGCATGTTTTTAATATATAACATGTACATCATTGTATGGATAGTATTCGAGGCTAGATACACGTACTTTCAGTTTTCATCTACTACCAGGCATGTATGACATCAATAGCATGTTTTTAATATATAACATGTACATCATTGTATGGATAGTATGAGGCTAGATACATGTACTTTCAGTTTTCATCTACTACCAGGCATGTATGACATCAATAGCATGTTTTTAATATATAACATGTACATCATTGTATGGATAGTATGAGGCTAGATACACGTACTTTCAGTTTTCATCTACTACCAGGCATGTATGACATCAATAGCATGTTTTTAATATATAACATGTACATCATTGTATGGATAGTATGAGGCTAGATACATGTACTTTCAGTTTTCATCTACTACCAGGCATGTATGACATCAATAGCATGTTTTTATATATAACATGTACATCATTGTATGGATAGTATGAGGCTAGATACACGTACTTTCAGTTTTCATCTACTACCAGGCATGTATGACATCAATAGCATGTTTTTAATATATAACATGTACATCATTGTATGGATAGTATGAGGCTAGATACACGTACTTTCAGTTTTCATCTACTACCAGGCATGTATGACATCAATAGCATGTTTTTAATATATAACATGTACATCATTGTATGGATAGTATGAGGCTAGATACATGTACTTTCAGTTTTCATCTACTACCAGGCATGTATGACATCAATAGCATGTTTTTAATATATAACATGTACATCATTGTATGGATAGTATGAGGCTAGATACATGTACTTTCAGTTTTCATCTACTACCAGGCATGTATGACATCAATAGCATGTTTTAATATATAACATGTACATCATTGTATGGATAGTATGAGGCTAGATACACGTACTTTCAGTTTTCATCTACTACCAGGCATGTATGACATCAATAGCATGTTTTTAATATATAACATGTACATCATTGTATGGATAGTATGAGGCTAGATACACGTATTTCAGTTTTCATCTACTACCAGGCATGTATGACATCAATAGCATGTTTTTATATATAACATGTACATCATTGTATGGATAGTATGAGGCTAGATACACGTACTTTCAGTTTTCATCTACTACCAGGCATGTATGACATCAATAGCATGTTTTTAATATATAACATGTACATCATTGTATGGATAGTATGAGGCTAGATACACGTACTTTCAGTTTTCATCTACTACCAGGCATGTATGACATCAATAGCATGTTTTTAATATATAACATGTACATCATTGTATGGATAGTATGAGGCTAGATACACGCATACTTTCAGTTTTCATCTACTACCAGGCATGTATGACATCAATAGCATGTTTTTAATATATAACATGTACATCATTGTATGGATAGTATGAGGCTAGATACATGTACTTTCAGTTTTCATCTACTACCAGGCATGTATGACATCAATAGCATGTTTTTAATATATAACATGTACATCATTGTATGGATAGTATGAGGCTAGATACGTACTTTCAGTTTTCATCTACTACCAGGCATGTATGACATCAATAGCATGTTTTTAATATATAACATGTACATCATTGTATGGATAGTATGAGGCTAGATACACGTACTTTCAGTGTTCATCTACTACCAGGCATGTAGACATCAATAGCATGTTTTTAATATATAACATGTACATCATTGTATGGATAGTATGAGGCTAGATACGTACTTTCAGTTTTCATCTACTACCAGGCATGTATGACATCAATAGCATGTTTTTAATATATAACATGTACATCATTGTATGGATAGTATGAGGCTAGATACATGTACTTTCAGTTTTCATCTACTACCAGGCATGTATGACATCAATAGCATGTTTTTAATATATAACATGTACATCATTGTATGGATAGTATGAGGCTAGATACATGTACTTTCAGTTTTCATCTACTACCAGGCATGTATGACATCAATAGCATGTTTTTAATATATAACATGTACATCATTGTATGGATAGTATGAGGCTAGATACATGTACTTTCAGTTTTCATCTACTACCAGGCATGTATGACATCAATAGCATGTTTTTAATATATAACATGTACATCATTGTATGGATAGTATGAGGCTAGATACATGTACTTTCAGTTTTCATCTACTACCAGGCATGTATGACATCAATAGCATGTTTTTAATATATAACATGTACATCATTGTATGGATAGTATGAGGCTAGATACATGTACTTTCAGTTTTCATCTACTACCAGGCATGTATGACATCAATAGCATGTTTTTAATATATAACATGTACATCATTGTATGGATAGTATGAGGCTAGATACACGTACTTTCAGTTTTCATCTACTACCAGGCATGTATGACATCAATAGCATGTTTTTAATATATAACATGTACATCATTGTATGGATAGTATGAGGCTAGATACATGTACTTTCAGTTTTCATCTACTACCAGGCATGTATGACATCAATAGCATGTTTTTAATATATAACATGTACATCATTGTATGGATAGTATGAGGCTAGATACATGTACTTTCAGTTTTCATCTACTACCAGGCATGTATGACATCAATAGCATGTATTAATATATAACATGTACATCATTGTATGGATAGTATGAGGCTAGATACACGTACTTTCAGTTTTCATCTACTACCAGGCATGTATGACATCAATAGCATGTTTTTAATATATAACATGTACATCATTGTATGGATAGTATGAGGCTAGATACATGTACTTTCAGTTTTCATCTACTACCAGGCATGTATGACATCAATAGCATGTTTTTAATATATAACATGTACATCATTGTATGGATAGTATGAGGCTAGATACATGTACTTTCAGTTTTCATCTACTACCAGGCATGTATGACATCAATAGCATGTTTTAATATATAACATGTACATCATTGTATGGATAGTATGAGGCTAGATACACGTACTTTCAGTTTTCATCTACTACCAGGCATGTATGACATCAATAGCATGTTTTAATATATAACATGTACATCATTGTATGGATAGTATGAGGCTAGATACGTACTTTCAGTTTTCATCTACTACCAGGCATGTATGACATCAATAGCATGTTTTTAATATATAACAAGTACATCATTGTATGGATAGTATGAGGCTAGATATGTACTTTCAGTTTTCATCTACTACCAGGCATGTATGACATCAATAGCATGTTTTAATATATAACAAGTACAACAACGTATGTATAGTATGAGGCTAGAAACACGTACTTTCAGTTTTCATCTACTACCAGGCATGTATGACATCAATAGCATGTTTTTAATATATAACATGTACATCATTGTATGGATAGTATGAGGCTAGATACGTACTTTCAGTTTTCATCTACCAGGCATGTATGACATCAATAGCATGTTTTAATATATATATGTACATCATTGTATGGATAGTCTAGATCGCAGTTTCATCTACTACCAGGCATGTATGACATCAATAGCATGTTTTTAATATATAACATGTACATCATTGTATGGATAGTATGAGGCTAGATACATGTACTTTCAGTTTTCATCTACTACCAGGCATGTATGACATCAATAGCATGTTTTTAATATATAACATGTACATCATTGTATGGATAGTATGAGGCTAGATACACGTACTTTCAGTTTTCATCTACTACCAGGCATGTATGACATCAATAGCATGTTTTTAATATATAACATGTACATCATTGTATGGATAGTATGAGGCTAGATACATGTACTTTCAGTTTTCATCTACTACCAGGCATGTATGACATCAATAGCATGTTTTTATATATAACATGTACATCATTGTATGGATAGTATGAGGCTAGATACATGTACTTTCAGTTTTCATCTACTACCAGGCATGTATGACATCAATAGCATGTTTTTAATATATAACATGTACATCATTGTATGGATAGTATGAGGCTAGATACCGTTCTTTCAGTTTTCATCTACTACCAGGCATGTATGACATCAATAGCATGTTTTAATATATAACATGTACATCATTGTATGGATAGTATGAGGCTAGATACATGTACTTTCAGTTTTCATCTACTACCAGGCATGTATGACATCAATAGCATGTTTTAATATATAACATGTACATCATTGTATGGATAGTATGAGGCTAGATACATGTACTTTCAGTTTTCATCTACTACCAGGCATGTATGACATCAATAGCATGTTTTAATATATAACATGTACATCATTGTATGGATAGTATGAGGCTAGATACACATTACTTTCAGTTTTCATCTACTACCAGGCATGTATGACATCAATAGCATGTTTTAATATATAACATGTACATCATTGTATGGATAGTATGAGGCTAGATACACGTACTTTCAGTTTTCAGCTACTACCAGGCATGTATGACATCAATAGCATGTTTTAATTATATAACATGTACATCATTGTATGGATAGTATTCGGCTAGATACATGTACTTTAAGTTTTCAGCTACTACCAGGCATGTATGACATCAATAGCATGTTTTAATATATAACATGTACATCATTGTATGGATAGTATGAGGCTAGATACACGTACTTTCAGTTTTCATCTACTACCAGGCATGTATGACATCAATAGCATGTTTTTATATATAACATGTACATCATTGTATGGATAGTATGAGGCTAGATACATGTACTTTCAGTTTTCATCTACTACCAGGCATGTATGACATCAATAGCATGTTTTTAATATATAACATGTACATCATTGTATGGATAGTATGAGGCTAGATACATGTACTTTCAGTTTTCATCTACTACCAGGCATGTATGACATCAATAGCATGTTTTTAATATATAACATGTACATCATTGTATGGATAGTATGAGGCTAGATACACGTACTTTCAGTTTTCATCTACTACCAGGCATGTATGACATCAATAGCATGTTTTTAATATATAACATGTACATCATTGTATGGATAGTATGAGGCTAGATACACGTACTTTCAGTTTTCATCTACTACCAGGCATGTATGACATCAATAGCATGTTTTTAATATATAACATGTACATCATTGTATGGATAGTATGAGGCTAGATACACGTACTTTCAGTTTTCATCTACTACCAGGCATGTATGACATCAATAGCATGTTTTTAATATATAACATGTACATCATTGTATGGATAGTATGAGGCTAGATACACGTGTACTTTCAGTTTTCATCTACTACCAGGCATGTATGACATCAATAGCATGTTTTAATATATAACATGTACATCATTGTATGGATAGTATGAGGCTAGATACACGTACTTACAGATTTCATCTAAAACCAGGCATCTATGACGAATCAATAGAATGGTTTTAATATATAACATGTACATCAGTGTATGGATAGTATGGGGCTAGATACACGTACTTTCAGTTTTCAGCTACTACCAGGCATGTATGACATCAATAGCATGTTTTAATATATAACATGTACATCATTGTATGGATAGTATGAGGCTAGATACACGTACTTTCAGTTTTCATCTACTACCAGGCATGTATGACATCAATAGCATGTTTTTAATATATAACATGTACATCATTGTATGGATAGTATGAGGCTAGATACACGTACTTTCAGTTTTCATCTACTACCAGGCATGTATGACATCAATAGCATGTTTTTAATATATAACATGTACATCATTGTATGGATAGTATGAGGCTAGATACACGTACTTTCAGTTTTCATCTACTACCAGGCATGTATGACATCAATAGCATGTTTTTAATATATAACATGTACATCATTGTATGGATAGTATGAGGCTAGATACACGTACTTTCAGTTTTCATCTACTACCAGGCATGTATGACATCAATAGCATGTTTTTAATATATAACATGTACATCATTGTATGGATAGTATGAGGCTAGATACACGTACTTTCAGTTTTCATCTACTACCAGGCATGTATGACATCAATAGCATGTTTTAATATATAACATGTACATCATTGTATGGATAGTATGAGGCTAGATACATGTACTTTCAGTTTTCATCTACTACCAGGCATGTATGACATCAATAGCATGTTTTTATATATAACATGTACATCATTGTATGGATAGTATGAGGCTAGATACACGTACTTTCAGTTTTCATCTACTACCAGGCATGTATGACATCAATAGCATGTTTTTAATATATAACATGTACATCATTGTATGGATAGTATGAGGCTAGATACATGTACTTTCAGTTTTCATCTACTACCAGGCATGTATGACATCAATAGCATGTTTTTAATATATAACATGTACATCATTGTATGGATAGTATGAGGCTAGATACACGTACTTTCAGTTTTCATCTACTACCAGGCATGTATGACATCAATAGCATGTTTTTAATATATAACATGTACATCATTGTATGGATAGTATGAGGCTAGATACACGTACTTTCAGTTTTCATCTACTACCAGGCATGTATGACATCAATAGCATGTTTTTAATATATAACATGTACATCATTGTATGGATAGTATGAGGCTAGATACACGTACTTTCAGTTTTCATCTACTACCAGGCATGTATGACATCAATAGCATGTTTTAATATATAACATGTACATCATTGTATGGATAGTATGAGGCTAGATACACGTACTTTCAGTTTTCATCTACTACCAGGCATGTATGACATCAATAGCATGTTTTTAATATATAACATGTACATCATTGTATGGATAGTATGAGGCTAGATACACGTACTTTCAGTTTTCATCTACTACCAGGCATGTATGACATCAATAGCATGTTTTAATATATAACATGTACATCATTGTATGGATAGTATGAGGCTAGATACATGTACTTTCAGTTTTCATCTACTACCAGGCATGTATGACATCAATAGCATGTTTTTAATATATAACATGTACATCATTGTATGGATAGTATGAGGCTAGATACATGTACTTTCAGTTTTCATCTACTACCAGGCATGTATGACATCAATAGCATGTTTTTAATATATAACATGTACATCATTGTATGGATAGTATGAGGCTAGATACACGTACTTTCAGTTTTCATCTACTACCAGGCATGTATGACATCAATAGCATGTTTTTAATATATAACATGTACATCATTGTATGGATAGTATGAGGCTAGATACACGTACTTTCAGTTTTCATCTACTACCAGGCATGTATGACATCAATAGCATGTTTTTAATATATAACATGTACATCATTGTATGGATAGTATGAGGCTAGATACCGTACTTTCAGTTTTCATCTACTACCAGGCATGTATGACATCAATAGCATGTTTTAATATATAACATGTACATCATTGTATGGATAGTATGAGGCTAGATACATGTACTTTCAGTTTTCATCTACTACCAGGCATGTATGACATCAATAGCATGTTTTTAATATATAACATGTACATCATTGTATGGATAGTATGAGGCTAGATACATGTACTTTCAGTTTTCATCTACTACCAGGCATGTATGACATCAATAGCATGTTTTAATATATAACATGTACATCATTGTATGGATAGTATGAGGCTAGATACATGTACTTTCAGTTTTCATCTACTACCAGGCATGTATGACATCAATAGCATGTTTTTAATATATAACATGTACATCATTGTATGGATAGTATGAGGCTAGATACACGTACTTTCAGTTTTCATCTACTACCAGGCATGTATGACATCAATAGCATGTTTTTATATATAACATGTACATCATTGTATGGATAGTATGAGGCTAGATACACGTACTTTCAGTTTTCATCTACTACCAGGCATGTATGACATCAATAGCATGTTTTTAATATATAACATGTACATCATTGTATGGATAGTATGAGTCTCGATAGCGGGAGTTACAGTTTTCATCTACTACCAGGCATGTATGACATCAATAGCATGTTTTTAATATATAACATGTACATCATTGTATGGATAGTATGAGGCTAGATACACGTACTTTCAGTTTTCATCTACTACCAGGCATGTATGACATCAATAGCATGTTTTTAATATATAACATGTACATCATTGTATGGATAGTATGAGGCTAGATACACGTACTTTCAGTTTTCATCTACTACCAGGCATGTATGACATCAATAGCATGTTGTTGATAGATAAGATGTTCAACATTGTAGGGATAGTATGAGGATAGATACAATTAATTTCAGTTTTCATCTACTACCAGGCATGTATGACATCAATAGCATGTTTTTAATATATAACATGTACATCATTGTATGGATAGTATGAGGCTAGATACACGTACTTTCAGTTTTCATCTGTACTACCAGGCATGTATGACATCAATAGCATGTTTTTAATATATAACATGTACATCATTGTATGGATAGTATGAGGCTAGATACACGTACTTTCAGTTTTCATCTACTACCAGGCATGTATGACATCAATAGCATGTTTTTAATATATAACATGTACATCATTGTATGGATAGTATGAGGCTAGATACATGTACTTTCAGTTTTCATCTACTACCAGGCATGTATGACATCAATAGCATGTTTTTAATATATAACATGTACATCATTGTATGGATAGTATGAGGCTAGATACACGTACTTTCAGTTTTCATCTACTACCAGGCATGTATGACATCAATAGCATGTTTTTAATATATAACATGTACATCATTGTATGGATAGTATGAGGCTAGATACACGTACTTTCAGTTTTCATCTACTACCAGGCATGTATGACATCAATAGCATGTTTTTAATATATAACATGTACATCATTGTATGGATAGTATGAGGCTAGATACACGTACTTTCAGTTTTCATCTACTACCAGGCATGTATGACATCAATAGCATGTTTTTAATATATAACATGTACATCATTGTATGGATAGTATGAGGCTAGATACACGTACTTTCAGTTTTCATCTACTACCAGGCATGTATGACATCAATAGCATGTTTTTAATATATTCAGTACATCATTGTATGGATAGTATTCGAGGCTAGATACACGTACTTTCAGTTTTCATCTACTACCAGGCATGTATGACATCAATAGCATGTTTTTAATATATAACATGTACATCATTGTATGGATAGTATGAGGCTAGATACACGTACTTTCAGTTTTCATCTACTACCAGGCATGTATGACATCAATAGCATGTTTTTAATATATAACATGTACATCATTGTATGGATAGTATGAGGCTAGATACATGTACTTTCAGTTTTCATCTACTACCAGGCATGTATGACATCAATAGCATGTTTTTAATATATAACATGTACATCATTGTATGGATAGTATGAGGCTAGATACACGTACTTTCAGTTTTCATCTACTACCAGGCATGTATGACATCAATAGCATGTTTTTATATATAACATGTACATCATTGTATGGATAGTATGAGGCTAGATACACGTACTTTCAGTTTTCATCTACTACCAGGCATGTATGACATCAATAGCATGTTTTTAATATATAACATGTACATCATTGTATGGATAGTATGAGGCTAGATACACGTACTTTCAGTTTTCATCTACTACCAGGCATGTATGACATCAATAGCATGTTTTTAATATATAACATGTACATCATTGTATGGATAGTATGAGGCTAGATACACGTACTTTCAGTTTTCATCTACTACCAGGCATGTATGACATCAATAGCATGTTTTAATATATAACATGTACATCATTGTATGGATAGTATGAGGCTAGATACATGTACTTTCAGTTTTCATCTACTACCAGGCATGTATGACATCAATAGCATGTTTTAATATATAACATGTACATCATTGTATGGATAGTATGAGGCTAGATACATACATACTTTCAGTTTTCATCTACTACCAGGCATGTATGACATCAATAGCATGTTTTTATATATAACATGTACATCATTGTATGGATAGTATGAGGCTAGATACATGTACTTTCAGTTTTCATCTACTACCAGGCATGTATGACATCAATAGCATGTTTTTAATATATAACATGTACATCATTGTATGGATAGTATGAGGCTAGATACATGTACTTTCAGTTTTCATCTACTACCAGGCATGTATGACATCAATAGCATGTTTTTAATATATAACATGTACATCATTGTATGGATAGTATGAGGCTAGATACACGTACTTTCAGTTTTCATCTACTACCAGGCATGTATGACATCAATAGCATGTTTTTAATATATAACATGTACATCATTGTATGGATAGTATTCGAGGCTAGATACATGTACTTTCAGTTTTCATCTATGTACTACCAGGCATGTATGACATCAATAGCATGTTCTTCGTTTAAAGGAACAAATATTATAATTAAGCTTTGTGTTTTCCCTTTGCTACACACAGACATGTTCATGCATGATTGGCCACCCCTGTTGTACATGTACATCTTGTACAATTGTACATGTACACATCACCGACTCACTCACTCCTATGCTTTGGTCCATTGTGCTGATCTCCTGTAACCACTTTGCACTGAACGATTTCCCCTGTATCACATCGTAAAATGCAATGTAATGTGGACAATCTGCGACGCAATTTAAAAAAATACATCACAGATTTTGTGATACAAATTGCGACAAATTTTGTTCACCATCATGGTTTAATAATAAACATTTTTGAAGGTACGATCTTGTGAAGATTCACAAACCTTTCCAAAAATCCTACACAAAATATTTACTGTACCCAAGAATGAGGTAACATTTGTATTTCTGACCGAAGAATACCAAGGGTTCTGTCCTGACCCGGTTTCTTTCCATACATCTAGACTGGGGGATACATCTGTCCGACCATGGTTTGACATACGTTGTTAACAATGCCTTGTGCCAGGTGGACATGAGCAAAGACTTTCCCATGGACAGAAAGGAGAGTGATGGGTTGGTAGTTACTACATTCAGTGGAGGTGGGGGGGGGGGCATAATAATAATAATAATAATAATAAAGATTTGTAGCGTGCACATATCCACCTTGCTGGGCACTCAAGGCACGGAAACAAAGAAAAAACATGAATACAAACAATCTACAATGATAGCATAGGTAAAAAAAAAAATATGTACTGAGATAAATGTACCTACAATGTAATTACAAAATACAAATATACATCATCTTTGAAGAATTGCATACATGGCAAACCTCATTTATATGAAGTACCAGGCTAACATTACATAATTTGTATGGCCTTCAATAGTCTGTAAAACCAATTACTTAATGGGAAGGTCTGGATTCAAAGAAAATAATCATAATCCATGGAAGCAGTTTGGCCAATACTGATGTACAAAATGGACAGTGTACACATACATGCAAGGTGTTAGCCATGATTTAGAAATAGGGTGTCCAAATTTGCTGGAAATTTGTTCACTTACAATACTTTTACATGTAAATGACAGATGAAATAGGGTGTCCAAATTGTTCACTTACAATACTTTTACATGTAAATGACAGATGAAATACGGTGTCCAAATTGAAACAGGGTGTCCAAAAGACACCCAGACACCCCTCTGGCTAATACTATGTTATTTTTAGACTGACTAATGTGTATTCTAGAGTGCATAACATGATGAAATGTAAACGTGTGATGTCACATGTATTGTGTTCATTTGTAGAATACAATAGGTGTGACGTGTTCCCTACTGTATAGACAACATGTACAACAGAGAATGTTTACATTTGGGGTGCCATGAGAGAACCAGGGTGATTTCACTGCAGGCACAGTGTTCCAGGGTTCTGCCCATGGTGGTCGGTGCTGGAAACGCTGACCAGCAATCAGGATTTTTTCCACCACTCATTTTCTAACTTGCCTATTTCCTTTCACAGATTGTGACAGATATGATATGATGTTGTCTTTACCAGTAAATGTTGAAGCAATTCTATGCTGGATATTTCAAAATAACGCTCCCATTCTGTGTAACAGGATTCCAATCCTGAGACTTTAATTTTTTCCCCCTGGCACTAAAAAATTCCTGGGTAGAACCCTGGTGTTTATGAATTTACATACAGTTCTTCACATTTTGTACATTAACCCTAACCCCCTAGGTATTCTGGCTAGGAACCTTCCTGAATCCTCTAAAATCCTCCAGTGCACTTTTGGAAACATGCCCTTATCTTTAAAATGCACCATGCATTTTCGTTGATCTTTCATATTCAGCACAATGGCCTGTACTTCTTGCCAGGTAGTAATTTTGTTCCATTTGAAGAAGTGAAAGTACCAGTTTCCAACAGTGCTGAATTTTCCCCCAAAAGTTCCCCTTGGAGACGTTTGCAGGTTATAGGGTGGTTAGGGTTAATCTAAACATCACATCAAGTATTCTGAAAGTTACCAATTAGTAAGACTTGCTGATATTTCCTCAAAATATCATATTTGATGGTTTCTGTCAGACATCTCACTGAGAAAAAAACACTTCCTCTACTGTCAGCTTTTTCCAGTCACCATTTGACCTTGGGGCTTCTTTTGTAAAAAAAAAAGTGATGTCATATGTTACATTGTCCATAGACCGTTTCAGTTATGGTAATGCATAAAAGCTGAATCATGCACGTTTGTTCCGAGGTGAAGTTCAGCTTTTGCATAACACAACATTATAAGGACATTACTATACTACTCAAAACAATTTAGGGAACACTGGATTTTTAACATCAAATAGGTTTGGGCCATGTGCAATGATGTCGTATGTACCAGCAATATTGACACAATGGCCATGTTCAATCTGCCACATATGTCTAAATTCTTTGTTAACTCAGTAATTCTGTGAAACATTGTGTTTATCTGAAATAAATGATCTTGCTTTAACTGAGATTATTCCGGTGTTCCCTAAATTGTTTTGAGTAGTATATCCATGAGCTGACGTAAACAAATATGCTTTTTGGGGCCTCTCTTTGATTGCTTATTTCACTATGATAATGATAATGATAATGATAATGATAATAATGATAGACAGAGATCCATTGGGATCTGTGTAAGAAGTACGGTGTCAAGGTGCAATCGAAGTGGTACGACCATGTGCCGAAAAAGGTTGAAGAAACGGACTATGTCAAGATTCTCTGGGACTTCAACATCCAGACAGATCATGTTATAGAACATAGACGACCGGATGTGTCATCTTATTGATATAGCTGTGCCAGGTTATAGTAGAGTAGCTTCGAAGGAGAAGGAAAAGGTACAGAAATATCAGGATTTAGCGAGAGAACTCCGCAAGCTGTGGCAAGTCAAGGTTAAGGTAATTCCTGTGGTAGTGGGAGCACTGGGTACAATTCCGAAGGCGTTGGAGAAACATCTCAAGGAGATAGGGACAGCAAGGATTCTGCGAAAGACACTCGAGATCTAAGGCTACGGGACGTAGCTTGACTCAAGGTGTAACCGGCAGAAAGGAAAACAAGATCTTTCTTTTCATGCTGTGCTAATGCGAAAAAAACCCGAAAAAAAACACAAAAACACAACAACAACAACAACAACAACAACAACAACAACGATACATTTGTAAAGGACCCTAATCATGCAATGAATGCTCTAAGATACTGAACATAATTAAAAACCTAGAAAATGCACAAAAATAGCTAGTGGATTACAAAAGGACTACTATATCTACTCGGTTTGATAGTCCGGGAGCTAATGTACACAAAATAAGAAACATTTTATCACAATTCAAAACAAAAGCTGACAATGATCATTGCTGATAGGGTGAGGCAGTTCTTTGGCATGGTTGAGGAAAAACTCATGGTATAAACTCATTAGAATGAGTTTGTAAACTAATTTTAAAGCTCCGTTTTGAGACATTAAAATACACTCTTTGCATTGTTGATTACTGACCTTTCAATGGGCTACGAAAAACTAAGGAGGACTAGTACAGGTCAATTGTTACTGGTACTGCTGGCTTCCATACATTTTTTGACACCTGTCAACGGAATTTCCTCGCTATATAAGAATAGTAATGATGACCCTCCATGCTACCTGAAAAACAGGAGAAGTCCACAGACAGTATAGCACCACCTAGCAGTTTCCTCGCAAAAGCTGTACTTGAACAGTAACTGTCTGTGGACTTTTCATGTTTTTCGGGTAGCTTTACTTCCGTCCGTTATTGACAGAAGTTGTACAATTCAGGTAGTAAGGCTGTGGTCAACACAGCTACATGTATACTTTCAAGCAAATGAAACCATGTCAAGCAAGCTCAACATCATTTAACCCTCTCAATACCGAATTGTTTTCACATAAACAACCGCTGGTGACCGCATTGTTTGACCACTCAAGCGTGAAGCACACATTCTTACACAACAGAAAGCTTGTGTTCAAAGGCCAATTTTACAAACTCTATTATCACCTTGAAGATATCGTTTTACAGAAAAATAAGTAATAATAATTATCTTACTTATTTAATTCCCTTTCATATAATCCAAAAATTATTAAGATCGGTCAATAAATGTCCAAGTTCTCAATCTTTGTTTCCTCGGTGTGATCTGTAAACATTTTTGTACACAAACAAATGGCACTCCGTAGGTGTTTGGCATTTCGGATCTTTCAACTCCAATTTGAAGGGATTGCATAATACATTGTAGCAACCTTATTTTATTTCACCATCAATGGAAAGATCCGATCTTTCTCTTTCCAACCACTATAAGCTTGGGTATGGAGGGTGAACATGGACAAAACTACAGCTTTATAACAAATGGCCTTTATGCTCAGGCTAGAGTGCATATTTGTGTGGAAGCTTGGTCGACAAAAGTCGCCTATGGTAAAGAAGAGGGGGTATTAGTGCAGTCGACAAAAGTCGCTTATGGTAAGGAAAGGGTTAATTTACAGAATCTCATTTTTGTGTCATCAATTTGGACAAAATACAATAAGTATGTCACTGACCAGGTGCCTTGTAGTCTCCTGGTTGAACATCCGATACAGGGTAGGGAGGTGGGGGTCCCTCTTGTGGGGGTGGATGCACTGGGTCACTCATAGTCACACCTGCAGGAGGAAACATACAAAACTAATATGACACTAACCAAGGAAGAGACCCAGGAATAATAACAAAACATAAATTAGAATAAACAAATTCCCCCAGAAGTGGACCTAAGCTTTTCTAATCGTTTAACCCTAACCATCCCAAATCCTCCAAAATCATCTGTGCTAAAGTGAAGGATTTTGGAGGATTGAGGTTATTGGGCATACTTGCCTTTCCATGGTACATGTACATCCATGTTTGTTGTAGTGATTGTAAGGTCAGTGCTTGGGTCAGTGGACACTGTTTATTGCTCCATGCATGCAGGGAGGGTCCCTGGCCATGTACATGTATCACAGATTAGAAACACATGTGTGCATACATGTCATGTGCTTGCTTTACTACTGAAGGATTTTGGAGGATTCAGGTTATGTCTTTAGCAAATGGGCCTAGGGAGTTAGGGTTAATGTGAGGTAGCCCTCAAGTTCTAGGGCCAATACACTGGACTCCCTCTGTATCCTTGTGCTAGTTCAAACAGGTTAAACTGCACGTCAACACGTTAAAGCTGTCCACAGCGATGAAGTCATAATTAACTGCTGTGGGAACTAGCGCACCAGAAAAATAAAAAATCATGCCGAGAGTTCGCCTTGAATAGACATCTTCAAGAAGGCTGGTAGTTTGGTGAACCATATTGTTCTTGAAATGGAGTGTTATATAATAGATTGGGCTTTCAAGAGCATTCTGAATACAGCCTTTTCATGAGATTTCTGAACACTGGCCTTTCAATTACTCTATGTGGGGACTTCATGCGTGATGAATAGGGTATGCTCGGCTTAGCTTGCCCGCTTATTGTTTGGTCTATATGCTTGGGTGAACAGCGGAGTTGAGCACATGTCCACGGCCGGGTTTGACCTGGTGCTCCCCGGCCTCACAGATGTTGGCCGCAACCACCTTCACTCGGTAAAAATAATACCGTACGCAAGGGGTTAACAGGTGAAAACAGAAAGGGAAATGGTGGACAAATCATTTTATTCAACATATTGAATGTACGGGGGGAAACGAGGTTTCATCGGTAGACCTCTGGGGTAGAATGTCATATCTGGATGCAACTATTTTTCATTAAATATAACCAATAATGTAATCTTATCTAAATCAGGCATTTTTGGTATACGATGACTTCTTCAGTCATGTCAGTCTGATCTTGTAAACTCCACAATTTGTGACCAACACAGTCATTGTACATGCGTAGTGGCAACAATAGGATCCTTCTAATTCTATTTTCTGAAGGGGAGGATTTTTTTAGAAGGGAAATCAAGTCCGAAAACCATCATAAAAGTGGATTTTAACGATAGTTTTCGCTTTCTGTACCACCAAAAATCGATAGAATGATTTTTTAACTGGTTAGTGGTTGCAAAAAAAATCCAAAAAATCCCTTAAATTAAGTGGCGGCCGGATACGACATTCTTTCCTAACTCTGACGTAGTGTATTTGATATACGAAGGAAGAAGTTCATAGAGCTAGAGACGATGTAGCGTTGGCCGTTGTATGAGGAGGTTCGATGAGACTTGCACACGGCCACACCTCCATCGTAGTGCCAGTTTACGGACACTTCGGATTTATTTCAACAATATGAAAAATTAAATGTTTAAACCAGCGTTAACACAAAAAACACACACACACTGTCACTGACTCACGTTTTTATGTGATTTGATGGAAAGCGTTAAGCTTGAAGGAGGAGAACCAAGTGTACGTTATTTGACAGTTTCTCTGTAACGTCAGACCTTTCAGTTTTACTTCTCTGGTCTGCTAGCTCATCAACGTACAACAACAAATAGCTTCTCATGAACGCAACGATATCTGGCTTCTTGATCTCTATACAAGTACAACGCGATCGATGATGACAGACATGTATACAGCCTAAATCAGTGGTGTACACAGCTCCAGATCGTTTATATTTTAGCCCGCCGGGTACCACGCATAAAATATCAATCAAGACGTAGACGAGGATGGATAAGGGCGTGGAAATTTGTGGAGGATCAAATGTTGCAAGGGGACGGGGGTAGGCGGTGGGTGGGATTGGCGTGAAAAATTCAATCCAAAATCAGTCAAACTGGGGGAACTGTAGTCCGAATGCTTCTTCCGTTCACAGTCTCCTATTTTTTTAAATAATTTGTCACAGCGACAAATTACATAATTATTCTAAAAATAGGAGACTGTGAACGGAAGAAGCATTCGGACTAGGGTAACTGTTATTATTAATAAATTAAGGACCAACGCACACCCAAATTAACGATGTTTGGTATTCATGGTTGCCATGGCTACCGTTCATACTTGTAAGACCACAGAGAATGGTAAGACATGCATTTGTGTTTGGATTTCTTGTTAACTTCCAAACGCAGAACTGGACAAAATTGAGTCAAATGACCAAATGACTATGCTGGACTTCCAATGCGATGGTGCATCTGCCAATATTCTGATTTGTTGGCATTTTCATGATTTTTTAAAAAGGTTTTTGGACAGTTTTTGCTCAATATACAAATTTACTGTTATTGCCTGAAAATTTCCCCAAAATTGGCCCGTGTGACAAGGCCTTTAGACCAATAACGTAATCTTATAACGCAGTATTTGTTTCGTTTCATTACAGAGGGGCTCCCAGCAATTATCCATAATTGACCTTCCCCTGACTCTATGGTTATGTCATAAGAAAAATAAACAAGGTACATTTTATTATCACAAGCCAATGTAAAATATTGTAAAAATCCGACACACAACGTATCCAATATGAAATCCCGGAGGGTAGGATAAAGGAATCGGATAAAAGGATTGGATAAAGGGATCGGATAAAGGAATCGGATAAAAGGATCGGATAAAGGGATCGGATAAAGGGATCGGATAAAGGAATCGGATAAAAGGATCGGATAAAGGAATCGGATAAAAGGATCGGATAAAGACGGGGGACCGAAAATTGCCCACGTTCGTCCTGGGGAAAAATACGCCCGGTCAGCATTTTTTTTTCCCAAGACGAACGTGGGCAATTTCTATGAAAACTTATTGTCTTTATTAAAAACTTGTTGTCTTTTAACAAAAAGTTTTTAAAAACACATTTTTTCAAAAATTGCCCTGGGAAAAAAAATACGCGACCGGTCAGTCTGACTTGTTAGCTGCAGTCACT
The DNA here is from genome assembly GCA_029582265.1 of Zoroaster sp. YZ-2022. Classification (NCBI taxonomy): domain Eukaryota; kingdom Metazoa; phylum Echinodermata; class Asteroidea; order Forcipulatida; family Zoroasteridae; genus Zoroaster; species Zoroaster sp. YZ-2022. Next base: position 2,701,449 of record CM055819.1, read on the forward strand.
GATCTCATATTATACTAGCTGCAGTCAACGGCGGATCCAGGGGGGGGCCAACGGGGGCCATGGCCCCCCCCAAAAAAAACCGAAGCTGTACGCCCCCAAAAAAAAAAAAAAAAAAAAGAAAAGAAAGAAAGAAAGAAAAGAAGAAAAAAAGGGGAAAAGAGACAAAACAAAACCCCACAACTTTACGCCCCTCCTTGTGCAGCTAAGTCTTGCTTATACGTTCAGCTTTTGTTAAAGTATGCAAATTACAACACACTGATTGGCTACATGAATGTGTTCATAATCCTACTCACGATCCAACATTGCCACAAAATTTGCAATGGTAGTTTGTGCAGTTAAGCCAAGCTGCATTAGACGAGGCGTACACGGTGATTGTATGCATGGCTTATGCACACGCGACTGGTTGTGTGGGGTTTCCTGGATATTAGGTGAGCCATGCAACGTCCGCAATGTAGGCCTACGTTTAGACTTGGTGCGAACATCGCGTGCATAAAACGCATTTCAATCTTGTGAGTACGAGCAGGAGCAGTGACTTGAAAGATTCGTCTTCCATCGTCATATGAGCAGTAAGTATCAACGTAAAATACAGTGGGCTGTTTTTGCAGCACTGTGTAGATTACACAATAATGTATGTACATACCATAACACTCTGGGGACTCCATGCGGGCACCAGCCTAACCCAGATGAGTGGCCATATCTTAAAACATGTCAATGATTGTTTTCTGAAAATCTACCCTTTTGTAGAAAGGATCAATTTTGATCAATAATAACTGCCGTTAATTCCAGAGTTCTGTGTCATCAATGGATTATTTCAGGCAGCTTTATTTAAACATTAATTTGCATTAATAACTTTTACAACTTGCACACTCCAAGGTGGAGCGTACCCTGACTGCTTTGCGTTCAACCATGAGAGGATCGCCTGGAGTCTCTCATCCTCCTTCAAGCTCATCGTGACCGTCTCCCAACCACCACTCGGGTTATTGAGTACTTCGCCACAAGCGGTGTCCATCGATTGAACTTTAGTTTCTTGCTTTAACTGATTGTTGTTGTTTCCTCCAATCGCCACATTTTGCCATACAGGTATTTCAACGACCATTATAGGGCTCATATACAGTGGAAAAAGCTAATCTATTTATGAATAATATTTGTCCGCTCAGAGCAACCAGAAGCTAAGCATTTCCGGAAACCCTGCATTAGTCAAGTGGTTAGACCGCAGGACCTAGCCTACAATCACAAGGTTGCGGGTTCAAATCCAAAGCTTATCACTGAAATTTCATACTAAATCAAGTATTGTCGTCTAGACCCACAAAACAAACAAACCCCACCAGAAACGTTTTGCGCTCGCAAATACGCCCCTCCACTGAGCATTTGGCCCCCCCTAAACTTTGGGCCTAGATCCGCCGTTGGCTGCAGTGTAGACTTGGTGCCAAGTCTGTGATCGTGGTTTTTGTCTGCCTGAAGCCGACCAATACGGCCGGCTCTGCATGCAGTATCGCATTAAATAGCGCCCTCTTGTGTATTAACCTCGACATTAACCTTCGATTACATGTACAGACTTGGGAATGTTGTTCGTCGGTTTGTACACACCCTATTGCGAATAATATATTCATATCGGATATTATATATATGAATATTATATGAATATTCAAATATGAATATGAATATTCAAACTAAACCTTCTAAATGCAGTTGGAGGAGATGTACTCAACGATTCCATTTAAACGTTTTTTGTAGAGAAGGAATTATGTATTTTATTTTGTGCTTTTTTACAACTCTAAGATCTCATTAAATTTACCTATCATTTCAAATACTATTTACGTACCAAGCACTATACAAATTTAATATCGAATGAATATTACAGAAAGAATTTTAAGCGAGTGTTGTTAGTAATAGCATGGAGGAAGGAACATGGTAATAGACGCGGCCTACAAGGTTTTTGTGGCCTCCTGTTTGGCCATCTCTCTAGCATCCGTATTATTATGTAAATTTTAGCTATGAAGACATGAATATCCCACAAACACAAGAGATCGCGAGTTAGGGCTGTGATAGCCGTACAGTAGGGGTAAACGGCGTTTTGCGTCGCTGATGCAGACAAAAATAACCGCGATCTCAGACTGAAATCAAGTCTAGCTGCAGTGCAGTCTACAGTGCTAGTGGGTTAACGCACTTTCCAAGATCTATATGCCTTCCCGTCATGCATTTTCGTTTTGCCAAAGACCGCCATTTTCAATCAACTTGTCATCGCAAAATGAGTTCGATAAATAAAGCACCAATAATATCTTCAGACGATGCCTCAGCACTTAAAGATTTTCTTATGAATACCGAAAAAAACCGGTTGGCGTCTTTTTCGGACTGGCCATTTGATGAGGATTGCAACTGCGTACCAAGCAAGGTTGATGGTTTTCAGTGTTTTTAACGTCGTTCACCATGTTCACGTCATGACATGAATTTGGTGGTAATGCAGCATAGGCATAGCCATAGTCATAAACAGTCATGTACTATTATTGGGCGCTAGTAGAGGATTACCTTTTTGGGTGTAAACAGAAAGGTCTTTTTACTTAAAAAAACAAAATCAATGTAATATAATAGTAATACTCAAACATTGAGGGCTGAGAGAAAATTGGGTGCTGTACATATTGCCGAAATGCCGAAAATGAATAACAGTTACAGCGTATCGTCCATGTACGTAATTCGCCGCACTCGTGAAATGACGCACCTACTTTTGGCTTAGCATTTCTCGGAAAACTTACGAAATTATGGCGTATTACTGGTTGCATAAACTTATCTAAGTCGTGCTTGTTACAGAAATAAAAATTATATAGTGAAATTGTATGATTTACTGGAAAGTTAGTGCTTGTGAAAGTGGAAAAAGTTGTTTTACTTTAACCACTGATTTTACTAGATACAAATAGTAAGAGATTTACATGACCTCAATTTTTTTTCACGAACATCTGTGATTTTATCGTTCTATGCCGTCAACAAGCTGTTGTCTGTGGAAACCAAAATATATGAATGCTTTGCATTTGCAATGATTTTTTAAAGAAATACTGATCCTCAAAATGGACACATTCCTTATAGAAGAAGCGAACGAAGACTACTTAATTCATTGGTGTTTATTTCGACGGGAGTGGAAAATTATTGAGAAAATGAAACATTAACCCTCCTATGCCCAGGCTGAAATTTGGCCCAGTAAGCACCGCACCCACAGACAGTCACTTGAGTATTTTTGGTTGCATTGCCAATTGTTCACACATGTGTATAAGAGTGCTGGAGATAGTGGCAAAGTCAAACACACTTGTGTATGTCTTACAAGTTATATGCAGAGTCACACAGAGCTGTGTATGTACTGCATAAGTTAGTCGAGTGGTTTTGGTTTGACCTCCTACCATAGCCACATGTCCTTGCATTTATTTGAGTGCACTGCACAAAGTCAATGGGTTGGGAGTTACATACAAATTTTGAGTGTCTTTGATTGTTAAACCTATAGGAGGGTTAATATCATGGTTATGAAAAGAAATCTTTTATTTGACAAAATGTTAACAGCATTTTTACACATTTCAAAGTTTTAAAGTACTTTTTGCAAAAAATTTAACAACCTTCCATTTTATTGGTCTTTCAAGAATATTGATTAAAAGTTTTGAGAGCTTCTCCAAATTATACCATTTTATTTTAAAAATCGAAAACAAAATTTTTATTTTCAAGATTAAAAACAATTTTACAACCATCTGGAATAAGATGAAACATGATTCAACTGTTTTTCTTCTTGGGTACATTTTCTGTACCCCCATAAACTTTAACAGTTTGGGGGTGAGTCATTATACCAACATCAAGTTTCTGATGACTACAATTTTGTGCGTCTCAAAAAACGGCGCTCAAGACGTCCACGCGTATGATCATGCATTGAAATTCCGCATTTTACAAGAGAATCCTTCACTGAAACAAACTGAAACACCAAACTGCTAATTTCATTTGTAAGTTACTGTCCAGTTGATTATATAACCTTAGGTGCGTCATTTAGGGTAAATTGAGGATACATTATTAAACAACCTTGGTTGGACACCTAACGTAACGTAAATATGCACTTCTTTTACATTCAAAGTACTGCTGACCCTGATGAGTACTGAAAAATTGCAGAGAAAATAAACAAGTGCTGAATTTGATCAAGTGCTTGATCAAAATCTAAAAATAAATCACTTCAAAACAAGCAGAGTTTGGGGGTTTTGTCCGATGGCACAACAACGGACAAAGGGTAGAATGTCGTATCCGACCGCCACTTTTCTCATTCAATATAACCAATAATGTAATCTTACTTACCCAGTAAGGTGGTGAACATATGGATGATGATGGACATATACTTCAAATTATTCCTGGATATTTATTTAATGAAAAATCTGGCATTTTTGGTATACGATGACTTCCTCAGTCATGCCAGTCAGATCTTGTCAACTCACCATTAGTGACCGACACTGTCATTGTACATGTGCAGTGGCAACTATAATAGGATCTTTCTGTTTTCTGAAGGGGAGGATTTTTTTAGAAGGGAAATAAAGTCCGAAAACCATAAGAGTGGATTTTTATAGATAGTTTTTGCTTTCTGTACCCCAAAAAATCGATAGAATCATTTTTTAACTGGTTATTGGTTGCAAAAAATTCCCCAAAAACCCTTAAAAAGTGGCGGTCAGATATGACATTCTTTCCCGGACGAACATTACAACAAAACGACATCACAGTGATGTCTGTAAAAAAAAAATGCGTGGTATATTTACCGCATGCCTAGCTACTACTTCAACAGCCTGTTGATCGCACAGAGTTCAGGTTTCTGCAGCCCCACTACCTGTCATTTGTTCTTCTACTGCCGACTGCTAGATAATAATAAATTCATTTGATAATCTGGTGATGAGCAATGTTGTACATGTTGTAATTTTTGCTTTTATAGATGGCAGCAGCAGGTTTTTATCACAGCCCAACTGCTCAGGAGCCAGACCTTGTACGTTGCTTCATGTGTAACAAGGAACTGGATGGATGGGAGCCAACCGACGACCCAATGTGAGTACATTTATTTATTATCTCAGGCAATTTAAAAAAAATAAAATAAACCACAGACTTAACCCTATCCCCTTCAATAACTGGCTAGACACTCTACCCATTGCAACAACATCTATCAGGTGTCCAAGTGTGAAAGCCTGCTGAGTGCAACAAGATCCATCAGCAAGAACAAAAGATCTTTTGTTTTCAGCTCCCTTCAACGAGATCCAACAGAGTTTAAAATTTGTTGTACTAAAGCGTAGTTTGATAAGAAAACCAGACAAATAATCATTTGGATTGCCCAAAGTCGAACCAAACCACTACCTAAGAAGATGTTAGAGTATTGCCCCTGGAAATTCCGTCAAATTTCAGTTTGTCTGACGAATTGGATGTTGTAACATCAACTCAACCCCAAGACATTAAAATCCACTTATTTCTGGTTGTTCTGTTCCCTCATTCAGGAAGGAGCATAAGTCCCATGCTCCCAAGTGTGCCTTTATCAACATGAAGAAAGATGAGAAGGATTTGACGATGGCTGAATTCTTCAAGATAGAATCCGCCCGACAGCAAAACAGAATAGTGAGTGGAAATCACACATTCTCGGAAGGGTCCTAGTGTTTCCTGTTTTGGTTAGGTCCAACCATTTAGAGGAGGGTGGTGGGGGACAGACCATTGACAGATAGAGGGGGTGTTCAAAGGTACCAATTTGAGGGGAGGGAGGCTGGGTGTCTTGAAAAATATTACTCTCTCTACCACCTTGAAAATGTTAATAACTTTGGACAGCCACCTTAGCAGATTTATGTCCGTATTTCTTGACTTTTTAAAAATAAATTTGTAAGAAATCTTCTGAGCAAGACTTGTCCGAATTATTTCTGTGAGACTGAGAAAACAATTTTCCCCCATTATCATTTCTTTTTACAGAAAAATCGTGTGGAGAGTCTGAAGAAGGAATTCACATACGAAGCACAGAAAACAAGAGAACAGATGGAAGAACTGGCATGTTAATTAATATTCAGCATAAGTTCAAAAGTCAGGGATACAGATGTCAGCCAAACAAATGAGTAATTGTGTAATAGGGGGAAGGGATATAGTTCAGTCTAGGGTTAATAGTAACTGGAAAGGAACAGCAAACATGGATCTAATTTGTGATCATTAACCCTCCTACTTTTGGTACCTTTTTCAGACAAGTTGATGCACCATTTGAAACCATTCGCTTTTGTGGTTTTTGAATGGTGAAATAACTGTGCACAGTATAGATTCCCCCAAATGGTTTTGAATGGTAGGTCAGCTAATACAAAACCTTCTTTGTATCTTTCCAAATGGTAGTACAGCTAATACAAAACCTTGTTTGGATACTTCTAAGTGGTGAATCAATGGACCCTCTATGCATTTGAATGGAATTGAATGGTAGTAAAGCTTGCTACCAACACTGTTCAAATGGTATCACCATGTGTGTACAAAACCAATGGGCATTTTGGTAAGTGGAAATTTTGAATGGTTTCAAATGGTCAAACAGTAGGAGGGTTAATAAATAAATAAAAAATTTAAAAAAAGAGTGTATAGTGGCTTTATAGTGCTAACTAGGTTGTATTTTGTTTGCAAGATTTGTTTATTTATTTGTTTTTTGGGGGGTGCACAAGTTATATTGGATGGTTTTCTTTGTAGCTCCTTGTACAATAGTAGCCCTCTAATGCTTCAAATGCACAACACTGTCACTGCATTTATTTTATATTCAGTGCATCTACTAAAATCTACTATTCTTGGAGTCCGAGTGCATTAAAACTCAAATATAGCAGAATTAGGACAGAAATAGCCAAACAACCCTCATGACAACTGCTTTTTTGCATTTGGAATTGATATAATAATTTGGTTCGTTTCTCATTCATGCGAGAGCAGCTCTAAAATATTTTTTAGGAGTTTTGATAACGTCAGCAATAATACACTATGGAAGTCCAAGGTGAACTTTTTATTATTTGTGGAAAATTACTCTATCAGGTTTATAAATACCGGAATAATAACCCCCTTGTATCTTAGCTCTTTTTTGCTACAGAGTAGCTTTTATATATCCCTGTGTAAGAATTTCATTAAAAATGTATATATTTTTAACACAATGTAATCCTAGAACGTTTCTATTAATAAACTGCATACATCTACAATGAACCTATGTCCTGTATGTTTTTTCTCTATCTTATTATGATTCTATTTATATGCTTTTAAGAATTAAATAAATGAGTCCATAGCCACATATTATGTTTTACTCCAAAGAATATAAAACGAGGGCAGTTTCATTAAATGTTGTGGAATAATAATGTCTTCAGATAATTGGTAACTGGGGGGGGGGGGGGGGTGAAAATTATTAACAGTAGAATGACCAAAATTTACAAACAAATTCCACTTTGGTTACATATTAAAAAATTGATTTACAGAACTTTGGACGGATAAATCAGTAGATTAATCTATGAAAATTCAACAAGTTGTACCTGTAAAGATAAGAGCACTTTATTTATAAACCATATACATTAAACAATTATACTCATTAGAATAAAATAAATTACCAGGCACATTCAGGTCAGTAACAACAGTTTAAAACATTTACATTAAGGCTTCTTTCACCATATTTCATTGTACAAAAAGTTGTACTTTGTGTGCCCGGAAGAAGGTCGTAGAGCCTTATGACCCTCTTCCGGACACACAAAGTACAACATTTTGTCCCAGCAGAAGGTCGTAAGCAATAAAATGGCTCCTTTGAAAAAAGTAGGGCATAACTGTTATATACTTGTTGCTAGAATTACTCCCAAGACTTTCCTTACAATGATATTTCAATGGCAAAAAAACGACAAAACTTTCACACTCTGTTTTCTTGAAACACAATTTTGCACATTAATTGCTTACGACCTTTTGACGGTCACATTTTCGTTACGTCTTTCCGGGCACACAACGATTTATTGAAATGTTTATACAGGATTTAGGCAAATTTTTCATACCCCGTCCAATTTTTTATACAAAATGTGTGATCTTCTTTTACCGCCCTTGCAATTATGTACTATCAACTTCTCCCTGACCGAGCCTCATCAATCTTCCGTCTAACACCAGAACAGGTGAGTGTCAGCTCTGCATGCTGTCGCTTCAGTCTCTCCAGCTTTGCCCTCAGCTGGTCCCCTTCATCCTTGCGGCCCTCGAAGTCCCGCAGCAGCGGGGTGTTTCCGAGCAGCCCTGATTTCTGGCGGAGCTTTTGATTGTCGATGCGCAGGCTGTCTCGTGCCTTCTTTGTCCTGGAGAGAACGTCTCTCTTCTGTTGGACAAGAATTTCGGGTGAAGAACATTTTTATATTAGACAAACATCTTGGGAGAATAAGGTTAAGGAATATTTATTTTTGAGATATGTTTAAAAAACAGCATTGCGGCTTTCCTCCTGTTTTGGTGTGCTCTGAAAAACTAGAGAGTTGAGGATATATTTTTTTTTAAATGTTGGTTTGTAAAAGAACATGGATGGCATTTGACTCCACTTTTGAGTTACCATAAAAATAGCCGTATAAGTACAAGTATGGCTCCTCGACTACCAATAAAAAATCACCATGATTAAAAAAAACGCAATTTGAAAAGCACTAGTCTATTTTAGACATAAACCTCACTTTGATTTTCATAGACTTGTATTAGAAAAGTCAAGATGGCCACTAACCTAAAGATCCAGAGGGTACAGACATGCTAATCGAAAATTTACTCACCTGAGCAACAAGCGACTCTACCTCCTTAAGTTTGCCCTTCTGCACCTGGTTCTCTGCCTGCACAAATTGTAGCTTCTCCTTGACGTGGGTCAGCACCTGCACGGTGCTCGTGATCTTCTTGCGTAATTTCAACAGCTCCTGGTGATAAAAGTGACACAACCACAGGCATAAATAACAGAGAGATGGATGGCAACGGACAAGGTTGGGTGTTAACGAGTCTAGCTGGTAGAAAAAAAAATCACTGAAGATGGTGTGCAATTCTACTATTAACAGGAGTTTACTTTTTCATTACAATCTTTCTAGGTGCCTTTTATTGCTTCTTTGCTCGTTTTTGTGGTAGTGAATAAATATTTCTTTATTTCAGGGATTGTCACTTGCCTCGTTTCTCTCCTCGATCTTCTCGTTATATGTCTGGTTCTCAATCTTGAGCTGCTCAAAGTCGATGAGGTGTAGGCCCTCGGCCAGCTCCTCCTTGGCCTTCAGCTGCTGCTCTCGTTTGCGCAGACGATTTCGCAGCTTGATGTTCTCCAGCCTGACCTGCTTTACCTCTTCCTCCTTCTTGGCCTCGTTTAAGAGGTACTGCTCAATTTCCTGTGAGGTTTACCATAATGGTTTATATTGAAGTTTACTTTCAGGTTTATCATTGAGGTTTACACTGGAGTTTTCATTGAGTTTACTTAAGGTTTACACTGAAGTTTGCATTGAGGTTTTCATTGAGGTTTACATGTACATTCAAGTTTTTCTTTGTTGTTTACACAAAGTTGTTTTGGAGGTTAATATTAAGGGAATAAAAGTTTTTAGGCTTTGCATGGTTGAGTATTTTATCAGTTTAGATTGTGGTAACACCATGTGGGTTATCTCAACAAGTGAGAAGACCAACACTGATGTGCTTACATAAGCGTATTTCACAGGTAAGCAAGGAATTTCTGCTTGAGTGCAAGTGTACTCTATGTACATGTACATGGCTAGCGCACAAATGCTGCACTAACAGTGCAAGCCAAAAATGGGAATTGTAATCGCAGGATTCCATGTATAGCAGTGCCATGAAATTTGGTTCTAGATTGGCAAAAACAAATCCATGTAAACACAACACACCTTGGGAGTAATTGCCTTCCCTGTGCGGCTATTGATGGCGATTTCTGCTGACTGCTGCTTGAGTTGGGTGAACTGGTTGGTCTCTTTGTCGACAGCATCCAGCTTGTCCTGTCGACGTTCTTTCAGTTCCTCCAGTTGTAGGCCAACATTCTCTTGTTCTTCCTCCTCTTGCTTGCGAAGCTCCTCTAAGTTGGCTGGTGAAAAAAATAAAATAATTATGGCAGATTAAAGGTACACCATTGTTTATAAGCGCTGAAAGGGTCATTGTCATCCGATGGTACGCCCCAGTGGTACCCAGAGCATTGCTACTGCCTATAATATAAGAAACTTTAAACTAACCCTCCAATAGTTAAAATATAAACATCCTAGCGGGTTAATAAGTCCTGCGGGATGCTGCTTTGCAGGATAAGCGTGTCCGGTTGACGAGCTTATGTATGCCATAAGTGTTCGTCACCGTATGTGGGCGTTACCCCAACATGCCATTTAAAAAAGTGCCTATATCTGCCTATAAGCAGATTACAAAATAATTGAAATATAATTGATTTGATTTTTGCCCTATGAATCACTGTTTTCAGTGCTTTCTGAGAGTCTGCAGAAAAAAACTCCACAGACATCTCGGTCAGGATTCAAACCCATGACTTCCTACTTACTAGTGCATATGTCTTAACCCTGATGATGGGCTGGTTAGAATCCTATATAGCAGTGGATGAATTGAATTGAATTATAATCTAAAAACATACTTGTAATGAAGTCAGTGATGGTACCAGACACCCTGAGTTATTATTTTGTCAGATTCATTTTCGAGAAAACATGAAATGTATTAAAAATTTGAAATAAAACACAGCCTTGATCTATTTTCAGAATGCATACAAATAAATCTGAGAAAGTGGCAGTGAAACAATCACTGAAGATGGAATGCGAGTCTGGAACAGCCTAGGATTTAAAAAAAAATCACTGAATTCAGTTGTTTCACTAAAAAGACTCATCCTTAATAAAGGGAATTTACACAGTATTTCTAAAGATACAGTATCCTAATTGAAAACTCACACATGTATTTGAGGTAACGTTGTTCCTGGTCTGTCACATTCTTATCCATGTCTTGCCTTTGATCGTCTGTCTTCTTTTTCCTGAAGTACTCGGCCAGTTTGTGTTGCAGCTGAACGTTCTGGTTTTGTAGCTGTTCCCTGTCTGTCATGCACAACTAGAGCGCAAACACATTGTTAAGAATCATTTCATTAGAAAAACTGAAAGAACTTCAAGGGTTTACGCAACCAATTAGAAAGCTTGGGACTTGCATTTAACATGTGTTGTAACGACTCAAAATCTTAATAACAAAGTCAATTTCTGCCTCAAGAATCGCTTTTGAACATTAACATCAAGGAATTTAGGTTAAATTACACACAACGGTATGCCAGATTTGGAACCGGAAGTAGTGAAACGAACGTGCGTACTACCAATGCGCACACGTATTACGTATCGACTTATGAACAGGATACTGGTATTCCAATGTATATGTTTTCATGTGACACCCCTTTATTTCCCCACCCTGGATCTGCCCCTAATGGGCATAATGAATCAAAATCACCTGGTACATCTCAAGGAGTTCCTCCCTGGTCATCCAGGGTCCATCCTCATCGAATTCCTCTTCCTCTTGTGGGGATTCTAAAAAGAGAAAAGGAGCCAAAAATGCCAAACATTCAATGGTTGTTATACTGTCGAGTATTACTGCATTACAATAACGTATTTCTAGTGTTCATGACTTGTGACGCGTATTGAACTTGAATTAGCTTTGTTACTTCCCAGTTTTCATTTATCTCTCAACTTAATTGTGACACAAGGTGATTGAAATGCAGTATATAGACCACTGGCAAGTTTCATAGAGCTTCCAAGCAAGCACACAAAGATTCCGAGTAGAGAAAATTTATACAAAAATCTGTTGCCAGCCAAATTGTCATTAAATGTATATTGCTGGTTCTCAGCTTAATTTTGCTTTAAGGACTTTTAAACCATTTTTCTCTTTTTTTAAAGAAAATTTTTATTTTTACCAACAATTTTAACTTTGCATGTTTTTGTTTTTCTCAACATCTTACAGCACTCACCCATTCGTTCAGGTGTCTCTGCCATCAGCTGCTCTGGCTCTCCTACCGGACTCCCCTCTCTAGACAATGGTTCAGTCACAGCCACTACAGGAGTCTCTGGCCTCTCGCCCTCTGCGAACGTATCACTCTGTGGCAGAGGGGAGGCAGGTTTCTCTTGGTCCCCTTCCTCCCCAGGGGATGGTTCTCCTACCTCAGTGGCCTCCCCTCCTTCTTGTTCTTCTTCTGTGTCTGCTGCCGGGGTGGTCATCTCAGCGTCCCCCTCTGGTTTCTCTTGACCATCTGTTTCATCACCTGCTGCTGTTTCCCCTAATTAAAGAGCCAACATTCCAATTAAAAATGTAACAAATGGTCAAAATGTCATTGAATATTCATGCATCAAAGCATTACAGTGATAAGGCCCTTTTTTATAAACTTGGATTACAGACCCGCCACCCAAAAATCTCTGATTTTGGATTTTCTTTTTTAATCGCCACCGCAAAAAACAGAAATCATTGGTGCCAGATTGCATATGGTGAATCCATGTACAGACTATGAAATTTTTTTTTTACGATTGAGGGCGGCCTCCTACAGGAGAGTGCCTCAATATGTTTTTTCCTGTTACCCACCAAACAACAAATTCCATAATCCAAGTATCCAAGTAGCTAAATACATCAACCAAAACGTATGGTAAATTTACATGCATGGCGAAAAAAGGGGGGGGGGGCACGAATAAAATATTCTAAACGTCACACTGACCTTCAGTGGTATCAGTAGCATCTTGAGCTATCTCCCCATCTCCTGTGCCTTCATTATCTACATCATCAACTCCCTGCTCTTCTTGGCCTCCCCCCTCTGCATCAGTCTTCTCTCCCTCCTCATCTCCCTTCTCTTCATCACCCGCCCCATCAACTGGCTTCTCGACCTCGGGGGCCTCCTCCCCTTCCCCAGCAGGGGCACTCTGCTCCCCCACACCCGAGGCAGCATCTCCCTCAGGGGGTGCATCTGTCGTTGTTGCTTCTTGGCTTTCAGCAGGTGTTTCCTCTGTTGGAGCTGATGCTTCTGTTTGGTAAGTTAAAGAGTTTGAAATTACATCATCAACTTACCATCAGTGAAAAGACGGTTTGCATAAAACCGAGTGTAGAAAATTCCACTAAGTTTAAATTCCTTCTGGCTAAGACCTGAAAGAGCACATAGACTGTACCTTGTGCATTGTTCCTAGTCTTACCTGTAGCCTCGTCTCCAGCCGTTTGTTCTACCTCTGCAGCCCCATCTGTAGCCCCATCTGTAGCTGCAGATGTTTCTTCTGCCGCAAGTGGTGTAGCCTCTGTTTCAGGAACTTCTACCAGAAGTTCTGGTGCTGTTGTCTGAACAATTTTAACAAATACATAGTCTATGTCAAGATTATGACACTTTGACAGGTCTTATAATATTATTATTAATAATAGGCCTATAGCCTAGGCTATATTAATATTAATATTAATAAAAGAAAAAGGAAAGATTTTACTTATCTTCAAAATCACTGACTTTGTTTTGGGTCACACCATAAGCATCGCATCAGATTAAAAAAAAAAAAAAAATTAAACATGATTAAATGTTTTATACCCGTAGGCCCCTATGTGTCAATGACAAATGTCATGACATAAACAACTCAGCCGTGCTGCCGTGCAGACTCAACTGAGTGATGTTGTAACGAACGACACGGCGGGGCAGCTTTACTCGTTACGCATACGGTGGTGACGCACACAGTTAATTGTGTTTGAGCCCTTAAAACTACACTACTGTATTTTTCAAATTTGTTATACTTCACCCTTGAACAAAATCTTACAAAATAGTCCTTATTTGCAATTGTTTATTGATTTTATTTACCTCTTCATCGGCCTCCATGTTGTTAAATGTTGTCGTCTCCTTGGAGTTTTTTGAAGTCTGACATCCAGTCTTATACATTGTATCTTTCAACACTTCAAATCATAATGTAGCACCCATCTATTATTTGTGTAACCTCGTATTCAAAAACAACCGATACCATTGATCAGATACAAATATACTCTGGGATAAAGATTGATAACCTGCCCGCGAAAATTTGAGAGGAATTATTTGGCGCAAATCATTTGACCGACGTTGTCTGCTTTTCGAAGACGTGGTGCTACAGTTTTGACAGATTTATTTCGCGAAACATTATAAATTTCACCAAAATGAATGGAATTGTAAGAAGGCAATCAGTCGACAATCATTCGTGCACAAAAACGGGTCAAATACAGGTAGGCCCCCTAATTTTTTGCTATTTGAACATGTTTTTTGTGGTGACGACGTGCCAAAATAATGCCAGCTGAGCTGCTGACCGGCTGAGTGAGTGATTGTGCATGTGGCGGGTGGGTGAGTCCATGGAGGTAGAATTAGACCTCCATGGTGAGTCCAAAATAAGCTGAAACTTGTACGTTGTATTCTTTTTTATGTTATTGTTGGCATAAAGCATGACCAAAATAACATTTTTATACTAAACGTTGGGCCCTATTGCATTGGTTTCTTACAAAGCAATTCAATGAAATTTTAGAATGGGCCCAGCCTGGCCTTCATACCTCCATGGTTCAACATGTTCAAATACTAAATAGCCTAAGTCTAACAATTTGTTTTCTTTTCATCTTCTTGCAGGTTATTTTTGGTCCAATGTTCTCAGGGAAAACGTAAGTATTTTTTGTAATAGGCCTAGGCCTACTAATATTATTAATAATAGCCTATAGTCTGTAAGGCCATCCATGAGAATGAAAGTCATAGATTTGCGTCCACCGCCCGCATGTCCCGAAAGCTACCGCCTAAATTTTTCATTATTTGCCAAAAAAATCATTATTTGCACAAAAAAGGTAGGGCCTATTTCCACCAAACAAATTTAGTTCCAAATCATCCACATCAGTAAAACGAAGTTTTTACCAAATTTCCATCAGTAGGCCTATGTGTGCTATAATTAGGCAGTTTCATGAAAATTTGAAGTTGCTTCAATGCTTTTAAATATCATATCACTGGATAGAACAAAAAATTTGAAAGAAAATGAGGGGTCAACATGGTCAATGGTCATGATAGGTTAACCCTATGCAAAGTTACGAATTTTTGTTGATTTAAATATTTGGTAATTTTTAAGATCCAGTTTCATTTGAAAAGTTGTGACCGAATTGCCTGCAATGTATCCTTGTAGTACTAACAAAGTCTATTTTGCGCAAGTTGCACTGTTTTTGTGCCAACGTTACAGTTGGCATGGACTGATCAATTAAGATAACCATGATGTGTAGTATCCATTTATCGACACTAGAAGTGACTACATCCGTAGACTACCCTTTATATTAGAATTTTACCATGAAAGTTCGGCGGGTCACAACTTCGACAGAAAAAAAGGATATGAAAAATAGCGCCACCATCGGCGGTTTGCGTGAATCTGCCTACTATAATCATTAGCACATGTTCTCTTACAGTCCCAGTCCCGCGTACGTCGTTCACAAAAAAGGTCGCATCGCAGTAAAACTGTATGGTAAACTCCGTCCGATCCACACCTGCAACTGTACCGCCTTCACATGCACACCACGTTCGCTGTTGAGCCTAGTAGTATGCCTGTGTGTGCGGCCCGCACGTAACGATGCACGTACGTACACAGATTAGAAGAAACATCTTGTGATTGCGCTGTTATTAATTAATGATCAATGGAAATAATGAATAATGAATAATGAAAAAAAGCCTCATGTGTTTTCGAAATTTCCAGGACGCAAATCTATGACTTTCATTCTCTTGGCCTAAAGTAATTTCAACAAGTTGGTTTCTAATGACTGTTATTTAAAGATCTGGAATTTGCCTATGTAAGTCCGAGACTGACTAAACATACAATGTATCTCTAGTATTTAGTAGTACGTATACAGTCAGAACTATATGTTGCCTACATGTAGGGCCTATGTACAACTTAAATTTTTACCCAAGTACTTAAACAAATTATCCTATTATTATTCATATACCTTTGTTCCATTCCCTTTTTCTCCTTTCCCTTTTTCTCCTTTCCCTTTTTCTCCTTTCCCTTTTTCTCCTTTCCGCATCCCCTCCCTCCACTGTCAACAACATATTTTTAGCTTTTTGCTTAATAATTTTATAAAAAATATGCTTGAAATGAAAGTGACCAGTTGTGTACAAGTTTGCTAATTTATTTGTATTCTGTCGTGTACATTTTAACATGTTTTTCTCTTCTAATGTTTCTTCTAATACTTCAAATGTAATTTGGATACAGTCTTGTACAGTGTAATTTCATAATTTTCTTATTTTTGAAAATTCTAGTTTTATTTTTATGCCTGAGTGGGGTGTTTGCATAGCATAGTCCTACTGTATATTCACTTTTAGGATGCATTTGGATTTTATTGTTCAGATTTCACATTTTTGCTTTTCTACTTCTTAATC
The DNA here is from genome assembly GCA_029582265.1 of Zoroaster sp. YZ-2022. NCBI lineage: Eukaryota > Metazoa > Echinodermata > Asteroidea > Forcipulatida > Zoroasteridae > Zoroaster > Zoroaster sp. YZ-2022. Next base: position 2,717,797 of record CM055819.1, read on the forward strand.
TTATCAAGTTTCAGGTAAGGTTGGAGTTGGGGATATTTAGTTGTTTTTGGTGATATTGTGTCTTTGACTTTTAATTATATAGAGCTATTGGATAAAGACATCTTTTAATAACATTTTGTATTAACCCAAAGTCCAAACAGCCACCATTTACTCTATCTGTTTAAAATACAAATTGTTATTTTCTATATAATTTGCCCAAATGTGTTATGAATATTATTTTGAGATTTGTTTTGGGAAATTTTTGTTCTCCACACATTACCATGATTTGCTTGGTCTACAGTCATACTCATTGATTATATTTAGTTGTAGATGTTATTTTCACTTTGAAAAAGACCTGGTATTAACGGACCAAAATGCCAAGTAATTAAAAAAGTTGCATCCTTTAAATATTTATTTATTTTTGTAATCCTTTAGTACTGAGCTTATACGACGCATCAAACGCTATGAAATTGCAAATTATTCATGTCTACTCATCAAATATTCAAAGGATGATCGATACGACAAAGAAAGTGTAGCTACACATGACAGGTACGTATGGTACAATGTATGATTGTATAATTCCTTAGGGCTAACCCAAGAGTGCTTCACATTTTTCTTGACTCTGTGTGCTATTATCTTGATGCTTGATTCTCAAGAATGCATTAATTGACTTTTACCAAAAGTGTTAAAAGAATGTTTGTGCTTTTGTCCATATTAACTTTCTGTGTGAATTGCAACACTTCTTTTACAAACCAATATCTCGTATTGACAAGTTCTTTAATTACATTGTTTCATATTTTGCCTAACTATATTTCTTGATTCTCATGTGAGTGCATTAATTGATCTTTGTATTGTCTTTACTGCTTTTTCCCTGTATTCATTTTCTATGTAAATTGCAAAAGTTCTTTAACAAACTGAATATTAACTTTTCATTCTTTTATACCTAAATATATTTCTCAACTCTCATAATGTAAGTGCATTGATTGATGTTTTATAGAAAGTGTAACATATTTTCTGTAATTTTTGTTTTTTGCTTTTTCCCATATTCATTGTCTAGTGAATTGTAACACTTTTTACACAAACCAATGTCTCATTTTGTACCAATAATGTGTCAGTGCATTACTACATTGATTGATCTTTTACCAAAATTTTCCTTATTTAACCCTCCTACTACTTCAAAGTTAAAAAATCAGTCAAAATGTTGATATACTTGCCAAGGTATATCTAGTGCACTTAAAGTCGAACACTGTCAAACGTAGTAAGTATATTTACAGGTCAAAATGAGTCAACTGTTTTTGACTAGTGAAAGCATTGTCTGGTATTGTTCAGGGTGGTCAAAATGACAGTAAAAACAAGTCAAAAATGCCCCTGTGTGCACATTTGGGTCAACAGTCAAAACGGGCAGTTGACTGGTTTTGACCTCTTTACCTACTTCCCACTGAAGTGCAGCTATAGTAGGAGGGTTAATACAGGTATTTCTTAACTCTTGTGTGTGAGTGCTTAAATTTTTGTGCTTTTTCCCATATTAGTTTAGGTTATGAATTGCAACATCTTACATAAACCAATATCTCATTCTTTACTATGCATTAAATAATTAACCTTAAAAAATTCTGGATTCTCATAATGTGCAATTGCATTGATTTATATTTCATTTAGTGTTGACAGGTTTATTTATTTTATTTTTTTATTCTTTCTCCATATTCATTTTTTATGTAAATTGCAACATTTCTTTTACAAACCGTTCTTTACTGAAATTTATAATTCTTAAATACCTAAATATATTTCTTAATTTGCATTATGTGCAAGTGTATTAATTGATCTTTTATTAAAATCAACCAAAAAAAAACCAAAACATTCTGTGCTTTTTTCCCATATTAATTTTTTGTGTGAATTTCTTATACAAACCAATATCTCACTCGTTTCATTTTGTATTTACAATTTTAGACAAGTTACCCAGGCAACATCAGCAGAAAAACTATACAGCCTGGCTGATATGACGGAGAACCACACAGTCATAGGCATTGACGAGGGTCAATTTGTAAGTAAATTTTGTTTGGTTTTTAAATTTTCTACAGAATCCATTTTAGAAATGTAATTTTGTTTTTCTGATTATTTTGTTTCTGAATATTTATTTGGTTCATTATTATTCTTTATTATTCTTTATTATCATTTTATAAAGGCAGCAATTTGATTCTAAAAAAACATTTTGTTCCAGGTTTTTCCTTTTGATTTTGAAAAAGATAATAATTATATGAAAACATTTAGGTGTTAGTTTGTCTTGCCTTACTATGTGCTTATTAAAGGTCTTCTGAATATACCACCATATTTCTATGGTGGGGTAATTCCTCCATGATTGTACATAGTACATACCTTCACAGTATCACAATATAATAATTTCCCCTTTGAAACTTTTTAATACACTATCAAATCACATGTGATTGTACTGAAATAAAAGTAGTTTTGAATTAAATAGGGTATATTCACAGCTTTCCAAATAATGTCAGAATGTCCATGGGAAAATCTTTAAGGGGCGCTGTGATCAGCCCGTTTTGTTCTCCAAACAGGATCCGAGTTATTTCGAGTGCCAAAAACACTATTGATCTGTATAAAGTTTAACTCTGAGTGAGTGATAACTGCTTTTGGTCAGGACTGTAGAAATTAACAATTGATAATCCTTTCCTTTCCATTTTCTTTAGTTTCCAGACTGTGTTGAGTTTGCAGAAGAGATGGCTGACCGAGGCAAAATAGTTATCGTTGCTGCACTGGATGCAACATTCCAGAGAAAAGTAAGACGAAAAGTTATGGTTTCTTGGGTTTTAAAACAAAACGAAAAAAAAACACTGGAAAAATGTTGGAGAAATTTCAGATGAGAAAAAAAAAAAGGAGTTTATTTACCTAAACGTTTGCCTTTAATTGCAATTCATTCTCTGAAAGTTTTTTTCACAAGTTTTTTGTATTGCACCTTGGCAATTTGTTTTTCATACAACAAAAATAACATGTTTTTACTATTTCATTTTTCTAGGGTTTTGGAAGTATCTTAAACTTGGTCCCACTGGCAGAAGATGTCATTAAGTTGAGTGCAGTTTGTATGCACTGCTACCAAGAAGCCGCATACACCAAGCGGATAGGTATGGAAACAGAGGTGAGCTAAGTTCTACAGTTCACAGTATTAGGATTAAATTGTTGTCCAGTCTGCCTCGCCAACCCTCCAGGGAGAGTGTACTTTTGTTCTAACCAACCAGAATTTTGACTGCTAAGCATATGCCCTATGCACATGCCAACCAAAACCTGTCATTGTAGTGCATAGCTTATAACTACACCACCCATATCCCAACATATGGAGCTCTCAAACGGACAATCCCCAGTGTGGGAAACAATTGCAAAAAATCCAAACTGTGCTAAAAAAAATTGTGTATAAATCCCCAACCAAGGCAAATCACAGGTGTCGTAGGACAGGAGGGATGGGGACAACAATTGATAAGTGTAGAATAATCCATTGAGTGTTGTTTTTGTATTATTTTATTATTATTATTTGTTATTGAAATCTGGTAAATTGTGAATGCATGGTGGGTTTAGAGTTGGCCTAGTTAAGATTGTGACAGTTTGTTTACAGACTGGACATGCTTGTTGTTGCTTTTCTAGAATGACTATTTTGATCATTTTTAATCATAATCAACCAATTGCAATTTTGTTTCCACCATTTATTCAGTTGGAAGTTATTGGTGGAGCAGATAAGTACATGGCTGTCTGTCGAGAATGCTTCAAGAAACCATCACTACCTGAAGGTAACCCACTCCACACGCCAACCTGCGAGGACACATTGGCCCATTCCAAAGTCCAGGGTCGGAAACTATTTCCAACACCAAATGATAACTCTATAGCTCAGAAAAGTTAACTTTGGCAGAAACATTTTCAATCGTGAATTAACAAAAATTAGAAAGTTATATGCATTTCTTTTATACTTATTTGTTCAATCAAATTACATGTTTTGTCTTTCTTTTTAACGGGTGTTGTTTAAACTAAAAATGCCCACATGCATTGCTTGCTTATACTTTGGACAAAGTTTTTAAATAGAGTAACTTTTAGTATTTTAAATAATTAATGTTCTCATTTTGCGATTCTCATGTCGAAAAAAACAACAATTTTAACACAAATTCACATTGAACACTGGTTGTATATGTATATTAAAACATTTCTGATTAAAATCAGGCAGAAACTTGTTTCCCACTGAATGAGTTGAAAACAATGTATACATTCCACCAAATACCAATTTTGTACAAAGTAATAAATCGTTGTACGTGTATACTTATAGTTTTTGTGTAATATATTGTATATAATACATAGAATAATAGATTTAGGGGATTGTGTATGTCTTTTTTACCTGTGCTTTTTAGTATTTAATGAATATGTAAAATAAAATTCTTACATGGAGAAAGTGTTACCAGTATTCGAATTGATTCATTATAATATTGAATAGTGTGTCTCTGTTATCTGTTTTACCTAAAATGCAGATTTGGTAACTTATTTATATTAAGTTTGGCATGATGTCTGCCTGTGGTGCTCAAATTCTTGGAGAAAGCCAACAAATTTTTAATTATTTTCCCGATAGCTAAATGTTTTTGATTTTTAACTAGTCACTTTTTAATGCACATGGTTTCTTCTCCTTTGTCCCAATATTTTCCCCCTTTTTTGTATAAGGTTCCCATTGGAAATATGCCTGTAAAGGAGTCATGATGGGATATTGTGGTTTATTGACATGTTTTCCGTCTTTACATTTTGTTTTTATTGATTGTGCTGTTTTTTTTGTGTTTTTTTTAGATTACTAAGGCTGTGCCAGGTATCCGGTTACCCGACCGAAACTGTCATTACCCGTTAACGACTTTTGAAAATTTCGACTGAACATTAAAGCCACACAAATGGAAGTCTCCAATTTTTTTTAACGAAATGTGTTGGGAATGGGATGCTTAAGTCGTTTTTAATATTGAGGCGGGAAATTATTACAGTAAGAGCACATTTATTATGACTAATAAAACAAGACTTGTGGTGGTGTTCATATTGGTTATTTTTGTCCCCACCCCCTATATGTGTGGGTGGGTGAACATGCCTATTTTTATTCGATCTCTAAAATACACTTATTTTCAGTGAAGAACTGAACAGTCTGCTGTTATGATTTTTATTTCAAGACTTTCAAGACGTCGCGTTCCCTAGAAGACTTAAATAAAATGTATACAAAACGCAATTTCGTAATTTAAAAATAACTAAATTGTCGAATTGTAATGTAAAAATTGCTTTGTGTAAAGTTGATGATTTTATCAATATTCTTGTGTCTAGGTGCTGCCATTTTTTTAAAAGTTATAAAATTAAATTATTGCCGATAATTTTAACTTCGTTTATCGGAATGAGTACCTAAACTCCATGTTACAATTAATATACGATTAAATTCTGAGGTAATTTTAAATATTTTCTCAAAATAACTACAAAATGCAAGAAGCTGAAACTCAGTTTTCGTGTTTGTTAAATCTTGAATCAAAGAAAGGCTTACTCATAGACAGTTTTGTCAACATTACCAAGGTTGTACCTTCCGTTCTAAAAGACGGATTTACTTAATTGAAATTCAATCAGATTGTATGCCAAAAACTACTACCACATAATTATTTTTGTTTTCTTCCATAAAAAAATTGTCTCGTCCCAATACATGCATTTTGTTTAGAGTATGATCATTATTGAGGGGGAACTGCCATTACCGTCCCCCTCCCCGTCATAATACTCCGATCCCCTTTAAGAAAAATTACAATGTCCCGGTACTAATTTACAAACTGAAGAAAATTATGGCAAAATAAGATAAACACGGAATATATTTTTTAATTTACACATCAATGTCAGACGGCATCAGGCGGGGTATTGGCTATCTGATCTGACGGCGCATTTACTTGGTAACAACTTCATCGTAAGACGGTGGTGGCGGCTCCAAGGCGGTGTCATTTGGTGCTGGTCCGTGTGAAGGGTACAGTGACTGTGCATTTCTGTATAAAAAGAACCAAACAAAGCACACCTTGTTACATTGTGTTACATATAACTTTTTATGGTATCATGCCTCCATTGGAATTTACTGTATGAGGTGCTGTTATTTCACAACTTCTTATAAAATATTTTCCTCCACAATAAAAATAACATTTTGCTCAGTTTTGACTTCGACACCGCATTAAGATCACCAGTGAGTTGTTTATATCTTGAGTTGTTGTATATCTTGATTCAAAGAAAGTAATTATAATAATATAATGGCCTTAATTTATATCGTTGCTTTTGCAAGTGTGCTAATCATTTAGCATCGAAAACTTGGTGCATGGTCCAATTTGGTGTTCATAATACTGGGCGTGTTGCCCAATAGGGCACACTTGTGTAGTTTTGTACACTCCAGTTTTTGCAGTGCATGCATGAAACTAAATCTTCGAATGTCAGAGATTCACAATTCCCAATTTGATCATTGGAGAATCAATAGAAGAAGTAAACATACGCTTCCGATTCTGAGTTTTGGCAAGCTGGTTGCACTTGGTTGAACTGTGGTCCAACGTCAGCAACCCAGCCCTGGGTTGGTGGAGGCACATCATTAACCGTGCCCGGTGGTTGCTGTTGGAAGTTGTAAGGCATCGGACCTCCCGTTTGGGGATAAACCCCCACATAAGGTTGCAGCCCGGTTGGATAACCCGGTTGGGGTTGTCCTGATCCAGCTCCGTAGGGCGGAGGTGTTGACATAAAATTGTATTGTCCTGTCGTCCATACACCAGGCTGCGCGGCTGAGATGTTCACTTGCGAGCCTGTACCCCCTTGTTCTGTTGAGACAGTCACTGCTTGACCCTGATTCTGAGCTTGAGACTTTATTATTGAGTACATTTTTACAACAAGAAGGATCCCACTAAGTACCATTAAAGACCCAACCACCATTAAGATCAGTCCCTGGGTTGAGAAGTAGCCGTAGTCGAGGATGAAAGTCGCACATCCGTAACACCCCAACCCGAACCCAATCCCAATAAACATCCACCCGCTCCATAGCCGGCGCCGAACAGGGTGGGCCGCACCGACACCCTGAAGAAAGACCATCCCGTCGAAGCTACGTCGCGCATGATGATGAGCCCTGGCCCCGTGATTGTGTCGGCGGCCCCCGACTCTTCTCCCCCGACTGCGCCCTCCCAATCCCCCCATTGACGTACTTTTATAGTAGACCCTTTTTCAGTAAGAGAAAATTTGCGGCAGCTCCAACAATGATTATAGTTAAGTTGTATTCGTGTGTTGGTTCTGAGAAGAACCGGGGGTACTTTGCCAACTCGAACAGGTTTTCAGTTTAATTTTCATGTATAATTCCACTGCTGTTACGTAATATACGTCACTGTGGTGATGGCGGTGCAGACATTTTGCCGTTCTCAATCAGTTTCGTTTATTGTTTTAAGTGCTGACGATGCGCACCGAGTTCACTTTGGCTGCAGCAGTTGCATGTACATCCATTGACAGAACCTCACCAAAAAACCTTTGAAGATAATAGGGTAAACAATATTATAGGTAATTCATTAAGTCTAAATGATAAATAAATTATTTAACCATTTAACTTGTGGTATCAAGCTCCCATTTTATATACATTTTTATTTTAGCCTATAATAATCTGCTGTCACTTTTATGAAAAGCAATTCGAATTTAGGAAAGAGTACTTTTCCTAAATTCCATATTGGAATGAATAGTCCTACACAAAATGTGTAATAGTTTCACTATTCACGTTAATAAGTATACTCAAAAAAGCAGTTTTGTCATGATTGCATGCCCAATGCCATACCTTCCGTCTCTCCGGCCCTAATCTCGGCTTCTCGATTGAATGATGATTCGTCTGCGTCTTACCATGGATGAAGGAAAATTCCTACACGGTCTTACACGTCGTTGTTTACCACATAAAGGATCTGCCTCTGTGGTGAACTCAATCCACAACAGCTGAATTGGTTACTAAATAAATAGGTAAAACTTGTAGCTTTGCATGGTGAGAATGATAAGTAAGACTAATTGCGGTGACACCATGTAAGAATCTCAATTGAGTAGTAATTAGTTCTGAAAAGAACTGGGGGTTCTTTTCAGAACTAATTACTACTCAATTACTACTCAATTGAGATTCTTACATGGTGTCACCGCAATTAGTCTTACTTACTAAATAAATCCCAAGAAAGAATCAATTTCGGGGCTAAATACCTATCTCACTACGACTAGGCCTATCAAATTACAAATGAATATAACACCTAGGCATCTTATCGATCCAGCGCTCATCAGTGTTCCTACTGTAGTCGAATAGTCTAGGCTATTTTATTGCGTGCATTCTTATCTTACGAGGGAGCTGTATGATGAGGTGGAGCAAACGATACTATTTCTTAGCAAGGACCTTACCGGATGCTGGTACCCATGTACTATATACGGAAATGGTATAATACATAGCCTAGGGTCGCTATGCATTAGATTTTGCTGTGGAAAATTTTAGCCGAGTCACAATTGAGGCCATTGTTGTGTTATGTGTGCTGAGCTGAATCATGGCTGAATCAATGATAGGTTTGGCGGTTCACGCGCGCAGAAAGTAATGCATGGAGCGTAACGATGCCTTTGTTGCGTAGCTTGGCAACGTCAACGTAGTGGTTGCACCACTGTGTGACATCACAATCTTGCGTGAATAATAATGTGCGTTTCGCTCGTTTTTTATTTTGGCGTTGTACGACAATTTTTGCTTTGTGTCTACAAAATAATTATCATGTATACAATATCACAGGGACAGTATCATCACGATCAGAGCAGACTTTCGACAGGGCATGGAATCGGTGTCCTAGTTTAAGATGAACACAGTAACTGGAAATTACTGGCTCATTTACGCAGCATGACCTTATTTGTCATGTGGGGTATATATTGTTTTCAGTCACCGAGTTAATCTAAAAACTAGCACTCCGATTCCATGCCCCATTGATGATCGTGACGATATTGTCCGTTTAAGGCTAGTTGTTCGGTTTGTTTCAAGTCGGGATCATAGAGCGCTATTTATAGGCCCTTGATTAAGTGTCCAAATTAGAATGTCCCTGATTGTAAATAATATGTCTATGCTTTATCATAGTGGACGTCTATTGACTCCTGGTGCTTCATCAATATTTCAGTATCGTAACGGCGTTTATTCCTGTGCTTCACTTTCAAGCCAAGAAAAGTCTCCGGTTTTTGGTCTCCGCGGGCTTCGCCTCAGACCCGCGCGTCGGTATTTTTATTTTATTTTATTTTTTGCTATATGAAACGATGTCCAATTGCAGCCAAAATTGCTGGATCGATTGGAATTATGCCGTGCTGTGCTTTAAACGACTTTTTTTCACATAGGGGTATGAACGTTTGCCCAATTTGTGAGGCCTCTCTCGGCGCATCCACCATACTTTGTATACGCGGGGACGAAATTTCCCAGATACAATATATCACGTATATTTCCCTGTTGGCAAAAAAATTAAAATAATGGAAAAAAAAACTGAAAAAAACTCCGCGTCACCGCACCGATTTTAAAGCCAACCGATGACCACCAGAAACCGGAGACTTTTTTGTTGAAAAGAAACGGGTCGATGGAGATAAAAATGCAGGGCGATGTTTACTTAAAATGTAGCGCGTGTGTATTTTTTCTCCGCGCCGTCTGTTTCGTGTCGCACGCGCACTGATTGTAAATGGCCATAGCAGTGACGTAAAACTCGATGTCAAAGATTGGGGGTGTGGGGATGAAATTCCAATGACTTCCCCGAACCTAAATGTTATTGAACTCCTTTCCTCTGTCGAGTGCTAATTTTTGGAGTTTGAAACATGAGATTATCAACAAATAAACACCATAGGCCTACATTGTGAGAAAAGGGCAAATTTTAAAACTTTGTTTGACATTCGTAAACTTGAATGAACAAAATTATATTTCAGTATGAAGTGCTACTGAAATTGCTAAAGGAATTAATGTTTGTATTTTATTATTTTTGGTATATCGTGACGAATTTCGAAGGGTTGTTTGTAAAAATAAACAAATATATAGAAGTAACCAAAAGTAATTTGTGTGCACTAAGTACCGGTAGTGTTTTGTTTGGGCGATAATTATTTGGGGGGGGGGGGATTGCCATTACCGTCCCCCATCCACCCCGGGCGGGATCCAGATTGCCAGTAAAATTATTTTAGCGGCAATTTCAGGTAACTTTAGTTTTTTATTGGAATTATGGTATTTAGAATGGAAAAGAAAGACTTCACAAAGTATTACATTTTCAGAAACTTGTTTTAAACAATATATTTGTGAGTCTTGTACTAGAATGATGTGTTGTTTTGTACGAACCTGAGAAGTAATACGACCATTTTTACCCGGGAAATGATCACAAAATAATTGTTTCGTTGTACGATATTTTAGTATTTTTAGTACGTGCGACCTTTGACATTCTTCACATCACTTTAACGACCAAAAGAGGGCGAACGTCCCACGGGGGATGCTCGTTTGATTAGCTCGTACTGTGCTAGCTGGGGGTTCACCACGGATCTCTATTATTCTGTCACTCAGTATCTAGAGATCAATGGAGTTCACCTATGTAACTTACTCAAGTTATATCGGGGAAGCTACTCGAACGCACCCTATGAAGCCACACTAGGTCTTACTCATGATTTGTTTAGTATCGTCTTCAATGTTTGTCCTGTCTTCTGACTTAGTACTATGTCATAATGTAAGTATTTATGCAAATTAATTTCAATGACACGAGAACATGTTTCAAACTTTCAGGTCCTAAATGACTCTGCAGTTTATTAATTCAAATGGACAAAACGGAAGTTTAGTTTTGACTAGTGTCACATTTTTCGGGTAGAATGTCGTATCCGGCCGCCACTATTTCTCATTCAATATCAGGCGCGGATCCAGGAATTTTTTAGACGGGGGGCACACCCAACACGAACATTTTTTTTTCCTATGCTAACATTGTATATTGTTTGTAATCATGTTTTTTTCCCCTTTGTTTTCGCGCCTTAAGCGCCCAGCAGGGTAGATATGTGCGCGCTACAAATCTTTATTGTTATTATTATTAGATGCGAGCGCGAAGCGCGAAGCCCTTACGGCGTTGGGTCCTGGGCCTGCTTAAGGGCCCCGGAAAATTTTGGATTCTGGCTCTGTGGTGCAATCTGAGGCGATTCCTGGCCAGTTTCACCTGACTTTTTTTGCAAAAGTTTTCAAGATTATATGGAGAATATATATATATATATATATCATTATTTTAGCCATTATTTTTAGCCATTATTTTAGCAATGTCATGACTACAACAATATAAGTTTCTCCCTCCCCGATTTTTGGCATTTAATTTGCAGTTTTTGACTTCAGTTTTAATTTATCCGGAATTCAGTCCAGTTGAAATTTTCAAGAAAAGGGCTTGATTTCATACTGTTCCTTGCCCTGTGTTAAAACCATCAGCTGCAAGACTCATCGTACTTCGCAGGCCTATGCGTACTGGCGTAGAATCCGACAGTAAATTGACATCGGCGATTGTAATTTCCACACGGTACCCCGACCCTTCTTCAGATGAAACGGAACAATTTGTAGACGTGGAGGAATTGGGTCAAGAAACCAGACTAGCTTGCTTTGCACCCGATCATAGACTACCGATTGCAAACGAAATGTAGACTAACTAATTTTAGGAAGTATTTGAAAAAATTCACTATAATCATCATTGGAAATTGATACAAAAAAATCCACTTTTCTCAATAATGACAGTACACCAAACTGAAGGCGCTGTTCACCTTGGATGGTGGCTTTATTTTTTACTCTGCACCCTTAATTTTTAATCCTTTTTTATCAACCTTTTATGAGACACATCGTTGGATATTTTTATCACCGAAGCTTCTGTGGAAAATCAAATATAATATAAAAGAAACTGCAATCAATTAATTGCCATAATGAGGCTGTGTTAAACTTTATGAAGTCATCTCCATTAACTAAATTCGTGGAGGAAAATTGTCTTTAAGAATGGGTTGACTAAAATAAATCAATCAGTTCCTCAGAAGATTGCTAAGGGCTAACTGAGACTGTCCTGAAAGTCCATCGAAGAGAAATTATACTTCACACTGGTTAGACCACACATCTTTGATATGGGAGCACTGCTTGGAAACCCCGTATCACCAAAAACATCTCTTCGCTTGAAAGAGTCCAGAGACGAGCTGGCGTTCAGAGCGGCAAGACCTGCCTGTCGAACTACGGCAGAAGTCAGTTGCTTTAAACGTCGACTTTCTGCCGTGTCTAATTCAAATACAGTGAAATCTCGATAAGTCAAATCTCAGGGGAATGAACTCAAACTTCGACTTATGCGGAGGTTCGAGTTAGCCGAGGTCGCCATTTTACTTGCTTGCATAAATTATCGTACGCCCGCAAAGTAACCTATTGTAGCGCTAGCACGGGGAATTAAGCACACAAGATGCAACATTTAACATAAAATTTGTTATAAGCGTCTTACATATTTATTAATTTGTTTCAAATGGCATGATTTTTGTTTTTAAAGTTTTCCAAAAAATATAAAATTATTGTTAACGCTTTCGAAATCAATTATGACCTACCTTATACAACTCATTGGTGTGAGATTTGGCTACGCAACAGAGCTAAAAAAAGGATTGAGCGCATATCCAGCACCGCGTTGACGTTAGCCTTGGCGTGTTTTGAAACGGTCAAGCCTTTTCTTGAAGAATTGGACCCGAAATCGGAATGTTTTCGGCCCGTACAGCTTTGAACCAGGTCAAAGCAGCCTCTTCAACATCGGGAAAAGCCACCTTTCTCATGCGTTTCCGACCTGCTGAAAAAGACTCATTGTTGAACTGTTCCAGCAGTTTCTCCTTATTACATGTAATGTAAATTTTTGGGTCATTATTTGAATTAGATACGGCAAAAGTTCGACGTTTGAAGCAGGCCTATAAACAAAACTTACTAACTAGTAACTAACGGAGAGATGATACGACCATAATTTTGTTGAGATGCATCACAGCCTTGCATTCAAGGCTATATTCACTGCAAAGGAATTTTGGTAAGGAGCCTAGATAATTAAGCTGCTCAAACGAAGTATACTACGTGATGTACTTTGGTCAAAGAACGTTCGTGGTTTTTGGGTACAAATACAACTTTATCATGATGAGACGATTTTCTCTTTTAAAAGCCAAGGTCTATTTGTTTGTGGCACCAATTTCAACGATCAAAAAAATAATACATGGTTTCATTACTGGACATGATGGCACTGGATATTTTATTAATTGAAAAGAATGTGTGCGTTTAGGCCACTCAAAAAGGATTTTGGCAAATCATTCAGTCAAGTGATCAATTGTTTCCTGCTGGCTGTGGCCATTTAACCGGTAATAAACTTCCCCAAGAGGATTAGATGTTGAGATGGAGAGAGTTGAAATCCCCGAGCTCCGGGAAATACTTCGGTTTTCTCTCAAAAGAGGGTTTCAGTTCCATGGCATGATTGATACCGGTAACCTTTTTTTCTTGTTGCATTTTTCAGTATTTATTTTATGCCAAAAGTAGACACAGCAGATGTTTAATATTGTCGCCGGTATTTTTTTTAGGCTGCTCCTCCTTTTCTCTGACCTCCCCCTCTTTTTTTTTTTTTTTCCTTAATTTTTTTATTTTTATTTTTATATTTTTTTTATACTCAATTTACCCGGGGGGCACGTGCCCCCGCGGCCCCCCCCCCCTGGATCCGCGCCTGAATATAACCAGTAATGTAATCTTACCTACCCATTAAGGTGGAGAACATATGGATGATGATGGACATATACTTCCAATTATTCCAGGATATATTTATTTCATGAAAAATCAGGCATTTTTGGTATAGGTCTACGATGACTTCCTCAGTCATGTCAGTCTGATCCTGTCAACTCCCCCATTAGTGACCAACAAGGTCATTGTACATGCGCAGTGGCAACTGTAATAGGATCCCTCTATTTTCTGAAGAGGAGGATTTTTTTAGAAGGGAAATAAAGTCTGAAACCATTATAAAAGTGGATTTTAAAGATAGCTTTCGCTTTCTGTACCCCCAAAATCGATAGAATCCTTTTTCTTTTTTTTACTTTAAAAAGAAATTCCACAAAACCCTTAAAAAGTGGCGGTCGGATACAGCATTCTTTCTCATTTTTCTCTCATGTCACATGCTTAACAGATGAACTTTGAGCACAATTTGAAAATAATTTTTATCTCAACAAACCCAATTTTATTGAGCAGGAAAAATGCAAATACCAAAGAATCTAAGTTATCCCTATAAAAATAAAAATATTAATTATTTATGCAGCTGGTCTAGCCCCCTACTCTACATGAAGTCCATCAGTGCTCTATCAGAGTACATATTGCCATTGAATCCTGTGGAACCAGATGGCAGTAGGGCACAGTAGACTGGCGTATCAGCCCCTTCATCAATTGTTTTTGGTCCCTTGTGACTGCTCATGTCTGTTTGCACGAAACCAGGGCAACACTGTTAAGAGAACGTAAACAACAAAATATTTGATTAAAAAACTCAAGTTTTTCTAATTTAAAGGGATATGCAACCCCAATGGGAAAACCTCATAAATTAATAGTAATACCTAAAAATGCATACATTTATATCACGGTCTTATGTAAAATCACATAAATACAGGTTATACAACATAAATTGTGATGGTAATGGAGGCGAATGCTAAGCATATGAACTTCTATCGTAATCAGTGGCTACACGGCCTGTAGGCTCCACCCAACCCCTCACCCATATTAAAGGTGCAGGCCGCAAAATTTAGGGCTGGACTGCTCAGTTGGTAGAGCACTGAAATAGTAATCCGGAAGTACCCGGTGCAAGTCTCACTTTAGTCAAGGTTTCTTTGTTCATTCCAACTGGTACATTCTTGACAGGCTAGAAAATTTTGGAAAAGGTCCTTTTGAACTTACTGACGTGAGGAGGATGTCATCTTGAGGTCTCTCATTCTGTAGTTTTTGTGCCAATATTTTGGTTCCACAAATTAATCCTAATTTTGTCATTCCATAAGCCGAGTTGGGCCAACCTTTACTCTCATGATTGCCCTCAATGGCAGCTCTGCAAAGTGAATGACACAAACATGTGAAAATCACATTTACCATCAAGTGATTTTTTTTCATATACAGACCATGGTGTGACACAGGGATCAGTTATGGCATGGAGGGCTCTTACTGTTTGTTCAAATATTTGTTTTACTGGTGGGGGTGAATTTATGCCAATGATATTTCTTGCCTTAAATGACACCGCCTTTAAGAGAATACTCACTGTTCAAATTCTTTCATAAGAAGCTCCAAGTCTTGTTCTGTTTGGACAGCCTGGAAACGAGCCTGGTTTTCCTTACTCATTTGATTGAAAGCCAGTTTTCCTAAATCACTGGAAACATTTACAACCCTATTGTAAATAAACAAACCAGAATAAAAGGAGAAATAAGGAATAACATTATATCACATACGTAGCATGGTTTGTAAAATTTGTCAGGTATTTCTGTATTTTTTGTTTAATTTCAGGAAGGGTATGAACCCTAACTTTCTCTTTTTTAAGATGAGATGACTCCAGGTGCATTAATTTCTCAGTACGTTTGATATTATCACTAACTTTAAAACATGTCATTTTTGTGTACACCTGGGTGGAGAGAAGCAATTATGGTAAAAGAGAAGGTACAACATTGGTATTTAGTAAAATATGCTCATTTTAACCCTTTATTTTGGTAGAAATATATCATTACATATATACATGTGATAGTTTCACAGGTGCTCACGTTTTTGAGAAAAAACAAAATGTTATTATATTACATGTGGACATAACAATTCATGTTTTCTCTAATATGGATGCACCTTAATTTAAAAAAATCTTGACACTGGGTATGTTTTTAGATAAAAATATGTTAATATGGTCATTACCTAGGTTGTACCTTTTCTTGGTGAGGACAGGTGACTCAGCCACCCAGTTACATGTACCTGGCTAGATCTGAATAAACTTTGTTATGACTTATCCAACAGAACATAAGTCTGACATGGTAGAACAATGTGCCACAAAACTCATATAATTCTCCCAAGCAATTGAAATATTTGTCAGAAAATTGTTTCTGTACCTGCCATGAGGCTTCACAAGCTGAATGAGTGTCCTGCATACATTCAAGGTTCCGGTAAAATCAGTTGCCTTGGTAATAGTTGCCTGATTGCCGAATGGCTCGGTGGAGTCTCTCTGAATAAACAAATTGTGACATTATTTGGAAAGATAAAACGAAGTGGGATATTCTTATCCAACCCAAGATAAATTCCACCTTTAAGATAATCTTAACTGTTATAAAATGCTATCTGATGCTCCAGTATGCAACAAAATGCATGGTAATTAGGCTTGGGCGATGTCGATATTTTTCATCCCTGATATATCGTCAAACATATATCGCGATTTTCGATAATATCGCGATTATTTTTTTCACGCATGAGTGCTTTAGAGCTATAATAACAGACAATGTACCCATATACACGCGTCACAATAAATTGCCAGTGCTTACCGGAGAGACAAGTGGAATCGCGCCGTTCACGAGTGCACCATGACCACCATTGGCAAATTCGTTTGCATAATAATTATGTGGGACAGTTACTGCGTCATGCGTCCCAATCAAATCATCAGCCTGAGTTCACGCAATATATTTTTTCATCGCGATTTGCCGATATCTCAATAATTTGAAAAGTTCTCGATATATAATCGGATAAAAAAAAAATCGCGATATTTGATATTATCGTGTCATCGCCCAAGCCTAATGGTGATTTATATGAATGATGTTATTAGAAAAGAGTAGCTGCATCCATGAATCCCCAGGGTAGATGTGGGGCAGTATATGAGGTGGGAGAGGAGCAGTAATTGAGAGTGCGTTACCTTAAAGGCAATGCCTGCATTGTTGACTAGTATATCCAAACCGCCGTACGTCTCATTCAGGTAATCTTTCAGCTTGTGGACACTGGCCTGGTCGATGATATCCAACTGGTGGAATTTAGGCTGGAGTCCCTCTTGGTTGAGTTTGGCCATGGCCTCTTTACCCCTCTCCTCATTTCTTGCAGTCAGGTAGACGATTCCATCGTCGAGTTGCTTGCATAGCGCTCGTACAATTGCAAAACCAATGCCTTTGTTGCTACCTGTGACCTATTGTAAAGAAAAAAGATTGGAGACTTTTGTGTACAATAATTGTATGTACATAATGATTTTAAATTTTTAACAATAATAATATAATTTCATGTGTTTTGCGCAGTTTAACTTCAAGCACATAGCGAGGGTTTTCCCCCTTCATCTTTTTTGTACGTATAGAAAACTGCCAACATAACATAGCAAAATTTACGTAAGAGTGGGGGATGTTTTTGCTGTATAAGAATGTGCCCCCCCCCCCACTCTTGTAACATTCGACAGGGAATTTGTTTTTGTTTCAATATGGTGCTGCTCCCAGATACTTACTGTACAGGCTTATGTCTGAACCGTATTATAACTTTAACTCAGTAGTAGTACTAGTAGGAGTAAGGTAGCACCCCCGTGCCCCCCTTACGTCACTGCTGCGGTCCCTTGGCCCCCTGGGCCTGTCCACCATCCCACCCCATCCCCCCACCATCCCCATCCCACCCCATCCCATCCCACCTCATCCCACCTCATCCCACCCCACCTCATCCCACCCCATCCCACCCCATCCCACCCCATCCCACCCCACCCCATCCCACCCCATCCCACCCCATCCCACCCCATCCCACCCCATCCTACTCCATCCCACCCCATCCTACTAGTACTAGTACTGCTGGCTAACCGTCTGTCATTGTCTGTCAAGAGTTGAATGATAGTCAAGATTTCTGGCTACGTGCCTCGTTTATTACAAGAATACAACTTACCACGGCCACTCTTTGAGATGCCATCATCAATGTGTGCGGGTGTGCGCAGGCGCATGCAGTGGTCAGTCTAGTGCATGCTCTGCACTAATCACTCACTGAGTCACTGTGCACATTGGTGAATGCTATTTCTCAAGGGTGCACCGCAGTAAATATACTCCCATAGTAAACAGTGCTCAATACAAAATATTCAAAAATCATTAAAAATACTTAGAAGTCCCACAGTTTTTAAAACCAAAAGAAAAAATATTGATCGATATAAAATTATAGTCTTTTATTTTCTTCTCTATTTACTGTCTAAAGTCCAGGTTTCCAGGGAGTTATTCTCATCCCAATGAAAACCACCCTCTACAGTAGTGAAAACGTCCACACTGAAAAGCAGCCATTTTGGAAAAAGGCCTTACGCTTGAAATCAAATTAGGACCACTTTTTCAGGGCCTAGTGTGTCCAAATAATACTCACAGTTGGAAGCCAAGGACCCCCGGGTTATGATAGTGGGCCATTTTTACGCAATCCATCAAATGAATGGGCCTCAAATCTTTGTTTTTCAGAAAAATTTGAGGGGCATAAAACACAACAACGTTCAATCTGCTTTTTCATAAAGCTGAAAAGCAGATGTCCACTTTTCGACCTCCATATAGCGAACAGCGACAAGAGGTCACCGCGTCGCCGCGGTCACACTCTCACTCTCTAATAACGGTCACACCATTGCCAGCGCGGCCTACATTCAGATTATTACCAATTCGCGATCAGGATTTCATTTTTGATTTTTTTATTCTACGGTACCCCAAAAATAACAGACAAATACAATCCCCCTTTGAACGTTATATCACGTACACTTCGCTAAGCTGTTACTTTTTAATATATATTTTTGTTTTTTGACCACCACTGCACCCTAGTAGTTTCAAAATACATTTTAAAATGATAATGCCAAAAAAAAGTCTCCGGTTTCTGGTCTCCGCGCGCGTCGCCTCAAACCCGCGCGTCAGCATTTTGAATTTTCTTTTTTTTGGTGCTAGGAAACGATGTCCAATTGCAGCCAAAATTGCTGGATCGATTGAAATTTTGCCGTGCTGTGTTTTAAACGACTTGGTATGAACGTTTGCCCGATTTGTGAGGCCTCTATTATCCACCATACTTTGTCCATAATATGGGAAATTTGGTTGCCGTGATTACCAAAAAAAGCGCGTCACCGCGAGGCTTTTTAGCCTAAGTCATATCTGGATATTTTAGCAACAGCGGCGTAGCCACGGGGGGGCCTGGGGGGGCACGTGCCCCCCACAAATTTCCAGTGCCCCCCCCCAGGTGCCCCCCCCCCCACGAAAAATCCTCATAGTGCCCCAAAAAACAGAAAAGATAAAGAAAAGGGAAAAAACCATACCCCCTGGGCCCCCCCACTGAAAAGCAATGCCCCCTGTGCCCCCCCCCCTCCCCACTGAAAAAGTCCTGGCTACGCCGCTGTTTAGCAAGCATGAAAGGGGGTGGGGCTTCGCTAAACTAATGCATCTTTTAAAATAAATATGGGACTCCCACCAAGAACGTGTTACAATTTATAGTCAATGACTTGAGCCACATTTTTAGGTATTTTCTGTGCGCCATTTACCCAACAATATCGAAAGAATAAAACACGTGATTAAAATGTCGGACAGCAGGTCAATCGTTACGATCAGAACTTTTCAACAGAGTATGGATCGGTGTCCTAGTTAAAGAAGAACAAAGTGACTGAAATTTACTGGCTCATAATAGCAGCAACATCAGTAATTATCTAAGGGGTGTTATTTTCATTCACCGAGTTAATCTAGAACTAGCACTTTGATTCAGTGCCCTGTTGATCGTGACGAAATTGTCCCGTTATCAAATGTACGGTTCAAACGTGCGTTAGCAGAAATTGGAGAGGTTTCGTTAAACTACAACTTTTTTTAAATACATTTGGGACAACCCTGATAGTTTTACCATATTGTCAATGGATAGCCACATTATGTCAAATCTTTAAATATCAGTAACTTAATGGAGGTAGACTTACAATTCCTACTGGGGACGGCGTGATGGGGGCGAGAACAGTTTATAAAATTAGTGCATCGGATTCAGAATGTGGGTTCGAATCCCGGCCTGGCCGGTCGTGGCGCTCGTGTCCTTGAGCAAGACACTTAACCATAATCGGATGGGACGTTAAGCCGTAGGTCCCGTGTACTATAAACATCAGTGCACGTTAAAGAACACATAATGACACTTATCGTGCAAGAGTAGGGATTTACCCCGGTGTCGCTGGTACCTAATTAAGCAACACTTGGAGAGGAGATGGGTGCCACCAAGTGTAGTAGTATCACCTACAGAAACGACTGAGCCATCAAGATGTCGCCCCAATGGCCTCCAAGTCTACGGGACATAGATAGACGGTATATAACTGATGACCAATTATGCTTTGAAATATTTCTGTCTGAGGTGCTATCGTTAAGAATTCTGGTGATGAACTATACTTGGGGCCTAATACAATTAGTTCGCCAGCAACATGTAATGAACTGGAACTTTCACAATTAAATTGTTTTACATATTTATTCAAATGAAATGATAAACAATAGTAGGCCTATATAATTACATTTTGCATATTTATTCTTCTTGCATTTAGAATAAAAACGACTTTAAGAAGTCTCTTATTGTATAGGACCCACCGTGAATTGGTTTTGGGATTTATTTCCTGTAAAACCACACTTTCGATTATAATTCTAAAGTAATTCAGTTATCAAATATTGCTAGTAAAATGATAATTAACACAAAACATCGTTAATGAGGGAAACAGGCCACACTCAAATTTGCTTAGCAGAATTTTTAGGCAGAATTTTTTTTCTGTGTATCTAGAACTAATTTTGACTAGGAAATATTAAATTTTAACTACAGCAAATTGGAAATTTTTGTAGCATTTTGATATGACATAAAACACAATAAAGGGGGCCACTTTGCATCCGTCACGTTAGCAGTTTTTCCAATGGTTGTTATTTACTTTTAAGTACCTGAAACCGCCCAAAAAGTGTTTCAACATGTGAATGGACATGCAGGCTTATACTAGAACTAATTTGAGTTATTTATTTTATTTTATTTTTTATTTATTTATTTTGTTTACCCTCAAATTTCCATACAAATTGGACGGAAAAAGTTACCTCACTTTTCCGTCCATTTGTTGGTGGAAATTTTAGGGTAATTAAAAAAATAATAGTAATAATCAACTCAAATTATCTTTAGGATATGCATGCATGTCTATTCAAATGTTGAAATTCTTTTTGGGTGGTTTCAGATATTAAAAAAAAATTACAACCATTAGAAAAACTGCTAACGTGACGGTAGGAAAGTGGCCCCCTTTATTGTGTTTTACTACTCAAAACAATTTAGGGAACACCGGATTTTTAACATCAAACAGGTTTGAAATGTTCCATGAACCGGGATTTTCATTTGCAACCCCCTCTCTCTTTCAGTAGTCATGTCATGAAATGTGTAATCACTACATGCATCCTTTATCATCTGTTTCATTGTGCAGTTGTTTCTCATCAATTCTGTGAAACATTGTGTTTATCTGAAATAAATGATCTTGCTTTTACAGAGATTATTCCGGTGTTCCCTAAATTGTTTTGAGTAGTATAGATGCTATGAAGAGAAATCTTTCACTAGACATGTGGAGTTACTTTAGTCACAAATACCTCGCCAGGCTATTGAGATAAATGTTAAATCAAGATCACCCAAAATATTAGCAAGGAATTCAAAAAGAACATCCTTGGATATTTATGATGGGGGGGGGGGGGGGGGGCTGTAAAGATTACAGATTTAATAGCCTTTTCCTTCATATTTAAATATGATTTAATAGTTAAATTTGGAACACAATTTGAAACAAATTTCATCAAAACCCAATTTCATTGAGTAAGAAAGATGCAATTACTATTACAAAAGAATCGGGTAAGCCACTTTAAAAAATATAAATATTCTTCACGCATCAGATCTGGCCCCCGACTCTACAAGTCCACCAGTGCTCTATCAGCATACATGTTGCCATTGAATCCCGTGGAACCAGATGGTAGCAGGGCCAAGTAGACTGGCGTATCAGCCCCTTCATCAATTGTTTTTGGTCCCTTGTGACTGGTCATGTCTGTGGCCACGTAACCAGGGCTACACTGTAATGAGAACATGTACACAAACAAATCAATCAATATTTGAATCCGCAATAACGGAGTGGGTCAACACATTCTTGTACCTTGTCAGTATCCCTTTTGGATTATGCATTCAAATTCGATCAAAGAAAATGCCACATGCCCCAACTGCCACTACCCCAAGTTTGTGATAGTTACTATATACAGCTTGTGTAGTTTCAACTACATAGAGTTAACATAGAATGTTCCACACCTGAACTCCTGTGCTTTACTGTGTTACTGTCTACTCAGTTTATTATGAATGACTCTCTGTGTTTGACACTTTAGCTCTATCAAACACGACTCCACATTTATAACAGCAAGTAGCCCGCTAGTACACGTTTCAACGTTTACCAACCCGTAGTAACAGCCAGCAGAATGTATACAGATGATTAACAGGTTCACTACAATAGACAAACAATATAGTAATTGTATATAACTAGTCAACGACATGAACATGCCACTTTAAATCGCACATGAGAATGTAAACATTAACCCAATGGAATCAGTGCAAATCAATCCCGTTAAATTACGTGAGAACAAAACCCCCTAAAAATATGGAAAATTCACATAAAACCCCTTTATATCATCACAATCAATATAGAATTAATTTGTGGAACCAAACCTAGAAATATGCAAGTATCAAATCAGTAACGTACTTTCTTGTAACTACTTTCCATAACTTTCCATAACAACGAGAATAACACAAACAAGCAATTAAGCCACCCGGAATTGGCACCCCCAAAACCAACACAAGAGGGCGCTAAACCAAATTTACGGTGGAACAGCTCGCCGCTACAGCTTGTCTGGATTTCATGGCTTCTAAATAGTACCCTTCTAACTTGTTGGTAGAGCAATACGTACGCATTGGCAGATCCATGGATGGGGTGGGGAACTGTTTTCCCCTTATTGGCAGTGTGGCCCCCTTTTTGCCCCACCCATTATTTGAGACTCCCACACTTGCTAGTCAATTGTCTTTGTTCACTCTACTGAGTACATTCTTGACAGGCCAGATATTTTTTTGGGGAAATGTCCTTTGAACTTACCGACATAAGGAGGATGTCATCTTGAGGTCTCTCATTCTGCAGTTTTTGTGCCAATATTTTGGTTCCACAAATTAATCCCAATTTAGTCACGCCATAAGGCCAGTTGGACCAACCTTTACTCTCATTATTGCCCTCAATGGCAGCTCTGCAAAGTCAGTGAAAAGAAAAACAAATATCGTTTGAAAATCAAGTTTACCCTCACCTGAATTATGTTTAAAAAGATGCTAATGGTAATTAAATGTGTTAAAGGGAAAGTAACAAACCACTGATAAACTGGCATTCTGCTGTGAGTCTCTCTTCACGTGAATAAACATATAAAACAACTGACCTGAGAAAGGTTCAGCTCATTACATTGTATCGTTAACTGATCAGCAAACACGAAGTCTGAATTCATTCTATTCCATGGAATGTTAATATGGTCCATTATAAAACTTCTAATGTATACAATTGGGGAATATTCTTAAAACAACTCAGACAGAAAGACTTCAAGTGGTGTTTGATACCATTATCAACCTTACACAAAGTTTTCAGTACAACTTTGATGATTTATGCTTTTTTAGAATATTTTTATCCAAGGTAGTCCATTGCATACTCACTCCACAAATTCATTCATAAGAAGTTCCACGTCTTGTTCTGTTTTGACCGCCTTGAAACGAGCCTGGTTTTCCTTACTCATTTTAACAAGAACCATATTTCCTGCTCGACTGGCAACATTTACAACCCTGATAAAAAATGAAAATATACTTTAAAAAGCAATAACATTATCTCAATAACATTAACTTGCTTTGTATAATTTTCTATGTTTTTCCAGGAAATTTTAGGATGGATCCAAATTCTGATTTTCTCTAAATGAGAGAAATTAGCTATCCCTAACTTTAAACCAAGCTATTCTTGTCATACTTCTGGGTGGAGAGAAGCAATTATGGTTAAGTGTCTTTCTCAAGGACTTACGTAAGTGCCACGCCCATCCTGACATGAATTTGAAAAATGCGGTGTACCGCTTGGTCACATCACTTTTAGAATTCTTAAAAGGAAGGCTACAAAATGACTATAGTTAAAGTACCAGCCATTCTGAAAAATTATCAATAAAGTAGTAATTAGCAATGTTGTAGTAATACAACTTGATGATTGCTCCAAGTGTTTTCTAATGACTTTGACTTCGACTGATTTAAAAAAAATCTATATCTTGATTCAAAGAGTATTGGCATTCTCATAGAAACAGCTTTGCCAACATGACCTATGTTGTCCCTTTACCCTTTAATCTTCAAAGCAATGCTTTTATCAGGAAATATATTCTGTACCTGCCATGAGGTTTCACAAGAGGAATGAGGGTCCGGCATACATTCAATGGTGCAGTAAAATTGGTTGCCATGGTAATGGTTGCCTGATTGCCAAAGGGCTCGGTGGAGGCATTCTGAAAAAGAAAAGAAAGTAATTGTTTATTATTCCATGACCTGGAAGATGAACCTGTATGCCCGGCCTGTAATGGGATGTGGACAATTCATGTGTGAGAACCCTCAGAGAGTAGGGGGGTGGAGAGATCCAGGGATGCAAAAATGGAGAACACAGCAAAATGTGGGCGGGGGAAGGTGGGAGGGCAGCTGGAGAGCACACATGTAAATGTGTGGTAAATGTATATGATAAGAATGAAGGACACTGTATCCCCTTTTACACGGACTGTGGGGTTTCATGGATTTGAAAACTGGCTGTCCTTATTGGGAATGAGCATATTTATACACATACATAACTTCAGAAAGGAAGAATAGATCTTGCCTTTGGCAGTCCAAACCAATTTTACCTGTCACGCGAATGGGTGGACAGGTCGCTAGATGAGACATAATGACACCCCTTAAATCCGTGTGGGAGGCCGGAGGAGGGGATGAGGTGGGGCATTAATTGATAGGGGGCATTACTTTTGATAGGGGGGAGGGGCATTACAATGCCTGCATTGTTGACCAGTATATCCAAGCCACCGTATGTCTCCTTCAGGTAATCTCTCAGCTTGTTAACACTGGCCCCGTCATCGATGTCCAGCAGATGGAATTTAGGCTGGAGTCCCTCTTGGTTGAGTTTGGCCACGGCCTCTTTACCCCTCTCCTCATTTCTTGCAGTCAGGTAGACGATTCCATCGTCGAGTTGCTTGCATAGCGCTCGTACAATTGCAAAACCAATGCCTTTGTTGCTCCCTGTGACCTACATAAAGACAATAGATTGGAGACTTTTGTGTACAGTTTATGCAACTGCAACAATATATTAATGGCGGTGGGTATGGGGTGAGTTTGACAGGTTTCAGGTTCCCTCCTTATGGCATATGCCTGTTCAAAATGTCATTTAGAGCCTCTCGTCCCTGACCTGTGTCTGAGTTCACTCTGATACTAGGCTTAAACAGGTTAACCTTTGGAAGAAATTCATACCACATTATTACTTTATCACTAATACTAGTTCAGCAGTAGTACTATAACGTCAACGTTAGTTACTTAGGATTAACGTTAGCATGGAAGAAATTTCTTCCTCCAAGGCATTGCCATTAGGAAGGAAGAAATGATCGCTAAAATACATCTTTGCCAAAGATGTATTTGGACAGTTTCCTATGGCTATGCCTTATCGCTAATAGCACTGAAGCAACTGCCGCAAAGCATACAGGGATACAAAAAGGGGCATCTGTTTGGCGCAGCTTTTGTGACGTCAATAATATTTTGTTTGTCCGCACGGCACGCAGTGGCGCTGTTGCGCCCACAGACATCCCACAATTCCTTGCAGCTGCTATTATAGTAGCGATGAGGCTTATGACATAAAACACAATAAAGGGGGCCACTTTCCTACCGTCACGTTAGCAGTTTTTCTAATGGTTGTAATTTTTTGTTTAAATATCTGAAACCACCCAAAAAGAATTTCAACATTTGAATAGACATGCATGCTTATCCTAAAGATAATTTGAGTTGATTATTACTATTATTTTTTTAATTACCCTAAAATTTCCATCAACAAATGGACGGAAAAGTGAGGTAACTTTTTCCGTCCAATTTTTATGGAAATTTGAGGGTGAAAAAATAAATAAAAAAATAAAAAAATAAAATAAATCAACTCAAATTAGTTCTAGTATAAGCCTGCATGTCCATTCACAACACATGTTGAAACACTTTTTGGTCGGTTTCAGGTACTTATCTGGATCTGGATCTGGATTGTTTACTCCGTAAAAGCGGTAAACCATTGGAAAAACTGCTAACGTGACGGATGCAAAGTGGCCCCCCCAGCAGGAGCACCCCTCCAGACGATACTTGGCCTCAAAATTTCCGTCATGTCCGTTTTGTTTAACACGTCTGGTTTTAATAAACCCTTTCACGGTAATATGCGCCATGTTTTTGACGGGGCAAAATTGTTTATTTCGAACACTCGTTGCCGTCTGCGACCCAGCGCTCGAACTTCACGTACATTCCAGACGCGTGCTTGAAGTTCGAGCGCTGGGTCGCAGACGGCAACGAATGTTCGAAATAAACAATTTTGCCCCGTCAAAAACATATCCGTGATTTATCTCAACTTACCAAGGCCACTCGTTGAGCTGCCATCATTAACAATTGCTTCTGCAAAGCGTCATACTTTAAACACCCGTTAACTTGTTGAAGTCGTGAAGATCAGCAGTGATATCACCAGTCTATTTTTCCAGAATCTTTTACGGGACAGTCGGATCCCATACTGGCTCTAAACCTAAGGCCGTTTACTTAGAGCATATAGCGTCTGGGTACATCTTTAGTATCGGTGTGACAGAAAGTCTTTTTTTAAACCTATGACAATAAAGGCTTTATATGCTGCATTGCCAGATCATCCCTTCTCTTAAAGGGACAATATCGTCACAATCAACAGGGCATGGAATCGCAGTGCTACTTTTAGATTAACTCAGTGACTGAAAATAATACCCCACATTATAAGGTCATTATCGTTGATGCTGCATAAAGTGAGCCAGTAATTTTCAGTCACTGTGTTCATCTTAAACTAGGACACCGATTCCATGCCCTGTTGAAAGACTGCTCTAATCGTGACAATATTGTCCTTTAAATAGGTTTTTGTTTTTTTTTAAATTAATTTTTTTATTTTTACAAAAACCCAAAACAAAACAAGCAAAATACCGTTTGCCTTTGCATGCATACGACAAAAACGTTTAGGCCTACATAACAAATTGTAACAATTCCTTTTTTCTTTAAGATGACATCACTTAAGATGAATTAATTTCTGACTGAGGATGACTGATATAATTTCACCAACTTTACATCAAGTAGGCCTACAGCCTACTTAAAGATTATAAAGTTATTTACAGGCCTGTGATTTCTCAGGATTTTACCTGATTTTAGGATTTTTTTTTTCAAATCTCCCTTTGCCTCAAGAAAGAAGTAGCCTGTATTGTGTCCAAACCTGTAGGCCTAGATCTTGTTTGTAGGGATGTGATGGAAAGTCTATAAATCCTCCAAACTTAAACATCCAGGAGGTTCAGGGGGCTTTGTCCTCACATCCCTAATTAATTTGATGATTTTGTATACTTGTACCTTCTATTTGAAGGGAATGAACTTTGACATTTATGATCAAAGTTTGACATAAAACTTGAATACTTCATTATTGCAAAAATTACGCATTAGAATTTCACAGACACCCGGAAAGCACTGAGTGTGCAGTGCTATACACACGTCGGTGTAGGGCAAAATTAAATCAATTGCATTAGAATTGATACGAAGAACCTGAAAGCATATTGACCATTTGCTCTTTTAACATCTCAACGACAATGTAATAAGCTGAAATTTTAACACGTCTGTTATCTAATGTATAGGCCCTATCTTGATTCAAAGAGAGTAAACATATACTTGTGCATGTAGAACATAGAGAAAGGAGTACCTTTTACTTAAAGCTATAGGCTTACTTAGGCTTCAATGAAAACAAATTTAAACTAGAAGCAACACAGGCCTCTCATTAGAATGTTTTGGAACATCGTGCAATTAGGAGAAAAATCCTCTTGGGGCTCAAAACTTGGCCAGGTTTATTCATCATGGTTTATGTATGCCCTCAAGATTCGGGCCTATTTTGTCAGCACTTGCTATATATTTCCCCGTAGAGTTTCCCCCTCTCTCGAAATGAAAACCTCACTTCAACCGGAGATTAAATTTCTCAATGCATTGCCCTCTGTCAATTTGAAAGGGAAATGCATTTTAGCCCACTGCCTATGAGCCCCAGGCGGCTGGCCCGCGCACTGTAAGCACTCCAACCAGACGGAACACCTTGAAAAGCTGGAGTCGTAGAGCCGTGGCTGTGCCGAGGAGCGGAGACAGGCTGCGGTCATCGGGGAGATATCCGGGGAAAATTTTGTGAAATCCACGGTGAGTTAAAAGCCGTGGAAACCTCGCAGACGCATTATGCTGCCTGCAGTCATACGAAAGTTATTTTGAGCATGCCTCGTAAAATGTTAAAAACCACACTGATGGTACTTATAAAAGATATAAAGATGTAATTAAACAATAACATCGAAATTAAATTTAAAGTAGGCCCACCCCGGTAACTTTAATATGTTAAGCTGATGATGGTATCAACCTTCCTCGGAAATAATTTCGTCCGAGGGGATGTCATTTTTAAAAGTGAAATGAATATAATTTCTGGTTCGAATTTAGTAAAATTCTAATTTAGGATGAAACATTTAACTGCTTGGGCCCCTTTTTTTGGGGGGGGGGGGGGGGTTAATACACACACACACACACACACATATATATATATATATATATACATATACATATACATATATATATATATATATATATATATATACATATATATATATATATATATATATATATATATATATATATATATATATATATATATATATATATATATATATATATATATATATATATATATAAATTAAATCGGGAGGGTGGCCTTAGCTTTCGATCCAATCCGGACCTTCATCAGAGGCTTTGACAAAGTACAACATAAAAACTCATCCATTTATAGGGAAAAGGGAAAGCAAAGGATCATGGGGCAGGATCCAAAAAAGGCGGGAAAATAGTGACCAATTAAAGATAAGCATATATATATAATCCCCCATCAAGTAAGTTTCCACATTTTATCCTTAAAAGAGGGATGGGAGTTTTCTGTGATCTCAATTTTGTTTCCGGGGGACATTTTTTTTATTCCACCGCCCCTCCCTTGACATGTCAGGGCAATATAACACTCAGTATTCGGAAATGAACCGTGACATAATCTTTGATTTATTGAGGTGCATTAAGAAACAATAATTATGTTATAACAATAATGTAAATTGGGGTATACATTAATTCATTCTGGCATTCTTGATAAGAGCAAGGAATGAGCTGAAAGTCTTGGTAATTCAAAAATAATAACATTATCAATCTTCCCTAGAAACTGTTATGTATGAGGTGCTGTCACTTTTAATATATATCTCGATTCAAATAGATTATAAGCATAGGCCTATACTCTCCAACATTACCCTGTTAGCCTATGTATAATCATGATTCAAAGAGTACAGCATATTCATAAAAGCAGTTACTTTGTCTCATGACCTTCCCTTTAAGAGAGTGAGCA
Source organism: Zoroaster sp. YZ-2022 (assembly GCA_029582265.1). Taxonomy (NCBI): domain Eukaryota; kingdom Metazoa; phylum Echinodermata; class Asteroidea; order Forcipulatida; family Zoroasteridae; genus Zoroaster; species Zoroaster sp. YZ-2022. The sequence continues at coordinate 2,747,481 of CM055819.1, forward strand.
TACCCTTCGAACCAATTTTGCCAACATTACCAATGTTTTTCATTATTTGTAATGTAGCCTATATCGTGATTTAAAGAGAGTAAGCATACCCGTACAAGCAGTTTATTGAAGGGGTAGTATCGTCACGATCAGAGCAGAATTTCAACAGGGCATGGAATTGGTGTCCTAGTTTAAGATGAACACAGTGACTGAAAATTACTGGCTCATTTATGTAGCAGCAATTGTAATATGACCATAATATCATAGGGTATTATTTTCAGTCACTGAGTTAATTTAAAAGTATAGTGCTCCGATTCCATGCATGTCCTGTTGATAATGACGACTTGTCCCTTTAATGCTCTACCTTCCCATGTTAATGTATATTTTGTTTCAAAGAGAATATAAGCTCACCCGTAGAAGCAGTTTTGCCAACATTACCAATGTTTTTCTTTCTTTGTAATGTAGCCTATATTGTGATTCAAAGAGAGTAAGCATACCCGTACAAGCAGTTTATTAATGCTCAACCTTCCCATTAATGTTCATCTTGTTTCAGTAAGCTAACCCGTAAAAGCAGTTTTGCCAACATGATGGACGTATACCATGTCCCTTTTTAATGTCTATCTTGATTCAAAGAGTGTAATAAGCACACTCAGCTCGTAAAACCATGCAATTTGGCCAAATTCACCTTACCGTGAGAATCTACAATGCATTGAATGCCATTCGTGACCATGATGCGCCGTTAACAAAGATGTATCACCATGCTTCTCGGTAATTATTTAACGGTAATTTTTGTCGGGACACTGCTATTTTACCCGAAGAAAGAAAGGAAAAATACTTTAAAATGTAGAAAATAGTTCTCTTGCATGGTTTTAACAGTATGCTCTGATTGTCTCCTGAAGACAATATCTACATGGTATCAACCATCGCAAACAGTCTTTACGTATCCGTTTCACCATACAAAGCTACAAGTCTTACTTTAACATGATACGTTTCCCAAAATAAACATGAGAAGCACAGTAAATAGGCCTATGTCCCGCAAATGAATTTATTATGGGCCCGTCATTAATTCATTTGGGGCACTTACGAGCTTCCAACAACTATTTTGTTTAATATCTCACTTAAAGGTATATTGATCAAATATATTTGATCAATGTACTGATGAAAAATAAACGTTTCGGAAATTTCCGGTAAAATATTTAAAAACACAGACGGTATGTCTTTAATATTTTTTTCCCGAGGCGCTTTTTTACATCTACCCTGGGGCTTATAATTATTATGAATAATCCATATCCTCACATGGGCCATATCCTCACATGGGCATATGGGGCATTCTCTAAGTGACAATCCTTCACTTGTGGGAATCAACAAAGGCGATTGTTAAAGGTCATCAAAACATGTGTTTATAACTAAATTCAAATTTAAGCATCTTACATTTTAAATTACACTGATTTATTCTGTATATTTATCAATTCAAATGTATATATATAAGGCCTATGGAAATTAGAATTAATATTTATTTAGGCCCCCAAAGTCTCCGGTTTACGGGCTCCGCGCGCTTCGCATCAGACCCGCGCGTCAGCCTTGTTATCTATTATTAATATTTTTATTATTTTTATTTTTTTAAATTTATTTATTTATTTTTATATTTATTTTTGCTATGAAACGATGTCCAATTGCAGCAAAAAATGCTGAATTCTGCTGTGTGTATGGAAATTAGGCATTGTTCCAATAACCGCGTATACATGTAGGCCTATCACGTATCAAGTGCGTCACCGCACCGATTTTGAGGCCGATCGACCTATGACCAGAAACCGGACACTTTTTTGGCCTTATATAATATTTGACGACTTAAATTTTATAGAGCTGTTAAGCACATACACAATTAGCAAAAATAGGTTACCAGCCAAACTGTCATGTTTTGTATATTGCCTCTGGCAGGTTCTCGGCAAAATATTGCTAAGCAGCTCTGGGTTGTACCTTTCATTTAACAAACCCATGTATATAATAGTCTACAGCTCTATGTATATTTACACATATGGGTCATTAAACATTGACTGAACTTTAAGGTAAGGTATATGATTGGTAATTTAAAAAAAAATGGTTGGAATTTAGTGTCACACCCATTTTACTAGAGTATAGGCTGATGTCTTCCAAAAAAAATTGGTGTCGGATGTAACTAAAAAGTTTTTAATTTTTTTTATTATTTAAAACCATCTTTAACGAGGGTAACCCATCCAGCACAGCTGATCATTTGGGGCCCTCATATTATATTATATAAAAATATATCAAAAGTACCAGTACTCTACGGATTTGGCAGTGTTCCCCCCTTTTTTACCACGTGTACCCCTTCTTTGCAACCCTGAATCTTTGACTGCATGATCTTTCCAACAACCGTTTCCGACCCACTTAATATCTCCTCTGCTTAACAACTTTCTGAAATTTCCAAAAGAAAGGAATTATCTTCTCGAAGAAAACATTAATGCAATGGGAAAAATATCAGCTAGTTCGTGAAAAACACTGCAAAACGGTGGTGTTAAGAACAATACCCAATTTTGTTCATGTTATGCTTCGCCCAATTTGAAAGAATAAAATTTACACCATTGGGGTGTTATTTTAACACCCTAGTTTTATGCAGGGTAAGATAGGCCCTATATGTCTAATAATCATCCCATCACAGTCCTGTGATTTCTCAGGATTTTTTCCTGATTTCAGGATTTTTTAACAAATCTTCCTTTGCCTCAAAAAGGATTCAGCTTAATATCATATTGTACAGTTAACGAGAAAATATTGAAACTGCATTCAAATATTTCGTATTCTAATGTGGAACTTAGGAAAACAGTTTTCTTTCCTATATTGGAACTAGACACTGGTTCACTTTTCTCAACACCTCCGACAACATATAGGGAAGATTTATGCTAGCAACTGCATAAAAAGTAAATTTCAGTTTATAACGTGAGAATATTTTTATTATTATGTTTATAGTGAACAAAGAAAAATTGACTATAGAGCGAGATTTGAACCTGCAGGTAAACGTGCCGACTTCTACAAACTGAGCCATTCTAGCCCTATGTTGGCGGTCTCCCTATTTTGTTATTTACGAATTACTAAACTTCTGTAGGCATACCATATCTTTACAATACTTTGGTCAACTATTGTGTGAAATATCTCATTTGAAAGAAAATTACTTCACATTTAATATAAGAAACTGAATTGCTGGGACCTATATAATAGCAGAACTCTATAATAGACTTCTGATAATAGTGAATCAAACGAAAGGTGCACTATTCAAAGTCCTCAATAAACTGCACAATGGCAGTACAGCATCAAAATCATTTGGGATAATTTCAGTAATAGACACCACTTAGCCGTTTCAATTTTGACTGAACTGTTTCTATTCACAGCATTTATATACATCATCACGTTCTGTGTATCATCTTTCTCTGTCGCCTTACAGAGCGCTAAAACCCGATCGAAGAGTTAAATTACATTTGAATTCCGAATTGTATAGTTATAATGACCAGGTACGTGCATGAACAATGAATTACATAAATACAAATAATAAAAAATATACCAATTTGACAAATGTAATCACTACCTATGAAAAATGGAGCTCTAATTGATTCTTCTGAAAAAAAGTGTAAAGAAAATTAAATATATATATTAGGTATATATGTTATTTACATGTTCTAAAAAGGATCTGATTTTCACACACAAAAAATTACGATCAATTGAAATTTGAGCTCTTATTTGACAATTAGAGCTCAAATGTTTATGTTGTTAGATGTAGCAATTATTAGGCATATATTATGCTTATTATTTTTAAATCAAGATAATGACTATACAATATACCGTTAACGGGAAAAATGAATTAAGATGTTTGCAATTAGGCCTATTAATTACCAATTAGAATTACCAATTCTATACCTTACCCGGTATCTTAAAGATCTTGCTTCTATATTGCCTATATTTTTCTGAAGGTGTTAACGTGTCCAAAGGGTCTCCCGATCGGGACATTTTGGTATCCTCATTTGGATAAAAGGGTTCCACCCCAGTGAGCACTATTACAACGTACATAATATACAATGAACATCCACAGACCCGCCCATACACACACACAGAGGTGTAAACACACACACACACACACACACACACACACACAGGTTTACGGTCCATACACTCTGTGGACATTCCTTTGTTCTCGTGTACTTAAGGATTAGAATTTCTTAAAATCGTTCCCATTTCACACAGAAGAGTGTTTTGAGAGCGGTTTTCGTTCTATTTTTCCCTTTTAATAATATCCTTCGATTTAAGTCAAAGAACCTGCCTAGACAAATCTCAAATTTCAGAGATATTCGTACTTTTCCAAAGTCCAAAAACACTGTGTGGACCTGTGTAAGTCCACACAGTGCATAGACTTCCTGCACTGTGTGGACATCTTTTCTTCTCAAGTCCACACACACACACACACACACACACACGCACACACAGCTGTTGAAATGTATAACCTATTATAAACCACTTTTATAATTATTGGATAATTCGATACAATGTGGTATCACTTAAAATTACATAAAATACACTTGTATGTATTTCAGAGAATATTTATGAAAAATATCTCTGAAAGCATAAATACCATTTTATGTCTTTAAATAGGCTCAATAATATAATCTATTTATAATTTAATATGTGTTTATATATCAAGTTTCTTGATTTCACATTTACGATTTATTATAGAAGCATGTATGTATATATATATATATATATATATATATATATATCCCTATATATATACAGGGTGTCCCCATAAAAAGTATACCGAGATCAAAATTACTGTAATGGCAAAACTACTTTATATATGGGAAAGAGAAATATATCTCTAGAAAGGGTAGAATGTCCTCTTTGCAATGGTATACAGCTTGTGATGTTATTGACACAGGTGAGTGAACGAATTAGACAGATGTTAAGGGTACTGAAAGCAGGACTGTGACAAGTTTGCATATTTGAACAACAAATCTCAACCATGCAAGTGTGCAGAATACCAAATGCCTTTGCTTTTTCAACACATTCTTGAAAACAAGGAATGTACCTAAAACAATGTAATCTGCTTTGTTTTCGCTACTTACCTCAAAAGTTTAATGTGCAGGTTTTTAAAAATGCTTTTTGGACCTTTGTTATTCAAATATGCAAACTTGTCACAGTCCTGCTTTCAGTACCCTTAACATCTGTCTAATTTGTTCATTCATCTGTGTCAATAACATCACAAGCTGTATACCATTGCAAAGAGGACATTCTGCCCTTTCTAGAGATATATTTCTCTTTCCCATATATAAAGTAGTTTTGCCATTACAGTAATTTTTATCTCGGTATACTTTTTATGGGGACACCCTGTATATATCCCCTATAGGCCTATATATATATATATATATATATATATATATATATATATACACTGTAAAAATGATGTTTAGAATTTAGACACATTTCTAAACACTTATGATTGTACTCACTTTTTCACATGTTTAGCCTAAAACATGTTTAGATTGTGCTTTTTCTGTGATGTGTGTTTGCATGCTAAAAACCATATGAACAGGAATCAAAAAGCTAAGCACGTTTAGCTTTGTGACATGTACAGAGGATTGCCGTTTAGCATTTAAAAGCATTCCTAAACGCGTTTATTTTGCTAAACCATGTGGGAAAATTGGGTACAATTAAGTGTTTAGAAATGTATTTAAATTCTAAACATCATTTTTACAGTGTAGTTAATAACATAATCAAAGATTCAGCACTCCATTTACCAGTGTTTCCCCTGGCGATTGATGGGCACGAGGTGTGATGGTAAATGCTTGGTCAGCAGCCATAAGAAAAATGGATATGTATGCGCTTAAATAAAAGACTTATCCAAGGGCGGATCCATGGTCTCAAGGGGGGGGGACACGGCAATAACGTATGGTTAATTTACATGCAACATCAAAGGCGATAAAAAAGCGGGAACGTGGATCCTCCAATGGATTAATCATTAGTGGAGCGCCATGGTCGAGCGGTTTAGTGCATCGGATTTGTGTTCTGATGGCCGAGTCGTTAGAATGCGGGTTCGAATCCCGACTGCCAACGGGGTACTTGCTCTTTGAGCAAGACACTTTACCATAATTGCTTCTCTCCACCCAGGGGTAAATGGGTACCTGTGAGGGCAGAGTTGGTTGTTGTGTTTGACTAGCCCATTATGCGCTGAAATGGCAGCAATTGAGCTGTATACTCCCCAGGGAGCTGAGATGATTTCAGGATGAATGATTTATGCACCTGATGAGCAGGGGTAATAATTTAATGCGCCCTGAGCACCAGTTTTGTGGATACGTGCGCTATATAAGTCCACATCATTATTATTATCATCAGTACCCAGAAAGATATAGAAGGAAAAACGCTCACAATATAATACAAAATGCACTGGATTTGTAAGGTTATGCCTGTTTGATTGTAACAATTCTTACATGTGAGGTGGTAACATTGGAACACAAAGTATGACGTGGTCAATAAAATCGGCGAGATGGGCCAGCTCGCATGTTTTGAATGGGCAGAGGAAACCCTGCCATTTACTAAGAGTAAACATCTTCTATTGTTGTAAGACTGAGCACATGACGGTCAGATCTGTCGGACTAAAAATGTGTCGATTGTTAGGACTTAAGGCGTCATACATTTGGCTATTCATTAAAGGTCTACGATCATTGTTTCACTTTCCGGATCTGAAAACATAAGTGTTCCAGTCAATGCTGCAGCCAGCACTGTTACTGAATTGTGTTAAGTTTTTTGGAGGGAGGCACCTGGATTTTCAGGGGGCACTTGAGACACCTTTCTTTTTACATGCCCTTTTTCTAAGGGATCTGAATTCTGAGCGGGGGCCCAGGGTGGCCTCGGGTGGGGAGGCACCATGCTCCTCCCTCCATAGTTATGCCACTGGGTTCCACACTGGGTTCCACACTGGGTTCCACACTGGGTTCCACACTGGGTTCCACACTGGGTTCCACACTGGGTTCCACACTGGGTTCCACACTGGGTTCCACACTGGGTTCCACACTGGGTTCCACACTGGGTTCCACACTGGGTTCCACACTGGGTTCCACACTGCACGCGCTCTGCGTTGATGTCTGATTTCAGATCTGATGGCATACTTATTCCATGGAGGAAGGATTCCTTCCTCCATGCTTATTCTAGCGCGGCCCAGCTAGACAGTTCAACGGACTCTGTGTCCCCTCCACTTAGACGCTAATTGGAATTCGAAAAAAGGAGTCCCATCCGGAAAGTGAGAAAACCAGCCAAGGCCTTTAAATGTAGCTTACCAAAATTTGCACTTAGTTACCCGAGCACAAATTCATTTATTTGTAGTTTTTATTTTTTATTATTTATTTATTTAAGAGCAAATATCATGTCTCAGTGAGCTCCTGAATGCCCATATTATATATATTTTAATATATTTTGGCCCTCTATTGGGAAATTCTAGAAATTATAAATACATTCTCCCACTTTTCTCATAACCCTTGCCAATGTACCTCTGACTTTCACATATTTTTTTTATTTTTATCATAATACACACAATAACCCGAATTAATTATGTACATTTAAATGTATACATTTTGTGCTTATTTCGAATTGACCTTCAGAAAACTAGGCCAATTCAATTTGAACTGCTCTTTTCACTTTACAACACTTTTAAACAATTACCCTCCTGACTGATGTCTTGTCGTGTCCTGCCATGCATAATACATAAATGTGCAGATGAAGCATCGTTTGAAATAACGTTTCTAGTTAGGCCTATCTTGGTGACTGTATTCTTTTCTTGAGAAGTAGACATTCTGTATTCATTGCTTTTCAATGTCCATTAGTCCATCTTGAGTTACAAACAGGTTCTGGCATCAGTTCTGTCGATGCAGGCAGCATAATTTAGCCTATACTGGCCCATCTTTGATTTTAAGGATGTTGTACTGGTACGATGCTGGCTGGCGGTGACCCGCCCCATCCATCACACTGTTCACCGGTTTAAGTCCACCTTCCATATTAATCTGTGTGAGTTTTTGGTAATCTCGAAAAACAGATGACCGTTTTACATAACAGTTACTTGGTGTAAAGTTGATGATGGTATCAAACATTCCTTTAAATATTTGTGCATGAGGTGTTTTCATTTGAGTAAATTAAAGAACTGATTTCCACAAGGAATTTGTGCCTTGGGATGAATTTCTGTCATCCCAAGGCAGAAATTCCACATTGGAATGAATACGAACAATCTGAATGCATTTTCACTATCATTCTCGTTAACGACACAATTAAATACGCTGAATATTTCCCACGTTGGTTTTTATACATAGGCCTATCTCTTGATTCTGATAAAGTATTGATGCATTGAGAGACATATAATTATACCAAAAACGTATACCGGCTTTTAAGGCAGTATACACAATTAAACGGACAATATCGTCACGATCAACAGGACATGGAATCGAAGTGCTAATTTAGATTAACTACGGTACGTGACTGAAAATAATACCCCACATGAAAAGGTCATATTACCGTTGCTGCCGCATAAATGAGCCAGTTTTTTTCAGTCACTGTTTGCATCTAAAACTAGGACACCAATTCCATGCCCTGTTGAAAGTCTAATCTATAAATCTAATCGTGACGATATTGTCAATTTAAAGAGTAAATTGACTGAAGTGCACATGTACAGAAACCAACAGTGAAAATGCATCTACATTATTTTGTTGTTTTCACCAAACGTGGAAAGGGATCATCAGCTGATGACATCGATTTTCTACATTCATTTAACATTAATTTTCTCGAAAATGACATGTCGGACGGGCGAAAGTATCAGGAGTTTTGGTAACATGAACGCAAGTAAGCTTCGCTCAGTTTCTTCGGTTAATTAACAATGGTGTAACTCAATATATAGGCGCACGGGTCGTATTACATGGAGATGCAGAGCACGACTATGCCCCGTGTGACATTCATCGCTTGGCCCCTAGAAAAGGCGGGAAAACAGTCGGGTAAATTTACCCGTCCATCACGCTGTTGAATTAACGTCATTTCAGTAACGCTGTTAAAACAATGCTCTCAATCCCGACACGAGCAACGCGGCAAAGGCCTTCAAAGGATTGCTTGGTAAAACAAATCCACCTTTGGAAAATGTTGCTATATATAGACCACGGAACACAAGTTTGGGGGCCTAATTGTCACCAAAAAGGCACGCGTTTATATTCTTCTATCTTAGCCATTCATATTGCAGCCTTTAGCATTTTATTGTATGGAGAGCTGAAGTAATGACGTAATGTTAACAAAATCACCAAACCTTTTTGTAAGTGTTGCATCATATAACAAAAACAAAACAAATATTGTATTGAACCATCCCCCAAGATGCCATGGGAACGGTGACGTTTACAACCACATGTCAGTTATGCCCTACCACGCCCCACCCCTGCCCTGCATTGGCGTAACTATGGGGGCACGGGGGGGGGCACGTGTCCCCCCTGCCAAGGTCTGTTCCCCCGGGTGCCCCCATTCAGAATTTTGAAAAAATAGGTCCCCATTTGAGGCTGCAGGATACAAAATGTTCAAGTATTGACATCCTCCCTAGAAAAAGTGGGCACCCCCTATAGTGCCCCCTGAAAATTGAACCCTATTTACGCCACTGCTGCCCTGTAGCCTGATGTGATTGTGTCAAGCTAGCTGTACACAATATCTCTTTTTGGTGGCATTAATTAAAAAGGACCTGTGTTAAATTAGACCGTGAACTCATTTAAATTTCAATAAACGAACCATAAACCTGTGCGTGAATTTGAGCCAGTTTTGATATTGATCGCGGTGGGCTGCAGCCACACAGACTCCGAATACTTCCCATGAGCTGCTCCATTGCTGTATCCATTATGCACTTACGTACATGTAAGTTGAGGAGTCGTCATTTCAAGTCGTATTGCAACATTTTCTTGTTCACCAAGTTGGCCATTGCGTCATTTTGATGAACCAACTTTGCTCCTTGTAATGGGGCGGCCATTTTTGATTAACTTTCATTTTATACATTCGAGCCAACGGTTGCCAAAGCGAGGCTACCTTTAGGAGTCAATCTCCGCGGGTACTAATCAGAACTTGGTTACATTCTAGGCAGGAGTAGAATTGCCATGTTCTTGCTTGGTTTGCTGAGTCAACTCGTCCTTTGAAATCGGGTTTATTTTTGAGGGTAAAAATGTTGGCTCTTTCGAAAATAATTTCATCTTTCTATCCAGTTCAGTAAAGGTGCATACGCTGTATCCAAGCGAGAGTATATAGAGAAATGTGCGATTACCTGGTACCCAGTGTGGACCATTTTTGGAATCCACCTCAAGGCCAGTTGATCTTACATTCTGTAAGATTACGCTGGTATACTAGCTGGAGTATATAGCAAACTGTGAGCATATTTCTGGTATAATAGTGAGCTCCATTTCATAAGGACATCAACATCAGTTGAAAGAAACTATTCTGTAAGCTGAGGGCCTACGCTGGTATCCAAGCTGGAGTACATAGCAAAATATTGGTATTCCTGGTACTCAGTAAGAGCCATTGACGCCATTTTATAAGGCCACCATCGCTGGTATCCGAGCTAGGGAATACAGCAAACTATTTCACGTGGGCATTCTTCTTGGTACCCAGTGACCTTCATGTTCGAAGACCACATACCAAACTCACGTTTGCATGTCTCAGTTGCTGGTGATCCTTCACATGTCTAATGTTGCCGCCGCTCCACACTGTTCCCTGTCAGCTTTCACGAAGCCATGGACGTTAGAGTCAACGTCTGGATTCTCCTCGTATGTTGAGTCCGTCTGAAAACTGAATTAAAACAACAGTGATCAAGCAAAGAGTGCACAAAATCTATGTATGTGGTTTTAATTAATACCAGACAACAAAATGACCAACAAATTTCAATGTTACAGCAAAGCTTGTATCCCATGCTTGATGATGTACCGGTACAATTTGCTCCAAGTTTGCATATTTCAATCTCCTATATATTTCCTCGCCTCCCACACCCACACCCGGACTATTTCATATAGAAACCTATAAATTTTGGTCACTTTTTCTCTCAGGCATAAAAGATCTCAATGAACTTAAACTTTACCTCGTCCGTTTAATGCGCTGTTCGTAATTCTCATAAAGAATGCCAGCACACATAATGACATTTGAACAGTGTGTGTGTGCCATGCACTTTGAACGGCGCGCCCCTGGCGGTGAGCACAGTGCTCATCCCTCAACGGGCTCGCACTTTTATCGGTTCTTCAGCTTACTAATACATCAATTCAAAATTATCCTTATACAGGGAAGATGTGCACCCACCCATTAGAGGATAAACGGATATATCATGACTGAATTTTGTTTTCTGCAAGGGGTCAAATCTATTGTGGACGTTGGGAGAGTAAGGGGGAGGGATGGGGTGAAGCCACTCCGGTGTGAGGTTCCTTGGGAAGTATTAGCTGATGGTTATTAGATGCTCTGAAATGAAATCTGAGATATACATTTTAATATCATGAACTGAAAGTGTCCTTAGCAATGTTTGGAGTTTCGGGGCAGAATATTTTGTGGGATTTTAATTTATTTTAATTTTATTTTTGCAGGGAAGTGGGACCCGCGTCTAACTCTGATGGTGTCATTTATTGGAGTCACTGAATCTCAACCACGGAAATTATTCCGTCTCAATTGCTTTCGTTAGGAAAACAAAAATCTATATTTTGTAGTACAACGCCAGCATGGCCATAACCAATTCGATTAAGTGCTTTCTTTTAAGCACTGCGGCCCGCATGACAGTACCGCTATGATGGGCAAAACATCTCCCGTGTAGATTAAATCCAATATACACATTGGTAAAATATCTATAAATGCATCCATATCCTATAGGAATCAAGAGATATGTATAAAAGCCAACTTGTTCCATTGTGTCGAACTGTCGATAACAAGAAAATAGTGAAAATGCATTAAGATTGTTGGGTATTCATTCCAACGTGGACTTTTGTTGTTGTATCGTGTCTTATCAACTGAGAGTTTTATTTAGGTAGTAAACCGCTGTTTTCTTGGGCAAGGTTTGGGGTTTGATATTATGTACACTTTCAGTGTTACTGTGACACTGGGTTCATGTTGTGTTCTCACAAAACAGCGCCATTGTGTGTCAAGAATAACCATGAACATTATACACAGTGTATTAAATATTCCCTTTATGTCAAAGTTATACTTCCCATATTGTTTAAACTATCGATAAACATGGATCTACATTGAAAATGTTGGTATAAAACTGTTTATATGAATTTTCTTACTTTCTTTGAAACCTGTTTCAGCTCAATGTGAGAAAAATGTGAACAAGTTTTTACAGAAAACACAAGGAGCAAAAAGTTACCATATGGCAACTTTAAAAAAAATGTAAACATCCGTTCGTGTTTCAAACTTGTAGCTTTCGAATAACAATTCGGTATTTTCGTATTCAGCAATTTCAGGTAATGATTATTGTTGTTGTGCCTTCCCTTTAGTAAGGCTTTCCTTGGTGGAACGTGACAAATTAATCGTTGCAGTGACACCGCCACGTGATAGTAATTCCTACTTGGGTTATTATTGTCCCGGTAAAACATTTCGTTGAACTGACGAATAAATACATTTCCTATACTTGGTGGATATTAATAGTTGTGCCTTTTGCAATCCGGATGTACGACTGAAATATTCCATGACACTTGCTGCGTTGGCAACTCTCCATATGTTGCCTATTTGCTACAGAGCGATACCCTCGCTGCATGCATGCTGCACAATAAATCGGTCTTCCTGCAGATGGCAGAGAATTTAACCTATATATGGCATAAAGAAGTAGGTTTAGTGAATTAGTGAATATTGAGGCGGATACGTTGTACTCAGGTTACAAGGATTTTGTTCTCTCAGTGTACAATTTCCCAGGGGATATTCTTCATTCTTTTCTTGAAGACAACTGATCGTCGGTGTTGAGTATGACTGACGTGAACTAAAAGGTTGCCTTTTTCGATCAACAAATCTGTCATTACGCAAAGCAACTCTTCCCACCCCACCCCCAGCGTAGCTGGGGGTGGGGTGGGGGTTACAAATTTGTTGGTAAATCAATATGCATTTCTTAACGACAGCAGTATCAAGTAATGTTCTTACAATCTATTTTTCTTACTCGTTGGCGAGGCTGTAGGTCGGTATTTAAAATAAAGTTCAAAGAAATTAGGCCTAAGCCTTGAGGGATTATCACCACAACCCACTCAAAATTGATCACGCCTAACCCCTCTCACAATGTTGCTAACCCCCTCAAAATTGATCACGCCTAACCCCTCTCACAATGTTGCTAACCCCGTCAAAATTAATCACGCCTACCCCCCTGTCATTTTGGGAAAGATATGTCATCCCCTCCTATATGTATTCGCTGCTGTGCACTTAATTGCCTTCAAAAGATTGAAACAATTTATCGGTTCATTATTTTTCAGTAAATTTCCCTAATAAAAATGTTTGGCCTCCCCCACCCCCACTCTCAAAATCCTGGCTATGCCACTGATGCTTTGGCCATTTTTGTCATATTTATTACCGGTACCTGTTCACAATAACGATCATTAGTACTGATACTTAAAGACTATTCTTCCAGCCTCAGTGTGGTCACATGGATTCATTTGTCTGTATATTATGGAAGAAAAACAAAATATGCTTTTATTTTGTTGCATCGTTCTGAAACCTCAAAACAATGTTTCAAATTACTAGCACACATAGACGTAATTAGATAGGTGGCGGGTCTTATATTATGGAGATGAATCGGTCGGATGATGTTGAATGAGTGTGTTACAGCTATATGGTTACAGTGGCTGTCACTTTGGATGAGTTCTGGAGGGAATGGAACACTAGATCGAAACGCTAGTCCGTGCCGCTAGTTTGCCACACGGACGGAACGTATCCGTGCCGTAACTGTGGTAACTATAATGGTGCTTCGGGTGCAGCGATAGTCACGGACCTGCGCCTGCAGCACTCCGGAAATGGCGTGGACAATTTACCATGAATCAACTGCTCCCTTTACTTCACACTCTTCTTAGTTTGAAGACATTATACCCAACATTCAGTGCAGCCAGGCCATTACGTTTACGGGGTTCAACGGTATGTTACACGGTATTGATTTACCAAAAATCCTCGGTAAGGATAATACAAATGAATTTTATAATCATTGACGTGGTCGAAAAACCCACAGACAAACATCAATTGGCCAATACATCTGTACTGCGATCCTATAGGTTGTTGTAGCATTTCTTTAAAGGGACAATATCGTCACGATAAACAGGGCATGGAATCGGAGTGCTACTTTTAGAAGTCGGTGACTGAAAATAATAACCCACAGAACGTACGTGATAAGGTCATTATTACCGTTGCTGCTGCATATAAAATGAGCAAGTAATTTTCAGTCACTGTGTTCATCTTAAACTAGGACACCGATTCCGTGCCCTGTTGAAAGTCTGCTCTGATCGTGGCAACATTGTCCCTTTAATGCGCACTTGGCATCACAAAAAGTGTCTTGCTGAAGACACTAATGGGGCAAGCCGGTCTTTCCAAGCTTGCGTAACACATAGTTTTAGTGTTTTTGTTTTTGCTTTGTTTTGTTTTGTATTGTTTGTTTTGGGGTGTTTGTTGGGGTGTTTGTTTGTTTGGTTTTTTTTTTTTTTTTTTGGGGGGGGGTAATTACTGAGAAGAACTATTGCTTAATTCAACGTTTCGATTATTGCACCCTTGCTATCTGCAGGAAACAGAAGACTCGAAGAGTGGCCGAAAGGTGCATTCTATGGTGTAACAACAATTCTGCTCATTCCCATCATTTAAGTAACTGAACATTTATAGGCCTACCTTTAGTACAAAGTAAAAATACGAACCTTTCTTTTGGAACCTCCGGGGTACTTAATGCAATAGCCGCTGTGGCCTTCCCTTGTCCGACCATACTGACAGTCACCGAAGGCGGTGGATGTATGATATCCACAATTACCATTGATGAAGGAGACACCACGGTATCATCTACGGGGACGCCCTGTCGATGGACCCCCTGGCCATGGTGGTTGGATATTAACGTGTGCTGGACTTTGTGAGCGCTCGGCTCCTTATCAACATCGAGGAGTCGGACCTCAGCAGATAACGTACCGTCCCTGGTGACACTTGCCTGGTATCCGCTATTATCTACCTCCTGGGGATAACCAAGATGGCGTAGTTCTTTCTTCTTGCGCGATTTACGTTTTTTGATTATCGCATAGCACACCAAACCGATGCTTATACTGACCAAACACAACCCTACTCCGCCGAAGACGGGCCCCAGGAGTTTCAGAATATTCTCCCGGGAGTTGGTCCCATTTGTAAAGGCGACCACCGTGAGACTTGTCCCCGGTACCAAGCAGAAGCACCCTGTGAGCGCAAGCAAGAAGGCCGCACCGTAGATCTTGGCGCGCCGGCTGACTCGGCGCCGGCGTCTCTGACGTCTACTGTGGCTCCGTTGGTGTTTCTTGGTGTTGACTTCGTCGTCGTAGTGGACATGTTTGTTTGAACCTCGTGACATCTTGAGGGATTTCCGTCGTGGAATGCGTGGCAACGGCTTTAAGACGACACTGTCTGTCTCAGTCAGATCCACAGCTTATGACGCACTGTCTGAAAAGAGAATTAAATGTCCTGTTAATTATATTAGAAACGATTTGAAATGGGGAAGACAATAATATGCAACCTCCGCAGGTTTCTTTTTAATAGAGACTGTATAGATACCGACTGAGAACGCAACCAGCGCCGCATTGAACATCAAGTACACCGCATGACCGACGTGGTGCTATAGTCGTCATGAAACGTAACCCCACTTGTCAAGTCCGTGCCGTTTGATTGTAAGGCCAGATCGTACTATAGTATATTTACCATGCAGTTTTATTGAAACATCAGATATCACATAGGAATGGAAGTCATGTGGTACACTAGATAATTTATAGGTATGTTAATAGGATTTTTAAATCATTCCTGACAATAGACAATTACAAGTAGACACACAACAAAGCCAGTGCAGTATACGTACAACCATGGAGGAACCTCGGACTCGAGTCCTCCTCTGCAAACTATTAGTGGTAGGGGGTTTTACAAGAGCTGATTTAGTAGCTTATAATTACATTTCATATCATGTTTTTGTTTCCATCGAGTCTTGCGCTTGCCACACGTCTCGCGCGCCTCAGGAAATTCATTCCCCGAGTCTGTGATCTTTCTCAGCGGGTGATTGCAGCCTGCCGTGATGTGATTTATCGAAGCTCACACCTCCTCAACCGAATAGCTAGCGTCAACGGTGGTTATTATAGATAAATATAGAGTCGCTTACGGGTGCACATCATCAACGAAATCCTCTTCTGGGGTTTGATTTCATACGAGGTATGAAATTCTTACAAGAAAGAAAAAACAATCGTGGTGTAATTGAAGACGTGCGGACGAGTAGAGGATTTTGCAATAATATCCATCCAATATTGGACCGTGGCGCCAATAATAGGTAATTTTTTATTCAACTTGGCTGCAGCAACGTGCATAGCGGTACGAAGGCTAAGGCTGCTTTTATACTCGGTCCGTTAAGTTGAGCTTGGTTTATGGAAACAATAGCATTGTACCATGTGTTGCCTATAAAACAACAACAAATTCAGTTAAATAAAGCAATTATGTAGATTATAAACTACGGTACACAGTAACAAACAGGGAATGTGAACAGTGATCGGTATACCAAGATGCAATACGCGCGTAATTTGCGAAACTGTTTTTGGAGGAGGGGTTTCACGAAGAACTGGTATAAAGTATGATTTTGTTCGCCCAAAATGCTGATATATTATAAGAAATGAGGATCAAATTACCATGGGAAGCTTAACTGGCAAAATGGCGGATAGTAACAGTTGTTTTTGGTAACGTACGTTCATTTTTATTACCCATCCTGTTATCAATGTAAAAGTGTCATCACAATAGGTACCCAAGTTTTTGACAAATACTTTCTTAGAATAATTGATACTTGTGGCAACTTTGCACCTATTAATTGTTTTTGTAACAATTTGTTAATTTAATAATCTGGTAATTACCAGTGTTGTGCCTTCTGCGGCCGTTTAACCGTATTGGTCAAACCGCGCTGTTTGATTGACAGACCGGATATGTATTTTTGCCGTTGGAACGGTTATCAAGAATCATATCCAAAATGTTGAGAGCTCTTGGCAAATCGGGATATTCCATGCATGTGTCTTTGGATAAGGCGCTAAATAGGCCTATATGAGCAAACAACCGTTAAATGCTCATGTCTAATTGTAGCCACTGCCTAAGGGAAGATGGACGTTAATTTGCAATAACCATCCCGCAAAATAATATCGCCAAAAAGGCCTGCAATCGATTTTTGTGTGTGTTTTGACCAAATTATTAAGCACGTACGTCGCCAAGGAATCATTCACCGTTTGGACTCCTCTAGCATCCCTGTGCTCCCAGACACCGGCGGCTGATCGAATAGACGTACACTGCCCGTTACGTGATCGCCAATCCGTAGATCTCATCAAAACAACAAAATGTCATGGGGAATGGTGTCGCCGGTTTCCGCTGTCCCGGGTACCCGTGTTTAGAACGACGGGCGTCGATAGCAACCTCGAACCCCATGGTGATTGACCACATCACACCGTCTCTCTTACCGGTATTCGGATATCCAAGAATCTATTATATGTAATTGCATTGCAGGCGCATTAGTCTGGTTATGATATGACTATACCGCAGATACTGTGTGCTGGGTTGAGTGGTGGTCTGGGTACTAGACATTTTGCAATAGACTTTTCACCAACATTATGATGCTTGATATGCGGCAGAGTGCACCCCCTCCCATTGTGTCTTCATTGTGTCTTCATTGTGTTCCAGGAATCTTAGGAATTATTTAGAGGATTTCGGGGGGGGGGGGGGTCCGTTAACAATAGAACAACAGTGTGTTAGTGTATAGGACATTTAGGGGTGGCACTCTGCCGCATATCGAGCATGGTATATTCACCAATCACCGTAGACTGGTCCCCTGTCTACACTCTTAAAACAGATTGATTAAAATAACCAATATAACTAGGTAAAACTTGTAGCTTTGCATGGTGAGAATGATAAGTAAGACTAATTGCGGTGACACCATGTAAGAATCTCAATTGAGTAGTAATTAGTTCTGAAAAGAACTGGGGGTACAACTCGACGTTTCGATCAGTATGCTCTGATCGTCCTCAGGAGAATGCCGGACTCTTGAAACTGCTGCTGCTTAAGTAGGCTGCTGGAGGATCATCCCCTGCTGGAGGATTAGTTCGTTGAGGCGCGCAGGCGGGAAACTGTGAGACTATGGGACTAGGATCCTAGGTGTAAGGGGAGAGGAGTGTGTGCTCACTGAACGTCGAGTTGTACCCCCAGTTCTTTTCAGAACTAATTACTACTCAATTGAGATTCTTACATGGTGTCACCGCAATTAGTCTTACTTAACCAATATAACTGTTTAATTTTAACCATTGCTGTTGGTAGATATGTGTCCAACCAAGATCTTGGTCAAATTAACCAATCTAAATTTGTTTACCCTTTTAACCAATAATTTTGGGTTAAAATTCTAACCAATATAGAGTTGGTCATTTTAACCAATATTATGTTTGTGACCAAGATCACAACCAATATTTATAGTTGAAATATAACCAATTTACTTTGGTAGATCCTTCTGCATTTATACAACTGTTGTACCTTTGCACAACTGTAATATGCTTAATTGCATTAATGTTATTAACATGTAATGGCATCAATGATTAAATACATATACAATATACATACAACCTTGTCCATCCAACTGTAATATGCTTAATTGCATTAATGTTATTCACATGTAATGGCATCAACGATTAAATACACATACAATATACATACAACCTTGTCCACTGATGTACTGTCACCCGTAGCTTGACTCCTGTATACTTTATGACACACCGTATGATACACATTATGTACCATATAGATAGTTCAAGTTCAATCATCTTTTCAGTTACAGTTACTGAATTTTTCCATTTTGTTTCATTTTTGTGTTCAAAGTGAGAAAATGTTGTGTTTACATATTTGACAATCTTCACAAATTCTTCGATAATTTATACAAGAAAAAACACAAACAATTTAAATTAAATGTTAAATTTCAAAAATGTATCACTATATTTTCAAAGAAATTGTACAACTTCTAGCCCCGCCTACTTGTTTGCATATTTATAAAACAACCAAGATATTGGTTAAAATTACAAATATTCTGTGACCAAGGTAATTGGTTGCCAAATAACCATTGTATTTGTCACTTCGGTTGACCAGTCTCTTGGTTAAAATAATAAAAATAGTGTTAACCATTTAAATTGGTAGTTTTTTTACCAATCCGTTTTTAGAGTGTATATATCCTATCAAGGATACGCGCCTCAAGCTCAAAGCGTGACGTCAGATCTTCAAGCTACAATCACCATGGCATACATTACTTTACCTCATCCTCGTCCTCATGGCTTTCGAGCAGTATCGGGATTCTTCGATCCTGCTCGGCTCTCTCACCCTGAAATACAGAGATTGTTGCGCACGGATGATTCGGGTTGTAATTTCCCACTACTTACGCAAGAAAACGGTACTGAACATTTATCAGTAATATACGTGTACTAGTTATGGGAATAACCACGCGCATCCTCGGTACCAACTACCCATAAACCTGGTACAGGGTATTGGTCAATAATATTGTTATTTAACCATTTTGAATAATGACACTAAACACATTACGGGCGACGTTTGCTATGCATTGATGTACTGCATGAATAGTATATTAATTATGTGCTGCAGTATACAGTAGTTTAAATGTAAAAACACCCCCATCTCAAACAAAATATTTTACCAAAGGTTAACAGTTTTCTCAAGCCTGTAGCGATGAAATTTAAACTCATATTCTTGCATAGAGTCGAGCTTATAACAGACCTGAGTAGCCACTTCAGTCTTACATGCCGTATCAAAATAATAAACGTAATTGAACCGCATCGGCAGAAACT
Source organism: Zoroaster sp. YZ-2022 (assembly GCA_029582265.1). Taxonomy (NCBI): domain Eukaryota; kingdom Metazoa; phylum Echinodermata; class Asteroidea; order Forcipulatida; family Zoroasteridae; genus Zoroaster; species Zoroaster sp. YZ-2022. The sequence goes on from CM055819.1 coordinate 2,767,529, forward strand.
CGTTCTTAATAACCGTGACCGTATACAGTAGGCTGTACAATTTGTAATTAAAAATAACAAACAAATTGTCAAAAAGTGTTATTTCAAATTTACTTGTAGCAAAGCTGATGAAGGTATCAATCTTCCACAGAAATAATTTAGGCCTGTGCTGGGTACCTGAGTTTGCGAGTATCCGACCGTTGAGTTCCATACCCTGTTCCATTTTTTTTTACCGGTTCGGGTATCCGGAAACCACTTTTTAAAAACCTGACGTAGCATTTCAGAATCCGAATGTCAGTCTTTGATAAACACTGATCTTCCATGTTTATAATACGGTTTCGGGTACGTTGTTTTATTTCATAACATTCATAACAAAAGGCCTAATAAATTATACATGGATGAATGCCACTGTCTTGCGCTGTGTTATGGCCCTGTCACACTGTTGCGTATGAGAGAAACGTAAGAGTTGCGTATGAAAATTCATAATATAATTTTCATACGCACAAAATTTTTAAGCATGCTTAAAAATTTATTTCTGCCTCAGCGTATGCCAGCGTATGCCAGCGTATGCCACCATGCTTGAAACGTATACAACCTATGCCTAACGTACCCCTAGCGTATGTCAGCGTATACCAGCGTATGAGTGATAATTTTCATACGCTGGCATACGCTAGTACGATACGCAACAGTGTGACAGGGCCATTAGGCGCGCCAGGAATTATCGAGCGCGGCGGCACACACAGTGGGAAATCCGTTTTGCCCATTTCTACGGGTAATCGGGACCCGGACCATTACAGTGGCTGGGTACCCGGTTCAAAAATTATCACTACATCACTACAATAATTATATCCGAAATGCTGTTATTTCTCAGAAAAATAACAAACAAATTGTCAGTTTTGTTTTTAAATTTACTTGTGGCAAAGCTGATGATGGTATCAATCTTCCATAGAAATAATTATGTCCGAGAAGCTGTCATTTCTCAGAAAAATAACAAATTGTATTTTTTTTTAAATTTACTTGTAGTAAAGCTGATGATGGTATCAATCTTCCATAGAAATAAATGTCCAAGATGCTGTTATTCAGAAAAGTGTATTTATTGGCAATAATCATCGTGACGGTATAATTATTGTAGACTACAACGAACCTTAATTAAAGATAATTTATGTAATTTGTAATTCACAAATAACAAACAAATTGTCAAATTTGTTTTTTAAATTTACTTGTATCAATTTTTTATAGAAATAATTATGTCCAAGATGCTGTAATTTCTCAGAAAAATGAAATGATTGCCAATAGGTTTATCAGAAAGTATATTCTTTCCTAAATTACATAAACATCTGAATTTATTTAAATTCTTTTTCTCGTTAATGACACACAATATTTCCACATAAGTTTCAATTAGTTGAAACGTTCAAAGATTGCTTATATATTAAGTACCGGTACATCTTAAATCAAAGATAGTATAAACAAACTCGTAAAAGCAGTTTTGCAAAACGGTAAACCAATGTTGTATATTATTCCCTTTAAAACATTAAAATGCATAAAAATGTGGAATATTTGTTCGTCTTCCGTGCCAAAATTATTACCGGTATCATTTAAATGCAAATATAGTGAATACGAGTCTTATCTCAGTGTTGTTATATTGATCCTTGGATACGAATCCAATTAAAATGTCAAATTCTTCAAGATAATTTATTTCTGAAGTGCCTCATGTCAATTTCTTCTTCTGACCGACACACGTATACAGTAATCTTAGATTTGAAGGCCCTTGGACAATATTTACATGTCAGTATTCGGAGAGAATGTCCTCGAAATATTATCAAGAACTTGAATCGGTACATCCTTCAGTAGAAATAAACCTTGACAGTCTTTGGATAAATAAGTGATATAGAGGATAGTAATACAAAACAAACCAGAGGGTATAATTGAATTTCCTGATTAAAACAATTCTTACATATCCCGTTACTTCATGCAAACAGCATGTACAAAATTGTTTTGATTGAATTGCGATTTTACGCCATGTAATCTTGCGAAGGGGATATATATTTTGCCGAATGGAAAGTGATTTTATTCACGGCCATGCAGCAACCCTTCCAAATGTTTTCCGTGCGCACACGTAAAAGCAAGATTAACTTGTTATTGTTTCGACAGTTCTTGGACCGGAGCAGTGTTTGCTAGTTTGCCGTAAAAAAAAACCAGTTGTGTTCAAAGGCCCGTGTAAATTAACCAGCTTCAAATGTTTATGTTGTTTTTATACCTAGGCGAAGTGCTAGTAGCATCTGTTTCGTGTTTGCGCCCTATGTTGGCAATATCGGTTTCTTGGCAGGCAATTTTGAGAAAAAATGACAAATGTAGTTTCTCTGATACGTAAAAAAAAAGATTCCCTGTAATACATCATTGCAGAAAATGTCATCAAAATAGATCATGACTTACATTAGTGCATAGCTTGTGTCTGACACATATAGATAGTGTGATGTCGTGTGTCACAATACTCATACCTTACTGCACAAGTGTCGTGTGGCGATTATTCCATTGTGAGTAAAGAAAATTAACTCAAACCTCCAATCTCTGGTTCACCAGTTTGAAAGGTAATTCACCGAGGCTGGTCGCAATTCATTTCTAAAGGGTCTTTGAAGACGTATCCCACGGTACTAATCAATTAAATCTCCGGCCCACAATTTCACAGGTAGGAAAAAAGGGAAGGCACACTAACATAAAGTAATTTTTGAAAAATTCCTTTTTTTACTTCAAGGTTATCAGAGACGCGTTCAGTTTTTGAGAAGAAGGGCCCAACATTGTAAGAAGAAGCATCATGATGGCGAGCCAAAAAAGCAATTGTTTTTGTTTTGGTTATTCAGATCTCGATTAAAGGGAAGGTATACCATTGGTAATGTTAACAAAACTGCTTCCATGAGTATTAATTGCTTCATTTCTTTGAATCAAGATTTACATTAAACCAGCCTAAAATTTTCAGCTCAATGAACTAATTAAAGGGACAATATCGTCACGATCACAGCAGGCTTTCAACATACGGGCATGGAATCGGTGTCCTGCAACACAGTGACTGCAAATTATTGGTTCATCTATGCACTGAGCAGCAACAGTAATATGACCTTATCATGTGGGCTATTATTTTCAGTCACTGAGTTAATCTAAAACTAGCACTTCGATTCCATGCCCTGTTGATCGTGACGACATTGTCCCTTTAAATTAAATGAAAAGAGTATGAAAGAGCATTGACAATTTTACAAAAACAAATGGAGCAAATAAGGTTTCTCTGAAATGAGAGTACTTTATAGACAATAATTTCTGAGAATAATTGGTACCTTTACCAACTTCGCAGCAAATTAGCTTTCGAATAATAATTCAGTACCGGTAATTTTGTAATTGGGTAACTGCCAATAGCTTCCCTTTGAAGAAAATTTACGCATCGGTTTGATGTCTGTAAATGAATCAATATATACTGAATAACAACCAAGAGAGATACACAAACAACAACATATGTGAGTTTCAGCTAATTTCTAGTGTCATTAATGAGAAAATAATGAATGTACAACCAGATGTTTGTCGTGTTCATTCTATTTTGGGAAATAAATCACGGTCGTGATTCGGATCCAACCTGGGTCACGGCAGCTTTGGACCCCTTTGAGGATAAATTCTGCCCCATGAGTTTTTAGTGTGTCATGAGCGAACTTCGCCTCCGCGAATTACTGAGAAATAAGCATGATCCCAACATACCTGGTCTTAAACAACAAGCAAATCACGTCCCGATATCATCTTAATATCAACAGAGCCATAGAACCACCGCAGAGAAAACTAGCCATCGGTTCCGGTGCAAAACCAAACGCCGGTTACCCGATATCAATCAATCTGTTGTCCGTAATTCCTTGTCAAGAACACCGGGAGAAAGTCGGGATGGTTGGTCAAAAAATGTACGTAGGGATACAAATAAGCGTCGGACGATCGGACACCCAGATATCGACTTTCACACTACAGACATCAGTTAGAGCAGTTGATGATACTCGGTATTAAACGACACGCTGATGACGTGCATTGAACGGGAGCCCGATTCTATCTACTGAGCATGACGGAATTTTGCACGTGGGATGATCATGACAATGACCAATTCACAATCAAAGTGGATTTTTTTCCTCTCCACAACTGCACTTCCCTTGTGAGGAGCAGGATGTTCGGCGTCCTGGGGCAAATATTACACTGTCGATACGTCTTGTTTTTCCCTAGCCGAGGCGATAACTGGGGGAACCGCACATGGACGTGCAATGAATACAGGATGGTGGATTGGAACACTTGTTGCAGAATTTCAAATGCGATAATCGAATTTTCTGTCCAACATTTTTCATCAACATGATGTTGTGGAATGGGACCGGAGTGCATTTAGCATCGATCCGAGACAAAAAAAGATTCAAACTCTTAAAAAAAAGTCGAGTAATCAAGCTGTTCTCAAAATAGCCGCATTTGCATTGGCGTTTATTAAAGGGAAAGTACAAATTGGTTATGTTGGCAAAACTCCTTTTAAAGTAGGCTTACTCTCTTTGAATCAAAATATACATTAAACAACCAGCCTTGTGTCGTTCACCATCACGAGAAAATAGTGAAAATGCATTCAGAATTTGTTACATACATTCTAATGTGGAATTTCCCTTTTCCTAAAAACGACAGCACCTCAGACAAAATTATTTTTATGCAAGATTTTAATACCATCATCAATATTTTACTAAGTACGTTTTACATTAAAATTCAGTATTTAGTTATTTTTGAATGACCAATCCTATTCATTCAGCTATTCGGACTTAATTACATTTCCATTTCCATCAATATTACATTAACCTTGTTTGTACTCGTGTATTGTCAGTAGGTAAATGAAATATGTGATATGTACAACTAATGACATTACCAGCGTACACACAGGGCTTATGTTTTTGAATTGTTATTGTACAATTAATATAAAGGTTGATGATTTGACATTTCCCTGATAAAAGCCAATCTGTCATCGAGAAACAAACCTTTTGTACAGCCGAATCCCCTGTGATAAATTTAATGCAGATGTTTAAATTACCAGAATAAATTGTTACCATGGCAAAAGTTAATGGACTTCCTCCCTGCAGACGACCAAAGGTAAACCAAGTTGTCCAGCATTAAATAAATCACCAATAGGCCTACATACAAATTAATACATGCAATTACAGCCTGTATATTATTATGATTAATGCACGGACGCGCCGAGCGCGTGAGCTGTTTTATGCATGCACGCGGGGATAGCCGTTTTGTCGTTGTACAACAACACTTTAAACAGCAACTTTCACTTCCATCATCGATTAAAAACAATAATAATCATGATGATGAACAGTTCTTATATAGCGCATAATACCTTTGAATAAAAGTCTCTTAGCGCTTAAAAATTACACATCCCAACTGACTCTCAAAATCATATTACAAGATTTTACAATAACCGACTACAATGAACCCACATTTACTTAGTATGAAGTCCAGAAAGTATGTTTTAACCTGGGACTTAAATTTATTGATAGTGTTTGAACTCTTAATTACATCAGGGATTTTGTTCCACAGTTCGGGAGCAGCATACACAAAACTGCGATAGTTTTAACAAAAGGGGTAATCAAAAGATCTCTATCAGCTGACCTAAGATTTCGTGTAGGCCTATATTCTCTAATCAAATCTGTTAGGTATGCAGGAGCTAGTCCATGGCGACAATATAATCTTAACAATAATATTTTGTACTCAAATAGGCAGCCAATGAAGGCTACGTAATACCGGAGCCGCTGAGTTCTGTATGATCTGAAGCTTCTGTAGTTGGGAATCAGGCAAGTAATATAAGAGACTATTACAACAATCTAAATGACACATGGCAAATGAATGGACTAACATTTCTGTTGTCTCTTTGTTAAGAAATTGACAAATTTTTATTTAACAAAATTATCCAAAGTGAAATGCGTATCAAACACAACACCAAGATTCATAGCTTTATCGACTGGGTCAACTGCTAAACCATCAATCCCCACAGACAGGTCTCAAGTTCTTAATAATTGTTTTGTGAAATCATTGATAATTCACACTTGTTTGCATTTGATAATCTAACACCGGGTGTGTGGGAACGCAAAGAGCCGTTTGAGGGCGTGGCTTAATAGGTTAAATTTATACGGCCCCCAGAGTTCATTTCAGTGCAAGAACACGATGACAAACGATAATTTTTGAGTTTTCTTGATAATACGCTCTGGTGAGGGCGCTCTTTAAGCAAGCAACAACTTGTCGCTGTAATTTAGAATATTACTGATTAGCGGACGTTACTGACTTTTCCATTAAGATTCACGTGCTAATGGTTACCAGGAACGAGTTAAAATGTGTGAATATAAAGAGTTTCTTTGGTGAATACGGAAAATGGCGCCAATACGTACCATCGACTTCGGAGACTGGTATCATTTTCATCGATAGAGGGCTACGATATTAACGGGTCTATGAAATAGACCGTTTTAACAGTGTAAACAATAAAGTATGCCTATTGGAGAATATATTTGACCTTTGTCCATTTTGTCTGCGTCCGTTTGTACAACTAAAAAAATAAATTATAAGTTTAGGGGGGCGCCGCGCTCCTCCCATTCCTCTTTATTAACATAAAATCTGTGACGTACACCTGGGAGATTTTAGCACTAGCCCGTGTTTACGGGCATTCTGTGTCATGCTTTACTATTGAAGTTTCACGAAGTTTTTAATGTCAACAGTCTTTACTTATCTTCATCACGCAAAGCTACAAGTCTTAAAAGTACATGTTTATTACATAAGTCGTGTGTACACGCATTGTTTTATTACCTAGTAGCAACAATGATGGCCAATAATAATTGGTTAAAAAGGCATGCTAGCAAACGATGAAAACCTTCGTTTGCTTTGTTCTCTGACTGGGTGTATGTCACGAATAGCGCCACCTCGCGTCGTGCAAAATTTTAAACAATTTTGTTTAATTTAATTAAAATTAAAAAAATTCCACTCAAGACACAAAACAAACTTAAAAGTGTTTTTTATTCATATCAACTAATAAAATAACAATAACAAATAAATTAAGACAAATACACAGTTCATTGACCCTTTAACGGAGCATTGTGTGGACATGCGCTGTGCACCAAATTTCAGCATTAAATGTATACTAAAGAATGGATTTCATATACATTTCTGATTCGCTTTTTGGTTTTACCGGGAAACTGAATTCGTATCACTTTACGGTATTGCCGAGTTAAAATTTGTTCATTTACGAGTTGAAATCAACTTTGAACGCGTAGGTAGGCCAATGATAGTTTTAGACACGAGATGCATATCTGATAACGTCCGTTGAGGCCATGGACGGGTGTAGAGATTGTATCGAGTTTGCATATTTATCGTAAACCCATCTGTGGGAAACTCCGTAGAGACGAGCAAAATCATGCCCGTCCTTTTACCGTGCTCATCCGGTCCATTTATGGGCACTACTCGCATCTTATTGGTATATCTAGTAGACTTAATCGTATATACTATCAAACTACTTCGCGATGCCGCTGTAACTACAGAAAGGTTACTCAATTCAACTTGTTTTGTGTGCATTATTTAGTGGCCCCATGTGTACTTGTCACTGAGATAATGAGAATAGCTTATGTAACTTATGTATTACTACAGGGAATATCACTGAAGCAAATAGGTGAAAGTTCAGTAAGTCAAAAACTTTTAAATTTCTCTCATAGATCAGATAAACTAAAAAAGAGGTTTCTTTTTTATCATATATACTTTGCGCTTTTTAATAATTAGGCCCTATATACTTTTGCGAAACGTCTTTAAGATTCCATGCGTGGGAGTTACTTTGAGGGTTTCCCATCAAATGAAAACCTGTCAATTCATTCATTTTATTTACGTACATTCCGTAAAACTGACACTGCTATGTATTAACACCCAAGAAATGCGGGCATGAATTACGAGCCATCAAGAAAAAAAACAGTCGTACATTTTTCTGCTCTGCCCAATCACCCTCCATTTAGTATCCTACGACTGTTTTATCCCTCCCCTGGATATCAGGGACGCGAGACAAACACAGGATGGCAAAAACATCTCCCAATCTAAACAATAATACACATGTACATAATCATGCCTATATATTACATAATTTAAAAACAAATTGAAACAATTTTTGGGTAAATTAACAAATATTGTATAAAGCGGATGGTGTAACCCCAAGGCTAACCCGAAGATGTGACGTCACGCTTCCAGGTTTGTGAAAGATCCCAGATACCGGCATCTCAATGTCATGGAGATTCAACTTTGACCTCGGTTGGCAACTAGCTCGCGAGCCTCAAAGCATGACGTCGGATCTTCAGCACAACATATTCAATGAAATCCCTTGAATGGTATGCTGGGAGCCTGTCTCACGGATAAAGATAGGTGAGCAGTCTATCCCAAGGCTTGCTTAAACAAAATTATTTTTTAAAATAAATGATTAAGATACAATTTTAAACATTCAAAATACATGAAGACGTATATATAAGTACTAGGCTATACATGCATTTGCAATAACATCACATTTGAAGGTCGGAAACACCCATCCAGCCTGTCAATCAAACAGCATGGGTTGATCAATCAAGTTACATTAGACGGCGCTCTCGAACAAAGTAACATTTAATTGTTTGTGCACGAACCATTGGTGAATGTGTTCGCATTGCGCTGTATACATTTTAAACATTCAAAATAAACTGATGTGCAATGCGAATAGATTTCTCATAAAATGAATGTCTTTGTGCAAGATATTAAAATTAAAATAAACAAATACGAAATAGTCCCACTCATTAATGTGTATAATAATTAATAAAGTACCGGTAGGCCTAATCACACCCGGCCGTATATATATATATATATATTTAAATATATAGTCTTTAAATTTGCATTACTATACTGTTTTGGACTATACTGCCGTTGATTCCCAGCAATTTGGTGATTTAATCGAAAACTTATATTCCTGAATGAATTCCTGATAGGCAAAACTGTTGGTCACTTGAAAAACAAAATATGGTTTTACAGTAACTAAATGCCACAAATGAAATGAATTAATTTTGGAACTCTATTTCTGTTTACCTCTCTACCTGGAAAATATTATTTTTTTCAGTTTAAAGAGAAAAACCGTACTCACAGGCGATACATCTTTTAATGACTGTATACATAGACCATGCGACTTGTTTACGTGCAGAGTTTGTACATTTTGTATACTTCTCAACAAATAATATTTGAAATTTTAAGTTACTTCCTTATTAAACATAAATCAAATTAAGAATTTTTCTGCTGACATCTCAAAATATCAGATTTTATGGTTTCTTGTCATTAGCCAGTGTACATTGTGCCCGGCGCAGTTTGACTCTTTTATAAACATGTGATGTCATTGGTCACATGGTCTATATAATACATAAGTTGCCGTAGGTATATTATACACTATACAGCCATCGATCTCCATTAATGAAGATCAATGTATACAGTTTACTGTTACAGTCACCCTTCCTTTTATGACGTCATCATAAGATGGTGGCGGTGGTTCATCTTCTGTAGACAGCGCCCCCAGTGGCATGTATGTAGGATTATCATGTGAGCGATCAGTTGTTGAGTATGCAGATCTCTCCGACGGTGTTGCTTCTGGCTGTGAAGTGACTACTGATTCGGCAGATGCTTCGATAAACGAGGGAGGCGGGTTGTTAGTGGTGATATTGCAATTGGCTATTGGTTGGCGGCTGAGGAACAAGTAACAAATGATGTAGGATTTGAGACTTCGCATGGTGGACATAGATATTGTTAAGTTCTTTCGGGTACACCATGTATTAATCTCTTCTTGGAAGAAGTGATGGTTCTGATCTGAGAACCATCACTTCTTCCAAGAAGAGATTAATACATGGTGTACCTGAAAGAACTTAACAATAAGTAACAAATGAATTCAATATATCTCTTAAAAGCCCATCCAATGACTTCGTGCACACCGTAGCTCTCTAGCGGTGAAATGCACTTTGGCTCAGACTTCGCGGCGCCATTTTATTTACGGTCCGTATATGTACATTGTTTACAAGCAGTTTCGTTGCTTGGATGATTATTTATCCCTTGCTGGATTTTTTTTATACCGCCATTTTGTTCAAAATAGTAGGAGTCAGCATGTTAGGATGTTTGGTCCAGCTGGATTTTCGTGCCAAAATAGATTTTATTTGTTAACTTTGTCAATAATGATGTGCTGAATTCAACATAGGGTGCCATTTTTTTCATTGGCATCTTCAGCCGCCATTTTGGATTTCCAAATCGCCGCAATTTGTTTACATATTTCCCCTTATTGTTCGACTTTCTGACCATCGAAACATGTGTTGCTTTAGTTAGGGTCTTGAAGGTTCAAAATATATTATCTATTTTATTATTAATAGGTAGGGATGAGACCACCATATAGGATTTTAAAAGGGCAGCCATTTTGATTGTTTTTATCAATTTGAATTGCTATAGTGAAATGATATAACAATTTCCAAACGTAAAAGTCTATACATCAGGTTTGAAGAGGCCTCTGCTTATTTTATTGAACTTGGCCTATAATTATTCAAAATTATAGTCCATTTAAGCAGCTAACGATGCTTTTAATGGAAACTTAGGTTACATGCAGTGTACCTTTAATATCTTGTGACTATTCCTAAAGATTAAAAATGAAGAATGTTTATACAAAAGTTACATGGGGGAAAACTGCACTCTGTTCCCACAGTCATTGCATTTCATGATTTGCAAAGCACTGTGCGGACCAGTTTGTTTCCGACACGAACAATTGGAACAGGTTATTTCCAGGCATTTCATGAACGCAGTTGTTGTTTATTCAGGTTGTTTTCTAAGCAAAGAAGAGACGGGATCCGTGGTCTTGGTTGTTTGTATATATATATATATTCTTTATATTAATATGACTTGAACGTCAACATAAGATTTTAAGAGGCTTGTTTGTCTTTTACAACGTTCCAAACAACTTGATTTAATTTCTTAAGAGATTCCTAAATATTATTGAACAGCATGAGTAATTTTAAAGAGCCAGTTAAAAGTACCGATCACAATGTGAAACCATTGTCTAGACCTGCTTAAACATGGTTAAGCAATAGACACAATCGGCGACTCTGAGCTAGTAGTGGTCATGTGATGTATAATAATAACAAACCAGCAGTGCGCTGTGTATAAACATAGGGAGCTCCATGGAGGGTTTTAAAACAACGACCCATTGATAGCTGAATGGCAAGCTGGGGAAGGCAAACTGAATGTTCAAAATCATGTTATATTCATTCTAGAATCTCTGTGCAATTTAGGCTCTGGAATTCACGTAATGCTTTGTGACTTTGTCAAAGTCGTAGGAGACTGGCGTACTACTCTACTGTATTTACTAACAGTCGTTTTCCCGGTTTCGGATTTTCCCGGTTCTGGATAGCTGCAAATTAAAAAATCTGTTTAATCCACATCGCTTCAGATAGAAAATTGATACTTTACTGAGGTGAGGAATAACTAATGAACTATCTAATGTGTAATTTTCATCCACTAAACTGCGATCGTTGTGAAGATATCGATCATTTAGTGACACAAACTCGGTTGAACACTAAGTCGAAAATGTTAAAATACGAAGATCCCCAAAAAGCGACACTGACGTTCTTTGCTGCCGAATGGAAAATGTAGTTAAGTTGTGAAAATTTAATTTTTTTAATCTGTGATGTATTTTTATATAAGAGTTGAACAAACATAGAAGATCGCCCCAAAATGAGTGGTGGCCGAGCCTTGCCCAAGTTCCGGATAAAAACTTTGTTTGGAAATTAAAATTGGGAACATCTCCGATCGATTTAGAGAACTTAAACTCGTGTTCCAACCAACAAATGCAACATCTATGATGTGCCTTGTACAGCAGAATTATCACTCGGAAGAAGCCATGCTTTTACATACACTGCGCGTCGCTTGCTTGGTTTGTTTACATTTTATACCCACTATGAGTCACGTGACTCCGGTCGCCGATTGTGTCTATTACACAACCCCATAAATCACATTATTCACTGCTGTATGGGATATTATAATTTGTTTCCTCAAACATTTCCCAGAAAACCATTGTGAAACATCGCGCATGTGTTTCCAGTTACTCGCCATCAATGTACACAACCACTTAACGGTTGATCGCCCTTTTTTCCCGCAATGTGGGTTCAAGTGGGAACGGGATATATTATTGTATTATGTTATTTCCTTAAACATCCTGACATACATTTACTGTAAAATGTTTTTACTGCATTGTAACACCCTTATTTTTTATTTCATTGTTTTGACGATCTAAATGCAACAGGCGTATTTGAAAAGAGTCAAATAACAACCAATAGCAATACTTTTAACTGGAAATTTAAAAAAATTGCTGCAGTTTTGAAATCCAAAATGGCAGCCAAAATGCCAAATATAAGAATTGCACCCAAACTATTATTGCCCTATTAAAGAAATGAAAGCATTGAGAGACATTGTAGACATTTACTGCTCGATGTTGCTACATTCATATCAGCTTGCTAGCAAGTCAAAGAAAATAAATCATAATGGCTACCCTTCTAAAATTCAAGACGGTGACCTTGGCCCTTATAATTAATACAAATAAGTGATATTATTTTGAGGCTTCAAGACCCAAAATATAACAATAAATGTAAAATAAAGATGTATTATGAGGTCACACGTAGTCGTGGTGAGTTAGACATCATTATTCTTACCTATTCCTTCCACTGACTTCAGATCGTGCGTAACCAACGTGAAAATCAACAACAGGCATCGCTGCTTCTGCTGCACCATCACCATTTCTAAGTGCCATAATTTTCTTGATAATTTTTGAAAGCCAAGGCACAATGATCGTCCGGACAAATATCAAGAGGAACGCAATTCCAAAATAAAAGGGAGTTCCTAGGTCAAGAAAAGATACAACTGCAAAAGTCAACAAAAATGAGGATGCCACTGCTGTTTCAATGAATGAGGGTAGAGAACACAGATTTCCAGGGTTGGCTGGTAACTGACGGCCACTTCCAGAATTGGTTGGCATGATGGCCATCACACTTTCAGATTTGGCTGGTAAATGACAACCACTCCTATGGTGACGTAGCAGCTAGTGGTCACTCCCACATCCTACGTACTGTTAGCCGACACAAACCTGGCTGGCTGACACTATATAATTATGTGCTATATGTATTTATACAAACCGCTCACTTTAGGTGACCGAGTTACACTGGGTTAACAAAATGCAGGAAAGCGTCTCTACATTTTTATTTGAGAAGACTTGTATTCACGAGATCTGAAACCTAGAGTCGAAATATCCACAGGTGAATTTTCATCATTGATACATGTTATCACTAATCATCAATGGTAGTGTAAAACATACACCTTATTATTCATAGTACCACAGTTTGAAGGGGAAATGTCACATCATGTTATTAAATAACATATATGTTATGGAGAGTGAGAAGTAACGCAACAGTGCACACGTAATTCCAGTTATGAGCTCGTAGTTCATATTAGCCTTCAGTCAAGGCGCACTCGGCAACCCGGATATCCGACCGAAAAAAAGACCACGCTTGCGAGTGGCGAAGCCGGGTACACCCCCACTTAATAGTTATTAAATATAAAACTTCCGTCTAGGTGTTTTAATTTTGGCAAATATATATACATTGACATTTGGACATAGTACTAAAATGTACCGTAGGACATGCATGCGATAACTTGTAATTGCTTTATTGTGAAGGTCCTCTGAAGCTCTCTCATCGTTCTGAAAATAAGAAATCGTTTAGGCAAATTACAAGAACTACTGGCAATTTCAAAATAGAAAAAGGAAAATATTTTCAACCTTTTTTTAAAAAGAAAAATGTGATTCACAGTTTAGTTTTGTGATAGGCCTATATTTATTTTAAACCCAAGAACTGAACCAGTTTGTAAGTCTTTCACTGCTTGGCAAAAAAAAAAGAAAAAAAAAGCGTCACCGCACTGATTTTGAAGCCGACCTATGACCACAAACCGGAGACTTTGTTTTTATGGGCTTAAGTTGAAAGCACTTCAAACGGGAACATTTCTCGATATGATTGATACATGTACTGATTTTACATCCAGTAAGTTTTTAGATAATAATTCGTTCATTTGATAATCTGACAATTACCAGCTGTATATTTCCTTTAAGTTCAGTTCTCAAAATAGGTTAGCAATTATTTCATCATAAATTTTCGGTCATCCAAGGGGGCTTCTCAAAACAAATATACTTAAAACCGCCTAAAAATAAATGAAATTATTAACAATACCCGTCAATAAATACAAGTATCATATTAAAAATTGTTGGAAAAAATACTTTAATTACTATAAAATGTTCACCAAATTACATGTATAAAATTGGACATCTTACAAAAAGTGTCCTGTAACTTAAAGTAGAATTTTTTGAAAACGAACAATCAGATAATTCACTAATCATAACTTTAAAATCTACAATCCCGGCCAAAATAGTTGGGACACGTGACAATAAACATACCCTGTCCCCTGTTCCCCGCTCCCCCAGCCAACATTGACCGGGGCCGGGGCGGGGGGCAGCGAGATTTGGCCGGGATTGTAGCTTTCTATTACGGTTCGTAAGCTTCTCCTCCCTCTATGACGTCATCATAAGATGCGGTGGTGGCTCGTCATCTGTAGACAGCGCCCCCATCGGTGGGTATGCAGGATTATCATAAATTATAGCGGGTATACAGGATTATCGAGAGGTCCCTGAGTAGTAGCCTGAAGATCTGACGTTACACATTGAGTAGTTGAGTATGCAGGAAGTCCTCCCGGTGGCGGATGCGTTGCTTCTGACTGTGGAGGCGCCGTTGGTTCAGCCCTAGCTTCACGAAATAGAGGAGGCGTGTAGCCGGTGAAATTAGCCCCGGGTTGGTTTCTGAGGAACAAGTGAGGAATAAATAATAACATTTTATGTAAAAGTTCTTGCTTGAATACTCGTTTTGGTAAACAGTAAGAATGTGCATTCATAAATACAGGAAAGGTACAAAATTTACTATTACCTGATTACAAATTTATTATTCGAGAGTTTACTTGATGTAAGAAGGTCTTCAGAAACCACAAATAAATATGCACATTTAGAAAAAAGGTTGCCGTTTGCTCCAAGTGGTTTCTGCAAAAACTGCGAATGCTATTTCACACTTTTTGTTCAACGTAACATGACTAGGCACTGAAACTTCAACAGGTTGGCTGTTTAATATATCTTGATTCAAATAAATTAGGCCTACTCATATAGAAGCAGTTTTGCCAACATTGCTGGCAGGAACAGGTATTTGTATTCAGGAAAACCAGTGCGCTTGTAGATTTGTAGAGCTGCGATGATGTGGGGAAGAGGTTGAGCGTTAACCTGTTAGTGATTCGAGGCCTTACCCATTCGATTCGGTCCCACCGTTAAAAGCATCACCAGCTTGTGAGTTGAACAAGTTCTGCAGCCAGCTAACATCCCCTTGTGTGCCGAAAGTTGCCGAAGCTGCTCCGTCAGTCGACGGTACTTCGGTTATTATAACTGTCTGTCCTTCGGCAACGGGTGGTGTCGGCGGTGATTCAAGCGTGGCATTTCTACGAGCCCGTCGAGTCTTTATAGTGTTGGACAGGAGAGCCAGTATCACCACGACATATATCACGCCAAGACCTATCCCGATTGGAAAGGGAACAGCCGGAACTGCAAACTGAATAATCGCAAATGGCACCAAAGCTACAGTTGCCACCAAGTATGTGCACCACGCCGGTACTGGCTGGAGGCGGCGGCCGTTCCCGTGCCAAGTGTCAGTCGTCGACGAAGTGCTGAAAGTAAACATACTGTGGTTTGTGTTGGTTCCACCAAAGACAGAGAGAGAGGCGAAAGTTCCGTTAGTGAAACCAGCGTTTTGGTGGTTTGCACCATAGTGGATACCGTGGAAGATAGCCTACCAGTTGTGTGCCTGTGTGCACCGCCGGCACGGCGGCCTCGCGTCTCGAACCCCATGTTTATCTGATCGATGGCCCAATTTAATCCTGTTGATGTTGAAAAATGACGCAATTTTTTTTAAGTAGTGGGTTCTTCTTCTTGTTACTCCTACTCAAGCTGCACTTTATTGGGAAGTTGCAATAGTGGTCAAAATCAGTCAACTGACCGTTTTTGACTGTTGAATCAACTGTGCACACATGGGCACTGGTGACTGGTTTTGACCATTGGGTAACTGCCACCTCTATGCTGCCACACACTGTGCTATGACTGCTGGTGACTGATAAGATCATTATCAGCTTTAGGGGATCACCGACTTGTTTTGACTGAATAAACAATGATAGGGTGCTGGAGGCTGCCAGTTTTTGACTGATAAATCAATGCAGGGCCACTTAGGCTAGGGGTCAATGACTTGTTTTGATTGATAAATCAATGCCTGCCATTGAAACAAGAAACAAACGAAAAAATATATAAAAACACAAAAAGGCAACGAAGAAAACAACATGGATTTAGAAGTTAAGTCTGTGAATATTCTGAGCCAAAAAATAAAGATTATAAATATAACACCTCCAGTATTTAATTTATTTTGACCATAGTGCTTATATCAGTCCAAAACGGCCGACTCATTTTGACCACCCTCAACATTACATGATAGTTCTTTTATCAGTCAAAAATGGTCAACTTATTTTGACCACCTTCAACATTGCATGATGGTGCTTTTACTTGCTACACATTAGGTTTGACAGTGTTTGACCTTTAAGTGCAGTAGATATACACTGGCATGAACTTTGAAATTTTGACTGATTTTGACCCTTGTAGTAGTAAGAGGGTTAATGACGTCATACAAAAGGAACATTCCTTATCAGTATACACTTCGTCTGTAAATGCATCCATCATACTGGACAAGAATCAAGATACATGTATAATTGTAATGTAAAAATGATCCAGGTTGTTCGTCTCAATTCCAACGTGGCATTTCTGTATTCGGATGACAGAAATTAATTTTGGAAATTATATCTTTACTTTTATTATAATGAAAGCATCCGAGACAGAGATATTGAAGGGATGCTTGATTCACTATTATCAACTTTACACTGTTTTTTAAGTCAAAATCCGATTGACATTTACTTTATGAGGCATATGTATATTTCTACATGTTCAACTCTTTAAGCAGTCTTAAAGCGGTATTAATTCAAAACCATGTTATGATAAGTTCAGTTCTCTAATAGAGTATTATTATAAGTTTACAGTCATCCGAGAGAGCTTGCTAAGAAAAAACCCGTAAAACAAACTAAAATTATATACTGGTAACTATATATGAGTATCATGTTTGCAAATTGTTGAAAAATATCCTTTAAATTTTTAGATAATCAGCACTGATATTTTGTAAACAAATTTATACCTGTCAAAAATGTATCAAAAGTTCAGAATTTGACATCTTACAAAGCGTCATGTAACTTAAAGTAGTATTTGTAGAGAAAGGACAATCAGACAACTCATTTATTATACGTTTACGTTTAAACCAGTGTTCGAATAAAGTCTTAAACAAACTATTAATTTGTTTTAATATTAATTCATTTTTAAAAACAACAAAACCCAATGTTTATTTTACCGCGAGCTATATGTTATGGTTCATAAGCTACCCCTCACTCTATGACGTCATAAGATGGCGGCGGTGGCTCGTCATCTGGGGCGCGTTTTCGCGACACTAACCAGAAACTTGTTTCTGACGTCATATTCTTGACCAGAAACAAGACGGCATAGCTACGCCAAAAAGCAAACGTAACCAGAAATTTGTTTTCAGTTTGCGACGTGTTCAATCATCAACATTTCTCAAAATATCCGGTATAATTCTTTTTTTGGCAAAATAGAACTTACTCGTGAGTGCTAGTAATAAACTTGAAAGATATACTGGTATACGAACGATCGTTCCATGTTTTAACAAATAATTAACAAAACTTTACTTTTTGCAATCCGCCATCTTGAAACCAAGCGTAACCGATCACAAACTTTGGTCAGAACAATGACGTCATCGCAGCACAACCGCGACGAACTCGAGAAAACGCTTAACCAATGACCGAAGCCAAAACATGTTTCTGGTTACGGTCGCGAAAACGCGCCACTGTAGACAGCGCCCCTGTCGGCGGGTATGCAGGATAATCATGTGGTCCCTGAGTAGTTGATAGAGTATGCGGGAAGTCCTCCCAGTGGCACTGTTGGTTCTGCCGTAGCTTCGCTAAACGGAGGAGGCGGGTCGTACGTGAAATTGGCCCCGGTTTGGGTTCTGAAGAAATATATAATACAACATTTTGGTAAAAGTTCAAACTTTAATACTCGTTTTGGTAAACGGCCATAATGTGCATTCATAGTCACACATACAGCGACGGTCAATCATTATCCGAGTGCTAACTTGATGTGAAGTTGGTATAGAGATGTCAATCATCCTGAAAAATATGCGTTCTGAAGGTGCTTTCCTTTCAGGGAAAACACAAATAGTGCCGACGGCAAATTTTTGCTCCAAGTGTTTTCTGTAAAAATTGTGAATGATTTGACTGTTCTTATGACTCACACTGCACAATGAGCTGAAACTTTCACATGTTGGCAGTATGTGTATATCTTGATTCAAAGAAAGTAGGCCTATGTAGACTCATAAAAAAGCGATTTTGTGCTTGGAGATTTGTCACGTTTGGGTCCCTCCCCCCCCCCCCCCCCACAAGCCAAACATCTTCTTGAATGATAATTTTCCAAACAAAACCAAACTGTGTGTACGTCAGCCTCTTTCTCATAATCAGCCAAATGGCCCTCTCCCGTTGGTGCATGTGCTGGCTGCAATGAGAAGTGGTCTGGGCACTAGACCAATTGCGACACACCCGGTTAATGATTGATATGCATGGATGATGCATAAATTATTGTACTGATGAGTTTTGGGAATTAATACCATGAGCATCCCTATGAGCGTAATAATGTTTTACCTTGTATTTACCAACCGACTTTGCCAACCAGGGTCCCTGAAGCAGGATCAAGTGCGTGCTGGATAAAGGGGATGAGGGGACCTGTTTGATTTGCGACCTTCCTTACCCATTCGTTCCGGATCCGCTGTTGAATAAGTCATTCAATTCGAAAGTTGCCGAAGCTGCTCCGTCAGTTGACGGTACTTCGGTTATTATGACTGTCTGTCCTTCGGCAACGGGTGGTGTCGGCAGTGCTTCGGGGTCAAACGTGACATTTCTACGAGCTTGTCGAGTGTGTACAATGTTCAACAGAAGAGGCACCAGGATTATCAGGAAAAATAACACGCTGAAACATATCCCAATTGGAATGGGAACAGCTGGAACTGCAAATGGAACAATTATCATTGTCATCAACACTATGGTTACCACCAAGGATACACACCACGCCGGTACTGGTCGGCGGCCGTTCCCATGCCCAGTGTGGGCCGCCGACGACGAAGTGCCGATAGTAACGACGGTACGGTAGTTTGTGTGAGTACCACCATGATTGGCAACGAGTAAGCCGAAAGTACTGTAGAAACCAACGTTGTGATGGTTTGCTCCATGGTGGATACCCGTCGTGTGCCCGTGGTGATGATGGTGATGACGGCGGTGTTGCTGCCTACGACTGGTACCTGCGTGCACCGCCGGCGCGGCAGCCTCGGGTCCCGATCCCCATGCTTATCTGATCGACAGCCCACTGCAATTACACCACTTCTGTCGATATCGCTCCTGCATAGCAAATTACGCAAACATTTTTTAAATAGTGGGTTTTATTTATTTGTATGACTACCATAAAAAAACTTCACTAAAGGTTAAATACAACAATGGTTTTTGGCAAAGTACATTCATTTTCATCCCTCTAGTTTTAAGAAATATATCATAAAATAAACCTGTGAAAGTTTCCTCACCATTGTGCTCAAGTTTTTATGTTTACAAGCTGAACGGCAACTCTTTGTAAATTTGACATAACAATTACCTTTTTCCATATTAGAAGGAAAAAAAACGATATTAGATTTAAAAAAAAGACGATATCATTTCTCATAATAGCCTAATTGGTACATGTACTTAATTTCCACAATGTTATTTTGTTTTTAGATAATAATGAATTATCTGTTAATTACCAATGATGTAAACTTTCTTAAAAAGGCACTATGCACTTTTGATAAAATGTCTGTAGGCCTATATGTATCCATACCTTATTAAGTATCAAGATAATTAGTATATGTATAGGCCTAAACCAACATGAGTTTCGGCATATTTCATTGTATCGTTTATAACGCGCTGGTATAGTGAGGATATCTCAACATTTCGAACAGTTTGCTCTGTCCAAGAAGATCTGATTTGGTTTTACCCGTAAACCTAATCTTTCTTATGCAATCCACCATGCAAAGCTTCAAATCACTTTTTACCTATAATAATTTGTATTCACTAAAATATAAAACAATAATACCCCAACGGTGTTACTCTGAATGTACCATGTCTCCCGAGTCCCGAACAGGATATAGGACGACATCCATTACTAACTATTCTTGTTTGTTTAAAAACAAACTAGGACTATGCTTTAAAATTTTGCGAAAGAAATTCTTTCATCCGGATCCGCCACGGAAAATGCATATTTGAAAACTTAGGGGCCGTTTGTTCGAGCACAATCACGCCCCCTCCTTGGCTACGAGTTGTAATTGTATGGCTGTTGAACGGTATGGATTTTATGGTCAACGATGGTCGTTCACTTTATAGTGAATTGCACTTGGGAACAGCTGTTGGAACAGCTTCAGACTCGGCAGACTTTCGGAACACGAAGTAAACATGTTAAAAACATTCCGATTGCGTATACAGGAGCGATGGTAAACAAATTAATGCATGTAATTAAACTATCGAGGCTGAAATAAATCGGTAGCGTAAGTATGTAACGGCAATTTAGTTTACACAGCCTTTAATCGGAAGGCCTAGCAAGACGTGTAGGCCTACTTACGGCTTTATCCTGCGTGATATCGCGTTGGAATCGCTGCTTGATTGGGCCTTACCGGTACCGGGGTCAACATTGACAGCTAGGTGTTCCTTCCTCCATGGGTGAACATGGTTGGCAAGCCCTGTCGTGTGAAGTGCCGGTATGCAAACATGGCGGAGTTCAGTTCCCAGTTCCCTTCAAAACTACAGCGTCCCCTTAGTGGGAAACTACCATTGCATAAGTGATCTATTCACAAGACGACAATGATCGTAATACTATAACGGATCACTTGTCAATCAAACCATAGATAAATGATCAAGCCTTGCATGGCTTTGCTTTCACTCCCCTAGTTGTAAGCCTTCATCCATGAATGAACCAAATGAAATACACAATAAGCACATTATTATACGTGTAGGTCTATCGATTATGAAGAATTATTATGAGTTAATAACAATAATTATATACGTGTCTAGTAATATAGTATTGATATTATTACGCATCTTATACACAAGCAAATATAGGTAGGCACTTTCATGACGTCATACAATTCGTTGACCAGCCACGTAAACGCACACACAGTGCTGACCCAACAAGTAATGACGTTTTTTTTTAAATCATAACTAAAAAAATAAAGCATGAATAATTCTGATCTTTCGTAATCGGCATCAACAATATATATTCTCTCTATATCCAAAAAATCTCCGCAAACAGATAAATACTTTGAGATATCCCTTAAAATCCGACGCAGTTGGGGCCGTGGAATCACCGCTTGTGAGAAAAATCTGCTCGGTCGACCGCGGCACGGCGTTTTTTACTGATCGCTCAGTAATGATCGGAGGGACCCTCGGTTGTTTTTGCAAATCCGGAAGCCCCCTTGGGACCACGTGATGCCCTTTCGGGTTTTTCCGGATGAATGGAAGTTTATAGTAAATCTCCGTGAGTTGCATATAAATCGGTTAAGCCGTTACGAAATGGTGCAGTTTTTAAGATTTTGATCAAAACATTCCACTTGAAGTTTGCCGAGTTTGGGTGGGCAACTTAGTAAGTATTAAGATTAAACACTTTTCTTTTAAATAAACAACATTTCAGTTGATTTTGCTTTAAAACGGCCCCCGGAAATCACTTTTTTAAAGACGCCTTTTCACTGATTTAAGAGTGCTACGGCGTGGGTTTTACATAGACTGGTTCCCATTTATCGTGGTGCGTGCATTGCGCTGCGAAGCGCATAGGAACGCGACCAAACTGCGAAACTCCGCTTTATGTGATGACAATTTCAATTAGTGAATTACATTTACAATATTTTTATCTGTTTATCTTTTTAAATGACAGAAACAACCATTCTGATGGGTATTTATATATTTCAAGTATTTTAATTTGGTTTAAATACGCTCCATAAATCAAGGTGGTCCTCTGAAAATGATCGGAAAAAAACTTTCTGAATCTATTTCGTGAAAACCTTAAGCCATTCTTTTAAATAGGAATATTAATTTTACTTTTTGGTTGGTTTCATACTCATAGTTTTTTTCAGATCTTTATGAGGGATTTAAAGATGACTGTTTATTGATTACTTTTCAGTTATTTAATTTCATGTTTTTAGGAGTTTGGTGCATAATTTTAGTGTTTTTTTAAATTGTGTTTAAATTAAAATAATTGTTTAAATTAAAATAAACCCCATTTTGGTATGAATGATGTTAAGAAAATAACATTATTCCTCAGATTCAATGGGCTCACGCCCACAGCGGAAGCTATGTGCATTTTTGTTTTAATTGTTTAAATGCAATATTACATTTTTTGTGGTTTGTTTTTAAGGGATTGCTAACCCATGTATGGATTATGGAGTCAAGTCCATCTTCTGCCTTGCTGTCAGATTCAGATGAAGCACAGGGACCAGACTATATTTCCTTCCAGCCTCGGTTTTGTAACATTGCTTTGAATAGTAAGACAGTATAAATATGGCTGCAACATGATAATCATAAAAAATATTGAATCCTCAACAAAGTAGAACACTAAGCTACTTCATTTTGTTCATGATTGTCTCATATTGATCTTTTCTGTTTAAGTGAATCTTTCAATGTCTGTACATGAATTTAATTAACTTAGTTAATTAATGAAGTAATTAATTAAGACAGACCATTAATCTACATTATTTTTGCTTGGTTAAATTAAAATATTAACATGTAATAATAAAAAAAATTCCAGGTGTACTATGCAGCTCTTTTAAATTTAGGAAACAAATATCTCAAGAACTGTAATGAGGTATGCCTGTAATTAATATGCAAATAAGTGTAATCTAATTAATTATGAAAATTCATATGATTGTGCTAGGAAATATTGAATCTTGGCCAATTGGTCGTATTATTGTTTCATTGCCAGTGCAAAAATAATATAACCATATAAGCACAGATAATGCTTCAAAATCCTTGATAATTCAACTAATTAATTATGCAAATTAGAATGGCATCATAAATCTTTAGAACTGAAAACAAAAATATCTTTGTGAATGGTCTAGGGGTGATTTGACATTACAAAATCATTCAAGGAACACTTACAACTATTTAAAAACCATTAAAAAGATGTCATATTTGCTAATTTATTAATTAATTATGCAAATTAGGGTTAAAACTTGGTTAGAAAAATTTCAATTTTTTTAAATGATATGTACAATGTGTTAACTATGAGTGTGCCGAAAATAAAAGAATTCGAATAAACCATTACAGAGATATGGTAGAAAATGTTGTAATTGTGGCTAACTCCTGGTGCCGTTTTGTTTATAAAGAAAAACAAAAGAATTACCCTTAACATTAATTTTGGTCAAATTTTCGTGACATTTTTCATCATTCAAACTCTTATAACTTAACAAGTAGGTGGCCGATTTAAAAAAGAAAAAAAGTTCCTAAATGTTTAAGTCATGCCCTTCAATATAAGCTATAGTTTGAAGCTCTACTTGCAGCATAAAAAATTGATGGAAAATGCCTAATATAGGCCTATTGGTTCACACTTGTACCGTAGATCATCCATTGTATTACATTATAATACGTGTATAGTTTTCCCTTCGAGTTATATAACAGCACAGTCCAATCAATATGACCCCAGTCACCCTTCCTCCAATACAAATAAGATAAACTGCTCTTTTCTATGGAAACTACGTGGGGGTACGTGGCACACTGGCCATGTGTGATCATAATATACCATGTGCATACTTAGCAATGTCGAGTCATCATGTACTGGTATCTTATCAACTGGGGGTCGAGAGCAGGACCTGTGACTTACCTCTCCCTTCAACCAAGCGATAAATCACACTCATTAAAAAAAATAAACAAATAAAAAAGTGTGTTTTCGTAATTCCCTGGAGTGTTTAGGCCTACCATTGAGAGGAAGAAACATTCCTTCCTCCATGGGCCTACAATAACGGGAACAGGGGAAGAGAAAAATATGCCTTAAATAAACCGCATTTGGGATGACTATAACAGAAAATAAAATGGAAGCCCTCTGTCGAATGGCACGGTCAATTAATACGCGGGCGAGGCTGCAATTATTGGGTGCCATTAGCTACCTATCGGCTGGATGATTAGGCCCAACGGCTCTGATTAGGCCCAGTAGAGCGCCCTCTGTCGAGTGGCAGGCAAATGGCATGCAAGACCCACTCACTACACTAGTGGCGTCACAAATTCAGGCCTGTGTGAAACCGCAAATGGAAGCAGTGACAAAAGGCCTAAATTTTCAAAATTGTAGGGAGTCCTAGGGACAGCACTTACAATTAATCAAACAAGCAACTAGGAGGAGATACCTTATTTTCATCATGTATATGTATTTTATATTTTTCTCTAATTGTTTTTTTACCATTGTGTTTGTGATTGTTTCTGCCCTGTGAAATAATAAATGAAATGAAATGAAACGTAGACAGAATAACAAGCCCTCAAATGAACTGAAACGGAAGTATAATAGCATAATATTATGTAAACATGGGTATTTCAAAAACATAAAAAAGACAACAACTTAGGGAAATGACAATACGAAATGGACAAAAAAAAACTCACTAACCAAACCATGACCAAACTGACAAAATAATGCACACTAACGTACATACGTAAACGTAAACAGAAGAAGAAACAATACAACTCGATCGTATAACTAGTATTAGTAGTATAGTAATACAAGAAAAAAATGAACGGGTGGGAACCAGTGTACAATTTATGCCTGTAAGAAATTTGAAACTGAGACGCGTGCACCAGTGCTACTTGTGAAGTAGCGGTACCGATACCAATCTCATCTAAATTAACCGTGGTGCTATAGTATCGATTTTCCTTCGCTATCTGTAAAAGTAAAGTTTTGGCTTTTGCATTTTAATTAGTTAGTTTGATTCCCGAGTTTCCTTTTGTGCCGTCCCCTACCTCCAATCATGGAGGAAGACATAATCCAATCCACCAATCTCATCCTTAAAAATAAGCTGGGACGAAAAATCCTTGTTTTGGTAAATTCCCATTATAAGGACAAATTGCCACAAGGGGGGGGGGGGCTACAAACGATAATTATTGCGACTAGAAGGATATCTCAGCATGGCAAGCTTTCGGGGGGCGGAGATAAAATTTTAAAAAATACACCGAATAAAGGGTTATTGTCTTCTTCCCGAGTACGGGTAGTCGATACTTCTTATGCCGCATACCCACAATGCCTTTTGTGTATTCCCGCGGTAAAGTCGTGATGTGTGTGATAATGGTGGGGCTATGATTTTTGTTCAAATTCCTTGAATTCAAATCAATAAGTGCGAGCTGGCGAACTTGAAACTTAGAATGGCACCGCATAGACAACCGAACAGCAGATCCGATCAGCGGAATACAAAGTTTGAACAACTGCAGGCCGACCACGAACTGTTTCTGCAAGCTTTTGAGAGTAAGTACAGAACACATGCAATTTTCGTACAGTATCATTTCAGTTCATTTGTTCATTTGTTCATTATGTTCAAGTTCAAGTTAGTCAGTACACATATGCTATAGCTTCTTGACTCTCAAACGCATCAACATAACCAAATGTGAACAAATGTGTTTGAGAGGACTTAAAGGGTAACCCCCTTGGCTCACTGAGAGCTGTAGCAAAGGCATAATCTTTGGGGGTGGGGGGAAGTGCGGAAGCCATTTTGCTGACTGACTAGGCCCCTAAGTCTTAAGAGGCAGTAAAATATTTGGAAAAGAATGTTGTATCTGACCGCCACTTTTTAAGGTTTTTTTTGGAATTTTTATGCAACCACTATTCACTAACCAGTTAAAAAATGATTCTATCGATTTTTGGGGGTACAGAAATCTTTAAAATCCATTTTTATGATGGTTTTCGGACTTTATTTCCCTTCTAAAAAAAAAAACTCTCCTTCAGAAAATAGAAGGATCCTATTATAGTTGCCACTGCGCATGTACAATGACGGTGTTGGTCACTAATGGGGGAGTTGACAAGATCAGACTGACATGACTGAGGATAGTCATCATAGCAAAAATGCGTGATTTTTTATGAATAATTTGAAGTATATGTCCATCATCATCCATATGCTCTCCACTCTTCTACTCTTACTGGGTAGGTAAGATTACATTATTGGTTATATTGAATGAGAAAAAGTGATGGTTGGATACGACATTCTACTCAAATATTTCACACCTTCAAAATCACTGATGGGGGGGGGGAGGGGTGTGCATTAGGTGTGAACAATTTTTCTTTTGAAAATTCGCCAAACAAGGGTGGGTAGGCATGTGAGAAATTTATATCACCTCGTGCATAAAACATATAAGCTTAATGTTACTTCAATTAGGCAGTTTCACGCAAGCCGCCGATGGTGGCACTATTTTTGATGCCCTTTTTTCTGTCGGCGCTGTGACCCACCGAAAGTTCGTTGACGCACCCAACCGTACACGTGAAAATGCATAGGCGCAATATCGCAAGCGCCTGGTTACGCTGATGAGACTTCAATGTTTTCCTGGATGCCATTTTTATGAGCATTAAATTGTGCAGTCGATAAAAAAAAAAATCAGCGACGGGAAACCTTTCCTTATGGAAATACCGGCACTTGAATTTCGGAAAGTTTTGACGATTTCTTTGTCCAACTTTCATGGTAAAATACTAATATAAAGGGTAGTCTATCGATGTTCTAGTGTCGATAAAAGGATACTACACACTGTGGTTATCTTAATTGGTCAGTTGATGCCAACTGTAACATTTGCTGGAAAACAGTGCAACTTGCGGAAAATGACCCGACGGCAAATAAAAATATAAAAATCACCGCTATCGGCGATTTGACTCGCTGAATCGGGGTATCACGCACGGGTGGAATTTTTTATTTAATGTGATTTTTTAGTTATAAAAGGGGGATAAACTAAGTTTTTTATTTTACATTTTGCTGGTTTATGGAATATTGCATGCATATGAAGGTTAAAGCAAACTCATCTGGGAGAAATTGTAACCTGTAATTACAATGGTCACAACTTTTCAAATGAAACTGGCCTCCAAAATGACCAAATATTTAAATCAACAAAAATTCGTAACTTTGCATAGGGTTAACCTATCATGACAATTGACCCCTCATTTTCTTTCTAATTTTTTGCTCTATCCAGTGATATGACATTTAAAAGAATTGAAGCAACTTCAAATTTTCATGAAACTGCCTACTTCAATGATTTAATATGGTGGTTTATTTGACAACTGAGAACAAACATTGGGGGTGTCACACCCCCACATCCCCCTTTGGCTGTGGCCCAGACCCCCATCTCTTTTACTTTTAGAACCAGTGATCAAGTTTTTGTTAACACATTTGTTTAATATTCATCTGCAGAGCCTACCCAGATATATAGATTTCTACGAACAAGAAACCAAATTGCAGTAAGTTTTTTTTTTAAATACTACTCAAGACACTGAATATCAGCAGATTGTTTGATTTATTCTACATGATTGATTAAATTATTTGATCATCAGTTTAGATCAATTGATTGATTTATTATTTCATTGTTTGTGTTTGTTTTTATATATTTTGTTAATAATTCATTAAATGTTATGTATTTCTTAATTTTTAATTTATTTTAATTTATTTTATTATTATTATTATTATTATTATTATTATTATTATTATTATTATTATTATTATTATTATTATTATTATTATTATTATTATTATTATTATTATTATTATTATTTTATTCATTCAAATTATTCTGTTCATTCAACATAATGTTTATTTACATGCAAATTTATAAATTTATTTATGTTTTTTTAATTTGTATCAGTTCTGATTTGTATATGCAGGCCCTACATTTTAAACCTAACCACCCCAAATCCTGCAAAATCCTCCAAGGGCTACTTTTTTGGAAAAATTGGTACTGGTACTACTTTTACCTCTTCAAATGGGGCAAAATTACTACCTGACAAGACGTACAGGCCATAAGTGCTAAATATTAAAGATTAACAAAAATGCATGGTGCATTTTGAAGATAAGGGCATGTTTCCAAAAGTGCACTAATGGATTTTGGATGATTCAGGAAGGTTCCTAGCCAGAATACCTAGGGGGTATTTTTCTTTCAGAAGTCTTTCAAAGAATTGGTAACGGTTTCGAGACATTCAAAGAATTGGTTGGCTAGTGAAAATTCACCCATCACTGGGCCACCAAGAACTTTTTATAAGCTGATCATTGAAAACAAATGGCAAAGGTTTTTGAGTGACACTGACATGACCCTGTGCTCCTGCCTGTCACTAATAGTAATTTCAATATGTTTGTCTTTGTTTTTCAGCCTATTTTCCTTCACCGGACATTGAGTTATATGCCACTGCGGTGCCAAAGGACCAACAATAACAGGTTGTTATCTTTTGATTTTTTTAAAGTTCCACTTCACATTTAGTAAAACAATTAACCCTAACTCCCTAGGCCCATTTGCTTACACATAACCTGAATCCTCCCTAACTCCCTAGGCCCATTTGCTTACACATAACCTGAATCCTTCCTAACTACCTAGCCCCATTTGCTTACACATAACCTGAATCCTTCCTAACTCCCTAGGCCCATTTGCTTACACATAACCTGAATCCTCCAAAATCCTTCAGTAGTAAAGCAAGCACATGACATGTATGCACACATGTGTTAGTAATCTGTGATAAATGTACATGGCCAGGGACCCTCCCTGCATGCATGGAGCAATAAACAGTGTCCACTGACCCAAGCACTGACCTTACAATCACTACAACAAACATGGATGTACATGTACCATGGAAAGGCAAGTATGCCTAATAACCTCAATCTTCCAAAATCCTTCACTTTAGCAAAAAGCATATAGCATGTAACCTCAATCCTTCAAAACCTTCACTTTAGCAAAGAGGAATTTGGAGGATTTAGGAAGGTTAGGGTTAATTCACACATTTTTATGCTGTGTACATTCTGTCAGTTTGCCAGTCACTCCTTTTTTTCTCTCTTTCAAAGGAAATCATTTGAAACAAATGGCTTGCTAGAGAGAGTTGAAACAAAACTCAAGAGAGCCTCAACATCAGAAAGGTAAGCGACTAAGATAAGATCAAGAGCAACTATCTTTGTTTTCTTAATCCACAAGTCTATGAACACCAAAATGAGGCTCATGTCCAAAATAGACTGGTACCTTACAAACTGATTTGTTTTCCAGAAGTTTTTTCTTGATTGAAAGTTAGGGAACAAGACCAAAAAACACAGGAATTAATTTGAGATATGGTTTTATTGTCTCATCCTTGAAAGTCCCTGGGCCCTTGCTTTCAAGCTCAGCTGAGTTTTGCATTATTCTGTTTCATTACTTTAGTTCTGGTATTTTTTAATTTTTCAAAGATATACCAATAAATATTCTAAGAGACATTGAAATATGTTTAAAAGATTAATTTATTATGTAATAATATACTCAAATGTTTCCCCAATATTTATTCAAATTGACATTTATCTTACAATTTGTTGATTTTATCAGGACACATGGAGAATATATGAATTTATTTTTCAAGGAATTTCGTCAAACCAGAGGTGAGTTTTATTCATAAATTGAAAAAAATATTCAAAAAAAAAAATGGTAGACACTATTGGAATATGTGTAGTGTTTCCCCAACTATATGCTGATGACTTGATACAATAACCAACTTTATGTCACTTTGCTTATATGCTTCCGGGTTAATCAAATGTTTTAATGTTTCAAAATTACAAATAGTGTTTACTTTTGAAAAATGCTCAGAATTGTTTATTTTAATGATAAACATGAACATCATTAATTCCTATCAGAAATGGAAGTTATCACGATCCTGTATAAGATAAGTTTGTTCAGAACAGGACTTTCCAAACAATTAGGGTGATTTTTTTTTTTCCCCTACCCTAAG
The DNA here is from genome assembly GCA_029582265.1 of Zoroaster sp. YZ-2022. Taxonomy (NCBI): domain Eukaryota; kingdom Metazoa; phylum Echinodermata; class Asteroidea; order Forcipulatida; family Zoroasteridae; genus Zoroaster; species Zoroaster sp. YZ-2022. Next base: position 2,797,815 of record CM055819.1, read on the forward strand.
CCTATCATATTTACTAAAATTTAATTTATACCAGCTTCATTGATGCTAAATTTGAATATACCTTTCAATACTCAGAGTTGATTAGCGAGAGTACTGTTACAGTTGAAGCCGTACTTCTTAAAGTTTGCCACAAAAGAAGAAAGGTAATTATGATATACTTTTTCTCTTGGGTTCAAATTTCTAAACCTTAATAAATAATCAATGAAGTTGCATCACTTTTGTTATTTGAATTCCCTCTCTTGCCAGGATATATCTTCACCGATCAAGCAAATTTTCCTCGGTAAACAAAAGGTGCCCGTAAACAGTGTTGCCCTACAAACAGGTGATGAACAATTACGACACCTCTCCGTGCCCAGCAGTACTTTCAGCCAATCAAATGGCCAGACGGTCAAGTCCTTCATATTGCTACTCAAGGTTCAAGGTGAGAGGTCACCATCGAAGGACTGGACAGGGAGTGATAATCTATGCAATGGTGACTTGAGTGAAGATCAGGGTGAGTGTATAGGCAAGGTACACCATTGGAAATAGGCATATTGCTTGATCACACGAGGGCGCTGTTTCCATCTAAACATTTAAGTTTAGGTCCATAGGTCAATGGATATTATTTTTAAATATAAATATGCAAGTTTTAATAGCCAACTTATAAGCAAATTTTGCAAATTTAACATTGTATATTTGCCAAAAGGATAATGCAAACTAGGCCCTATTTGCAGAGCTCTTTGGGAAATGTACCCTGAGTATTAATTCTTCCCCAATGTTTCATTCTGCAATCAGGAAAAACATATATTTCTTTCTTTTCAACTACATCCATAGAGATTGAGAACGCAGTATCCAATTTTTTTAATTCGGTGACTGGTGAAACAGACACAAACATTCTAGCAAATGTTAACTCTGAATTATTTTCCGCATTGTACTTTGACAGAAGAGCAACCGGCAAAGCGGCGGAGACTTGTCAGAAACATGTCCCCGAGTCGAAACGAAACGTTCACATACTCCTCTGAACTTGTGGTACTGGACAAGGACAACTGCCAGCTCACCAATGGTGATTATGAGGTCGCATTGCAAGAGGTCAGGCCAAAGTTCACCAACGGCAAGCATGCATCGTGGGAAATGCTGATGGATGGGAAGGTATGAATAGAATATTTTTCCCTTTTTGTCTGGTTCCATATCAAAGACCCACACTAGAACAATTTAAAACACTACTTAAATTTCACTTTTTTATCTCCAGAAGCTCATAGAGACACTATATAAATAAGAACTGTTTATTACTATGACTGCTGAATATTTAATTTTTATGTCAAAAAAGAGGATATGCAATATAATTCCCATAGCTATTTGGTGTAAAGTTGGGGATGGTATCTAACATCCAAGCATGGCCTGGCATTGGACCCCTGAAAAACATTCCCATAGACAATCCGATTTTGTAAAGGAAGTGCCCTTTACTCAGGAAAAGTTGGCTTGCCCCTACAAGAATGTCATGATCAACAGGGCATGGAATCGGAGTGCTAATTTTAGATTTACAGTCACTGTGTTCACCATAAACTAGGACACCGATTCCATGTCCTGTTGAAAGTCTGCTCTGATCATGATGATATTTCTTACCGATGTGTTCAAATTATAAGTAACATTGCAAATTAATTTTTATCTTAATTACTTGGAAGAAAAATAACTAGCATTGTGGGAAAGAAAATCATAAATGAACACTCCCAATTTTCTCCCAATCATGTGGAATTATTGAGGGATACATTTTTGGGTAATTGCTTCAATTACTACTTCATAATACGTAAATTTAAAAATAAATTTAAAAATGGTATTTTTCTCTTATGCAGCCGGTGGCACCCTTTGAGTCTTTCAAAGACCAGCCCACGTTAAAATTTCATCTCAAGTGGAGTGAGTCAGCTCTACGGTCTTCCAATCATTTCCAGCAGACATCTAGTAACCACAGGACGCCTCTTACTAGCTCAGGGACCCTCCTTAATAATTCCAACGGCCAGTCGCCTCAGCCTGAAGGAAGCAGTAATGGCCTTTCCATCTGTGAAGGTGAGGGTGAGACTTCTAAATGAATATATTGATTCAAAGAGAGTAAGCGTAATCTTAGAAACAGTTTTGTCAACATACCAATGATGAACCTTTAACCCTCCTACACATGGAGGCCACTCCGATCCACTAAATTCTGTTCTTTAGCAACCTTCAGTACATACATGTACAAGCCTGCTGTCCTTTCCAAGTAATCTTACAAAATCAACTGTGTGCCACCCAAGGACACTGAATGTTTGAACATACATGTATTAGTATGGCCTGCAATGTATCAATGGGAGACGACCTTACCCTGCAATCTCAGTGGTGTGACAGTACACATGAGGGTAACCATAGGAGGCCACTGGCAAAAGCTAATGGCTTGGAGTGGCCTGAATGGGTTGTTTCAAAAATTGCACTGATTGCAGGAGGATTTTAATAGAACTGTAGCCATCTTGTTAATCTAACTTTATTATAACCTAGTTGGTTTCAGGAATGTTTTATTTTACTCACATTTTCCTCAGACATAAACAGCGATCCAAGCTCGGTCGAAGACAACATTCCCCACAAGTCCTCTGTGCGAATCACAGCCTCCAAGAGAGATCCCACTTCTGCCACTGCCAGCATCCCACAGCACGTCTTCTACCAGTTCCTATATAACAACAACACAAGACAGCAGACAGAGGCTAGGGACAACATGTTGTGTCCCTGGTGCTCTGTCAACTGCCTTGAGCTTTACAGTCTTCTTAAGCATTTAACAACGTGTCACAGTAGATTTAACTTCACCTTTGTGGTAATTATTCAATCCCATCCAATATTAAGCATATATTTAGTTCCTGAACTAATCAATTTCGTGAGGCGAAGTTACTTCAGGCCTGGAATTTCATGAATAAAAGGCACTTCCATTAGAATATCAATATGTCTATTGGAACATTTTTTAGGGGCATGAAGGCCAAGACCAGAGCAATGGAAGCCGTAGCCTCCTTGAAATTTTAGTCCTGCTATTTTATATTTGTAGTTTCCCTGTAAAATTGAGAAAGCTGTAGACAAAACGTATTTACCCTGAATGGTGCTTGTTCCAATTGAGCCAAATTTACTAAAAAAGTAAATTGTCATAGTAACAGGCATGCACTCCTTTTAAAAACATTCAGATATTTGGACACAATTACTGTTTAGCTGAGATGTGGTAGACAAAGCATCAGTCAGACACTCTTACACCAACTTTTCAATTTTGTCAAGTTTTGTAAATCTCAATTATAAATGTTATTTCTATTATTTCAGTATGCACCAAAAACTCACCTTATATCAGTGTTCTTTTCCTGTACACTGACTCGGCATCTAATACGATCCCTTCTTTCAATTTTATTTTCTAGCCTTGTCCAAATGGAGCCAGAATAGATGTGACAATAAATGAACACTACGACGGTTCCTATGCCGGTAATCCTCAGAATCTAACATCACACACAGGCTATGCATTCCACAGAAATGGACCGTGCAGGCGAAGCCCTGTCACACAAATCCTGGTTGTCAAGTAAGTCTGAATAAATAAAAATAGTATGCCCTTCTTATATTATCTTTGTAAGAAGATGCACCATACATGTACGTGTGTGTATAGACGGTAAGCTTGGGCGATATTGATTTTTTTTTCATCCACGATATATCGGCAAACATGTATCGCGATTTTTGATAGTATCGCGATTATTTTTTTTACATTCACGCATGATTGCTTTAGAGCCGATAACCACAGGTATATACCCCTCTACAAGCATCGCAATAAATCACAAATTCGTTTGCATTGTGTGTATGTACTTCTGAAGTAGTTCGCTTTTGTTTCTCACTTCCAAAAGCTGAAAAGACTGTCCAAATTTTGTTTCCATGGAATTTCTGACTTGACTCACAATGGCAATTTTTTTTTTAATCGCGATATATTTTTTTAATCGTGATTTGCCGATATCTCGATAACTTCAAAAGATTCTCGATATCGTAATCGAATATAAAAAGAGATCGCGATATTCGATATTATCGTCTTATCGCCCAAGCTTAATAGGCGGGCACCCGTTTTGACTGTAATTACATAGACTGAGAACCTTTATTTCAAATTGTTCACGATTTCAATGCAATTCTGTCGCTGAAATGGTAGCCATTAGTAAGATTCCAATCTTTTGCAAAAGATTAATCAACTCTTATTCTTCACGATTTCTTCTGTGATCTTGGGCAGCGTGGTCGTCACAACAATTGATAGGTGTATTATCTAGCACCCTGACTTTTCCCTATGCGTTTCTTTGCAGACATACCAAACGGCCTCTCGGAACCTTGTCTGAATTCCAAGAGGGTGAGAATAAAGACTACCTCAGCATCAGACCTCAAATCTCAGGACACAACAGGTATGGCCAAATAACTCAATCAATTTGTTTCTTGTCTTCCTAAACAAAGCATAGGAGACTGCCCTTCCTTCCTTTTTTTTCAATGTTTCTGCTGGTTTTTCAATCAAAGATGGCAGCTATTTTAATTTAGATGTTCACCAGCTGTTTATTAAATGTTTCCTTTTTACTTTTTACTTTTAATTCACCGACTCATATTTGGAAATTGTCCCACACTCAGCAACTTTGAAAACTTAACCATGCTTGGTCTTGTGACAAATGTTTGCAGCAGCAGGAATTCACCATGGAGTTGGGATTTCACCCTCATCTTGTTTTCCCCTCTCTTGAACAGAATGTACTACCACACCCATTCGCTGCAACCAATCAGACCTCAAGAAATGGGCATTGACAGCGAAGACGAGATTGACCCGTTGTGGATACAGCAGAGAACCAGAATGGTCAGTTTCTACTAGGTTTGGGCGATATCGATTTTTTTTCTTTCATTTTTCATCCACGATGTATCGGCAAACATATATCGCAATTTTCGATAGTATCGCGATTTTTTTTTCATTCATGCATGATTGCTTTAGAGCTGATAACCACAGGTATGCACCACTCTACAAGCATCACAATAAATCTCAAATTTGTTTGCATAGCTTGTATGTACTTCTGAAGTAGTTCGCTTTTGTTTCTCACTTCCAAAAGCTGAAAAGACTGTTCTAATTTTGTTTCCATGGAATTTCTGACTTGACTCACAATGGCGATATATATTTTTTAATCGCGATTTTCCGATATCTTGATAACTTAAAAAGGTTCTCGATATCTTAATCGAATAAAAAAAGGTATCGCGATATTCGATGTTATCGCCCAAGCTTAGTTTCTACTTAGTTTCTTCCAATAATTTGGCCTCGGAATTTTCATTCATTCATTAATTAATCCTCAAGTCCTTTTTCCTATTCTGATTCATAAAAACTGATCTGGTAATTCTTTCTTTTTTATACAATTTTTGGCCTGGTCAGTAGAGGGCAGTATTCGTTCCCATAGAGTGCAGTATTTTCTGCGGACACATTGGTGTCAGTAGAAAATCGGAATTGGGCCAAGTCAATTTTGTCAAAGTCCAAATCCCGAACTCCATTAAAATACTGTTGTGATTGGTAAATATTAACTTTTCATATCAACAGTTTTCTTAGGAAAGTGTACAGTTGTAGCACCTTGGAAAAAATATATTGTTGGGATATGTTATACCATCACCAACTTAATACCAAATATGATATCTGATAACAAGATACATTATTTTCAATACACGTATCCAGTTATGGCCATAGTCCCACCCACCCAGAACTTGGTCACACCACCTGCATAAAACCCTAGTGCTTGACTGACATAGCAACAGTTGTCATGGAAAGGCTCAACCCTATTGGTTAATCTGTGCCGTTTGATTGACAGGCTGGATCAGTGTATTACCAGTGATGTTTAATTTCATATGTGGATAGATATAATTTTTTAATTTTTTTTTAATTTTCAGATGATTGATGAGTTTACAGATGTGAATGAGGGCGAGAAAGAGCTTATGAAACTCTGGAATTTACATTGTATGCAACACAAGTAAGTAATGACCTATAACCTCTGACCCCTACCTTTTACATTGTGTGCAACTCAAGTAAGTAATGACCTATAACCTCTGACCCCTACCTTTTACATTGTGTGCAACTCAAGTAAGTAATGACCTATAACCTCTGACCCGTACCTTTTACATTGTGTGCAACTCAAGTAAGTAGTGACCTATAACCTCTGACCCCTACCTTTTACATTGTATGCAACACAAGTAAGTTATGACCTACAACATAAGTATGTTATGACATATAACCTCTGAACCTGCCTTTGAGAAACCTTTCGCTTCATTACCCCGAATGCATGAAGCATTCCACTGAACCATTTTGTAAGTGTTGTATCATAGAACAGTAATGAAAGGAAGATTGTGTAGAACCAGCCATTATGGGAACATGACATCTCACTCTGTAGCTCTATAGTGACTGTTCCAGTAGTTCTCCTCACTGGGAAAAGGGGGGTGTTCTCACAAAGGAATGATCCATTTGAAATTGATGTGTACACTTAAGGGGCAGATCTAGATTTCAGAGATGAGGGGCACCAATAATTTGTTGGAAGCATAAAGGGCTCCATTGGTCTACCTTATGGGGAAAAAATCACCAAAAAGAAACAGTGAAAAAATATAATTGATGGAAAACCTCATTTCATTCAGGAAATAAATTAAAATTATTTCACAGATAAAGTGTCAATTTTACAGAACAATTGAAAATTTATGAAACCCCTCTGTCAGCAAAATGAATTTCTGTTCTTGTCCATCCGTAACTCCCAGACCTTCCTTCTCTTCTCCCAGCTTCATAGCGGACAGTCACATTCCGCTTGCCTGCCAGCTCTTCATCGAGGAGCGCGGCCGCCAACTGATGGAACAAGATCTCTATCGCAACTTCATGCTTCATGTGATCAACATGTTCGACTTCAGCCTCATCTCGCCTTCGGTCATCGTCCGCATATTGCTCCAGCTGGACCGGCTCAAGGAGACCATCGCCAGGGAGGACAGGGAGAAGATCAAGCAGGAGCAACCGGAAGACGCTGCCCAGGGACTCCAGGAGGAAGATGCGGAGGTTGCCGAGTCGTTTCAAGATGCACTGGAGGATGTCGGTCAGAGTTGAAGCTCATCTGTGTGAGGGGGGAGGAGGGGAGGGGCATTGGCTTAAAGCGTAGGTAGCAATGGACCAATGGATGAGTTTCAATCGAAATTCCTTATTGACCAATCAGATTGCTTACACTGCATATAATGCGCGTGTAACACAACACTCTTATGTGTACTTATACGTGGCTTTGACGGAATTTTATCCAGGGCCTACTTCAGGGTGAGGCTAAATGCTACTGAACCAATGTACCACTATTACAGATTTATGCCTTCTTTGTCAAGGGCTGCGTTTTTACTTCTTTGGTACGAGAAATTTGTTAAGATGTTGGTGAGATGTTACTATGGAGATCGGGTTGGTACTTGTGAATCTCGGAAGGTGCTGTTAAACTTCACTCGTCTTCACCATACATACATACATATGTATGTCCAATGTCCGATCAGGTTTTCAGCTGCTGTGGACATTTGGGCGACTGGAAAAAAAGACTAATGCAAATGTTCGTTTGTGCTATTGTAACCCTCAGCCTGTGAAAACGAACCCGGTCTTTAAGGCCAGGGCGTTGTATGTTTACACAACTCCATAGTCTATACGATAGCAGTACTTGACATTCAAAGGTAACTCTTCCCTGGTATCCGTTAACTCTTAAATGCAAATTGTGCATGCTAACCAGTAATATTCTGAATGCCTTGGCAATGTGAAGAGCGCCCTCAGAAGGTTGTGATTGGTGAAGATTCATTTATTGTGTCAGCTGACTGGGAACCAGTCTCCACATATCTGTTTTCTCTTGTAATAATAACCCAGCTAGGCACCAGACTATGTAGGATTTTAAAACAAAAGGGAAATGTTGTATAGTTCTGAAGTTGGAATTCTAAAATTTTATTAATAATTTCCCAGCAACACATGGAATTGTGCTTATCCCAAATGATGTCTCCTAAAAACTTGTCTCAAACTGCCTGCAAGCAATAGAGAGCTGGAATAATGATGTCATATCATTTGCTGAACCATATTGTAAGTGTTGCACCATAGAACAGTAATGAAACATCAGTGTGAAGAACCAGCAACCATACGAACGTGATGTTGTACTGTTACTCTTTGGTCTTGAATTTTTGTTTATCAATTTCTTTGGGCGGGGAGTGACGGGCGGGGAGTGACTGACTGGGTCTGATCATCAACAGAAAACAAAGTGCCTTAATTTGTTTCACTTTGTTGTCAGAGTTCATTTTAATTTATTTCATGTTTAGACTGTTCTATTCATTGCACCATATTGCTTTTGTCTTGCATTGTGTCAACAGTTACACTCATTGTAAAGCGACGTCTAATTTATATATATATTTTTTTTTTCTATTTCATTGGTAATTTCTGACAATTGTCTTTTTAATCAAAACATTAGTATTTTACTTTTGAAAAGAAGAATGAATATTTGAAATTAATTTCACAAAATAATCGTGGGAAGCATGGTTGTACAGAAAATAAGTCCCAAAATAAATTGATGGCGGTTCCCATCATTATTTCATTTGGTCACTCATTGACTGTTAAACCAAACCGACTGAAACTAAAACTGCCAGTAAAATAAAGAAAACGTGGACGATCTCAGGATGATACATCTTTAAAGGTACTTTACAAAGTTGGTCATCACCTGGACACAAAATGACCAAATTTATTATCACAAAACCATCTTGGTCACAAGTTGGTGATTATTATCAAACATCCCGAGAAGTTATTGTCAATTTAGTGAGATAAAAAGATTATTCAAATTGAAAATCTCATGTTTCAAAAGATTGGAACAATCTGCCCATAATGCGTGCTATAGGAAAGAACAGTGCCCTCTATTGACCAGGGTGAGAAATTGTAAATAAGTTCCCTGTTTTCTCAGAAATCCAAGGACCAACTGACCTGAAACATAAATTGTATATTATTTGTCCCTCACAGAATGTGAAAAAAAAACTTTCCAATGAAATAAATTATCTTCAAATTACTTTTTCATATGCGATAGTTCTTAAATGAGTGTGAAGAAGTCCGCTCGTCACCTACGAAAATGCACACTTGAGTGTAAAAGATCTATTATTAGTGTAGTCATCTTTTTTCTTCCATGCAAATCCATGACCAAACCGAGGATAGAAGGAAAATAGTCTGGTCCCTTGTATGTGTTGAGAATCAGTGCTATAATCATACTTGGTATACAGGGAATCAGACCAAGATGGCTGCAGTATGATACAAAGGTCTATGGCAAAGATGCACAATCTGATGCAATGCCTGTAATATTTGTATAATTTATATTTTCGCTGTACTTTTAATTGTAAAATTTTGTACTTCTCGATTTGAACAGCATGGCCTGTATTAACGATTTAATGACAAGCAATTGTTTTTTCCATTTCTTATTTACCATGTTGTGAAACAGGAGGAAAAAATTTGTATTTTCATGTATTTAGGTAGAGAAGACGAATAATGAAAATATTAAATATCATGTTTGCAATAATTCTGGGTTTATTCAGTTACTTTTATTACAATTACATTTCTCCATGTATTCAATAACCTTTTGCACAGATACCACAGCCTGCAAGCACAAGCCAATTTTGCACAATGCATGCTGATCTAGCTACCTCCCCCCAGATATTGCCTATCAGTGTAAATACTCCTTCCCCTTCTGTTATCAAATTTCATCACCCCCTCATCTCACACCACCCCACCCCCACCCCCACCCCCACCCCCGATAAACAGCACTACACCCTTACAAGGTCTAAAATGTACACAATGCCTTTGATGGGTGCGATTAGGCAATACAAGCGTCCTCTAGTGAAACAACCCCAGTCACCCTGCTGGAACAGTCTTATTTAATGTCAAACTTTATTTGTATAGTCCTTGTAAAAACATGTAATTTCTATCCCAGCTAGACACCGCTGTTCTTGTTATAAGGCCAAAAAAAAATTTTTGTTGAGTTGCCCTCCAGTGAAAATATTTGAAGGGGTCGGTCGGTCGGGATTTTTTTTTTTGTTTTTTTTTTCTCCTTGACTCATTTTAATATTGAAATGCATTGGAACTGAAACCACATACCATGTTTTTCATTTGTATACCTATCAGCAAGGAATTTTGCTTCAGAATAAAAGTATCCCAAGCATTTTTGTTGTACTTTTCGCTGTGATTGACACAGTAAATTCATCCATATTGCGTGCAATGCTCAACATGCAACATGTGAGTGGCCATTCGATTTGAAAACGTGTAGATCGAGTCGCAATCGTTGACACACGTACAGTGCGGGGAGCCAGTGCACAACGTGTGAGGGCCATTTGATTTGAAAACGTGTAGATTGAGTCGCAATCGTTGACATACAAAACAGTGCGCGAAGCCAGTGGAAAACATGTGAGGGGGCCATTCGATTGGAAAGCGTGTAGATTTGAGTCGCAATCGTTGGCACACAGTGTGTGCGAAGGCAGTGCACCATGTGAGGGCCGGGGCCATTCGATTCGAAAACATGTAGATTGAGTCTTGGGTACCGGTAAATTTACCGGTAAAAAAAGTGGAAAATTTCACAAATCAAACGTATTATGTTTTATACAAAGAAAATTGGTAAGTTTCATTAATAAATAGGGCTATGAATGACGGGGGAAAAAAAAAGAAAACAAAAAAACCCGACCCGAGATTTCAGCACTTTTGGGTCAGTCGGTGGAGGGCAACTCAACATCTTTTTTTTTTGGCCTAATGTCACATTTCTAGCCAAACTTATTGTCTTTATGGTATGTCACCCCCCCCCCCCCCCCCACTCCACTCCTTACTCTAATCCCTTTTGTAGTCCACCACATTCCTGGTATTTCTTATATTTAAGGCTCTGGCTCATGAATTTTTGGTTCATTTTCCTGTTTGGGCTTGGACTGGTGAGTGGAGAGAGAGAGAGAGACAAGATTTCTGCATGCATGTTTTGGGCACTTGCTTCAAACTCAAGTAAGCGTCTTTTTATTTTAAAGAAGAATTGCTCATGTTGTTGTTTTTGTGCATTTTCCTGTTGTACTGAGGTACCATAAAAAGGACCCGCCTGTCTTTTACTGTTATATCTCCTGTTATCTATATTGTGCATTTTGTATTGTTTCTAGTTGACTTTGGCCATCCAAATCTTGTGGATCGTTATATTAGTTTTTCTGTCTGGTTTTGACTACGTATGCTAATGACTTCAGTATATATAGTTTGTTGAAAAATGGTTCCTTACAGACTTTCATGAATTTATTTTTGTAGAACTGAGTCTCGATGAAGAAATTAAACTGTTGGCCAAAAATTTTCAAAAAAAAGACAAGGAGTAAATATTAGTAAAATTTTGGTTAAATTTGTACTTTTTATATTAAAGATAACTGGTATATAAATAGAAAGCCACACAGCGTGGTGGGTTGAAAACCGGCCATTCCTTGAGACTTTAATGTTAATAAGGGCACAATCCAGTCTCGACATACATTGATTGTATGAATTTGTGTGAATTAGCCATCTAGAATTCCTTAGACTAGGCCCTGGATGCCATTTTTTGAGAAGGTTCTCTGTTGCTTTCCCTCACGGATAATGAAACATTCTCTGTTCAAAGATGACCTTTCTATGAGAGAAAATAATCTTTGCCCTGTGCTTGAACATCACATGGTGATGCTCATGATTGACCCATCTGATGTCAGTCTGGTTCTGTATTACTCCTCACTGTCTTGATCTGCCACAGTTCCTGTTTGTAAACAAATTGATTGTAACTGATAATAAATTAACTGTAAATTCTTGAGGATTGAAGGAATATGCAATTTGACTCGTCATTAGGACAGTTGAAAACATTAGTGAAAATTCATTTCAGCTCATACTAGTGATCGAGTCCTCAAATTTTGAGTCCCTAGTCCACATCTTGAGTCATGTAGGTTGAGTATGAGTAAAGACGGTCAGATCTAAGTCCAAATCACATGCCTTTTCTAAATAAATTCCAAACATTGGATTGAGACAACCTTGCGATTTTTACCAAATAATTTCTTCAAATTTATAAATAAGAAAATATTGGACAGTCAATTAGCCTTCAAGTCCGAGTCAAAACCTTGAGCCATAGTCCCAATCCCAAGGATTGAGTCCAAGTCACAGTCATTGTACAAGGTGACTCTAGTTCGAGTTTGTCTATGTGTCACCAAAAAAAGTGTCTCAAAACAGTAAACATGTCTCAAAACAAATGTTTAATTAAAATCTTCTTACTAATTGCTCGGTCCTTGTGTACTGAAAGCACTGGATGAAGTCTACTGGTAACTGTTCCATGGAATATCTCACATCAGGTGCTTGTAAGGAGACTAGCCTAGTGACATGCTTGCGATAGTAGTCATATGCTTTACAGGTTACGTCATGGTCATCCATTGTGAAATTCAATCTGTGAATGGAAGAAGGGTGGCAATTTTACTTTACATATGATCATGTCTTAGTTTTCAAAGCGTGGAAATAATTTTCTTTTTCTCACGGAAGTTGTGGTTGAAAAAAGGTGACACCATGTAATTTTTGTTTTGCATATGCCACAATTTTCAGGCCTTGAAATTCACAAAGGCCACTGTCTCCATTGCCTGGTACTTGGCCTTGGTACCCCTTTGAAATATAGACATGTCATTGGCGGATCCAGGGGAAGCTAAGGGGGCTGTAGCCCCCCCCCCCCAAAAAAAAAAAATCATTAAAATTTTATTTTTTTTTAAAATCTGATACAAACGGTAAGGTAAACCCCCTCATGTTTCCCCTCATTTCCCCCTCACTGTGCTTTGTTTTTCTCTCCCTTTGATTATTTCATTGTAATTTTTGTAGTACTGAAAAAATTTTCTTGATTCTCAGCCCCCCCCCCCCCCAAAAAATTCTGGATCCACCCATGCATGTTGATTTTCTAATAGAACAGCACTTCTATGAACTTGGACATTGAGACCACAATGTGTCCAGACTTTCCCTCTCCCCAGGAAAAGAAAGAAAGAAATTACGCAAGTAAGAAGACAATACCTTTTTTCTAAAGCAATAAATGCTGTCTTTTCCTTGCCAGTCGTCATGAGCCAATGCAGTGTGCTAAAGAAAGCGTCGGTCAGATCATCGTCATAAATGACTAAGACAAAATGAATAGTAAGGCAATCATTTGAGACACTAGATGACGGCAGATTTACCGGTCCTATTCCATCATTATCGATATCATATGCATGCTCGGATGTAGGGGACGATGACTGGTATATCCGCTGCCACCATGTGTCTCAAAGTCTCCCATCAAGTGCAGTAATGATTGATTAAATATGATTTTCCAAGAGAAGAGAAATACTTAGGTGTTGCTCCTGGGTAAAAATATGTGTGAGTCGTTGGTGGGAAATTGAATAAGCCTCGGAGTGAGAAGTGAGAAACATTTCTAGAACCATGTATTATTAAAGCCAGTATACACATTTGGTAAAATATGTATAAAGGCACCAATACTTTATAAGAATCAAGAGAGATGTATAGAAACCAACCAATGTCTGTAAATGCATCAATACTTTATAAGAATCAAGAGATATGTATAGAAACCAACCAATGTCTGTAAATGCATCCATACTTTATAAGAATCAAGAGATATGTATAGAAACCAACCAATGTCTGTAAATGCATCAATACTTTATAAGAATCAAGAGATATGTATAGAAACCAATCAATGTCTGTAAATACATCAATACTTTATAAGAATCAAGAGCTATGTACAGAAACCAACCAATGTCTGTAAATGCATCCATACTTTATAAGAATCAAGAGATATGTATAGAAACCAACCTGTGCAAGTTTCAGCTTATCACATTTTATCATTCACATGAAAATGAATTCACAGATTGTTTGAATTCATTCTAACAATAACATGGAATTTCTGTCACCGGATGACAAATTAATTCTGGAAATTATTTTACTAATTATACTAAAACGATAGCACCCGAGACTGAAATATTTCAAGAGATGTTTGATACCATCAACTGTTTTATTTCCAATATTGTAAAAGGGCTTTTAGACTACTGGTAGAATCAAGTGTGATTATATGAAATAGTTTGTCATTTTTTGAACCACAGAAGATAAACTTTAAAAGGCTCACCATCTGCAGCGATTATAACAGTGACTTCTCCGACTTTTTTCCTGTCCTTATCGTCGAACTGAAATGGACCAGAATGATCTGAAAAATGTATAAATTAAAAAACAAATTAATCTCTCTCTATATGAGCTCTCTTGCTGTCCTAGTCCTCAATCAGATTTTTCCTGACATTTTCTTAATTGTTTTTTTACAATCCTTCCAAATGACTCAAATTAATCAATTTTGTGTCTTACTTGTAATCTTGGTGGACTGAAACCAGTCTAGTTCTCTCACTTGGATACCATGTCTGTCCCCAATCTCATCATTACCAAAAAGATGTTGATTGTTAGCTATATTCCTCTGACACATCTCTAAGACACTTGTCCCGATATCTTAAAGAGAAGAAAAATACATTGGGACGGCTTTGGTGAATGAAACTTTTTTGGCACATTTATTTTAAGGTCCTTTACGTTATTTTTCAAGAATAAAATGTCAACAAAAAACATCACTCAAAACACCCTTTGTATAATATTGATATCAAACATCCCAATAAATTATTCTCTGGATTTAGAGAAAACAACTTACACATATATGGATAATTTGTCTGTAGAATAACACATACTTTGAAAAAACACTGCCCTCTATTGACTAGTGTAAGTAATTGTATAAATGTAAACAATAAATAAATAAATAAATAAATAAAAATAATTTAACCCTCCTACTATAGCTGAACTTTCATGGCAAGTAGCTTTAGTGGTCAAAATCAGTCAACTCATTTTGACCTGTAAATGTACTTATTACATGTAAGGTTTAACAGTGTTTGAGATATACCTTGGCAAGTATATCAACATTTTGACAGATTTTTGACAGATATTTGACTCTTGCAGACACAGTAGGGTTAATTGAAACTTTTTTCCAGGATTTTGCTCTATCGCTGAAAGAAATCTTGAAGTATGAATGCTTGTTAATTAAGCTTAGTACCTGTACAAAAAACAAAGGATGCCATTGTTGACATAATGATGCTACCCAGTCCGACTCCAGCCCCAAGCTCGAGGGCTACCTGGCCCCTGAACATCTTTGGGTTGTTTAGGAGGAAATCACAGAGTAGTAAACATCCTTGCCACACCTATTTGTAAAGATGGGCGTGGTATTAGAAATGTTAAATAATTTGAGTTAGAAATTATGGGTAAATATCATACATATATCGTTATGTTTTGTCATAGTTGAAACTTGAAAGCAATGTTTGTTATGGTATGACAATGGTCGACTTAAAGCCTTCAATTTATAAATTTTTTATTCTTTAATTAGGTGTTCGAGCTACAGCGCGAACAACTATTGTAATTGTTCCGTTTTTGTTTTGTTTTTTTTTTACTTCTCCTTCTTCTTCTCCTTAACTCTTCTCTACATGGAAAGTGCAAGTTAACAATTTCACACAACCTTGAAACTTCACACATATAAAGACCTTATCATGTAGATGAATCTAGACGTTGTTACGTCAGAAGTTGTTACGTCATGATGACGTCATCAGGTATCAAAATGACCATTTGCTATCGACTGTATATCAAAATATACTAAAGCTATGATGTTCATAATCTGGGATCTGATAGATCAAGGCTTAGGCAACATTTGAAAAGTTAACGTCAAAATCGTCTGACATTTGCTTCCGGTCGTACCGGAAGGTCAAAGTTTTGATTTGTTTTTTTTCTTCAAAATTCCTTTTCTGGGCCACAATCCCATTGACTTAACACACACCAGACACTCGTGATTCTGGGGCCCATTTAGGCCATAATACGTGGGTCATTTTTGTGTTCGTTCGTGCAACACAGAAGGGGATTACTTACTTTTTTCACTATATAAAGAAAATGCTATAGTAATGTCAAATTCACTTATCCCCAGATGTATTTTGTGCACATGGTCGAGAAAATGACGAAAAAATTACCGTAATTCATTGAAAAATCATGATAATACCCAATGGAGTGTCGTGGCCGAGCGGTCTAGCGCACCGAACTCAAGTTCTGGTGTTGCCAGCAGCAGAGTGTGGGTTCGAGCCCCGGTCGTGACACTTGTATCCTTGAGCAAGGTACTTAACCATAATTGCTTCGTCCTTCGGATGGGACGTAAAGCCGTAGGTCCCGTGTGTTGTATTAATGCACGTAAAGTGGATTGTCGTGGCCGAGCGGTCTAGCGCACTGAACTCAAGTTCTGGTGTTGCCAGCAGCAGAGTGTGGGTTCGAGCCCCAGCCGTGACACCTGTGTCCTTGAGCAAGACACTTAACCATAATTGCTTCTCTCCACCCAGGGGACTGTGAAGGCAGAGATGGTTTGCTCTCTATGCGCTAGAAATGGCAGCAATTGAGCTGTATACTCCCCAGGGAGCTGAGATGGTTTCAGGAATGATTTATGAGCCTTATGAGCCTTATGAGCAGGGATAATAATATAATGCGCCTTGAGCGCCACTTAGTTGGTGGATACGTGCGCTATATAAATCTATACATTATTATTATTATTATTATCCAAAATCTGTCCCAACTTCAAATCCAGTACGCACAATCTGTAAATACTAATTTCAAGTTGGGCCGTTATTCTGAGTTGGGCCACATTCCACATGTTGTCAACAAACAAGATGGCGGCACTCCCAACGTGTGACGATGTGGGGAGTAAAAGTCAACGTTTTTCAGACTTTTTGTGTGTGATGCACATAGTACCATCAACAAAAAGTAGGTTCATTGAATTTAGCAAGGATTCGTGGAGTAAATTTGTACGTTTTGGAACCAAATGGACAAAATTTGACTGCAGAGAAGGAGAATTTGCACGGAGTTCTGCTATCAATCTCGGTATTGATTTAATCAAGATGAGCAAGAATGTTTGAATGCACAACCCTACTCGGACCATGTTGGGTATCGCTGACTGAGTGCTACAAACGTTTCTGTGACATCAGTAAGGTCCGGAGAAAGGAGGAAACAGCCCAGAAGTTGAAAGAAGTGAACAACACAGGTTAGATTTTGGTTTGTGATAATTTTTGGGAGGTGGGGTGGGAGTATTTAGGCCTTTTGAAAAAAATGAAAATGGAGCGAAGGGAAACAGGTTAATGAAATCAACTTGGACCTGCACCTACTCATATATTTCAGCAATCCTTTTTAAATTTTATGTTGAACATATCTATTCATTTTAAAGTTAGTTTGCTGCCCAGCCATGGGACGACCATCCATAAATTGTTTTCAGTGAAATTTACCAAGTTTTACTTATAATATATTAGGAAAGGGAAAAGCATATGGTAGAATTATTTTCCAAATATTTGGGGGGGATCTACTTCATGCAAAAAATCCCCTGAAGCACTGCGGCAAGCGTGGAGTTGTTTCCTCCTGAATCACAAAGAAAACCTTTTTTTTCTAATTTTTTTAAAAAAGGTTTTGGTATGCACATAGTTAACTTGCTGTGCATACTTATTACTTGACTGAGTATACAGGCTTTTTGACTTGGGGGGATCGGGAACAAGTTGACCCTTTCTGTTTTTCCATTACGACTCATTTTACAATTTGTCTATTTGGGTTGCTGAGTAATTTGTGCACCCAAACGACGTCGACAGGAAATTATGTTGTGCACATGTTGCACATGTTGCACATGTTGATTAAATGTAATTAAATCACAACTACTCTTCGAACGTTAGTTAGAATGCCATTCTTTGAATCCAAGATTTGTGAGTTCAAATCCCAGTGAGAATTTTTGGTATTTTTTTTTTACAAGACCAATCTAGAAGCTAGCTCTGTTGGCTTAATAATTCATGGCTTTTGAGAATTAAAAAAAAATGCACTGAAAGAGCAATCATCCATTTTTGATAATAGCAAACAAATAAATACAGTGCTGCCTATGCTCTGACAGTTGGGGGGGAGTCTATCAATTAAGAGCATTTTGTTTAATCTGCTACCATAACAATTTTGCACTCATGTTTAGGGCTTGGCAAGACACTTTGGATCAAATTACTATAATTATCAGGGCTAAATTGATAAACCAGTAATAGGTAATAGATTGTAGACCATGCACGGATTACCGCACGGGCAAACTGGGCATGTGCCCCGGGCCCAGGAGCCAATAGGGACCCTTGGTTTTAAAAAAAAAAGGGAAAAAAAGCATCGTACTAGTAGTATTATGCGCGTGTATGGGCCCGTGGTGAATTTGTGCCCAGGGCCTGTGCTCATGATGATCCGTCCATGTTGTAGACTGATGACTTTCCACTGGTACACCTGCTGCTGGCTAGACAGCAATTTTTCATTAATTATCCTACATCGTACATCTCACTTCTTGTGTTATCGGGTATTTTTTCTTTCTTTGTTTTGTCCATATGTCACATGATGTGACTGTGCTGGGTTTAATTACATCTGACTTTGTCATGGGCTGAGAGTTGAAATCAGAACATTATAATAAATATTTACTTTGATAAACTATGTTTAATGTTAAAGTTGAAGTGAAATAATTCTTTGATTGATACAGTACAATTTAGAAGTGTATAAAATGAAATGTCACATTCACTGTATAATGAATATTTTTTTATTTTTCACTTTTCTCACAAACCAGGCACCAGCATAGACAAAGACCCTGGAGAATGTTCTGGTTTGAGCAGTGTTGATGACAGCTATCAGCGTGAGCTTAGATCTTCTGAAGGAAAGAGGGCAAGACCATGGATAAGAAGACACATGTTCCCAGATGAGTGTTTGTTATGTAATGGGGCAAAATATCGCAGAGATCGTGTGTCAGGAAAAGATCATTGGTAAGGTTAATAAAATGTGAGCAGGTTAAGGGGTCAACTTCTGACAGCTGCCCGCAAAAGGAAGACACAATTCTCCTTCAGAAAATTGATGGCCAAGACTTGGTCGTCCAAGAACTTCAGTATCATCCCGAGTGCTACAAAGCATATACAAGATTCATTGGCAAGAAGAGCAGACCTCACTCCAATTCAAGCTGGATATGAGGATGCATTTTCGAATTCGCTGATGATGTGATCCGACGGCGCCTCATTCAAAATAAGGAAATCTTGACATTGGCAAGGCTGAATAAACTGTTTGTGAGTAAAATCAGAGAAATCCATGGCATCGATGCTCCATATCGCACATGAAATTTAAAGAAGCGACTTCAGCAGACCTTTCCTCAGTTGATTTTCATAAGACCTTCAAACCGAAGAATGAGTGACATAGTTTTTACAGAAACATTGTCTGCTGAGGACCTTGTCGAAGATTTGTTGGAAGAATCAACATCAGGTGATAGCTCAATAGAAGATGACAACAGCGCCAACATCAGCAAGGATGAAGATGCACCGCCAACTCAAAGTCCCAATGCAACTTCCATAAGGGAATTGTAAATCCACTGCATTTGTGTATCACAAGGATAATTGATTCAAGTGATGATAATATCTAAAATCATAAAACTGTAACTTCTTGGCAGGCCACAGTGAAAATTTAATTGAAACTAACAAAGAAATAAGTAACATCTTCAGATTGGCTGTTTTTTGTTTAGCCTAACTCTTACCAAAACAATTTGCCATCCACGACATGTTTCTGACACAACTGAAAGGAAATTTGGTTACACTGTACATGTAAGTCCTTTCTAATGAAATGAAAAATATGTGCCATGAGATGCATACAGTTTTTTTTTGTCTGTGCTGACATCAGATCACAATTGTATCAACTGCAAAAGCTTCACCCATGTAATTTTGCTCATTTTGATCATTTTTCTTTTTCTGTTTGAAGGCTAGGCAAAAATGAATTTTTTATAAAAAACATTATTGGGGGGGGGGGGGGTTTCACAGTAAAATTTTGTTTAGAAAAAAAGGGTAGGGGATACATATTTTTTGGTGCACCCCATCTGGTCTTGTGTTTGGGGCTTGGCTTGAAATAACAATCATGCATACCCCTCCCCCCTCCCCCAATTGTTGAGCCAAATTTGAAAGTTTACAAGCCCGGCATATATTGGATATAGGCTTGCTACTGATTACTGTGGTCATGAAAATAAAAATTAAACAGAAAAAAATACAGTAGTATTGCAGCATTTCAATTAATAAATTTTATTTTGCAAACACAAGACATACAGGTAATATTTTAATACTATGTACTGTTGTACTTTTTTTTTTTACAAAAAAACAGTGTGTCTGCAGGGAATGATTTTGATGAATAATTAATGCAAAAAGTTTCAATGTCATCATGAAATATTTCTATTACCAAATACAATTTTTTTCTGATAAGCAGTTTTCTTTTACCAGTTGAAACCATTCCCCGCTCAGACAAAATAGGTCAAGTAGGTTGAAAACAATTACCATTATGTACAGAGGGATGTAGATGAGGATGTGTGGGGCAGATCTCGGGGGAGGTTCCCTCTTTTTGAAAATCAACCATGTATAAAATCAGACATGACATATGTAATTTCTGATGCCGTGTGCCTCCCTTTTGCCCCTCTAGATCTGCCCCCTGGATAGATGGTGATGGTAGAGATGGTAGAGATGATGGGTTGGGGTGCAGGTTGCGTGGAGAAGGGTTCCCGGGAGAGGGAGTGGAATGTGCCCAAATCAAACCTCTACCGAATCAAAGCTAAAAGTTGTTGCATTCCTTTAAAAACAAAAGGGTGGGGGGGTTACACGTCCTTTCAGCGAATCCGTTCTCCTCCCAGTCCCTTTCTTTGCACTCCTTATCTCTGTCCCAGACCCTGCATTTCAGTATTTCAGTACAGGGGAGGGGAACATTTATACATGAGAAAGAACAGTTGGTAGATGGATATGTCTTTACATAGCTATAAGTTTACACAAACAAAGCAGGGTGGGGGGACACCCCCCATCCCCCATCAAGACCACTACACAAGATAAAACTGTCCACCACCACCCTACCCCAAGGCTGCATGGGCAAACACCACATTTCATTATGCTTGAACTTTTGAAGCATATCAACATGGTACAGTGCTTAGTGCATTGCATATGCAGCCTATTACATTATTCATAAGTACAGTTTTATTAATAACTCTCAAAAAAATTAATGTGCAGTTTGGGATAAGCTGTTTTGGATTCAGATACATATTAGCAGTTAAATATTGCTACACATGGCATCGGTACCAACTAGCTGTTGCATATTGCTGGTTTGAGCAAACTTCAAAGTGTACCTGTACATTTCAAGGTCAGGTGCATTCTCTTATGTCCACCAGGTTTGTAGTTTGGATTTTGTGGGATCTTGTTACATTCAGCAAGGTACCTGAATAACCGTTATAATTCTGTGCATGAAATCTTTATTGACATTATGACCTTTTCAAAATATTTGTTAATGACGTCATCACACGTTACAGCGCCTTCTAGCGATATCTTTTAACTGTTATTATTGCGTGCAAGTACTCATTTGACGAATCTTAAGTCACATTTTAACAATGATCACAATTGATGAGGACATCAATTACCGTCACTTCCGAACACCTTGAGTTTGTGCACAAACTCTGAATTTCTAGTTTCTACTATTGTTTTTTCCTCCTTTTTTTCAATGTTTTTAAAGTTGGCCATGTAAATTGCCACATGTATACATGTTTTAATGTGTCACATTGGCTGAAAAATTGACTTAAAATTCAGGCCATTTCCCTTAAAACAAGTTTTACGCTATGAGGTTTTACTATGCTTACCTGTAATCCAACGTCATTGATTGTGGTGGCCATGGCATGTTCTACAAAATAATGCAATTAAAAAAAAACTAAATTATTACAGGAAATGCCCATTAAGGAAAAAAAATTCTGAAAAAGAGACATTCCTACTGAATTTTAAAACTGAATTTCATAGAAAATATCTTGAAATTGAATTAAAAAAATATATGGATTTAATTAAAAAGAAATCTTACCAATAACAACCACGTTCTCCTCATCAGGCTGTTTCTTCCTCATGACCACTAAATCCCCATCTTCATCTACAGTTGTCATGGTAACCAACTCTTCCTCATTTGATGCCGCATATTGCCTAGATACCAAACTGTCATAACAGTGTTCATTATCCAACCAACTGGCATTATCTGTTGTATCAGGTTGTTCTTGAGAAATTGAGGATGCACAGAGACGTAGTGTATTGGTCGAATTTGAAGGAATTTTGAAGTAGAATCGTGTTACAGCTGTGAGTTTAACCAGGTTGACAAGAACGTATTTTATCAATGTAGCATACATACATACGTCGTTACTGTCGTCTGCTAATTTTTATACTGTTAATCCTGTATTAGAAATGTGAATATCGCAAAGAATTACTTACCTTTTTCCTCATTTGAAAGCTCAGAAGATGGCGTCACATTTAAATGAACATCTGACAAAACCTGTTCTCCCGGTTCACACATATCACTTACTTTCAATGCCTTTGTTATGAATCTATTTAGCTAAACAAAAATCTCTTCCATTACATTGAAATAGCGCCCTCAGTTTTGAAAGAAACCTAAGTGTGTGCGCCCTCTATTGTAGAGTATTTTAAGGTTTCAAATAAAATCCAGGCCAAAAATGTAAATAAATTAATTTAAGCATGTTAATGAAGTAACAGCAGCACGAGCATTTATTTAAAATAGTATCCCACTAAACGAGGACATACAGGATTTACTATTTTCCTTGTTTAAAAAAGCAAATACGTAAAAATGTCAAATTTCACTAAAGCAGAGCCATGTTTTCACAGTAATATTCTAAAAATAATTCATGACAGATCCTGCTTTTTGAAAATTATTTCTGAAATAATTTATTACAAACTAGTTGATGTATTTTATCAGAATAACATAAACATTAAGATCAAAACAAAATGGCCAGGAATCACTACGCAGTGCAGGGCAATCATAAACAATCAAACAGATATTTCTGACAACAATGTGCCTTTATTTCAAGAATTGTGTATTCACAGCATTCCAGTTTTCAAATATAAGTACAAATTATTTTAAGTACACTTTACAACTTAACTTCACAACATGTACATGTTGTGGTTAGGACATTGTTAGCTATGCGATGCAATGCATAATTTAGTCAATTATATGAGAACATTTGCATGAATTAAACATGTTAATTGTCAGTTATGATTGTGTGGCACTGATTGCACAGGGTAAAGTTTTATCAGGATTAAGTCAAACCCCAAAGCAATTTTTCCCAAGATGTTCTCTAATTCCATAAAATCAAGACACAAATTTAAATAATCTAATTGTGTTAAATTTTCAGCAACATCGGTCTAAATGACTTTAAAATTAGCTTCTAATGTTCTAAAAAATGTTCACTGGTTTCCAAGGCGACCTGTAATAAGAATTACCCTGATGAATAATCTTTGTTTTTATTGTACACATTATCTAGGCACACACTTCCTTCAATTTCAACTAATAACCCATCCCCAAGTAAGAACCCCAGCTAAGATAAAATTCCTAAATTTGCACAAACTTCAAAATATTCTTATTCTACAAAATTTTAATTCCAGCTTAAGATAATATCTGTACACCTATTAAACTGGATTTTCTGGATCAAACTTTCAGAGATCTGAAAAAAAATTAAGGTGTCAGGGGGAATTTAAAAATAACACTGAACCTTACACGGTGACACCAAACTAATAGTTTAAAGAAAAATGTAACTGTATTATACATATTTGACACATTATCACAACCTTATGCTTGAGTGTATTCATAACTTTTATAAGGTTTTGTAAAGAAAATATAATTTTCTTCAGCAATATTTGTTGAAACGTTTTGAACAGAAACTGACTTAATTTTGAACATGTACCGACAATAAATTAGAGTGCGCACAGATAAATATTATTAGGCGTACACTAAAACATATTGCGTTTTAAACAAACAAGATGGTTGATTCTCTAAAAAATAATTTCACCTTTTTTGGGGAAAATATAAGAATAATTCAGTGGAAAGTCTGATACTTTCTGTTCCACTATGAATATCTTTGGAATGTACATAAAAGATAAAAGAATTGTTTGTTTTTGCCACTGTTGACCTCAGGAAACTGGTACCCTGTTGTCCTTGGCCCACTTTTTCATGACGCGGATGATGTACTCCACTTGGGGGTTACCAGTGTTACGTAGGATTTGTAAAATGTCCCTCAATGTTTCCCTGTGGAAGAGGGAAAAAAATGAACTAGTTTAACGTCAGGTTAGAAAAAAGTCCACTGGTTAGAAAATGTCAAAGGTAATATATCTCGGATCAAAGGTAAAAACATGATTTCATACATAGTAGGGACAACCAAAATGTTAAACACTATTGGTTGATAAATCTATATGTTGATAAATCTGCTTCTCAAAGTATACTCAGCTGTGCTTATTACGTTATGTCATTATCAAGAAACTAATTAAAATGCATTCAGATTTGTCATTCATTCTAACATTGATTTTTTTTTTTTTTTTGTCCTCGTAAGTCGGAACATTTTACGTTCATTAACAATTTCCATACATAGAGTGCAGTTGGCTATAGAGGGATATTTTTTGAGTTGGTGAAGATATCAAAGCAATACGTGAAATCATTCTTTGAGAAGTACTCTTTTGAGCTTCGGTGGGAATGTCTTGCCTACCTTGGCTCATGGCCGGCTATGATCTGCTGGAATACACCCACACATCCTCCCCTCTTGCCTTCCCAGTATTCTGGGTTGGGATCTAATCTCTCCAGGACGTCAAACGCCTTGGCAGCATAGTAGAACTGTCCCATCTGAAATAATAATAATAATAATGTGGACTTATATGGCGCACGTATCCACCAAACTGGTGCTCAAGGCACATTACATTATTACCCCTGCTCATCAGGCTCATAAATCATTCCTGAAACCATCTCAGCACCCTGGGTAGTATACAGCTCAATTGCTGCCATTTCAGCGCATATGGGCTAATCAAACACAACAACCAACTCTGCCCTCACAGGTACCCATTTACCCCTGGGTGGAGAGAAGCAATTATGTGTTGCTCAAGGACACAAGCACCCCGGTCGCGGCTGGGATTCGAACCCACATTCTGACGACTCAGCCATCAGAACACAAATCCGATGCACTAAACCGCTCGACCATGGCATTCCAGTGACTGTAATGAGTGTGTTAAATACAATCTGAACGCCTAAACAATTATGCTAGAAACAGATGATTAACACTGTCTTCGTCCATCTGTACAGCATATTTTGTGGATGAGTTTCCGATTTTTGCAAGGTTTGATCAAATTTGTTGTCCGACATCCCAGGACAAACAACAAATCTTGTTGGAAAACCACAACTTACTTGTTGCAAGCCCGATAGGCAATCTTCTTTTTTGTTTATAAACAAACCTCTTCCATAATTTATTTTATCCACGAAGTTGGCATCAAATGTTTGAGTAAAAAAGGCAAAATAAAAAATTTAAATTTAAATATTTTTAGAGCCCTTTCACTGGTTGTGCAGTGTCCCTTATACATGCCTTCAACCCATGTCTTCAACAAAGCCCAAGTGTGAATTTTCTGGGGTCAGGGGTTAGGGGTCAGAGGTCATTTACCTTGTAGCAATCATTAGCAATGAGCTGCAGTAAACTGAATGATTCACCGGATGTCTCCATCTTCAAGTATAGTTCCCATGCCAGCCTGGCCTTACGATTCATGATGTCTAGAAAACAAAGGGAACTAAATAAGATTCAACAAATACATTATAACAGCTAAATTTGTTGCTATTATGGTTATTCCATGCAGCAACCATTCCCTGTAAACAAGTAAATAATTGCTCACAGCAATTCATTGGCAGAATGTGTGGGTGCAAATCCATGCCACAGTATTTTATGAATGTTTTTGAGTTCTTTCGGGTACACCATGTAATGATCTCTTTTTGGAAAAAGTGATGGCTCTGAGAAGAGCCGGTTGGAACAAACCAACCGGCTCTTCTCAGAGCCATCACTTTTTTCCAAAAAGAGATCATTACATGGTGTACCCGAAAGAACTCAATGACATCTATCTTCACCATGCAAAGCCTCAAATCCTACCTATTTTATTAATGTTTTATGATTCATTTGTTGGGGGGGGGGGGGGGCTGTTTTGAGTGGGCTTATTTTTAGTTTTTCTTGTCCTCCTTCTTAAGCGCAAGGAAAACCATTCCACAGTGGCACATTTTAATATTTTGTATCACTTGAATTAATCTCTTTCTGTATTCAGAAATGTAATTTTTTTATTTCAGGAAAAAAATGTAATTCTGCGGTATTTTTAAACAGTTTTATACATAATTTTCACTAGATCTTTCCAACCATGTAAGCCTTGTCCTGTGAAATATTGCTGGCAGCACAATGTGTACATTTCACGGCCAACTGAGATTCAAACCATGGACACCAATGACAAGCAACATACCCTAAATTACAATAGTAAGAGATTGTATACTTACAGCATCTTGCCAGCCAGCTCAGGTATGTGTAATCATTCTTAATCTTCTCACTCTGAATCAATAAGAAAATCTGTAACAAGAAAACACAAAATGTGGTGAAACAAAACGGACCTTATGCATATCAAGTCAGACACCCTTTAAACTGAAGTGCGCCCTCACAGGGCAAAAGTCACCAACATATTGTTTTACCTATACGTGCAACGCGCACAATAAGTGCATTCTCGATGATATTAATGGTTTATAGGGTATTAGAAAAAAGTTGGTTAATAAAGTCTGAGAAAAAACAAATAACCTATTGCAGGTGGAGACTTATCCACACCTTTTTTAAGACAAATAATCTGTATTTGCAAAACTATTTATGAAAATTTTTATTGCGTGTTAAAATATTTAGAATACTTTGACTGACCTCCTCAGCTTCTTTGAAGTTTCCTGCTGTTGCCTTAGCCTGGGCGTAGTTGTAGTTGAATCTGTCGTCATTGTAGAAGTAACTCTGTGAGATAAAATTGTGTCAATTGTGTTAAATTACATTGCTTTAGATCCAATTTTTTTTCCATTCGGCTTTTAAATTTTTTGACCTTAAAAAATATTCACTTTTAAGGGAAAGTATAAAAATGATTGACTGCTGAAAGTTTCAGCTCATTTCAAGAGATATATTCATATACTGCCTTTTAAAACGACAAGTTCCCTGTCTCTTATGTATAAGGCATGTAAATGACAATATAAAAAGACTGATTCAGAATGAGTGCAAAAGTTATACAGCATACGGTGCGCTCTATGGCATATTCTGAGCATGTTTTAAAGGGAAACTTAAAATAAACTCATGTATTACTAGGGTTCATATATCGTTATTAATTCAAACTGCAACAGCTGGATTGTATTTTGATGGACTCAGTACTGTATAGCCCAGAGAGGGATACTTTGCATGGGACCGGGTGTCCCAATTCCAGCCAAATCCAACAGTTGGGTGGTAGTGTTACTTCATGGTGTTGTATTGTGATGGACTCAGTACTGTATAGCCCAGACAGGGATACTTCACATGGGGCTGGGTGCCCCAATTCCAGGTAAGACTAACAGTTGGGTGGTAGTGTTACTGCATGGTGTTGGATTTTGGTGGATTCAGGAAGGTTCTTAACCAAAATAGCTAGGGGGTTAGGGTTAATACTGTACGATTTCCTTATGAATGTGATTTCATATGTTATTTGAGTATATATTTTGAAATGATGGAACTCACCTTGACTGAATTGAGATAAATCAACACATCTTCAAACTGTTTGAGTAGGAAGAAACATGCAGCCATGCACTGCCGTCCGGGTATTGTATCTAGCAATAAATAAAAAAGTGTTACAAAGACTAATTTGTTTCACAAAAATAGAATGTGGATTATTTTGACAATTTGTTTTTTGAATGTGTTGGATTTGTATGCAAATAGATTAAGCATACTTTTTACTTTTTACTTTTAGATGCAGTTTTTGCCAACCTAACCAATGTTAAACCAATCTCCCTCAAAAATTTTTTTGTTTAATTATTTTTTAGATTAAACTTACCACATTCGCTCGCTGAGCCGCCAACCAACTGGAAATATTGCTGAGCTATTTTTAGATGTTCTCTCTGTGTACGGAAAAAATAGTTTTATTCATAGATTGTCAGATTATATTAGTCTTACCACATTTTGCATGCAACACATGCAAAATAGCATGGTCCCCTACTGACGTCACAAACACCATTTCACCATTACAGAGCATAATAATAATAATAATAATGTGTGGACTTATATAGCGCACGTATCCACCAACTAAGTGGTGCTCAAGGCACATACAAAATTTGTTTGAGTTTGATCTATTTACAGATATAAGATACGTCTGTGAATTACTCTATTATCATGCTTTCATGCCTTGAGCCCTAAATCTCATCCATTTAACAAAAATCTGATACAACGGTCTTGAAAGCAACAACACCAGTAGTCTCTTGAAGACTGATCGAAACGTCGAGTTGTAACTACCAACTCTTTTCAGAACTAATTACTACTCAATTTGAGAATTTCACATTTAGTATTATTGTACTGACCGATCCCTGTTCTTGCCCCAGTGCTGCGTTGACCACACCCTTCAGTATGTACTCCTGGGGCGTGGTCGGCTCCAGGTCCTTGATCAAGTTGTACGCCTCGTTTACATCATCTGGAAATAAACACACATGCAGAAAAAATGCTGAATTAAGGTTTCATTCATAGCCTTTTATTCAAAACACTTTTGATACAAGATCATGAAGTCATGATTTTGTTCACTTAACCCTAACCACCCAAATCCTGTAAAATCCTCCAAGGGGCACTTTTTGGGAAAAATTCAGCACTGTTGGAAACTGGTACTTTCACCTCTTCAAATGGGGCAAAATTACTATCTGGAAGTACAGGCCAGAATATGAAAGATCATTGGAAATGCATGGTGCATTTTGAAGATAAGGGTATGTTTCCAAAAGTGCACTGATTGATTTTGGAGGATTCAGGAAGGTTCCTAGCCAAGAATACCTAGGGGGTTAGGGTTAATCCCTTTTTTTTTTTCTTTTTTTTTTTTATAAATAAAACTGTATTACGGACCTGCCACCAAAAAATCTTAGATTTGGGAGATTTTTTTTAAAATCACCGCCACAAAATTGCAATTTCAGAAAGAAAAAAAAAAAAATGCAGTGGCTCAATTTTGACACATGCATTTGTACAAAATATGCATTCCAACAAAATAAGCTGAAACTATCAGGTTTTAATTTTTTTTTATTATGTTTACATTCAAAGACATTCGACCAACAATGTACACTGCCTTCTAATGGCATGTACACTGCCTTCTAATGGCATGTACACTGCCTTCTAATGGCATGTACAATGTACATCTTTATAGAATTCATAAGACAATGTAATTGTGTTAAGCTTTCTTTGAGACTTCTATATGACATAAAACACAATAAAGGGGGCCACTTTGCATCCGTCACGTTAGCAGTTTTTCCAATGGTTGTTATTTATTTTTAAGTACCTGAAACCGACCAAAAAGTGTTTCGACATGTGAATGGACATGCAGGCTTATACTAGAACTAATTTGAGTTGATTTATTTTATTTTTAATTTTATTTATTTTTTTACCCTCAAATTTCCATAAAATTGGACGGAAAAAGTTACCTCACTTTTCCGTCCATTTGTTGATGGAAATTTTAGGGTAATTAAAAAAATAATAGTAATAATCAACTCAAATTATCTTTAGGATAAGCATGCATGTCTATTCAAATGTTGAAATTCTTTTTGGGTGGTTTCAGATATTTAAAAAAAAATTACAACCATTAGAAAAACTGCTAACGTGACGGTAGGAAAGTGGCCCCCTTTATTGTGTTTTATGTCATATGTATTTTTTTGTTTCCTCTTTAGCAAATCTTTCACCTTGTTTGAGATAGTAGATCACTAGATTGAGCCGTGCTTCTGGGATGACATCAATTAAGGGTGGTAACACCTGCAAAGCACCCTCACCTCCTCGGAACACAACCTGTTTGTTCAGACAAGAACATTTACAAGAATCAGGACCTAAGCCTAGGGGGCACATTCCAGAAAGTGGGGTGCACTGCAAAAAGGGGACTCATGAAATTGTGTAGCAGAATCGCATCTATGATGGTCAAGGATTGGGGGGTGGGGGTGGAATGTGCCCCCTTTACCCCCTCCCCTTGATCCACCAATGTATGAGGGCCTTCACCTAAGAGTAGTTATGCACTAGCTCTCTATCACTCTGTAATCCAGTGTCCTTAGAGATCAGCAATTTTCAATGTTTTTGTAATGTTTTTTTTCTTCTTCATATTTGTAATTTTTCAGTCCACTTCTCATAAAAAGTGAGACATTTTCTTGTAATTACTAACTAGCATTATTATCTCTGCCTATCAAGAATCATACCAAACCCCAAGCTATCCTTACCAGATTGTGTTTGATCAAGTCCTGAGCAAATGTAAATGATGGTGAGGCCAAATCTTGGAGATTCTTCAGTTCAGCCTGTATAAAGAGAAATTTTAGTGAAGTACTTTAGGGAGGAGGTCCACAGTCCTGGTACAGCCAAGCCTTTGAGAAGCCCGCTAGGCCCTCCAGAAGCCCAGGTTATGTTGATTGGCAAGTACTGTATTGTTGCAGGATTAGCACTCAAAAAGACAGATTAGCAGGCCAGGTAGCGTGGGTCCGCCAGAGCTTCTCAAAGGCTTGGCTGTACTAAGACTTTGGACCTCTTCCCTTCCTTTCCATATGTTAAGCTGTGGCTTCATTTAGAACTGAGATGACCAGGTTGTATTGAGGAACTTTTAGAACTGAGCTCTCAACTTCTCTCTCTCTGTCTCTCTTTGTCTTTTACATGAATTTATAGAAAATCATGCCCTCGACGGTTTGCTTGTATAATCAGGGCAATATTTGACATACCTCTGCGGCCTTCCCATTGTACAGCCTGAAGTGGTTACATGCCTTGAGATTCAGAGCGATGGCGCTGTCACTGTAATGCTGTAGATACACGGCCAAGACTTCTTGGGATACGTCGTAGTAGTCAAGCTTGTAATAGCACAGTGCCACGTAGACATTTAACGCAAGGTAATCCCTGAGAGGAAACAGTTAAAGGGACAATATCATCACGATCAGAGCAGACTTTCAACAGGGCATGGAATCGGTGTCCTAGTTTAAGATGAACACACTGACTGAAAATTAGTGGCTCATTTATGCAGCAGCAACGGTGATATGACCTTATCACGTGGGGTATTTTCAGTAACTGAGTTAATTTAAAACTAGCAATCCATTTCCATGCCCTGTTGATCGTGACGATACTGTCCCTTTAAGAAATTTGTGATGGTAGTTATTTTTTGATTTTTTTTTTTTTTTTAGGAGAGGGGGAATACTGCTGGCAAATCAAACAGCAAGAAGCATGTCAGCACAGTTTAACATCACTGCATAAGTAACTGTAGATGTGTATTATGCAGCAGCCATCTTGGTTTTCCTATACACAAGTCTATGGTGTTCAAAGTGAGGCTCCAGTCTGAAATAGACTGGTGCTTTTCAAATTGTTATTTTGTGTG
Organism: Zoroaster sp. YZ-2022; assembly: GCA_029582265.1. Lineage (NCBI taxonomy): Eukaryota > Metazoa > Echinodermata > Asteroidea > Forcipulatida > Zoroasteridae > Zoroaster > Zoroaster sp. YZ-2022. Next base: position 2,829,333 of record CM055819.1, read on the forward strand.
GATTTCTGCATTCAGGACAAGGAACCACACTTTTATAAGGTCACACAGCATCCATGCCTTATTCAGGTTCTCGAAATAGCATTCCAGCATGTTGGACATCTCATACGGCCACTACACTTCTATTCTCCGACATTTGTACTTTTAGCAAGCCTAGCCTGTCATACCTGTTATCCAGCAGGATTCTCTTGTAGATATCAATGGCTTCTTGGTAGTGGCTGCGCAGGTAGTGTATGGATGCCAGGCTAAGCTGGTCCTGGATGATGTCTTGAAGATTCTGGTGATGTGACATCAGCTTCTTCTCATCGTTGAACTAAAAACAAACAGAAAATACGTCAATAAAAAACAAACACCAGTAAACACCAGTATAATGCCCATAAATACATTAATACTTTATAAGAATCAAGAGCTATTTAAAAAATAAGAGAAAAAGTTACAACTTATTTCATTGTGTCTTTAACAAGAAATGGTTAAAATGCATTCAGATTGTTTGTATTCATTCCAACGTAGAATTTCTGTCTTCAGATGATAGAAATTCAACGTGGAAATTATTTCACAAATTTTACTAAAACGATAGCACCTGATACAGAAATATTTCAAGGGATGTTTTATATAAAACTGATCATTGTGTTTTAAATGCTCCATTAGTTTGCTTCTCTGCTCTGAGAAAGAATCAATTTAGGGACATACACGCAAATATTTTACCTTCTGGGACAGATGGAACAATAATCTGTTCTGAAGACTGGTCTTGGGGGCTGAAAGGAAAGAAAAACTGGTTGATAAATAAATGTATCGATCGATCCTATTTGGTCGATTGATTGGTTGTACTTGTAAATTGATCGCCATCTTTTTGTTTCTTTGCCCGGTTGATAAGTTGAATAAATAGCTTTTCACTGCATCTATGTCTGGTTCCCTGACAACCAATAAGAAATTACCATGTAAAAATATCAAAGTTTCAAAAGCACCAGTCTATATTGGACCTGAGCCTCGATTTGAATCTAATAGAGTTGTGCACTAGAAGACCACAAGATGGCCGCTGATGACAAATGTCGATTGATAAACTTATTGATTATAGATTCTTTATTTTGCTGATTGATTAATTAGTTGATCAACTGATCGGCCAACTAATCTACCAACTGACAACCAACCAACCAACTAAAAGACCAACAGATTAATTACAGTGAAAAAAAACACGCTTTAGCAAGAAAAATCTTCAACATTGAATTCTAGATAGCTAACAGCTTTTATTAATACGAATTTGAACAGGAGCTATAGGAAACTACTGCAATACGATACAATCTAATTATTTTAAGTAATCCACCATACACAAGCAACTTTTCAAAGAGTACGTTATGATGGAAAATGAAGAGAATGATGCACGTTGTTTTTTAATACTATTCATGGGTTTCAATTGTTGGAAAGGGGAACGGAAGGAGTAGGCTATGGATGCAGAGTGCGAAACCAAAAAGGAGGGTCCCTGAAAAGTTTGTGGTGCATTTTAAGTGATGGATGGCCAATATGTGGCCATGTTTTCTGGGGAAATTATTTGGCTACGAGATGATTGCTTTCTCTTGCTGTCATGAAAGAGAAGGGGCTTGGCCACGTGTTCTGGAATGGCAACAACATGTGCCAAAGTGCTTTGGGAATAAGGCGCTATATAAATGACAGTATTACTTGCCATTTGTTGTGGAGTGCTATGGTCGAGCGGTTTAGTGCATCGGATTTGTGTTCTGATGGCTGAGTCATCAGAATGTGGGTTCGAATCCCAACCACGACCATGGTGCTTGTGTCCTTGAGCAAGACACTTTACCATAATTGCTTCTCTCCACCCAGGGGTAAATGGGTACCTGTGAGGGCAGAGTTGGTTGTTGCGTTTGATTAGCCCTATATGCACCGAAATGGCAGCAATTGAGCTGTATACTCCCCAGGGAGCTGAGATGGTTTCAGGAATGATTTATGAGCCTGATGAGCAGGGGTAATAATGTAATGCGCCTTGAGCACCAGTTTGGTGGATACGTGCGCTATATAAGTCTACATTATTATTATTATTAACAGGAAAGGACTAACAATATATTGCTGATATACACACTAATCTTTGAGCCTGTTTGTCAATCTGTTAGTCAGCCAATGGACCAAATTAATTGTAGTTAGAGACAATGCCATGGACTGGGCAAAGACATAATTGGATTGGCATGACTGAGCGGTTTAGTGCATCAGATTTATGTTCTGATGGCATAGTAGTCAGAATGTGGGTTTGAATCCTGACTGTGACCATAATTGTTTCTCTCCACACAGGAGTGAGTGGGTACCTGTGAGGGCAGAGTTGGTTGTTGTGGTTGATTGGCCCTATATGCACCACAAATGCCAGCATTTGAGCTGTATACTCCCCAGGGAGCTGAGATGGATTCAGGAATGATTGATGAGCGTGATGAGCAGGGGTAGTTAATAATGAAGGTGCCTTGAGCACCAGTTTAGTGGATACATGCACTTTATAAGTACCCATTATATTTATAGGTTGGTGAAATTCTTGCGTCGGGAGATGAACAATTGATTTAATTTTGCCCTGCACCGACTTGTGTATAGCACTGTATACTCGGTGCTTTCCCATTATATTATCATTATTGGTTCATTCAATGTAGGTAACAGACTTCTGATGTTATAAAAGTGATGTGTATTACAACAAACAAAGATGTTATGTGAAGAAAAATTCTATTGACATAGAAATGAAACATTTCCGTACATACAGATCATGAAACACAGGCCAGGACAAATACAAAGTCTGACCACAGCCAGATATGACTAGGGGTAAAAATGGAATTACAAAAGTATGCAGTTGACTTGGCCATTCTACAGTATGTCCCAAAAAAAGTGTCACTCAACTATTTCTGAAAATATACCAAAACCCCGAAATACATTTTGGAACTTTTTCAATTGCACAGATACTCCTAATCCTTGGCCTAAACACCTGTGAGTTTTATGTAATTTCTCACATAAAGGATTGGGAGTATCTGTGCAATTGAAAAAGTTCCAAAATTTATTTCGTGGTTTTGGTATATTTTCAGAAATAGTTAGAGTGACACTTTTTTTGGGACATACTGTATAATAAAATTGTTGACCAATCACGGCAGAGCTAATGAACACAGCTAATAAAAAAAAACCAATCTGATCACTTCAAATTAAACACAAAACAACTAATTTAATAAGACATTAAAAAAATACTGCACAAACTTTCATAATGGTTGTCTAAGGGCATGGCTTTGTCAAAAACAGCGATAGGTCTCTAGAGTTACGCCTTTGCATGACAACTGTCATTACACATATGACACATATATAGCACATATGGCATGACCACATTACTAAAGGATCGGCAGACCCAAATCTGGATTGGACTACACAAGATCTGCTGCCACAACTAGTACGGTCATTTGCCCAGTTCCGGATTGTACTTTTTGTTTGCTTTGCTGGACTGCATACAAACTTTGAATTATGAATACCTTTGCGTTTGGATACACATCAAAATATCTTCACGCCCAGTTAAGGATCTGTTTAACCAGTTTTGGAATCTAAGATAAAGCCAATGATGCTGTTGAAGAACAGACAAGTTCATTCATGAAAAAATACACATAAACCAATGCATGATCTGGAACTGGGAAAAAGCTCGTCACTGTTATTTTTGCAATTTGCAATATTTCTCAACATTTTCACAACACTTTCACAAAAACTACATACACTTTGAAAACATAAAATTTTCATGATTTTAGTCAGGTTTTGATGTTGAAAATTGTTACTGGTTTATCAGCAGGTTTCAATACACAATTTTTTTTTTTTTAAATTGTCAACTGAGCGTCTGTCTGTAGATTTACACATTTGATAGAGGAAAAGTTAATCCTCACATCATAAAGTATCAAATGTATATTTGAAGCCATGTGGATAAACGGATGTTTTAAATTTGCAGTGATCCACAACTGGACAAAATCCGGAACTAGGTAAATGCCTTTCAACTTACAACTATCTGCATCGGACTGTTGACCAGTTTTGTCCAGGCCTGTATCAAGTTGTGAAGGGGATAAAATACATATTGAAAGAATACCTGAAAATTCAAGGGTTGTTTAGTTCTTGGGTGTGTATTTCGTAGAGGAATAGTTAAAGAGGCAGTATCATCACGATCAGAGCAGACTTTCAAAAGGGCATGGAATCAGTGTCCTAGTTCAAGATGAACACATTGACTGCAAATTAACCCTAACCCTCCAGGGTATTTTGGCTAGAAACCCTGCCAGACGCATCAGATTGCATCGTTTGTCAAAGCGACTTGGCTGCCCAGTGCAGCAAGATCCATCTGGTCACAAATCTCAAGGCCGAACTGCCTCGGAGTCTGTGGTCACCAAACGCAGCAGGATACAACTCTGGCATTGTTCAATGGGACCAGCTCTCAATAGCCTCAGACTTGGCTGCTTATGCACTGGTGTTGACAGCTGAATGCATCAAAGCGCACCAGACTTTTCCACCTGATGCACTGTGCTGCGTCTGGCAGGGTTAGGGTTAATGCAAGTTACATTAATATAGCAGCAATGGTAATATGACCTTATGTGAGGTATTATTTTCAGTTACTAACTTAATCTAAAACTATCACTCCAATTCCATGCCCCATTGATCGTGACAATACTGTCCCTTTAATACAATGCAGATGGAATGAATCACCCCTATTTTGTTCACTTTTTCTTACCCTTAAATCCAGGACTTTACTAGGCCTATATTTTATCTAGTTATTTGTCCTTACAAAACAGCATATACATGTAAATCACTTGAGCAAAAAATATTTAAATGTGTACATTGGACTTGGTCTCGGACTTACACTCATCCCTTCTCTGGTCTTGGTTTTGGACTAGAAACTCTTGTCTTGTATTTTATGGACTCTAGTCCATCACTCACCAGCAGAAGCCAGCGGCCAATTTCAAGGAGCTGCTAAGCAGAGAAAATTACTTACCAGAAATCTTTGCTTAGCAGATTTTCTGGGTTACCAGCCAAACTTGCATGTAAAATGAATTTACTGGTAGTCTGTTTTATAATGCTTAGCGAAAATATTTGCAATGCAAAATTCTCTGCTAAGCAGCTCTATGAAATTAGGCCAACTTTGTTATTTCGGACAATAGGTAATCTTTATGTGCCCAGACTTTAAAATTGGATTTTGAAGGTTTTGTTCTAAATCACATTCCAGAATTTGTATCAAACATTTCATCCCTGAAGGCCAAATTCACATCATTATTTTAAACTTTGAAATTTATAATTGTACGCACCCAAATAACTGGATTTCTGTCCAAAATATAAAATACTCAGAGAAAATGCACATACCCTTTCTCGCAGAGCTCTCCGCTTCCGGATACATCCCCAGAAAGAAGTAACAGCATCCCAGGTTGGCCCAGACGTCTGGGTTGACCACGTCCCTCTGCGTCATCTTCTCATACTCCACCATGGCAGCCTTGTAATCACCAAGGTGGAAAGTGCAATAAGCCAGCCACATGTCGGTCTCATCACTACCCTTGCCACTGTTCCTTGTGAACTAAGAGAAGAAATAGATCAATGGATGTTTGAGACCATCAACTTGACACCAAGTAAGTTTTATTTGATCATTCAGGTTCGAATCCTGGCCGCGACCATGCTGCATGTGTCCCTGAGCAAGACACTTACCGGTAACTATAATTGCTTCTCTTCACCCAGGATTATAAATGGGGACCTGTGAGGGCAGAGATGGTAATTGTGTTTAAGCTCGTTGCGCTACACATTTGGCAGCATGGGGTGCATATTCCCCAGGGAGTTGAGATGGTTCTAGGAATGATATAACTGGCCCGATGACAGGGTAATAATGTTCATGCGCCATGAGCGTCAAACTTGGCGGATACCGGTGCAATATAAGTGTCCATTATTATTATTACAATTTCCTGTTGTTGCATTTGAAATGATCCCTTTGTTTGGTAATTTCTCTGTGCCTAATGGTGTTTTATTTTTATGATATTATATATCTTTTTACTCTTTAATTCACTTTGAATTGCCATAAATATGATTGTAAAATCATCAATGATCATTTCATTGAACCGGAAGTTAACCCAAACTCTGTGTTTTGTTTTCTAACGAACACTTAATCTCTAATTTACTTTGAATTTTTCTAGATGTTTTTTTAAAATGAAATATTGCCTCTGGCAACAAGGTAATTTTTTTTTTTTTAATAAACCAGAAATGTCATTTCTTTTGATCTAATTTGTATAATTTCTTATACTCACCTCTAACAGTGTGATAGCGCCAGTGTAATCCCTTGCATCTAGATATTCCTCCACCTTAGGAAGTTGTTTTTTCTTTTTGCTCTCCTGGGCTGGAGTGCTGGAGCCTGGCCCAGCGGCCGGCTTTTGCCTTGAAAGCATCTGGATTTAAAACATCAAAGAATATTGAAATATAAGATCCAATAAACCAGGAAAAATTAATTAGAGTGAGATTTGAACCTGCAATCTGTGGGTTAATAATAACCTGTTGGTGGTCTACCAACTGAACATTAATTTTTCTGTACACTCTCAAAAATATTATGTTTCAGATGTGAAACTGGTGAGCATTCAGAAAGGAAATTATATTTTATACTACAGCCCCCCCCTCCCCCCAGCCCCACTCCCAGCCCCCCCCCCAGCCCCACTCCCAGCCCCCCCCAGCCCCACTCCCAGCCCCTACCCCAGCCCCTCTCCCAGCCCCAGCCCCTCCCCTCCCCTCCCCTAGTCCCTCCCCAATGCAGTACATTTTCCAATCTTTGTGTATGCCAGCCACAGTGATGACTGACCCAGTCTGAACAGTTTGAGTGCATCAGATATTTTGGGCAAGGCATTATTTTAAATGGAGAATAAATTATAACTTGCTAGTATATCGGTTCGATAATTTTAACGTTACAGAAATAGGTACAAGGTATTAAAAATACTGAATTTTATTGCAGACATTATAGTAGGGTTTTCAGTTTGTACATGCTTGACTGAAGCCCTCCACACGCACAGCGCATCGCCCGCAACAAAAAACATCAAAATTTTAAATAAAAAAATTTTATTACATTTACCTGTCGAAATCTTACATGTAATAGCTCATTGGAAAGTTTATAGTCTCAACTATCCAACAATGTACATAAAATAGCAATCGGAAGTACGTGCGAAAGGCTAGGTTTTTATGAATGAACCACTCTCGTCCCGCCCAGCCTTTCGCGAAGTGTTCCGAGATCGGGCGCATTCGGCGCGTAAAATTTGCTGCGCTCTGCTGAGGGCATCCACTTCGGAGCTGTCTCCGCGCCCGAGTACATTGTGATGGACAAGAAAACAGGTTTCCATATTAAGTCAAAGGGCTCCTTTACATACCCATGCTTGCTCGATCTCCACAGCTACTCTACAACCGAAGTTATGAAGAGATAAAAAATTAAACACCGTTTTTCGAGGTAAAATTTTTAAGTTGAACGGTAAGAGCGATGTCTGAATGAATTTTACACCTCTTTTCTATCACATGTGAAAGTTTTGAGCCGTAATTGTGTTTAGTTTTGAGCGGAGAGTGTATTTTTTACACCCTTTCAAAAGCTCTTATGAGGGAAACGAGCACGAACGCTGTGCGTGTGTATCACGGTGTGTCTAGGCTGCTTCAACGGTTTTGTTGATGTTAGGGATGTACACAGTGTATGGACAGTCGGGCTTCATCGAATGCTGTATATTTGATTAAATAAAACAGGATTCCTCAAAAACTACTCGTCTGATTTTCTTGATAAAAACCATTGTATTTTTTTCATCAATACCTTTAATTTGATATAAATATTGAGCATATTGGTTAAAGAATAATTTTTCACCTGAAAACCCTAATTATAGCCTAGGGCTAGGACCAAAACGATTTTGCCTCACACAAAGTTAATTCATGATGATGATGATAAATAACGTTAGTAGGCCCTAGGCCATGTAGGCCTATTATTAATAAAAAGTAGGCCTAACTTTATAAAAATTGTAAATTATTTTGGCTTTTTGTAAATAATTAAAGTAGACCAAGGCTTCAAATACAATTTAGAAAATATTATACAAATTAATATTAGTGCCTATGCACAAAACTGATTGTGACAATGTCGGACGATGCAGTTTCTCCAGCCAAAATGTTAGTCAGTCGATCTTCAGAATCATTCATGATTGTAAAATATTGTGAAAGACTGTCAGCAGCGTCTGTTGCTAAGTAGCAAAAAACCTACCATTTTGAGGCCGGTTACGTCAAAACACTTATCCGACTATCAGCTTACACGAGCCCCATAAATGCTTCAGGTTGAATGAAGCATTTGGGCTCAAGGATCTGGGTCGTTTTTTGCAGGATTTTGTAGAGATTTCGGTCCCGATTCGAGTTCGCTCAAGATCAAAATTCAGCAACCACGAAGAATGTGATGAATAATGTTACCGGTGAGGGCGTTTTTTGTAGTCTGTGTAGGTGGGGCTCCAAGAGTAAAATCCTTTTTAGCGTGTTGGTATTCGCTCTAAAGTGTTGAGAAGTCGGGGCTTCGTACCAACATTTCAGCCGTATATACATACATACATGTACTTGTAAATGTTTGCACTGGAAGATGTAGACATTTTGGTGAATATGATTTTTTTTATTACAAATAAATTAATAATTTATTTACATTTTATGTTATAAAACTGTTGGGGATTGCAGTCTTCTGACCGTAGAACAGCAAGGCTTATTCCTTGAATAAATATGCATTTACAGTAGAATTAACTAGCTGACAATCGGCCGCAAATATGACAAACTCATGTCTGACTCTGATGTGGAGGCCTTACGTTATTGATCCGAAGAGGGCGGGGGCGGGGGCGGGGGGGAGGGGGAGGTGGAGGTGAAGGTGAAGTGGCATGGCCAGATCCACCTGCCTTCATACAAAAACATTATAATAAATGACAGAAAAAAAAGAAATACGTCCAATATTGCTTTGTGAAAGGAAAACACCCTGCCCCCCTACAAAGGCAAGCTTGCAAAGAACAAGGGCAACATGGGCAATGCTGTCTTCACAAAGGAAAAATAATGGGAGTTCATCAGTTATTTTGTTCGCATTGCGGAAGGCTGGATCTCATTTATTCATTTTATTTGTTATTTCAAGGGCCTATAAAATAGGAATTCTTTTGATTTGAAAACATGCACACCTGTTGACATCTACCTTTTTATTATTGCAAAACTTAGGTGTTTTGATACCTTTTTTTGGTTTATATGCTAATAGCAATTTGCATATTCATGAGCAAATCTGTGAGGTCACTGTGGGATCAGATGCAACATGGTTGATTTGTGCAAACTTTATTTTGTGTATTTGTTTAAGTAACCGATCAGTTTGCAGGAAGCACTTTCCCTCCAGGGACTAGTAATGAGAACGAGCTAGACCCTGGCAATGAGGCTGCTCTGTCCGTATCTTTTGTGTACAGTACAGGAGCCAATTTCATAGAGCTGCTAAGCAGAAAAAAATTGCTTAGTGGATTTGTTTGGTTCCCAATCAAACTTTCATACAAAATGTATGCATTTTGGCTGGTAGTCTGTTTTATACTGCTTAGCAAAATTCTCTGCTTAGCAGATCTTTGAAATTGGCCCCTGGTATGATAGTTAATTGGCCCCTGGTATGATAGTTAATTGGCCCCTGGTATGATAGTTAAATATTTAGTTTTTTGTTAAAATCCATTAAAACTAACATGTATACTTGTTTGTACACCCAGGTTGAAGCAAGCAGTCAATCATGCATAAATTCTCCCCACCCTCCTGTTACACTGTGCTCATGGTTAGCGCCCTCACGCTAATCATCTACAACGAGTACTTGGAGTTCTTCCTGCTGAAACAGAATCATTGGACGCAGGCAAGGGAGTCCATTCAGTACCCGACGGACAGTTCAGTGAATGCCAAGGAGTCACCTCAACATGATCCCGTGCGAATTCTCTTTGTCGCTGACCCGCAGATTCAGGGTTACCGGGACGAGCCTCCAATTTTAGGATACATCACAAGGTACACAACTTATGTTATAAATTGTTGGAAAGTGTTTGAAAATGTAAATATTTTTGGTGTTTGCTTGGAAATTAGGACACTTCAGATGAACAATTTATCAGGATGATAATAATTTGGTAATTTTATTTTTTAATTAGGTAATTACCAATGTTGTGCCTTCCCTTTTAAATGTGCATCTTTGGTTATTGCTAGATTATCAAATTAACAAATAATTATTTAAAAACTTTGGCGTAAAGTTGGTACACCTGTCAATTATCCTGATCAATTATGACTGAAGTACTTTCATCTTTTAGAAACAGGAATTGTTATTACAATTTGTTTGTAAAACAGAAGAAAAAAACATGTAACAGTTTTTTGTTTTCACAAAAATGTGAGCACCTGTTACATTTTTATGACATTTATTGAAAACTGGAAGGTTATAATGAACATATAAAAGACTGCACAACAAACAAACAAAACAATTTTAAGCAACAACAAAATATTACGGAGTGTCGTGGCTGAGCGGTCTAGCTTACCGGACTCAAGTTCTGGTGTTAGCAGCAGAATGTGGGTTCGAATCCTGGCCGTGACACTTCCACTTGAGCAAGATACTTAACCATAATTGCTTATAGGGGCAGAGGCAGTTTAACAACTGCCTTGTTGTGGACTAGTTACCCCTCCCAGTCCTATTCGCACCGTGAAGAGGCTGGTTATTAACTTGTCTTGTTTCGGTGCGAGGGCTGGTTTCTTTAGCGTGGAGTCGTTGTAACAACTCAATGACTTAGTAGCCCCCCACCTTGGATTAGCCATTGGCCTTGTGTGGGACGAAAAAAAAATTAATTAAAAAAAGAAAAAAAATGTGCTCCTCTACTTGCTCACACAGGTGGGATGCTGACTTGTATCTGAAGAAGTATTTCCATGAGGCGTTACGATACATCAAACCAGATGTTGTCATCATCATGGGAGACCTACTGGACGAGGGCAGTATATCAAATGACTTTGAGTTTGAAATCTACGCAGAGAGGTTCAAGAGACTCTTCCAGATTCCTGAAGATGTCAAGGTACAGTGAAGAGAGTAGAGAAAGAAACATCTCAAGCAGGATTTTAAGTTGGCGACCCCTGTATTACCATACAGAGGTTCTACCAATTGGGCTATCCCGTCCTATGGTTGGTGGTCTCCAATCATCAATGTCATTTTTCAGAAGCCATTAACCTTAACTGCCTTAAATGACCGACTAGACACCCTGCTATCAGTTGTCCAAGTGTGAAGCCTGCTGAGAGCAATAAGATCTATCAGAAAGAACAAAAGATCTTTTCAGACATGGCTGTGATTCAGATAAACCCCAAATTACTTATGTTATGTTTTTCCCTAACAGTCCATCGTCGTTCACCTGTCGGGAGATAATGACATCGGCGGTGAGGGGGCAGATCCCTTAACAGATGCCAAGATGAAACGATTTGAAAAACACTTTGGGCCAGTGACAGAAGCCATTCATTATAAGCATGTATCATTCTTCAAGGTAATTTAACTTTAATTTGATTATATTTGTTAAAATCCTTCCTCAATCCGCCAAAATCCACCACCATGCAGTAACACTACCATCCAACTGTTGGACTTGGATGGAATTGGGACACCCAATTTTTCAAAAAAATGTGAAATTAATTTTTTGAAATTTTTGCAGGAACATCATGTGCTGAAAATCAAATACACCACAAGGAAAAATTACATTAATCAGTCCAGCTCTAGTAAATTTGTTTTTAAATTTATTTTTATTAGCTGAATAAATTTAGCTGTAAAAATTGAAATGTTACTCCCAGCTGTTCATGAATGTATCATCTAATCCATATTTAATCGTCGCCTTCTTTCTCACTCTTTATTTTCTATAGATCAATTTCCTGCCATTTTTACACACTGCCAGCAAAGACAAAGACCAAATCTTAGAACAGGACCTTCACAAGATGGCCGATGCCTCCAAGGAGTCCACCGTGCGAATATTACTCTCGCACACTGGCGTGGCCAACACCATGTTGTACAGACACATAGAGGTACTACGCACACTCAAACCCCAGTATGCCTTCAGCGCCCACTCTCACCATTCTGGTTTTATCAAACACAGTCTATCCAAACTCATGGATATGTTCAAGGGTATCTATAAGAATGAGAACAGGGTGATTAAGGAGCTGACGCCAGATGAGGAACAATTCAACACGGATGAATATAGGGTACCGACGTGCAGCTACAGGATGGGGGTACAACATATGGCGTACGCTGCTGCTGTTATAGGTGAGGTACACCTTATGATTAGTCTGTCCTTGTCCCTCAACCCTAACCCCCTAGCTGTTTTGGCTAAGAACTTTCCTGAATCCGCCAGAATCCAACACCATGCAATAACACTACTACCCAACTGTTGGACTTGGCTGGAATTGGGACACCTGGCTCCATGTAAAGTATCCCTGTCAGGGCTATACAGTACTGAGTCCATTAAAATACAACAAACCCAGCTGTTGGAGTTTGAATGGTTTTGGGTGGTTAGGTTTAAAGGGACGATAGTCATCACGATCAGAGCAGACTTTCAACAGGGCATGGAATCAGTGTCCTAGTTTAAGATGAACACAGCGACTGAAAATTACTAGCTCATTTATGCAATGTGGGGTATTATTTTCAATCACTGACTTAAACTAAAACTAGCAATCTGATTCCATGCCCTGTTGATCATGATGATATTGGCCCGTTTAAAGCCACAATGCACTATTGGTAATTTCGAAAAACAAGAAATCATGCAATCGGTTTAGGTTTAGATCTGGGAGTCTCTAAAAAGAGGAAGGCACACTGCCAAAAAATGGCAGCACAAAAAGTTAGAAAAACAAGATGGGGAACATGAGGCCCCCCCCCCTTATCTCTCAACCCCCTCCCCCTTGGAATATGACATAAACCAACATTGTACATGCAGTGCATTCTCATTGGCATCACATTATACGGTCATTCATTTGAACTGTCTGTTACAAAGTTTTTGAGAAAACTTCTTTAAATTTATATAATAAAATATTTTTTCCTTTAAGATGAAAGCACTTACATGTAGGAGAGAATAATTTGCACCAACTTTTATGATCTGTAAATTTGGTGATTTGTTAATCACCAATTACCAAACAGACACTTTGATGTGCTAACGATTACCACACAGACACTTTGATGTGCTAACATTTACCAAACAGACACTTTGATGTGCTAACATTTACCAAACAGACACTTTGATGTGCTAACATTTACCAAACAGACACTTTGATGTGCTAACATTTACCAAACAGACACTTTGATGTGCTAATATTTACCAAACAGACACTTTGATGTGCTAACATTTACCAAACAGACACTTTGATGTGCTAACATTTACCAAACAGACACTTTGATGTGCTAACATTTACCAAACAGACACTTTGATGTGCTAATATTTACCAAACAGACACTTTGATGTGCTAACATTTACCAAACAGACACTTTGATGTGTGCTAACGATTACCAAACACACACTCTTATGTACTGACGATTACCAAACAGACACTTTGATGTACTAATGATTACCAAACAGACTCTGCGATTGTGCTTTACACAGATCCGGAAGAGAAACTTCGCTATACATTACTGCCGTTACCGTCTCGCTACAAGCAACTCTATAGATATGCCATGTTCGGGGTATTCGTTGGAATTGTCACGATATGGAAGTTTATCGCAGTGCCTCGTCGGAGGAAATAATATACTTGGTCCGGTGGACTTAAATAACATTGCATTTCTTCTTGTACATGTTTTATGTACACATACTGTGTCATTTTGACGTTTGACGATGTGGATGTTTATAAGGGGGGTGTGTGGCGACATGAGGCTAACTTGTTCTTTCACACATGTGGATTTACCCTCATTTCAACCACATTCTACATCTTTGTCTTCTGCCCAGATCCCAAAGGAGAGATGCACTATACATTACTGGTTCTACCGTCGCGCTTCAAACAGCTCTACCGTTATGCCATGTTTGCCGTCTTCGCAGCCATTCTCCTCGTCTGGGCAGTAGTGACATTACCACGCTGGAGAAGATAACCGATGTCCACTCTTGGAGAAAAAACTTCTTTTTTCTGAGTGGTAAGCTTCAGACTGCTTAGGTATCCACTCCCTGTGTGATCTGTTTAGGGTGCTATTTAAATTGATGTGAGTGATTTTGCGGGGACACTATCTGGGCAAGATAGCTGGAACTCTATCTGCAGTACTATTCCAGATATTGAGACACTTCAGATTGTTTTTGTTTTTTACTGGAAAGGATCAAACAGCTTGGCTATCAACAGTGCCAGCCAGTTGAGGGCACTATTTCATCTCTGTGTGGGATTTTGTAAGGATCTCATAGGGAGTACAAGGGAAATTGCTCGGCTGTATGTTCCCTGCATGGCCAGTTGAGGGCGCTATTTCATCTCTGTGTGGGATTTTGCAAGGAACCCATCCAGAGTACTATGGGAAGGATCCAATTGCTCAGCTGTATGTTCCCTGCATGGCCAGTTGAAGGCACTATTTCATCTCTGAGCATGATTTTGCAAGGAACTCATAGGGAGTACAAGGGAAAGGATCAAATTGCTGGACTATATATGTAGCCCAAAGATCTGACGTCACCCTACGAGGCCCACGAAAGACATCACCTACCAGCCTGTTAGTTTCAGGGAGATTAATTTTTTACCTTGGTTGGTAGCTAGCTCGTGATCTTCGAAGTGTGACGTCAGATCTTAAAAACATATCCAGTGAAATCCCTTGAATGGTATGCCTGGAAATGGAGACAGGGGACCAGTCTAAGCTATGTGTTCCCTGCATGGCCTGTTGAGGGCGCTATTTAATATGTGCATGATCTGCTCAACAGTGTGACCATCATCTCCAGTACTCCAGGCCAATATGGAGATACATGTATATAAAACTTTGACTTGCATCACCTGTTGAAGGCGCTATTTAATTCCTATGCGTGATTTTTGTGATTTCATAGCATGAACTCTATCAGGAGTACTATGCCTGATGTTAAGACATGATTTTTATTCCCTAATACTATTCACACCGTGCATGAGCCGTTGAGGGCACATGTTGTTAGACCACTGTGGGCGAAAGGGCAGCGATAGTGTCGCATTTGATGTATTTTGCAGTTGATGTGTGTAAGCGTGGAATATCTCCAGCGATCATTGGCTGGCAGACGTAGACACGCTTAGTAACCATAACATACGCACACACAACGCCAAAGTGGCTATCATCAAGACACTGGGTGCAAATTCACTGCTAGAGGGCTACGATTTGCACTGATTGGATAAATAATCAAACTGCACTGCTATCTATGATCTGCAAGACCTATTAGGGGACGATTGCGAGAAGTTAGCGGAACTCTATCAAGTTTATTGCCTGTGTGTGATTTCACAGAGTAGATGGACCTCTATCTGAAGTACTCTTGTGACAGATGTTGTTTTTATGGGAAAGGATAATTTATTTTATTTTTTTTATTTTTTTTTACTGTTAACTTGGCCAGCGAGGTCTGTACATGTATCTAGACAGCACAGTGTGAACTCTATTTCCTGTACTATGGCCGATATTGAGATACATAAAATGATCAAATTGCTGTACTATCCAATCCCTGTTTTACCGGTTGAGGGTGCTATTTCATCCCTTTGCATTGTTTCACAGGGATACATTCCAGAAGAACAGTGATAACTCTTATCTTGAATACTTTGCCTGATATCGAGACAGGATAAAACTTCTTGGCTATTAAATATGTGTGTTTGAAAATAACAATAGCTAGCTGCTCTTGTACATAATGTATATGTACCTCAAAATTACCCAGTAACACAACAAATGACATTTAAGGGTCTGCACTGTGGGGGTTATAAAATGATGAATTTTTCTATATTAATTAACAAATGCTTTTGTGAAGGGTAGTTTGACCTCGATATAACTTAACTGAAATAACAAGGATTCATTTACAGGTAAATTATTTCTTTCAGAAAAATTTAAGTTTGAATTTCTCTTAAACAACCCCTCTCCTCATTTTAAAGGTACAGTCTCCATTGTTTGGTCTGATTGGACTTTTTACACGCACTTAAAGTCCATTGCACATTGGACTGAATTATAGCAGGCTGGCACACTGTGTGTAGGTAATAGAATTCTGATATTACTCCCCCTCCCCCCCCAAAAAAAAAAAAAAGTGGGCTTGGACTTTCAATATTCTTTAAATTTTACAATTTAAGGTTTATTTTATTAGAACAGAACAAGTACTTGCAATTGAAAGATTTAATTTATAATGTTTAAATTATTTTTAGATTTTATGATAGATTTTATGTTTATGAAATTGTTGTGAAATGCTGTAAGCATTATTTGGGATTTGAATTTAATCTACAGTACTGCTTTATTATTAATTATATAAATTTTGTTTTGTTTATTGAGCATTTTCTGTTGCATGTTTTCAGAAGAAAAAGAAAAGTATGTGCTTTAAAACTTACACTCGGGTTTGTTCACATTCTTGAATACCTAGAAAACTAAAGTTACGACATTTTGGCAAAGACCTTACAAATCGGAAGGGTGCCCTCATTCATTGGTTCATTCTTGTGTGCTGGTGTCCCTAACATTTTACAAATGCAACTCGCAAAGGGCCAACAGTACTTTTTATAAATATTGTACAGTGCAGACACATTTAACCCAAAAAGGGGGGGAAGCTTAAAGTTTTAAACCAAAACGATAATAATTATTCACGTAAGAGACAAACAAAGAACGAGTCCGACTTACACTGCAATATATATGAAAGGTGATATTTTATTAGATTTTAAAATTTATGTCGAACATCTTTTATTTTGTCTGAGTAAATAAATTCAGTATGCTTTGTACAAATTTAATTTACAATAAATACATTAAGCTGAAAAGGTATAACTATTGGTTAATGTGCTTGGTTATCATTGGTTGAAATTTGGAAAACGTTGATATTTAAGTTTTCCAAAATCATCAATGTAATGCATTATAAATGGTACAGATTGGTTTCTGTAATGTTAGAATTCAACCTGTGAAATGTTCAGCGCAAATCACTGAAGTTAATTTACTATTGTGATGAGATCTTTTTTTTGTGCAGTAAAACACATTATCATCTTCAACCTGTTAGTGAACATAATTTATGTCAATATCTTGGTACTTGTGTTCTTGAGCAAGACACTTAACTGTACATTACTTCTCCACCCAAGAGTATAAATGGGTACCTTAGAGGGTGATGTTGCAGTTGAAAAAGCTTCCAAAGTACTATACTAGCTCAGGGCTGTATACTCCCCAGAGAGCTGAGAACATTTAACCCTAACTTAGGGCCAATGATTTTCCGCGATAACGGAAAACGGACGGAATTTGCCTTTTGAAACGGAAAAATGTATTTTAATCCAAAGCAGAAATAATACCCAAGTTAATACAAAATACATCATTTTTTGTTTTGTCATTGGAAATTGTAGATTCCCCTGGCAAGCCAAAGATGGCACATTTTACTTTGTTATCAATAAATCATGGCAGGGTTTTCAGGCACAGCTAGTTGGCTGCCTAAAAATGGTCGGCTGCAAGGATTTCTGAACTGAGATACACTTGTATACACACTGCAGTCACAAATACATTTTTTTTAAATAAGCCATTTTTACCAGTGAAAAACATGAAACGGTTTTTATTGTTGTCTGAAACGGGTTTTACGATTTTTGAAAACGGAATATGCACTTTTCTGAAACGGAAAATCAGTGGCCCTACTACATGTAATTCCCTAGACAACAAAGGCAGTTGGAGGATTTTGAAGGATTTTTATTGTTCACTAACAATGCTTAGGGAGTTAGGGTTAAGGATTGATATTGGCCCAGTGACCAGGGTTAATAATGTAATGCACTTAAAGAGTATCACATCGTGATAGATTTCTCGCTATATAATACTTTTGTTTCTCATGTATTTGAAGCTCCCATGCTTGACGTCGTCAGTAGGTGGGACCGGTACTGTGAGCTAAGTCCGGTGATCCAGAACTTCAACAGACTCTTGTCCTCTGGCTTAGCCTTGAGGATCTGTAAGAGTCTCTCGGTTTCCTCCTCGGTGTAGGAACCAGCACGGGTAAACTTGAACAGTAGCTTGACTTTGCTGTGTGAATAAAACGAAAAGGGGATTCCAGTTTATTTCGGGGGATACCAGTTCATGTTTGGGGTGGAGTTCATTTGATAATGAACAAAACACCACTTGAGTCACCATGCACAATGACTCAGACATTCCCTTGTTAATATTTGGAGAATGTCTTAATTATTAAACAAATGCTACATCAATACCTATATGTAGCATTTGTTTATTTGCAGTGTACCCCATTTATCCCTTTTTAAGCCCTCTGGGCTCACCCCTACTTACTTCATCCATTCCTCCTTAAGGGTCACCAGGAACACATTGATAACCTCCTGGTTGAAGTTCTCATTATCCAGGACATTCTGAATCTTGGTCAAGATGGTGGGACCTGTCGTCGAGGAAGAAACAGATGTTTTAAAGGTACTTCATTTGTAAAACGGCCCTTATGTGCATATATGCCGAGGGAAAAAGATAAAAGTATAGCACTTGAACCAATCTGTGAAATTTTAAGTTCAGTAACAGGGATCAGTAATGACAAACGTTGCATCGGCTCAAAGCTGCCATAACAAAGTATGTAAAAAAAATTCAAAAAAGCTGCAAAGATTTTTCCAAAATAAGTTTCCAACAAAATCTATTTTTTAGCAAATCGGGCTTAATGCTAGAGGTTCCACACTTTTGTGAAAACTCCTGTACAATTTCTCACACTGGTCAAACGAGGGCAGAAATGTCCAAAAGTTTGGGGATTTTTGTTTCACTAAAATGAGTGTCATTCTGACACATGCATTGACTAAAGGCTAGGTTGACAACCGTTCCATGTTGAGCCTCAAGAAAAATGTGCCCAGGATCACTCTGAGAATTTTTTATTTATTTATTTTGTGGGGGGGGGAGGGAGGGCTAAAAATTCAAAGCCTTACCAATGTCTGGTAATGATCCAGTGCTACTCATCACAATGCCGTATCCATGAAATGGATCTGAAGCCTCAACCATCACCCTCTCCCGTTCTTTGGGCGACTGGCCCGGACTGATGATGTCCAGGAGGATGTAGAACTCTGCAGACTTGATGTGGTCCGGCAGGGAGGTGCTGGGGGACAGACCGAGGAAATTGCACTTGAAGGACTCCTCGTAGTGGTCACTGTGCGTGATGATGTGGCAACAACCAACAGGCAAGAGAGTCTGGGTGTCAGACCAAAGAAGGTACAAAATGAGATGTCATGCCTAGTCATATGTAAGATTGACTGCAGATAGTTGCTTAATGGTAAATATTCTAGTTTTTCTGATCGCAGAAACAAGCAAAAAATCAAATCGCATACTTACCTATTAAAAAGATGTTTATGAAAAATTTCCATGGGTCAACAGTAACCTAAAATTATTTGTTGACAAAATCAGCAACTTTTTTTCTTGTTTAAAAAAGAATTGTTAGTGGTCGTACATTTCAAACAAAGCTGAGTATTTCTCAAAGGTGACATCCATTATTTTATAACCATTTACATACTGTTTATATAATGCTAAATTGCATTCTTATTTTCTTGCATTTATTATTTTTTTTCTCAATTCTTGCTAACTAAGCATTGTACAGGTGTCAACTATTTATACCATACCACAATCACTTAATACCTTGAGGACTTCAAAGAATGATCGTAGGGTGCTCTTGAAGTGACATCGCATGATGATTTGGTTACCGATCAGTGCATGGTGGGCCAAGTCGAAGAAGTTAAGACTACCAAGAAGCTGAAATAGAAAGCAACAATTAACATAAGAGAGCATCTCAAAGCTCAGAATGCTTGGAATGTTCTATTGATTAGGAACACCGACAGTTTTCATCAGGAACAATCAGTGTTTAATTTGGGAATGCTTCGTGTTGTTCAGATATGAACAATCTGAATGCATTTTTATTATTTGTTCTTGATAACACAATGTAATTAGCTTTCAGTCTCACAGGTGGGTTGTTTAATTTATGTTTTGATTCAAAGGAAGTTGTCACCCAGGGTACTCCCCAATGGTACCCAGGCAATCCTAAAAGTCCTCTAACACACATAGAATTGAGATTGCCTGGGTACCAGTGGGGAGTACCGTAGGGGACAAAGACCGCTTCTGTGAAATTAAGGATACTTTTTGAAACGGTTTTGTTAACATTTCGTGTATAATGGCTTTAATGTCTAATAATTCCAATTGAGAGCTTACATCTATCTGCCAATAATCTGAAAGGATATCGCAATGTATGCATATCTCATGAGCTTACATTTCTCAGATGGTGAAGCGATGTAAAGACAGGTCCGCCATCTTGCCACTCCTCTCGGCTGTCCTGGATGGCTGTTGGACCATCTGTTGCCCCACCTGCTGGATCAGGATCCATGGTCATTGTCGACACCTTGATGAAGCCTTCTTCGGTCTCTGTAAACGAAAAATATGTTTTAATTTGTCAGAATGTTACTGGTGGAGGTATACTGCGGGGAGGGGGATGGAGAGGACATCTACCTAGATATAGTATGCATGTACAACGAACCTTCCTCGTTATCCAAATCGATGAGTGCCTCTTCCTTTGGTGGTCCCTCCAGTACCTTCTCTGTCATTCTGCTCCCGCCAGCCTTTAGTATCCACGCAAACACCATGTGCAGATACCGGAACAAATTCTTATCTTTCGTCAACTCCAGCAGGGACCTGAAGGTCTTGCTTCCCCCGCAGCGCCGCCGGTAGAAATCACCTGGTGTCAGAAACACCTGATTGTTGATCCGCTCAGCACGTTGGGGCCTCTCCGACTGCTCCTGTTCGTAGACTTTGACAGCTTTCCCTTGAAGTTCGTCGATCAGGGAGTGCAAGTTGGAGACGAGGAACGGCCAGGAGTTGAGGAGGAATATGCGATCCATCATGACGACGATGATGCTATACCATCGCTGGAAGCCCCGGGCATGGCTGTCTTTGACAAAGAAGGTGTAGCTCAACACGTAGCCATGGTGTTCATCGCCAAAGAAAATCGGACCCTCCCGACCCTGGCAGACCTAAATTTAAATTTTGATGAAAGAGAACCTTTTAAAATATGATCACACATGTACCAATGAAATGACTTGTGTAAAAATATGGTCCTATGAGGCTACTTTGCACCCAAAATGTCCCATGTTATTAATTAAAAATAAAATAGGAACTGATCCAGGTTGGATGTGGGGTGGCCTGGGTGTGGCAGGGCAGGGCCAACAATACCTCACAGCTGAGACTCCTAATGCAGGCCTGTCTGACCATGGTGAATATCTGCGGGTTGTGTGGGTGCTGTGTGCTGATGTAACTGATGTCCACTTCATGGTCGTGGCTGATGAAATTGGGCTGACCGGGCTGGAATGACCGACATGCCTACACAGAGTGTATTGGAAAAAACACTTTTAAAGTTGTATATTCTATGCTTAAACTGAGTTTAACTTTAAAACCATCGAACTATTTTTTTTAAATTGGCATCCCTGTAAGTGCCCAAATGAATTTATAAATAACGAATTAGCTGTTGCAAACTGCTTACAAACCAAATGGACATATCGTATAAAAGCAAAAAAATAGTTACTGACCTCAGTTTACAACCCTAGCGCAGTCTTTATCATTTAGGTTGTTGTAGTAATGACTGGTACAAATGAATAAACAGTATTGAAAGGGTTCAAACGTGAGACAACTTACTACTTTTTTTTGCAAATGAATGTATGCCAGGGGCCCAGAATAAACTTATTTTTAGGCTGGCATGCAAATTTTTTGACAAATATGTATTTCATTTCAAAAGTATTTGCTTCCTCTTCTACAAGGAAAATAGTCTTATTAAAATAGCAAATTTTCCAAAAGGAAAAACATTGATGCATGGAAATATTTTGGATATTTTCATCACCTCGCACAGTTCTGTTTTTGATGCGTGTGAGGCACTTCCTGCTTTGTGATCACTGCTCGAAGATGAGCCCGCTTCGGACGACCTCGATCGATGGAACAAAGGATGCCCCGATGCCCCTTGATCAGTCTTCCCATCCAATGTCGGCTGGTGGTCCTCGGTATGGAAGGACTGGGTGCAGAAGAGGATGCTGGGTCCGTGAAGCTCGCAGAAATGACACAGAGATATCACAGCATTCATAGTTAATCACGTCACTAAAAAGAAGTCAAATACGGTCTAATGATGTCCGACACGGATCGTTTTACTGATGCTTTTTTGTGACAAAGTGCTGACTCACTCCTAAGAAGTCTTATCTTTCATCTGCAGTTGCGGACCTCCATTTACCGCGGTTACTCTAATTCTAAATCAAAACAAAAGCAGTTCACATATCTTTACAAAAAGAAACATTTTGTAACCTAAATTCAAAATAAATACATTGCTTTGAATAAACACATTCCTGCCAACTGAGCCATATAGCAATAGGCTACGTAGGTAGTACGTATCCCTATATTTTGTCAATATCTTTGGGGGCACTTTTTTGTAGAACTACAGCAGGTCAGTGCTTACATTGACTTTTATTATCTGGTAAAATAGGGGATGGAGAAGTATGAATAATTGACATACATATTTTGGCAATGTCATAAAAACAGACAAATACATTTCCCTTTGGCCTTATGCCATGACTTTTCCTCCCTCCCTCCCTCCACCCCCTCCACCCCCTCCACCCATTCGGTTACCATTCGGTATGTATGGTACTTTTTTATAAGGCCCGGTTAAGGTAGGCAGTTTCATGAAAATTTCAAGTTGTTTTGATCACACTTTTTTTTTAATTATCTGAAAGTACTTTCAATATGCTTTAAAATGAGGGGTCAACCACTTCTATAGGGTGAGCCTAAGTGAGGTTACACGACTTTTAGTGTTCGGAAAATCTGTGCCATTTCATATGCAAAATGGGCCAAAAAGTTGTGACCAGATGAGCTATACATGTATATAGTTACTGTACATAGGAATATACTAACAAATTTTACATGTGTTTTTACATGTATTAAGATTTTATGCCATGGACATTATGTTGGCATTTATTTTAGTTATGTTTTCTGGTAAACCAATCGCATCATTGTCAGTGCGCACTGGAAGATGAATACCTAATTATATATTCAAAATGGCCGCCATATTTTAGAATAAAAATATAACTGTAAAATGCACACAAAATTTTAAGGCTGTTGCACTATTTGACAAAATTTAAAGGCTGTTTGGAAAATTGCACTATTTGGTGAAAATGAGAATGAACAATATATGGTGCACAGTTGGGGGGATCGGGATTAGTTTGCTCTTCCATGAAGTCCAATAACAATTAGTCTGACAGATGATAGCTAATTTCTTTTCATGCAGTGAAGACATGTGAATACCTATTAAAAAATTTAAAAAGAGAGCAATCATTATTCCACAAATAATGAAACAGTAAAATCAGGCCTCGAACTTCGTGTTCAAAAGGGCACGGCAATAATTGCCATGCTTTTTCTCAAATTTGAAGGGCATCACGGCAATTTTGTAAATTTCGAAAGGGCACCACGGCATTTTTTTTGAATTTGGGGGGCACCGCGTCGCGAATTGATTATTCAACACTGTCAATGTCATATTATGCGTACATGTTTGAGAAAATTACGCATATGAATAGGCCAACTTCTACTGTACGGGTACCAATGAACGTTCATTTCAACACACACTGTCACATGGACACCAACGTTTGCAAACAATTTCGAGTGGAACGAGTTGTGCGCCGCCAACGTTCGCAACCGATGGCGAACGGCTTTCTGCTGCTGATGAGGTGTTCGCCTAAGCTTACGTCGTGCGCATCACAACGCACTGCGCACTGTGCGCAGCCATTTTAACTCACACTCGCCCGAATTCCGTTGGCGCGCCAACGCTTGGCAACGTTACTCACCGTTTGCGTGAATGGAACGCAGCCGCCCTGGACAGGTAAAAAAAATTTCGTCTGATTGTGTCATTCGAACTTCGAAGGGAGTATTTTGACGTTGATGATGCATGTTCACAATACTAAAGGGCACCGACGGCAGTCAAATAAAAAGGGCACGGCAATTTATTGCCGTGAAATGTCGGTGATTTCGAGGGCATCGCGGCAAAGGCACAGGGCACCGACGGCAATTGCCGTCGGTGCCGTCGGTAATTTCGAGCCCTGAGTAAAATATTTTGTAAGGCCAAGTACAAAAAATATTATTAGTCACTTGTTCCGACATTTAATTTCTTTTTATATTTAACCTATAATAAAATTAACAAGAACAAAAAACATGAAATTGAAAAATAGCTAACATTGGCATAATTTAGGTGAACCCCCCTATTTTGGAAAATGGAATGACCCACTTCATAATATCTTTCGGCATGCGTGGGGCAGAGTCCATTTTTCATATGGGTTATACCATTTCATATGGGTTATACCATTTCAATACCTACCAAGAATCTTGGTACATGTACATGTCTTGTGTTTTCGCCGTCCTTTCTCACTTTCAACGTCAGCTTCAAGGCTATTTATCATTGTCAAAAGGTGCTGGCTTTAATCACAATGTATAAATGCAAAATATGTCTTCTTTTACATGTACTTCTATTTTTATCCAAAAATTTACTTTTGTTTGTATAAGAAATGTTGTCATCGATTTGGGTTTCCCGCGCTTCCAGAGCAATTCCCGCGAAGAGAGACGTTGATAATTTCCAATGTAGTATATATTTAAAATACAATTTTAAAAAAAGTGTTGACTCATATTAACATAAATAATGTTATTTATTTAATTTTAATTATTATATTTTAGAGAACAACAACCATGTTTAAAGTTTTGTTTCATGAACCATGCGTAAAATAATAATCTTGATTGAGGATGTATTCTTGCACGTCAAAAATGGAGTCGCACGTTAATCGTCGGATGGGCTAGAGTGTTGGTTTTAAACGGTCATTTGCAAGAAAATGCACAGATAACTTTTTGATGTGCGCAGATAGGAATTTGGGTAAGGAACCAAAGAACATATTTTTATGGTTTTCACTAATCCAATTTTGCATATTTCGTTTCCCTTTTGCATTTGAATGAAAGAGTTGTCCGTATCGGCAACCTTAACGATGCCAGTATAATGAAAGCGTTGCCGTATTCAGCAACTCAAGGTTGCCGTATATAGCAACGTTGCCGTGTTGAGTTTTCCGGACTGACATAGAGCAAGGACTTGCTCTAACATAGTCTATCTATCCTTGCTAGGATAGGGTGGCGTCACCTATCCTCGCAAGGATATATAGACCATAACTTAAGTTAGACTTAGACTTAGAGCAAGTCCTTGCTCTATATATGTATAGTCATGCTCCAGGTGTGACCAGTCCAATTCGCACACATGCTTTATGCTACAGATGGAAATGCGCTTGCGTGCAAAAATGTCTGACAGCTGCCTGTACGTTAGCCATCAAAGCAAAAACAAGTGGGAAATATCACCTTTTTCAGGTAAAATTTTCTTCATATGGGGGGAAATGAGGTTTCATCGGTACAACTTAGCTGACGCAGTCACTAGTCAGTGTAACGTTATTAGTACTACTAGTAGCACTATCGTACGTGCGCCGTTTGACTTCCGGAGCTGTACCGAAAACAAAATGAAACGGCTGAAAAAAAGTTGTTTTTCGTCCGCTTAATTTTTTTTTTTTTTTACCTTTTATTCTCCGAATTATGTGAAATATGTTTGATAATCATTTTCCCGAGGTTTTAAGAATGTGACTTAATTTTAAAATATAGGAATTTTACTTCGAATATTTGGCGACTTGATTTCCGATCCCAATTACACGCAAATAAAATGTATAAAAAAATTGTGATGGCGCCACCAATTGTCAGAACATTTGGTATCGATGGAAAGCTTAGAACGCATGCGCTCTGAATCCGGTGTCGTTTCCCGAGATATCACGGGTGAACGTCTTACTAGTGTAAATTGAAAAGTTCACCGCCAACTTTGTACAATGTAAACGTACATTTTCCCTTAAACGAATGTAGAGTAGTTTTCTTTTACATTTAATCTTCACATTTTTGTCAAATAAAGTTGCATTTTCCACTATCATCATTACTAAATAAGCGAAAGAAAAGGGCAGTATTTTGCGCGTGGACCCGACCGACCCGGCCGACACACGCACGGCAATGGACGGCGACAACAACAACGTTCGCGATGTTCAGAACTTTGCGCATGCGTCAATTAGCGGCTGTACATAAGAAGTGGACTTAAGTTGTTTTTTAATGGACCATGTAAAAACTACAACAAAATATAGCACAATGGGCAGATTTTGTCATTTTTTTATTTTTTTATTTGAAAGTCATAAAACATTTTTTGGGAATTTATTGTGAAGTAATGACTCTATATTTCTTCAATAAGTACTCATTATGCCCATCTTATGTTTTGTTTTTGTTTAATGGAGACATGAAAATGGCATTTTGTCACAAAATTGTCAATATTGACATTCGAATCTGAAAAACACGTCATTTTGACTACATTAAAATGGCTCTATCTCGAAGACCGCTTGGCCACATCTAAAAATTTAAAAAGCTTTTACCATCTTTTGACAAGTTCTTTCCAAAACTGTCAAAAGATTAGATGTCTCATACTGTTTAAAAATGGCCTGATACTGATAGTGCTACTAGTACTAGGGTAATTGTGGGTATATTCGATCAGATAACATAACATGTGACTTTTTTTATGTTTCCGAAGGAGATGAATCTAAATCATAATATGTATATAACAACTGTTTCTTACTTTACTTTATGTGTGTATCACCCTCCCTAACAGTGGTCAAGGTCTGTGACATTTGACCTCCAGTTGAAAGGGTTGGCTGGCTGCGTGGGAGAATTCGATCGCCTGTGGCAGTATTCGACCAGACGCTCGGGAGAATTCGATCGCGGCAAAATCCGAGTGTATGATCAGTGGGTGTACGTGTGTGTGCAAACTAGTGCAAGGGCAGGATGCTAACGGAGCGGCTCTTAGCAAAATTTCTATTTCATAACTGGCCGCTGCTTACCTTAAGAAAAGCAAAAGGCACGCTAACCTACCGGCGGTTCTTGTAAGCAGATGAGTGACACAACAATTAAAATCCATCGTGAATGCGCACATGCACCGACAAATTGTTTTGATCGTTTATGAAAAAATTATTTTTCTGATTTTGTAAGCACAACAATTGCTTTTTGGTAAACAGCTTTATGAAATTGGGCTAGATCATTTTCCTCCTTTTCGCTGAGGACTGGACTTGGACCTACATGTAGGCGCGTGTGGAGTGGTGACCTGTTGTGGAATTTATCGTTGAGTGTGGTCTTTGGGATCTCATAAGTGCGACTTGCTAAACAGATGGACATTTCCCCACTCCGTATCTTATCTATGGCAATCTCCAGAGTATGACCATTATACTTCTTGTAACGACCTCTTGGCATGGCAATGAATGATTGATGAATCTGTCAAATACTAATAGAACATGAATTTTTTCGCATGTGTGAGAGGTGTGTGAAATGAATATGAAAAATTACAATTAAAACAAAGATTACGATAATTATTTCATTAAAAGATTAATATCTAGGCCTGTGCATCACCGCAAATTTTTTGTTGTTGTTGAATTATCATTTATTACTATTTTTGGTGACTCCTGCATTACTATCTCCAGTTTACTATTTTAAATAAAGTTTACTAAATTACATTTCTTACTAAAGTAGGCCTACTACAATTTATAAAATTAGGCCTATTACAATAAAAAAGCGCTAATATACACAAAGGGTATACATGTAGTAGGCCTTGACCCAGTTATACTTTTTTTTGCAGTTTTTAAATTAATCTTGTTTTATCACGTATTCATCTAAAATCAATTTAATACACAAATTATTTAGACTTAAAATATAATTTATAAGTATTAATAATTACATTTTCATTGCTAAAAAAATGTCATTTAAAAATAACATTTTAAAAAGCATTAAAATTGAAACAATCGCATCGCGATCGAATTAACCCCAGTGCGTGATCGATTACTCACTCAACAGCGCCCTCTGCTGTCAAGAATTTTAATTTCAATTTTCCCACCACCCTCGTTGCCAACTTGGACCAATCGTACAACGAGTCGTTGAATAAATAGACAAATGATTGGCAACCATCAAAATTGTGATGTAATTCCTCCAAGACGTTCCTTAAAGGCGCCCTCAAGTGTTGCTATGTTTCTTATTGTATCCCGTAACACACATGGGAAAAGATAGTGATGAATTTTTACCTCAAATTTGGATGGAAGTGTCTCTCAAGGCGCAGCACGTACAGACTTTTCATAGATTGATAAGGACTGGTGGGAGTTCTGGGTCACGTGTGACTGCTTTGTTTTAGTTACGGGGCAGTCTTATGTTTTTTGTTAAGTGATAAGTTTCAGCTGATCGAATTCTCCCACGGATCGAATATACCCACACCTACCCTACTAGTACTAGCCCTACTAAGGGCCACCCCCCATTCCCCCATTATTCCCCTATTCCTCCTCCCCCCCCCCCATCCCCCCATTTCCCCCTCCATCCTGGATCAAGATATCATAATTCAACTTGATTCCACCAGAACAAAAAACTAAAACAATATACTTACTGTAATCTCAATCTGCTTTATAAATGTATGGTTTGTTGCAGAGATCCAACAGTAAATGTGAATGCTAGCTCGTTCTCTTGTTAGTTGTTGTTCACGGTTAAGTTAATCATGTGACAAGTGGCACGTGACAATCATAACCAAGCGTGTCATCCAGAGGGGTGCACCCCACTAAATAGTGAGGAATTCATGCGCCGAGCTATTTATCATAAAGTGTATGCCCTCAAATTTTTCTGAAAAACAAAGATTTGAGGCCCATTCATTTGATGGATTGTGTAAAAATGGCCCACTATCATAACCTGGGGGTCCTTGGCTTCCAACTGTGAGTATTTTGGACACACTAGGCCCTGAAAAAGTGGTCCTAATTTGATTTCAAGCGTAAGGCCTTTTTCCAAAATGGCTGCTTTTCAGTGTGGACGTTTTCACTACTGTAGAGGGTGGTTTTCATTGGGATGAGAATAACTCCCTGGAAACCTGGACTTTAGAAAGTAAATAGAGAAGAATATAAAAGGTTATATATCGATCAATATTTTTTCTTTTGGTTTTAAAAACTGTGGGACTTCTAAGTATTTATTAATGATTTTTGAATATTTTGTATTTAGCACTGTTTACTATGGGAGTTTATTTAGTGGGGTGCACCCAGAGCAAACCTCGTCTCCACGGTCCAGTTCGTTCACACTACTTATTGTAAAGACTGGGACGATCATTGTGAAAATGAGGTTGACAAAAAAAATACATATAGATTTCTATCACTAGAGGGCGTTTTTGAACCCTCTACTTATAATTATTTGTACTTAAAGGAAAGACAAAATTAGATTGACATTTAAACTAAAATTCATGTATGAATGATTATTTTTACGGAGTTGCTATTAACTGTAAACATTTTTAAAATATGCTTTAATTTGTTACTCAGAAAAGTGATTTCTTGTATTAGTCTTGGGTGATAATTCACAAGCGACTTAGTGCAAGTTTATTAAAAAGTCGAGATGCTGCTATAAACCTTATTTTCATTGGCCAACATGTGATGATTGTCAATGCATAGACCAATCAACTTGATGATATCAAAAGAATAACTATTTGTATCACCGAATTCCAAAATAGCGCGACCGACAAATTACGAACTTCCTAACGACTAACGTTAAAGTTATGTCATAAAGAAATGGTAAATTTAACACATTTTTGTTTCCCTGATAGTTAGCTTAATAATGATTCAATTCAGTTACATCTATTGCATTTTTCTACTTTTCTAGACCTAACGTTTCTTCAAAATGAATGAGAACAAACATTTTAGTCAGAGTTGCCTAGTTTCCGGACAAGTACTAACTTCATATTATCAATATCACTCCAGTCACTCACTGACTCAGTCCACTAATGTCCACTAAATTAGTGGACATTAGTGGAATAGTGGACTGAGTGACTTGATAGTGATATTGATAATATGAAGTTAGTACTTGTCCGGAAACTAGGCAACTCTGACTAAACTAGTAGGGCCTAATAATAATATTATCAGTCCACTAGTTTTAACGTGAGGTTAAAATTTGTTGTGGGGGGAAATGTTTGTCAAGTCATCTGACATTTTCGATTTTGACTGTTTGTTTACATTTTTTATGATATTTATTGATAAGGCCAAAACTATTAAAAGAATGAAAGTCATACTCATAGATTTGCGTCAGGGAAATTTCGAAAACACATGAGGCTTTTTTTCATTATTCATTCATTATTTCCATTGATCATTAGGCCATGAGAATGAAAGTCATAGATTTGCATCCACCGCCCGCATGTCCCGAAAGCTACTGCCTAAATTTGTCATTATTTGCCAAAAAAAATCATTATTTGCACAAAAAAGGTATTTCCACCAAACAAATTTAGTTCCAAATCATCCACATCAGTAAAACGAAGTTTTTACCAAATTTCCACCAGTATGTGCGCTATAATCATTAGGCCTAGCACATGTTCTCTTACAGTCTTAGTCCCGCATACGTCGTTCACAAAAAAGGTCGCATCGCGCTAAAACTGTATGGTAAACTCCGTCCGATCCGCACCTGCAACTGTACCGCCTTCACATGCACAACACGTTCGCTGTTGAGCCTTTGTATCTTATGCCTGTGTGTGCGGCCCGCATGTATGATGATGCATGTACGTACACAGATTAGAAGAAACATCTTGCGATTGCGCTGTTATTAACAATGGAAATAATGAATAATGAAAAAAAGCCTAATGTGTTTTCGAAATTTCCCGGACGCAAATCTATGACTTTCATTCTCTTGGCCTTAATAGCAGTGCAATCACAAGATGTTTCTTCTAATTTGACGTATTCTTAATCACTTTATATGTACTAAAAGTATGCTTTCTACCTGCGAGGGAAGGGTGAAGGGTAAAAGAGGAGTAACAAGGAGAATTTTGGTCATTAAGACTCTTTTTATTGTTTTGCACATCTTTATTGGGAGAGTGCACATACTGGTGGAAATTTGGTAAAAACTTCGTTTTACTGAGTGTGACTGATTTGGAACTAAATTTGTTTGGTGGAAATACCTTTTTTGTGCAAATAATGATTTTTTTGGCAAATAACGAAAAATTTAGGCGGAAGCTTTCGGGACATGCGGGCGGTGGATGCAAATCTATGACTTCCATTCTCATGGCCTAAAAAAAAAAAAACGGGGTGGGGGGGGGATAACTTTTACAGCCCCTTCAGTTTCACCCCCTCCTTCCTGGTTGCGCACTTGGTGATTATTATTAAATATTAAAAAGTATACGGAGGGATGGCCCTATTTATCGGGCTAATAAGAGACATAATTATATGTATTCTAGTGTAAATTATTACCTCTGCTGGCATAAGTCGGACGGAAGTAATGTTTTCACCCCTGTGGCTGTGTGTGTGTGGGGGCGGGGGGGAAGTGAAGGGGGACTGTGGGTGTACTTCTGTACAAGATATCTCAAAGTTCTCCATGGATTCGGATGAAATTTGCTGAATATGTTGATTTTTGATGCACGGACCAATTGATTAGATTTTGATGAAGGTCTGATTTCAGGAAAGCATATTTTTAGGACCATATCTAATGTTTCTAACATTAACATTATTGCGCATCAATGAACAAATAAGTAGAACCGATAGGGGGCGCACTAATGACCTGTTTACTTACAACCTAAAATTTTCATCAAGTTTCAAGAATCATTGGTGGTTCAGCGGGTTAGATGTACGGCTGTCACGTTAAGACCTTGGTTCAAATCCTGGGGATTTTTTTTTTTTAATTTTTAATTTTTTTTTACATAATTTATCTACATGTACAGCATAATCAAATAGGGTAATTGACGACTTCTAGTATTTTTTCCCCTCTGAAAAAGCTCTACTTGGCAGAGGTATGTGCTCTAAGAGTGCTTTTCTAGTTCGTAATACTAACGTTAGGTCTAACATTAGGATGATCCTAGCATTTTGTATGTTATACTGTACATATTGGTATTAAGTTTGTTTATTTCATCCCACAGGAAATAAATAATTCATGATGGATGAATTATTGGCCAACATCGAGCGTCAGCTATCTGGTTTTCAAATCCTGGATGATGCCTACAGCCAGCCACAGAAACACTTGCCAAAGCCTACTGCTGCTTTTGTGTCAATGATCAAGATTAATGGAAAACCAATCCTACCTCCAGTGGTAATGCTTTAACTCGCGTTTTATTTTCTTTCTTTTTTTTCGTCTTTTTATATATATTTTTTTATATATGTTTTTTTATATATATTTAAAATATACATATTTATATGAAAGTTTTGAGGCTTTGCATGGTGAATTATTATTATCAGTTAAGTTTGTGGTAACACCATGTGGTTTGAATCTCAACTATAATGATTGTGGTGCTGATAAGAACCATGTATGCACATTTCAACTAGCCTATTCATCATCAGGAGACTGCACAGTATACAATTTATATATTATTTTTTTAGTTTTTAATATATTTTTTTTTATATTATGCTACATTTCCCGAACATCTGACATAGCTCTGATAATCCTATTTGTTTTATTTATCAGATGACTCGGCAAAGAAGACACGAGATGGGGCAGTTGAGGAGTGCTGCCATCAAGAGGGAACAAGAGCTGGCTAGTCAAAGACAATTAAGATTGCTGGATAAAGTACAGACAATCGTCAATAGTTTTGAGGTGAGAGCATCAAGATTGTTATGCAGTTAAGTGAAGATCAAATTGAACAAGTAACAGACTAATAGTAAACAGGGATAATCAAAAGTGAACATTATTTATCTTCTTGCAATTTATGACATTCATAATTTGGATAAATGAAATTTTTTAAATTTAGAACGTAAAATATTTCAAAATTTCTGCTCAGTCATTGTTTACAAATCTAAATATTTCACCATTGTGATAAATTGATTTTGTGTCACTGTTGTAGGAGAGAAGATCCTTTAGTCAAGCAAGTGAAGATCACCCCATACCAATAGAGCCTGATTCAGACTCATCAACTAGGTCAGTCCACAGCCTGGATCTCACAAATCTGTCAAACACATCCACCGCATCAGTTAAGCATCCGACGTCTGTAGAACAACTCGGACCTAGCACAAAGCTGTCAAGATCACCAAGCCCAGACGATGAGATCCCTCAACGTACGAATCCCATTGGGGAAGTTGCAAGTGCACAAGGGTCAACGAGTAGCAGCAGTGATGCAAGTCTACTCAATCAGACAGTGATTGCCATGTCTGACTTCAGTAAAAGTCCCACCGACCTGGAAAATTCTAGTGGTGCCCGTGTTGGTGTTGAGACAGACCTAGTGTCCAAAGATGAAAGCTCTGCTACAAGCAAGCTAAGGGATCTGTCAGCAGTAGGTGTAAACATTGACCCTAAAGTTATTGTCTCAGATTTGCTGTCACTGTCTAGAAATGATTCATCCATATCAAACACCAGCACTTTAACTCCTGCCAGGCAATCGGCAGAAAAAGTACCTTGCAGTGGCCAAGATATGTCCATTGGAATTTCTACACATGCTTTTGGTTCAAGTTTGCCAGGCGCAATATCTGGAGTGAAATTAGCCTGTTCTTGGAGCAGAGAAACGGAAGAATCAAAGTCATCGCACGACTCTGATGGGGAGAATCCAGCTGCTACTGGGTTACACTTTATGCCCAGTCTGAGGGATTTTACCCATGATGAAGACGACTTGGAATCATTTGGAGAAAGAGATTCATACCTGAGCCTCCTTGGGGAATACTCTTCCTTACCGATGCCTTCAGGGTCCCACTTCTTCACCGACGTCTCTGAAGTACCTTCCTCGACACCACTGGATAACCTTGATCCCAATTTGGAAGAAAAATCTTTGAATAGTAGCAAGGCAAGTCCTTATGAGAAATTTGATAGAAGTCCTTCTAGCGAATCATCTCAAAGGGAAGAAGACTTATCTATGTTTATCTCTACAGGTTCTAATTTGTTTACTAACACATTGAGTCAGTCATGTACTTTGCCCTCTGCTCTGAGGACAATAAGTGCAGCATCAACCCTTCAAGATGTGGAAGACCCTTGGAACAACACCCTTGTTGAGACCCCACAACCAAGTGGGGAATTTCATAGTGATACAGTGAGGGGAACCCCGGTAGGTCAGGAGGACAGTGAGACCAATCTCACTACTGCCACCAAAACAAGTCAGCATAACCAAACTTCTCCCGAATCTATCAACAGTGAAAATGAATTTTCATCACCTGAAAAGAGGGTTCGTAGGAATTCGTACACCTTGGAGCACCCATCCCCGGCTTTGCTCGATGCACAGGCAAGGAATGATGCGCCACATGCAAGTCTTGGTGATAAAGAAAAGAAACCTTCCGTTAGACGAAGTTTTGAACTCACAAAAGATAATGACACAGAAAGTGTCGATTGCAAGGAATCTAAGTTAGGAAAAGAGGTGACTGAATCTGGTTTCCAAAAGATGGATCAATATAAAGGTATGTCATGTAATTTTGTACTTTGAATTTGAATTCTGTTATGGCTGTTATTGTCATTCACCCTTACCCACAGCATGCCACAATAATGATTGTAAATATTCCATGCTTTGCTCTTGCATTTTAGCCTCAACCAAGGCAGGTGAAGGCATTTAAAGTCACTCTTTTTGTAATCCTTTCCTTCTTTGCTATCATTGATCAGAGCTGCCGGAGGAGAACGTACTCCGTCATCAGCTTCAGTACTTTGAAGAGATGCAGCAACACCTAGAGCAGCAGCAGCGACAGCAGCTGCAGCAACTGCTGAATGAACAGCAGCAGGCCCAAATAGCGCTGCAGCAAGAGATGGCCGAGCTTGAGAAACGCTTTTTGCAGAAGCAGGGCTCATTGCACATGCAGGAAATGATTGGTGCGGGCAAGGAGGTTGTCGGAAATGGTAGGTACTGAAATATGTCAAAACCTGTGTAATAGAGTGATAGCAATAGATACGTGGTCACAACGTCCAGGCTTTATGTAGTATTTGGGTTTTATAACATTTGTAAAATTAAACTAGGCCTATGATTTTGCATGATTTTTCCTGATTTCAGGATTATTTAAAAATTTCCATTTTCCTCAAAATTTTATTGAAAGAAGAGAAGTAGCCACCAAGGAAAGTAAGAATTAGCCTGTATTGTGTCCAAACTTCTTGTTTGGACGGATGTGGAAAGTCTGTAAATCCTCCAAATTTAAACATACAGGAGGTTTATTGGGCACTGTCCTCTAGACCAAAGAGAGACCCAGGCCCTCTACCCATTTATCAGGTTTTTACTTTTATCAAATCACACCCCTGTCAAACATGTAAAGTGTTAGCTAGCAGTAATGTAGGGTGTCTATTGACACCCTACGAGACACAAATCTACGACCTCCTGCTTACTAGAACAGGCGGTTTTAAACACTCGAACACCGAGAGTCCCCAATGATGATTAGTTGGCTAGATTACTATGTCACCTCGTCAACAAACAAAATTTTGTTGTAACAAAATCTGCAGACACTCAAAAACAATGAGCTTACAATGCTATTAAAGCCATATCAATGATATGTATATTACATCATGTTTACTTTTATCTACAATTTTTTTTTTTTCAATCATTTACAATCATTTAAACTCTACCCATTTCCACAGCTCACCCAGTAATTACACCATCCCCAACAAGTGTCAAATCTGGCAATCAATTCCCCACCCTGAACTCACTGCAGTGTACCCCATCGCCAGATATTCCATCAAAGCACACAAGCCCTTCTGTCATCTCAAAGACCAGCCCTACAGTTAAGTCTGCCAGTACAGTGGCAAATGGAGGAGCAGTCGAACCATTCTATCTAGGAGGGGATCATAGCAGGCATGTTACCGGAGGGGCTGCCAGTCCTGTATCTGCAAGGTCCCCTGCTGTAGGGGAGAATATCATGATCGGTAGTCCATACAACAAGGCAAGTTATTTCAATTGAAGAAATCCATTGTAAATAATAACCCATGTTTTTCAAGGATAAGGTAAATAATTGCATCCGATGATATTAATATTTCCTCTAAATATGTATGAAGTGCTGTCATTTCTAAGAAAAGTGAACTAACTTCCAGTTAGACTTCTGGATAGAGTACCCTTTCTATAAATTCAACATTAGAATGAATAAAAAAAATCTGAATGCAGCTTTCACTATTTTCTCATCAACAACACAATGTAATAAGCTGAAACTTTCACAGTTTAGTCGTTTAATCCGTGAAGCAACATACTTGTAAAAGCAGTTTTTCCTACATAACCAAAGTTGTACCTTCCTTTTAACCAGAACGTAGACAATTTCCTTTTCTCAAGTTTCTTACTTTTTTGTTGTCTCATTTCAGTTCCAGATTATAAACTCTCCAACAATGAGGGCAATGTTTGACAGGGTCTCAGCTGCCGTCAAGGGTTACCTGACCAGGAGGATCTTCAAGACGAACAAAGTCCAATCCACCATCAAAACTATTAAAGTAAAGCACTCAAAACCTGTCGAAGAAGATATGTAGTGTTGCACCCACTTATTTTAATCAATGCAAATTTATGCAGATACAACCTTGTTGCACTGACACAGCATTGTAAGGAAGAACATTTTGATCTGTTTGATTAAACCCATATCTTAGAAATTTAAACCAGGCAATTTGTTTTTATCAGTTAAAATTGTAGGGATATATTTGGGAAATGACCAGAAATGTTTACAACCTTCAGAATAAAAAAAAAAATCAAGAAAGGCACCAAATCTTTGGGGAAATGAACCCCACTTTGAATCTCTTGTGTATTTATTTAAAAAAACAAGATGGCTGCTGCGGGAATAAGATCTATTTAGCAGATTTTGATATTACATGACAATCTTTATTATCTGGTCTCTTGATTGTTTACAGGACAGCGTAGCCTTCGCTGACAAGTTCATCTCTGAAACGCCCATTAAGCAGGGGGTGATGTCAATGCAAGATATGGTACTGGCTGAAAGAGTCCTGGCACAGGTGAGGGGATTCAGGTTCATCTAAAAATGCTTTCATCTTAGAGAAATTAGGAATTGATATGTCAAGTTTAAAATAAAAAAACATGCTAGATATTTTCATTGTTTTCTCAAAAATGTAATTACCTATCGTGATGAAACTTTCACAGGTTAGTTTTGTTTCTTAAAAACTAGAGGGTTGAAATGGGTAGACGTTGCAAAATACAATTGTTGTACCATCATATAAGCACTTCCTCAAATGATATTAACCCTTTCCTTACCATAGTCGACTTTAGTCGACCAAGCTTTCACACAAAAAAGCACTCAAGCCTGAGCACAAAGGCCATTTGTTATAAAGCTGTAGTTTTGTCCATGTTCACCCTCCATACCCAAGCTTACAATGGTTGGAAAGAGCAAGATCGGATCTTTCCATTGATGGTGAAATAGAATAAGGTTGCTATTATGCAATCCCTTCAAATTTGAGTTGAAAGATCCGAAATGCCAAACACCTACGGAGCGCCATGTGTTTGTGTACAAAAAAGTGTTTGAGTTTACAGATCACACTGAGGAAACAAAGACCAAGAACTTGGACATTTATTGACCAATCTTAATGTTTTTTGGATTTTATGAAAGGGAATTCAATAAGTAAGATATTTGTTATTATTTATTTTGCTGTAAAATGATATCTTCAAGGTGATAATAGAGTTTGTAAAATTGGTCTTTGAACACAAGCTTTCTGTTGTGTAAGAATGTATGCTTCACGCTTGAGTGGTCAAACAATTCGGTACTGAGAGGTTAAAGTGTTTCTCACTAAATGATCATGCCATATAAAAGAAATGATTGATCTTGATACTATTTGGCAGGTACGAGCTGCACAGTACAACCTCTACGATATCTTCTTCACCCTGTCTGCTGCTCAAAGGATGGACTTAATTGCACAGTCCAGGAAGTTAGACATGGACGGAGGCCAAAAGAGCAGGGTATGTTTGATCTCTATCACACAAGCCTATGGTGCCTGTGATTGGTAATACACCAATCCAGTTATGGCCATAGTCCTCACCCACTCGTAGCAATGCTGAAAACTTGGTCATGCAACCTACATAAAAGCCAAGCGCTTGACCGACATAGAAAAAGTAGTCATGGAAAGGCTTAACCCTATAAATTTAACGTAAAGCTGCATTTTTATTCTTCGAATATTCGAACTGGAAAAAATCTACCAGATATTTGAACCATCAATCGAATATTCGGTTATTTGGCATAGCCCTATTCATAACCATGCTGGATCGGTGTGTTTGAGAACCAGACAAAAATGGATGCAGTGCAAGAATGTTCTTTGTGTATGAGTTTAAAACGAATCAAAGAATCGGTAAGTCCACATGGAGGAAGGAAGGGGGAACAGTTGGGGTGTTGTTGGGGGGGATGCCTTGATGCAATGGTCGTGTGTAATTGCCCTCTTTTGTGAACTACTCATAAATCGCTTTATTAGAACAATTTTGTTTGTGGGAAGAAGTGGACTTGAGTTGTATTTTGGGTTTATACCCGTTCTCATAAGCCATTATACAATTTGCCAAATATAGCCATGTTCATAGCTCATGTATACTGTTGTTTTTAGGTACCCAAACAGCAGGACGCTGCCCCAATGCGACCGTTATCAGCAGCGACTGTCAAAGCTCTGGAGCGGAAGAAGAAAGCCAAAGCAGCCGAAGCAAGGATGTTTGGAGACAATAAGTTTGCCGCAGGAGCGCCCTCTAGAGGTAGGCCAAGAAGTGCTGCCGAAGGACGGTAAGTAAAATGTGTCCACTCTGTTAGTAGAAGAAAAAAAGCCACTGCCAAGAATCAATATTTTTTGTTTAGAATAAACAGAAATATTTGTGTATGTAAGTAATGCTTATTTTAACCCTCCTACTTCTGGTACCTTTTTCATACAAGTTGATCCACCATTTGAAACCATTCGCTTGTGTGGTTTTGAATGGTGAAATAACTGTGTACAGTATTGATTCCCCCAAATGGTTTTGAATGGTAGGTCAGCTAATACAAAACCTTGTTTGGATCTTTCCAAATGGTAGTACAGCTAATACAAAACCTTGTTTGGATACTTCTAAGTGGTGAATCAATGGACCCTCTATGCATTTGAATGGATTTGAATGGTAGTAAAGCTTGCTACCAACACTGTTCAAATGGTATCACCATGTGTGTACAAAACCAATGGGCATTTTGGTAAGTGGAAATTTTGAATGGTTTCAAATGGTCAAACAGTAGGAGGGTTAAAGAGCAAATCTTGAAGTAAAACATGAATTTTTGGCAGCATTTTGCTATGTGATAACAAGTGAAATCATTCCCTGACATTATTAGTCAATTGTCTCTTATACCTTGTATCGGGGATGATGATTCCTTTTCTCATCTCCCCCCGCCCCCCCTCCCCCCCTCCCCTCCTCCCCTCCTCAGTATTCTGAAACCGTTACTCAGTCAAGTGTCGCCAGCCAGACCAGCAAGCACCAACACCTACAGGTCAGTGAATTAGACTAGCCTGATAGGTCCCACCATGCAGATGAGTTGCTGATATAATATCCACATGATATTAGGTCATATTACCGTTGCTGCTGCATAAATGAGCCAGTAATTTTCAGTCGGTGTGTTCATCTTAAACTAGGACACGGATTCCATGCCCTGTTGAAAGTCTGCTCCGATCGTGATGACATTGTCCCTTTAAGCACAAATCCTATATGTCATTGATCTATGTCATTGATCTATGTCATTGATCTATGTCATTGATCTATGTCATTGATCTATGTCATTGATCTGTGTCATTGATCTGTGTCATTGATCTGTGTCATTGATCTGTGTCATTGATCTGTGTCATTGATCTGTGTCATTGATCTGTGTCATTGATCTGTGTCATTGATCTGTGTCATTGATCTGTGTCATTGATCTGTCTCATTGCATTCGGTGTTACTATTTAATTCTTGATCTGACTTGTTTAATTTATAATTTACCACAATTTGATATAAATTATGTATACAAAATGAAATGCAAGTCAGCATTGAAATAAATGTGAATGAAATTGAAATTTAATTGAAATTATTTTTTTACAATTAATTGCCCACAACATTATTATCTCAAAGCCAGAGAAACGGCATTTAAAATAATAAAATATCCCAAATTATTTGCCTTTTCAGACCATCAAAATACGGAATTGTCATCCAGCATGAACCACCAAAAGCCAAAGATCCGAAGAAGTTGACCCAAGAACCTGGCAGGTCAAAGGTCACCTCCCAGAGGGCACCAGGCAATTCTACACAGGGTGTAAGGTCAGTGAAGACACGGTCACCAGTGACGGTCAAGACTAAAGGAGTGAGGAGATCACTGTATCCCATCGCCAATCCTTCATCAAAGAAAACCACACGTAGGACTACTGACATCAAAAAATAAATGCAGTATGAGCAGTTTTCAGTGTGTCATCTCCGTGTGAGCATGGGCAGTAAGTTACAGTCAGTGTTAAATTGAGAATGTGTACAAAAGAGCAGTCCAGTTTTGACCCTATGTCCCATTTATCTTTAGCAATAAATATATTGGAGTTTTATATAGCGCAAAATCTATCATTATATGAAACTCAAAGTACTGTACATTATTACCCCTGGTCATTGGGCCAATATCAATCCTTAAACTTTCTCAGCTCCCTGAGGAGTGTACAGCTCTCTGCTGCTGTACTCAATGCTACAATGGCTATCAAACACAACATCCATCTGTACACCTGGTCATTGGGCCAATATCAATACCTTAAACTTTCTCAGCTCCCTAGGGGAGTGTACAGCTCTCTGCTGCTGTACTCAACGCTACAATGGCTATCAAACACACCATCCATCTCTACCCCTGGTCATTGGGCCAATATCAATCCTTAAACTTTCTCAGCTCCGTGGGGAGTATACAGCTCTCTGCTGCTGTACTCAACGCTACAATGGCTATCAAACACAACATCCATCTCTACCCTCACAGGTACCCAGTTTTACTCCTGGGTGAAGAGAAGCAAGTACGGTAAAGTGTCTTGCTCCAAGGACACAGGGGCCACAGTCATGGCCAGGATTCGAACCCACATTCTGATTACTCGGATATGTCTGATGCGCTAGACCACTTGGCCATTGCACTCCATAGTCCCTGCCCACCCTTAGCAATGCAAAAATATTGGTCATACCACCTGCTTAAAAGCCAAGTGCAAGACAAACCTAGCAACAGTTGTCATGCATATTCCACATTTTAGATATTCCTGCAGAATCATTCAAAATTATTATTATATAAATATCAAAATGTGAAGAAAGTAAATGTATTCATATTTGGATGTGAGGTGTGTTATAAGTGTTGTATGTAAGTGATTTGAGCCAAAAAATGTTTTTTTTTGTCCAAATTATATTGAAAGTGTCGAACAGGTACAACGAATTGCATTGTCACACAGCCATGTTTGTCGGATTTCAAATAATTTGCTTAAACCAGTTTATTTATTCCATGCACAACAGCTAATTAGCCCGAGGTGCATATATATATATATAGCTCTCGCTCTCGTGCGCTGGCTGGCTGGCTGGCTGGCTGGCTGGCTGGCTGGCTGGCTGGCTGGCTGGCTGGCTGGCTGGCTGGCTGGCTGGCTGGCTGGCTGGCTGGTGTGCGTGTTGTTTTGTTTTGTTTTGTTAAAGCCATTATACACTTTGGTAATGTTGGCAAAACTTGCTTCTGAAAGTATCCCTATTTTCATTGAATCCATACATTAAGCAACCAACCTGTGAAATTTTCATCTTATTACCTTGTGTCATTATCAAGAGAATAATAAAAATGCATTCAGATTGTTCATATTCATTCTAACATCATTTCAGTTATAAAATTGTTTTACTAATTAGCTAACCCTCCTACTTTGGCTGAACTTTTATGGCAAGTAGCTATAGTGGTCAAAATAAGCCAACCGACTTTTCGACTGTTGAACCAAATGTGCACACAGTGGCATTTTTGACTGGTTTTGACCACCCTCAACAATACAAGATAGTGATTTTACCTGTCAAAAACTGTCAACTCGTTTTGACCTGTAAATGTACATAATACACTTCAGGTTTGACAGTGTTCGACTTTTAAGTGCACAAGATATACCTTGACGTGTATATCAAAAGTTTGACTGATTTTGACCCTTGCATTCATAGAAGGGTTACTGGCACCACAGCCAGAAATATTTCAATCAAGGGATGTTTAATACAGTCGTCAACATTATACAAGGTAATTGCCATTAATGTTTTTTGAGATTGCTAGTAGTGGGCTTTGCATGTTGAACATGAAAATATAAGCAATCTCTGTATTCTAAGCAAAAGCACTTAGTTTGCACTTAAAATTTTGTAATTTTTGTATTCAATAAAGGTGCAATTTAAAGAGTTTTACTATTATTGTTAAACAATAATTCAAGTGTGTGTTGATTTTTGATTGATAATATGCATTAAATGCTAAAGGTACTTCTATGCTAATGAGCCTGATACACAATAACGGAAGGAAGTCAGTTATTGTAAATAATTATTTACCTTTTTCTTGAGCTTCTGTTTTGCAGTGACGTTTTTGATGGAAACTTGCACAAGCCAAGTTAGGGGAGGGTCGTGCATTTAAAATACCAAAAAGGTGTGAACTGAAAATCCTGACTAACAATGCCTTGGGTTGCATTTGTTTTACTCAGTGAATCACGTTATTTAAACAAATTTATGTCAAAAAGACAGCCAGTAGCCACTAGGAACAATATTTGATCATACAATAATT
Source organism: Zoroaster sp. YZ-2022 (assembly GCA_029582265.1). NCBI lineage: Eukaryota > Metazoa > Echinodermata > Asteroidea > Forcipulatida > Zoroasteridae > Zoroaster > Zoroaster sp. YZ-2022. The sequence goes on from CM055819.1 coordinate 2,872,152, forward strand.
GTAGTCCCCATGCATGCTGCCCTCTTTTGGTGGTTTTGAGAAAGCTTAGCTGCATCTTCGTGTGATATGCAATAATAGGGCACTATTGAAATACACTTTACAAAACATGGTTGGAAATTGTGAAAGACCTTTGAAACCAAGAGAAATAATATCTGCATATTTACATGTGAGATATTTTTAGATTCAGCCTGTGTGTGTTTACAAAGTGACTGTGCTGACTTGAGATGGATTTGCCTTATAAACATCTTTTGTAACTATACACTGGATAATAAGGACACCGAAATAGATGTCTGGTTATTGTTTTCCTGCACTCAGATTTCACTGCCCGTTTATCAACAGTACTAATAATAGAGCAGATGTGTTTGGTGGTACTGTTATTTTCAGAAATATGAACAAAGAAAAAAACGATATTGACCTAAATGTTCAAAATATCTGCATGGATTGAATTGTGATCAAACTCTTGTTTAAAATTACTCTATTCAAGTGTTTTCATATGCTTTTTGTAAACTTGTCAAGTTTTTCTGTTTTGAACTGTAGAATTTCTATTTCAAGTATTTTAAGTTTTGATCATTTCAGCCACAATCTTGTAGGGTTTTCCCACACCCACTCATCTATAGAGCGTCACCATCCATGCCTTATATTGATAATACTTTTGTTGTGTATTGCCATTCAATATGTGACCTGTTACAACGAAATGAGCGTAAAGTCGCATTATACCATTTCACAGTACAGTGGTAAAAGTGAAAAATCGGAGGGGAGGTCTAATTTGTTTTTGTTATTATATTTGCAATTTGTAAATCTCCTTATATTGAATTCCAAATTTTCAGTTCCATCAGACAATTAAAAACCTCAATTTCAGGCCAATTTCTGGCCAATTTCGTTGGTAGCTTTTATCGTGTTCTGACAAACAACTTGAAACAAAGACGGAAACAAAGCATAAATCCCCTCTGGTGGTCTGGGGGATCGCTGTAACCCCAAGTGTTATATATCATTGGAAAGCTCTTGTTCTACTGAATCCAGAAATACCAAGAACTCAATTGTTTAAATTTCCGACTTGAAGCTCATTTTGTGGTGACAGGTCACATATAGAACTACCATTGAGCTGGTATCTTCCCTTTTTGCTTTCTCCGCCTTTTTCCATTACCTCAGTGGATCCATCCCATTATCAAAATACTTCCGCAATGATTTGTAGGTGATAGTTACTAAATTCTATTAATTTATTGGATTGTTGCATTTCTACTTTGTGTGTAGTTGGCCATCCCATTAAACTAGATTTGTTGATTATTCGGTTTGATTTCACGAATCATAATTATGCAATGTTTGTACACTGTTACTATTTAATTAATATATCTGTCTTACATAGGCCTAAGTGTTATGCATTAAAAAAATAGGTTTTGCAAAATTCGAAGCACCAAATACTTTGTATGTATTTTAAGTTTGCAAAAAATCTCAAGGATGAAGCACTACATTTTTATAAAATTCATGTTTTTGGACAAAACATTTCAAAGTTCTCTTTTACATATCAAGCTGCAGAACGGGGGCGACTTGGAGTTGAATCCATGTTTCTATATTATTTAATTTTGCTCTTCAATTTTGGCTAAGTTCATGCTCAACAATTTTGTTAAATTTCAACTTCCCTCCCGATTCATTTCTAGATCTGTCCCGCCCCTGGAATTCCATAGAGGCCACTGAAGGCCATGCCCTCTGTTGCCCTGGTCTTGGCCTGAGTGCCCCTTCAAAATGTTCACATAGACATTCTGATGTTCTAAAACTTAGTAAAAGGAGTGACCTCTAGTCATGAAGTGGCCTTGGCCCTGTACAAATTAAAATTCAGGCATACATCTACTATGCTGAAAGGACTTGAAAAGAAATCATTGAAACATAACTAACCTTTTGAGGGCCAGGTAAAAAGTAGAATTTTTATAACAAAAACATTTCAGCCACTATACTTTTTTGATAAAAATTCAAAATTACAATAATCATATTTTGAATCGAAAGTATAATTGTTTGATAGGGTATATGATACAAAATATTCTGCGAAGTTATTCTTTGAAAATCATCAACAGGTGACACAGTTACCAATAAAAAAAACACCTTACCATCTATGAATATGGCGTCTTTATTTGTATGCCATGAAAGAAATTGATAGTCTCTGTAATATTAACATTGAAATTCACTCCAACCGATTACACTGGTCAACAATTTTTTTAAAGTTGTCTGCTTCGGAGATAAAATGTGCTATTTATTATGGACTTTGATGTGCTGAATTCAAGTATGACAATTAAAATTGCTGATTGGCTACTGTTTCCAAGATATTTAAGTTTACATTTTATGTACTATGTATATGGTGTACATAGCAGATTTTTAATCATGAATTGTAAACCTAGGTCTTTTCATGTGTTTATGGTTGTTTCACTTGATATTATGTCACCTGCCCTGTTTATGTATCAGTTCATAGTTCAGTCCTTATTCTGTGTCTACTCTGAGCTTTCTTGGCTTGTCTCTTGTATAGTCATTAAACGGTACCATATCTTGAAAACTAGAGCCAATCAACAATTTTAAGCATCATTTCCATTCTCATTGACCCACAATTAGTCAAGTTTGACTTCAATTGTTTTGGAAGCATTTTGGCTGTAGACCAGTATTATAACTGGGAAAGTGGGAACAAACTTTGAAAGATCAGTCACTAGTTTCAATCGATTCTAGTGCATTTTAAATTGACGATTGTACACATTGGTCAAAGGGACAATATCGTCACGATCGACAAGGCATGGAATCGGAGTTCGAGTTTTAGATTAACTCGGTGACTGAAAATAATAGCCCACATGAGTCATTTTACCATTGCTGCTGCAGGCATAAATGAGCCACCGATTCAATACCCTGTTGAAATACTTATCGGATCCTGACGACATGTGAATGCATCATATTATACTATAAGAATGAATAGGTGTGTATACAGAAACCAACATGTGAAAGTTTCAACTTATTTTCTTGTGTCAATAAGATGTATCGACCATGTTTTACCGGGAATTTTGTTTCCCCCTTGGAACATTTCCTTTTCGAAAGGAAAACAAATAGGCCTACTTTGAAAAGATACAGACCTAGGTTAGGTCTAGACTATTTAACAATATATCCATATTGTAGTCAGACAAACTGCCATCATGAATTTATGACGCGGCCCAGCTCAGATCGATTCGTATTTACTGTAAAACCTTACTTCTCAGGATTACTTTGTAATGTGTCATTTTAAAGCATTTGTTTTAACTTCAAGTCAAATAGCAATGTTCCAATGAAAAATAGAATTTCTGGAAAAGTGCTGTTAACATAGTGAAAATGCATTCAAACGGTTCACGACCGTGATCCATTCCAAATTTGTAGTATATTTCACGTGTTCTCCAAAATACATGCCAGACGAAATAATTTCTCAGGCTATTTGGTATTTTGGTACAATCACCAACTTCACATCAAGTATAAGTTTTTTGATTAAAATTAAACAATTTACAATGCGATAATTATACCACAAACGATATACACCCTTTAATCTGAACATTATAGAGAGCTACTCGACCATGCCCCGATAGGCAGGGAAATAACCCCCTTGGCGGACTCTTCCCCCACCCTTCGCCATGCATGCTAATTTACCATACGTTTTTTCGTGCACCCCGTTTTTGTCAATTTCCCCATAAATTGCTTTTGCCCCCCACCAATTTTTCGAGTCCCAAGATCCGCCTCTGGAATAACCTACGTTGATTCACCATGCAGGGGACATGAGCTTAATTTTAATTTACATAATAAACGGAAGTTGTAATTGATACTGTTGCCGCTTTATGGAGCCATCCGTTCCAGACAGAGCATTATGCAAACACAATGCAATTACAGGTTTAAACACAAAATTATTTAAAACTAAAGTATTTACGTCACGGTCGGGGGCTTGCCCTCTTCTCCCAACACAACTAGCTATACGTGCGTCAATTGCTTACACCCACGATTCACTTGACTATCAAAACACGGTTCGCTATGCATATTAATCTAGTTAGCCAGTGGATTTTGATTAATGGGTAATGGGTTCATAATGACCATGCAATCGGAAGTATACAAAACAGTATTTTGTGTGGAACAATATTTTTCATCTCTCGCTCGTTATTCACGCTATTTTAACTGCAATTTCCAGATTTGTATTTATATATTTTTTCATCGGAGCATTTCTATTTTACGTGAGGAAGTGAAAATAAATGCTATGTTAAATGACACATTTCTCAAAATAAACGTGAGAAACATGGTTTTACAGTGAATAGGCCCTATGTACCTTTATAAAATAATGTTGGCTCTTTAATAATAAACTAAGCTTTTAACTAATTTGTGAAACATAATAATTCTAAAGTATTTGTTTTCCTTTCTCATAGAAAATTATCAAGTGTTCCAATGGAAACAAAAATGTCCAGAAATTGCAGGTAAACACGGGCGATACATCGTTAATGTGACAGCTGATGCGCCGTGGATTACTAGACTAAGCGTCTTTTTAAATATATTTTAATTAGTGATATAATAAATGAATAAATAGACGCCGTGACCATTTTGTGTGGCACAATTACGTATGGGGTGGTGGTGGGTAGGGTCTACATCCCCAATACTTTGAGGGGTGACCAATGCAATTATCCCCCAATAGTCCCCCGTATTTTCACATCGGTTCTCACTCTGTATCCAGTGATAGGCCCTTTACTTCCAAAAATAAATTTTTACTAGTATGATTCTATTTTGTTACATAGGCCTACACCCCCATAAACGTATTATGATTTTTATTTTGTTCAAACAATCTTGATCTTCTAAATATTAATTTGCTGATATCAAAAGTATAGGCTAATAATAAATCCTGTTCAAAACAAATTTAATTTAAATTTTAACTCGGCTCTACCGGTGGGGTGGGGTGGGGTTATGTCGTAATGGTTCCTAGCTCACTGGCCTTCTATCAACCCCCGCCTCCCCGCCCCAATGGTTAACCATAAACGGAGGATTTAATAAGATATTTTATATGATTGTGTTGTCCTTTCCATTTATGCAACCTCCCCTCACGGCCACGCGTACACACACATTCTGCGGGTACTCCCCGTACGGTGTTTATAAACAAAAAAGTGGTGTCACCGCAATCATGGTGTCACCGCAATCAGTCTTACTTATCATCCTCACCATGCAAAGCTACAAGTTTTACCTAAACAAAAAAGTATTCATCAAACAACCAAACGCAACACACGTTTTGACCCCGCGTCGTGGTCCGGTCCGTACGTGATTGCGTCGGGGAGCCGACGATTTCAGAATCTGGGGGTTTTGTTGTTCCTCCATGACCAGAGTGACAAGTGTAAACGACACCAATTCAACCATCTAGCAGTCCAATTAATTCATCAAAACAACTACTTGAGGTAACAGGATAATTAGAATGAACAACAAATAATCTCAAAAGTGTTTAATTCAATCATGGAGGTATAATGGAGGAAGAACTCCATGATTCAATTGAGGACGTGGCTAGACATTCCTTTCAAAGGCGACAGACAATTATTTATCACCCCCAACTCATAATGCATAATAAGCGGGAAAATTGCACGTAGTGCATGCATGCAAGGGCTGACATGAGTTGGACGCGTGCCCGACTCTGCATTGTTATGGTACTGGTAACATGTGCGCACGGTACGACGAGAGGCCGGCTAGTCTTGTGCACTAGGGTATAGTTTTGTGTTGTTTAAAATTGCTCGCTCATTCTAGCTACGGATTTGGGAAGTAAACAAGAGGAACCGCACTTTTTCCCGTGAGATAATCTGGCGTGTGATTTGGATATTTTACTTGTTTTTCTTCAAGAGAATAGTCAAAAGGTAAGGTAATCTTAGTCATTTGACTTGATTTTGAGGTGGTAGGCATCATGATTTTTATGTTAATGTTCGTTCTAAACATTCCTTCCTCCAGAGTATGTTGCATGTTGTACGAGTCTTCCTTCCTCAACTTACTCAAGTTACATTACAAAACTAACACGTTACACACGCAATCTGTAGTGAAGAAGTCCGTGCCGTGCCATGATGAATGAGAGAAGGCCCTAACTGTTGGCAGTTATGCTAGCTAGTTACAACAGTGTGAATGTACCGATCTACTTTGGTCCTATATTTTCAAATAAGTAGACCAACAATAAAATTCTTTTGAATAGGCCTACCATTTATTACACATTTCTGTAAAATTATCAACCCAAATTTTAATGAAAGTAAAGAATGTCAAACCTAACCTCCACTTGTGCACAATGTCTCCATGCGTTTTTAGCAGACAACAAAATGCCAACATCTCACTGACACTGGATGTGAATACATTCATTGATTGCTCAAAAAACTCAAAATTATCAATATCATTTCCAAGTTTGTCCTCTGTCATCTTTTAATGGAAAATCTGTGATATTTGTCATATTTTGATAGAAACGTGGCGGTTGTATTCTACATTCTTTCCTAATGAAAAAACCAAACTTGGCAAATAGAACAAATTTATTTAAAATAATGCCTTGCCAAAATGCTGCATCGTTTTTTCTGGTGTGATACATGTAGTTCAAACAAGGTCACCGTGTCAGTTAATTTAATGATGTCATCACTGTGGACGCCTTTAATTATGCAAGCGTAGTTGTCAACTCTTAGATTTGAACCATAGAGGAAGGAATATTTCTTTCCTCCATGTTTGAACATGCATAGTGTGTAACATTAATTTTCATCAACTGCATGTCGAAACGTTAACCAAAGGGAAAAACCGTACCTGTTGTCTGTCTTCAGGCATTTTCATATTGGAACAAAAACATTTGTGGTGAATTTCCTTATTAAATCCAATTTCCACAAACTGATTTTTTTTTTTTCCTGAATTAAAGGGAATTCAGTACGTCATTGGTAATGTTGGCAAGACAGTTTTTACATTTATCATTGCTCTCTTGCCTCTTGGAATTAAGATATAACTTTTGAAACATTTTAACGTTAAACATACAACCTGTAAAATAAAACAGTGAAAAAGCATTCAGATTTATTGTATTCATTCCAATGTTAGGCCCTACTAAGAATAAGAATAATCTCTCCTGAATTCAAATTCCGATTAAAATAAGCATAGGAAATAATTTCACATTTCTTAAAAGTGATGGCACCTTGGACAAAATCTTTTCTTTGAAAGAATAATATCACTCGGCTTTATACCAAAGTTAGGGCCTATATTTAAATCAACCATTTGATTATTTTTGTAATAACCCTTTATAATACATAATAATATAAATAGTCTGGTTTTCCTGCCACATGTTTTCAAATTCCAGTCATCAATTTAATTTTTAAGGTCTCCAAAAACAACCTGGGTTAATACTTTTAATAATGTCAGTTTGGGGAATTGTCGTGGCTGGTTGAATGTCAGTGATACATAAATGGTGGGCAGTATTACGTTGTTGTATTACGCAGCAAGGTGAACAAACTTTGTGTCCCTGATCTGTGGGGATGATGAAATCACAGATGCCTTCACACAGTCGGAGCACCTGTCTTTGTTCAAGTCATACATTTTTATTATAACTGGTAGAAATATAACAAGTCATTTATTACATTTATTTATTTTGTTCAAAAGTTTTACATTTAAAATTTTATGGCAAAAATATTTGTATGTGTGTCAATGTAATGCCAATTTCGAATAGCAAATCTTAAATTTTTAATTACAAATTATAAATTTTGTAAAGCATTCATGGCCTGGAATTTCATTACTGTAGGTATTATTGTACGTACTACTTGGGTATTATCAATTAGTTGTAAGATCACACAGTATAAGCGATAAAACGTGTGCTGGACAATACAAGTTCTACAAATTAGTTATAAAGGTTGAAAATCAAAATTGAGTAGGATATTATACATGTATGTAGACTTCAGATGTCAAGTTGTCTTGAAGATATTTCTAGGGAGACTTAGAGTCAATTAAAAAATAAAACTAAAAGGCAAATTCTCCCTTTTGTAGGAACATGGTTGGAATTTGCCATTTCTACCTTTCAAAACACATTTTAAAAATGTTCCATTTTATAAATGAGTCAGTGCTATTATTCTTGCAGTGAGTGAAATAAAAAAAATTATTAAGAGGCCTGCGAAGCAAAATTGAATAGAAACTTTACCCCCAGGATAAGAACCATAAAAATACAATTTGAGAATTTCAGCTCTGGGTTGGCCAAGAAAGGTAACAATAGACTCAAAACCAAAAAAAAAATCATTGTTGTACGGATTGAAAGCAATTCCTTTGAAATTGATGATCCGTAAGGGCCATTTCCAGGTTTTGTTCCCCTGTTGTGTGGACGTGCATGCCCAAATACACTGTGCTGTCTGTGAACCTGCCAAGGGCATTTTGTATACTATTGCTGAGTGCATCTGTGTGTGAGGATACAGTAATTTGGATGATGTAAGACCAGGCAGCTGTTTCATGTTGCACGTGCCTCGTGCATGACTGACTTTTGAGCTTGGAAAACTGAATTGGCGCGCTTTTTGTAAAGGCGCGCTGTGCAAACAGTCTCTTTTCATAAAGTAAATGCTTTAGAACTTAAATTTAAAGAAATTAATATATTTGACTCCCTACACTTTCCAATTTAGTTGTGCTTTATTATTATGATTTTTTAATGATCAGTTTTTTTTTACCAGGGAATTAATTTTTTATTAGCCTTCACGTTGGTTGTTGTTTTATCAGCCAGCTAGACGACTCAGTACTTTTTACTAGCCCAAACGTCTAGTGCAAAATGTTACCACATTTTTTTAAACAAATTTTACCACAGGTGAAGGCTAGATTTGTTACCTTTTCATTAAATAAAAATATGTAAATTTAATAACGTACAACTTAAGTTTATACAATTTAGTATCTCAATAAATAAAATAAATTAATTGATAGAAAAGTAAAACAAATATACCAAAAGATTAAAATTAAATACAATTTTAAGTGAACTTGCCGAACCGACTTCAAAGGTATTTAAAGACACTTTACACTATTGATAATCTTAAAATACATAAATGATTACAGTTTTACATTAAACTCACCGTGGTACTTTGTGTAAAGTTCATGATGGTATCAAACATTCCTTGAAACATTTCTGTCCGCTTTAAAGTTAAATTAGTGAAAAAATTCAAATATTTCCATGTTGGAATTAATATGAACAGTCTGAATGCAATCTCAATAATTTCTCATTAACAATTTAATCAAATTAGCTGAAACTTTCATAGAACAGTTTGTTTTTATGCATCATCTCTTCATTCTCATCACGTAGGATGCCTTTGTAAACACTTTCTTAAAAGTGTTTCCAGCTTAAGTAAAAACCAACTACAACAACTTTTTGTTACTGTAATATACACACAATAGACTGGTTTCTCTGGGTTAATTCAAGTCTCAGCATGTTAAATACAACTGTATACATGTGTAAGCATAGGAATTACTGCACCCATCCACAGATGACAAAAGTGTACTGTTAATCCTGTTTGTAAACCCAGCCAGGCATGCCATTTCCTACTGTACACTGGAGTGTGAGGAGCTACTCTATGGAGGAAGGTTATGCTAATTTAGTATTCAGATATGATTGGTGAAGAAGTAGGTTGCTCAATGTCTCGGGGTCATTGCTGGTTGTACTGGATCTGCGCTTGCTGTGGCTGTGCTGGTTGTGGTAGAGTTGTAAACTACATTGTAGCCTAGTTGAATCATTGATTTAATAAAGAAACCGAGAGCCATAGTCCTAGTCAGAGTACTTAAACTATTCTTACTTAAACTATTCTCCATTCATTTGTAGTTTATAAGAATCTTTCTGTACTACAGATTCTTATTTGTTTTGTAAGGGTGACTGTTTTAGGTAAGTAGTAAATTACATTTTGTGGCTTACCAGAAGTCATGGTCTTACTGTGGGAAACCATACTGAGTCCAAACCAGTGTTATTATTATCCATTGTGGTCATTAATATTTTCATGCTGTCACAAATATTTCCATGTGGTCATTAATATTTCTAAACCCTAAAAATGTTCTATAACTAGATAAAACCACATATTGAAAGATGTAACTAATGAACTGAAATACATGCACAAGTAGGGAACTATTTACTTTGAATAGCAAATATTGGGTTTTGATCAGCAAATTGTCAGTTTTGTGAAGCATTTTCCTTTGTGATGAAAACAAAATCATTCACTGACAAGGTTGTAAAAAATAAGAGGAATAAAATTTACCATGCATTTTAATCAGTGAGAATGATTTGTTTTTGACTTGGCCATACTGCATTTCCCCCACATTAAAAAAAAAAAGGAAGCATATTCAGTGTGTAAAAGATGTCTGTTTAAATTTTTTCATTTTCCAGGAGTGCCAAGATGTTGTCTGCAGCCAGAATTAAGAAGCTTGGCTCCATGCTATTTATAGTGTTCTTCTTCCAGTATATCATCCTCTTCTTCGTCTTTGCCCAGTCTACCGCCCCAAACAAGCACAAGCTGCTACCTCGCCATGTAACTACCAAAGATATACGCGGGCCGACGTACCATGTCCACAAAGTGGATCCAATGTCGGTCTCCATGCGGGAGGCATATGAGAGCCGCAGACTCCTTGTAGAGAGCAGCCTGCCAAAGCTGATGTCTCGACGAGAAATTATAGATGAGTACCGTCAGCAGCAGCCTGCCCTGATTGACTCGACAGCCCCACCAGCAGGATCAAAAAGATATATCCCTCTGGGAAGTGTGAGCAATCGAGAAGGGTTTCTGAGCTGTTGAACATGTTCGCTGGTCTCAAATTCAGGTGAGTTTCCTGGCTACAAATATAAAAATCAACCAGCGGCGTAGCCAGGACTTTTTCAGTGGGGGGCACAGGGAGGGCATTGCTTTTCAGTGGGGGGGCCCAGGGGGGGCATTGCTTTTCAGTGGGGTCCCAGGGGGCATTGCTTTTCAGTGGGGGGCCCAGGGGGTATGGGTTTTTTCCCTTTTCTTTTTCTTTTCTGTTTTTTGGGGCACTATGAGGATTTTTCGTGGGGGGCACCTGGGAGGGCACTGGAAATTTGTGGGGGGGCACGTGCACCCCCAGGCCCCCCCCCCCCTGGCTACGCCACTGAAATCAACATTTTAAATAATCAATTTAAAAAGCACCAGTCTATTTTGGCCATGAGCCTCACTTTGATCAAATTAGCAGGCCTGGAATTTCATGGAGGCCATTGTCTATGTGCCCAGGTCTTGAAATTGGTGTTCCCATAAATATTCTAATGGAAGTGCCCTTTACTCGTGGCCTTGCCTGTACAAGAATGGAATTCTAGGCCTGTATTAGGAAACGAACATTGCCGCAGCTTGATGAAAAGCTAAATTGCAGTTTAACCATACTTTGTTTTTTGGTGCTGTTTATATAGTTTCCCCACTTTGAGAATAGGGTACATAAGCTTTTTTTTGTTTTTTTCACATTTCTTAAATGATTTGGTAATTCAAAATTTTACAAATATCACATTTTAATGTAAAACTTACTTGGTGTACAGCTGGTGATGTATCGATCGTCCCTAGAAATAATTTTGTTGGAGGTGCTTTTTAAGAAGTGAAATTATCGTCAGAAAGTTTATTGGAAAGAATACTCTTTCCAAAATTCCACATTAGAATGAAAATAAATAATCTGATTGCATAAATTCACTATTTTCTCAAACAGTGTAATAAGCTAGAACTTTCACAGTTTGGTTATTATAAGTTTATCTTGATTCAATAAAAGGAAGAATATTCGTGGAAGCAGTTTTGTCAACATTACCAATTCTCATCTTATTTTGTGGTCTAGGCCATATATTCCGCTCCAGACGTGGTGATGAAATTGACGAGGCTGATTGTGTGTTCCGGTTGAACTCGGCACCGACACTAGCCTACGAATTGGATGTTGGCCGAAAGACTACTGTCAGAGTCATCTCACAGAAGGGGTAGGTAGCATTGTACCATGCAACAACTATTTGCAATTGATGCACCCTCTGTTGGCTCAAAATGGGGGAACACTGCCCATAGACAGGGGGAATATGTGGATGGAAAATTGTAAAAATTTACACACATGATAAATCAAAAAGGGTAGGGCACTATCCTACATACATGTACGTGTGTACACTCTTTGGGAATTTGAAACGCATTTAAAGGTAAGGTACACCATTGGTAATTACCTGATTACAATATTAACAAATTATTATTCAATAGCTAACTCGATGTCAAGTTGGTAAAGGTACAATGTATCCTGAAGTGCATACATTTAAAGGGAAAACATGATCAAATGTGCACATTAAAAAAAACGGCTGTTTTCTGGTGTTTTTCTTAAAATGACCTAGACTCTGCATTGCGCTGAAACTGTCATAGGTTGAATTTTTTCATCTATATCTTGATTCAAAGAAAGTAAGCATTCTGATGGAAGCTCTTTTGTAAAATTACCAATGTTGTATCTACCTTAACATGTTTTTGTTCTATTTAAGTAACCTTGTCTTGTCTTCAAATTTCAGATTGCCAGAATTGATAGCAAATGCCAGCACGCTACTGGACAACCACCCTTCCCTGACAAACATCTTTATACATGGTTTGGAGCACGGATTCTCTTTAGGCTCAATTCCGAGGATGTTGGACAGTCTATCGGCAAAGTATCCCAAGGTGGACTTTTATCGACCGTCCAAGCTCATGGACAAAGAAGCAGATGCAGAATTTGAAAAGTATACTGGTAAAACTAGGTAAGCCCTCAATTTGCTTACCTTAGCGTATGTGGAAATTCATGTTTTTTTATCTCAACTTATTGGGTGAAGGAGACAGAAATTTGCAGAGGTTACACTTTCAGCCTTCCACATTTTCTGAACCTCGTTTACTAAAACAAAGCAATTTTGAAAAGTCTTGTTGCTTATCGAATTGAGTACATGCCATACAGACATGGGGATTATAGTGTAATAACAGGTTGGTGGAGAACAGAATTTGGGATTAAATATCTCTGTAAAATGTGTCGCAGGTTTGTTAATTGAAGTCGACTCCTAATTACTGTTACTTTATAGGATAACCTCAGGGACAGAGCTATCCACCGGTTTGTATGCCCTTATGATCATGAAGGACGTGTGTGATGACATAAAAGTCTACGGAATGATTCCAGAAGATTATTGCAGGTAGGACAATCAAGAAATCATTAATTTTCATGAACCCCGAAGAGTTGAAGGGGCAGTGTCGTCACAATCAGAGCAGACTTACAACAGGGCATGGAATCGGTGTCCTAGTTTATGATGAACACAGTGATTACAAATTACTGGCTCATTTATGCAGCAGCAACATTAATGTGACCTTATCATGTGCGGTATTATTTTCAGTCACTGAGTTAATCTGAAACTAGCACTCACATTTCATGCCCTGTAGTTTGTGACATTATTGTTCCTTTAATGGGAAGGTTACATCCAATCATTAGTAATTAGCCTGGATACCTTTGGTGTACAGCTTTACAAGGTGTCTGTATTTTTGTGTCCTTGTAAAATTCTGGATAAAAATATTCTGGATAAAAAATTGTGCACACATTTGTTTAAACATTGTTAAGAAGAGTGTAGCTTTGTTTTGTAATCGTATATATGGGAATCTTTTATCTTTTATTTTATGTTTCCATCCGAAAATTTTATTTGGGTTATCTAATGAACTTTCAGTGAACTACCAGTGACATCAATTATCATTTTTTTCTTCTCTGGTTTGCCAAGTCTGCCTTGGGGATATTGAAAGAACTTTATTGAAAACCAATAACATGACCCCAACCTGATCCCTGTGGCAGTGTATCTTTCAGTGTGTGGTTGATAATGGGAAAATACATGGTTTATTGACAAAACAGATGTCAGTTTTGGCCTTGTATTTAAGTAATAAATATAAAAAGTCCATAATACTGTCTGGGAGAGTCAACAAATTGTCTGGAATTTTTCTTTCTTGTATGGTTTTACCTGGTGGTTCTCCCATCTATAAGCTTTATAATAATACTTAGTAAAGAGCTGGTATCCGCCAAGCATGACACTCATGGCACAATTAAACAAAAAAACAACGAAGGAAAAGATGGGTTTTGAGAGATGATTTGAATGATGACAGGGATTGTTGTTGGCAAAGTTGAAAAGGAAGTTGTCACATATTTTATTACAGAGACAGTTCCACAGTGTTTAAAAAAATAATAATAATAAAATAATAAAACAAGCGGTGTTTGCACTGTCGCACGAACACCTAAAAAATAAAGAGAGAATGGTGTTGATTGAATGGTGTTAGATCAGTGTATTCATCAACATGGAACAAGTTGAGCATTGGTCTGCTTTCCAAAAGTAAAAATTTCATTTTGTCTCTCCGGTTTGTATTAACAGGGTACACCCAGACAGTACTGTTGCGTACAGTTACTACAAGAAGCCTGTCCTACCGGAGTGCATGATGTACGACTACCATGAGAACATTGATCAGGGTGGAAAGAGACTCATGACAGAACGAAAGGTATTCAAGAACTGGGCTAAGAACAACAGTATCAGCTTCTACAGCCCCTCATGGGACTAAAGAAACTTGGTAAATTAAGATTATTTTTATAGCGGTAACAAGTGAACCCTCTAACCCAGTGTCTTAAATCTCAGGCAGTTTTATTTTATTTATTTATTTATTTTTTGTGCTACCAATCGGATCCAAACAATCCATTTGACAACCTTACACTTGCCTGTTCAGTATTTTGTTTATTACATTGAGAGAGAGCCAAATTGATTTTGTTGTTTTCTCTCTCTTGATGTCAAAATGTGTAAATCACTGTCGGGGTTTTCAGTCTGTGAGTAGTCCTTATTCATGCTGCAGCCATATTTGTCTGATTCCCTGTATGCAATAGCAGTTACAGTGTTAATTCTCATTCCATCTTAAGGGACCAGACTATTTTTCCATTCCAGCCTCAGTTTGGCTCACGTATATTTGTATGGTAGAAAAACAAAATGGCTGCTCCGTGATTAAGGGCTTTTCTTTACATCTTACCTTTAATTCTGTATTAAGAAGGAACAACAGGATCAGTTAGAAAGTGTGTAAATTTCTTTGCTAGTTTTCAGATATTTTCATACATCAGGTTACGGTAGACATGACTAAAACTTTGGTAAATTTGGTGAATTTATATTTTTTTTTAAATCATTTTTTTAAATTTTTTAATTTTTTAATTTTTTTAATGTATTTTAAATACGAGACCAGGGTGTGAAATAAAGAAGTTAAACTAGTTTGCTGTGGGGCAACCACCAACTGAATCTCAGCTTGACCTCTGCTTAGTTTGGTTAGGCAAAATAATTTGTTGCTGTTATTTGATTCCTGACACAAGCAAACATTGCTACCCCAAATTTAGATTTTTGTTTTTTGTTTTTGAAATCTTGAAAGTCAAAGAGAATTAGACATGTAGCACTTAAGTGGTATGATTTGAAAATTTAGCTTGCCCAATGAGCAACCAGCTCACTAGGATACCCAAGTGAATTTAAGGTTGCCCTTGGCAACTGGGCAGCTCTTTAATTTCACACCCTCAAGATGTGATATCTGTCCACAACAATGCAACACTTGTGTTTTTTTGTGTTTTTTTAAATTTCTTCATTTGATTATTAAACTTTATTATAAATTTTGGAGATATTATAATCTATCAAACAATTGGTTTGTTTTTATTTAATGAAGTATTTTAAATCAACTGTAAATAAACATATTTTTGTGTAAGATTAGTATTATCATGCAACAAGTTCTTGTCGCAAGTTTGCAAAACTTTGAGAGGTGGTAATTTATTACGACATGTTTGTCGGTATTTCTTGTGAAACTTAAATTTTGCCAAGCATTAAATGGTTTCATGTAAATATGTATGATGCTTATAATTGGTTATTTGTTGAAAAATATGCAACTGGTGAACAATTGCGCATTTTGTTTTTCCTTGAAGCAGAGACTAATTTAATTTCAATTTCTTCAGTAGTAGACATTGGTCAAGTATTTTAGGTTTTGCATGAAGCAGAGGTAAGTTTCATTTCCTTTATAAAAAATGGACATACCCATGAATGCTAGGTTTTTCTTAAAGTGGAGGGCTTGGTACAGTGTCTTAGTATTTAGTAAGAAACTGGTCTTGTCTCCTGTTCTTTCCCTTGGTACCACTTGAATTTTTTTTCCCTAACGAATCAAAAAATACCTCATCCCATACAAAAAAAACAACGGTTCAAGGCCTTTTTGTTTATCATTCAGTTCTTGAATTAGTTCTACAAATTAAAAAAAAAATATATGTAAATTATTTTTTAATTCTGTTTCTATTAGAGGAACTACCTCTATGCTTCCATAAAGTACTTGGAAAAATCTATATTTTCTTGCTCAGTTTCAATTTGGTTTCAGACTTGAGAGAAATACATACATTTGTCAGTACTATGAGGAAATGCAAGTGTGTAAGACAGGAGTTACATGTAGATGTCTTAAAATAAATGGAAGTAAAAGCTACTTTAATAATGGAACTCTTTTGCATTGAAATAGTTGTTATTCTATGTAATTTACTTTAGTTTTATCACAGTTTTAAAGAGAATGTACCACGCTGATATTTAAACAAAATAAATTAAAAATAAAACATTTTTTAATGTTTGACAAAAATTTAATTAAGTTAAGAGTAAGTACAATTTTCCCCTAAATTCTGTTGTATAATGAATATAACAAATCCAATTTTACTGTTCCCATCAATGACAAAATATAATTATAATAAGCTGAAACTCTCAAGGGTTATTTTTTTGTTAATGTATATCTTGATTCAAAGAAAGTTGGCATTCTTTAAGAATCTGTTTTACCAGTATTACCAATTATTTATTTACTTAATGCCTTCTCGTTAACACATGGAGCTCTCTACATGGGATAATATCAATCAATAATATTGCATAGAAAAATGCTACACAATATATGCTTTTCAAAATTAGTTAACACAAATATTTATGCTAACATTTTTGCACATTTTCTGAACAAGGAATTTTATACTTGATTTGTTTCAGTGCAAACAGCTTTAGAAAACCTTGTTTGTTTTGTCATTAACCCTAACTCCCTAGACAACAAAGCCAGTTGGAGGATTTTAAAGGATTTTTATTGTTTTAATACAATGCCTAGGGAGTTAGGGTTAAGTATTTGGATATAAAATTAGAACAGGATAGTTTCATTCACTTACATGTAAGTATGTACAAACAATGCAATATTTCCTTGTACGGTGAAGGATAACTTTACTGTAGTTTTTGAAACTGGCTTTTTCATATGGATTAACCCTAACCCTCCAAAATCCTCTTTGATAAAGTGGAGGATGGAGGTTATTAGGCATACTTGCCTCTCTGTGATACATGTATATCCGTGTTTGTTGTAGTTATTGCAAGGTCAGTGCTTGGGTCAGTGGACACTGCTTATTGCTCCATGCATGCAGGGAGGGTCCCTGGCCATGTACATGTATCACAGATTAGAAACGTGTGCATACATGTCATGTGCTTGCTTATGTGGGCCTAGGGAGTTGGGGTTAATACACTCAAGTCTGATTAACCTTTTTATAGTGCAACACTGCTGTAACAAACATGACCCTTAGTTCCTATTCTATATTGCAGTGATGAATTGCTTAATGAACATCTTGTGTGAACTCCTACCTGCATGATGTACATTATAGCAGCGTTCTGTTGTACCAGAAGTCTTTTACCTAGCCTGCTGTAACCCACACCATGGCATTGTACTCCAAATGCAAGTTTGGGTTAGAGGTGCTTCTCCTGCCCAGCCTGCTGTGGGGAGAATGCACTAAATACTAAGGCGCACTTTTTGAGAACTTGCGCATCAGTTTGTGGAACAAAATGTCACAAATGGTCCAAATCCATTGTTCTTGGAGTACTAGGTTAGTACACAAGTGGCACACTTCATGTACAAAGTTGGATATTTGACGTGCATGACTGCAGGTCACCAGACATTACCATTTCATAAAAAGCTGTCAAACAGGAATTGTGGAATTGTAACTGAGCTAATGTTTGTTTTGTCAGTAAAATAAACCAATTGTGTTGAGTAGCACTTTAAACTAAGTCCCTACATAAAATCCTATGTATGTAATGTTAAGGTAAACTCTCAATAATAAATGTATGAGTTTATATAATTTTTTTCTTTCATTCACATGAATTTGACAAATGTAAGGTTGACTTTTCTACCAGCTGTATCCTGTTAAAGATTTATAACAGTCTATTACTTACACAAAGTGAGCTAGTCTGCTGTAACTCAAGTCAGAGGATTTTACACAAAAATGCGCACAAGTACTATGAGCATGGTAACAAACTTATGGCTTCCATTGTACAAGGCACTCTATGCAGGTAGCTAGTTCCAGATGGTGACATGACCGCGATGCAGTACAGCTGTCACAAATCTGTCAGTTGACCTCCGATATTGCACTTCTTTTCGAAAGAGCTGACGGACATCATAAATGATAAAAATCCATCGGTTTTTTTTGGGACCATTTCAATGGACCTTGCATAATACAAGACGATCACACTTTGTGTAAGTAATGGACTTCTGATATTACTGCTTAACAATGCAACAATTAATTAAAAATACAGTGAATTGATGTATTTCAAACAACATAAAACAATGCAAAAATACAACATCAGTTCCCTGTAATTTGTTCACAGCTGGAATTTCAAGGTTACTAAGACAGTGCTTAATAAACTGTCCACAAAATGTACATAACTATTCGTATATTTTAAAAACCAACATTTATCAATAAATATAAGCAGCTGTTTGAGATAAAAGGTATTGTTGTTCTTTGCATTATTGTTATTAACTTGCAGGTTATCTTGATTGAATATTCACTGAAATTATGGAAGGAAAAAATATAAAAAGTAATATTTGTACAAATTTTACCAAAACTCATTTGGCCAACATTTTGGGTAAAATTTATGTTATAAACATTCATTGCAGTGAATAATGGGAAAGAATGTCGAACCAAACTGCCACTTGTACACAGTGTGTTTTTAGCAGACATAAAAAAATGGCCAACATCGCACTGGATTCATTGCTCAAAATCTTCCAACAAAAACGTTTCCAATGCTCACTTGACTACACTTTCCTCTCCTCGAGTGTGTCCTCTGTAATTTTTCAAAGTAACATCTGTGATATTTGGATTAAAAAAAGTAGCGGTTGAATTCTACATTCTTTCTGAATAATGTAGCTCAAAATAATCTTCCTTCACATGAATTATTTTTTTGTATCTCTCCACAAAAATTCTAAAAATACAGAAAATAAAATCATTAAAATGAATAAGTGTAAATTTGGAGATGACAAGACTGGGGAGGAGTTGATAAATTCTTATAACCAAAAGGTTCAGTCTTCCAATGAAAATGTACACTAATAAATTTAGAAATATGATTTACAATCTAAACTGCAGGTGCCCCTGGTTCGAATCAGTGCCGTATAAGATTTAAAATTCAACTCCAGATACCAACACAGATTGGTTGCCCCAGCCAGTCCACTAGTCAGTTCAATTCCGGGCAGTTCCAGGCTGGTACGTCCGGGTTCGAATCCCTCTCCTGACTTTGTCCGATTCCCTGTATGAAAATACAATTATAACACTGATAATCAAAACATAAATAAGGGACCAGCCTATTTTACTATCAGCCTCATTATGGTCACGTGTATTTGTATGGGACAAAAAATATGGCCACATCGTGTTTATCAAAGTATATATAGTTGGACGATGAAGTCATTGAAAAAAAATTAAATAGAGGTTAATACCGCAAGTTGTACATTACTTGCTTTATGAAAATAAATATACACAAATTAAACTATTCAACCTGGAAAGAGTGCAGTATTTAGTCGCCATTTCTAACTTTACACCAAATTTACCATAATATGCCTACTGTGCAGATGACAACAGCCACCATCAAGACCATGTGAAGAAATTCATTGCTCAAAATCTACCTAAACATCATTTTCAAACTACCATAATTATAACCGACTTTTTGACACCATGAGAAGTTATGCTCTGTCCTCTGTCATAATTAACAGGAATGATGGTGATATTTATTATTACTCGTGGCGCATTCTTAAGGTTTCTATCTAGGGCCAGAATCAACCCAATTCGGGCCCCAAAAAACATAAATACATTTAAACAATTTATACATTAAAGTATTCACCGTAGGGATGTTTTTACTTGCACTTCAATCACATATTATATACCTTCTGTATAGTGAAGAATGTAATATATGTTGCTTGTCTTGGAAGCTCAAATTATCTCTGCCTTCCCGCCCACTGGGCACTGGATGGACAAATGAATGAATAACACGTGGTCAAGACGGTATCGCTGGGTTGTGCAGGGAACCTGGGATGGACTCAATTGCGCAATCACAATCCATTAATTTAAGTTAACACCGCTCATCATATCAATATATGGTTGATGCCGCAAACTGTTAGTCCAATCGTCTGTTCATTTGCGAGCAACCAATGTTCAAATCCCAAAATCTCCGATTTTCCTTTTCTTTTTATATGGTTCTACAATCACGATAGTTTATTATGAAGTAATAAATTCATATCCAAATACCAACAGGTTTGGTGGCGGCAGCCGTTAATCCACTGGCATGTATAATTGCGGGAGACATGGGTTCAAATCCCATCAGTGCCACATTTCTTTTCTTTTTTTTCATTTATATGGTTGCGCAACCACGGTGGTTTATTTAAGTAGTATTAAATTCAAATCCAAATACCAAAGTGATTGGTGGCGTACTCTGTTAGTACAATCCTCTGTTAAGTTGGAGACGACATGGGTTCGAATCCCAACAGCACCACATTTCTTTTTCATTTTATATTCTTGTGCATTCACAATGGATTTATTTAAGTAGTATTAAATTCAACTTCAAATACCAACAGGATAAATGGCGCAAGCCGTTAGTCCACTGGGCCTGTCAATTGCGGCAGTTCCAGGCTGGTACGGCCGGGTTCGAATCCTGCTCCTGACACATAGAGACATGGCAGCTGCTGGCTGCGGCAATGGCTTGGGGACCGCCATGTCTCTCCCCTAAAGGTTAGAGCGTGGAGGAAATGTACGGGCGGGGGAGAATAAGGAGGGACCGGGAGGGTAGTGACCTCCCAGAAGGGTGCTAAGGTGATCACCATGCCGGGGTGTCCCGGACTTTGAGTCATCCTAATACCTGGTCGACACTCTGACTAACTCTCCGCACTTTTTTACAATATTTTATTTATTTTTTATTTATTTATTTTATTTTTGCACAAATCTTTTTGTCTTTTTCTACCTACTTCCTCAAAAAGCTGAGTCACTTGTAAATTATCTGACATTCTATTACGTCTCTCCAGCAAGTATCAAGCATAGGTAAAACTTGTAGCTTTCCATGGTGAGGATGATAAGTAAGACTAAATTGCGGTGACACCATGTGGAATCTCAATTGAGTAGTAATTAGTTCTGAAAAGAACTGGTGGTACAACTCGACGTTTCGATCAGTATGCTCTGATCGTCCTCAGTATCAAGCATGTTTTTTAAATGTCATTTTTAGGCCAAATTTGGAAAAAACTAATTTGTCGTTTTTTATCACCTCGAAAAAGAAATGTCTCCGATTCGCTTGAAAATTACACAGAATGAACCTCTGTGTCTGCAGAATACAGCCACAAAGTTACAGCCTATTTGTACAAGTTTAAAATTTCACAATTTTACCCCTATTTTTTCATAGAATCTTGATTTTCTTAAAAAGTTCCAAAGATAGGTGACTCAAATTACAAAAAATGGGTTCTAGGCACTCTATTACGTCTCTCCAGCAAGTATCAAGCAATTTTTAAAAATGTCATTTTTAGGCCAAATTTGGTAAAAACGACAAGGGGTAAGCATTTTAAAACTTGTCCAAATAGGCTGTAACTCGGTGGCTGTATTCTGCAGACACAGAGGTTCATTCTGTGTAATTTGGAACCAAATCGGAGACAACTTTTTTTCGAGGTGAAAAAAACGACAATGCTTACCCCTTGTTGTTTTTTCCAAATTTAGCCTAAAAATTTCATTTTTTCAAAATGATTGATACTTCCTGGGGTGACGTAATAGAGTGCCTAGAGCCCATTTTTCGTAATTTGAGTCGCCTATCTTTCCAACTTTTTAAGAAAATCAATATTTTATGAAAAAATATGGGTGAAATTGTCAAATTTTAAACTTGTCCAAATAGGCTGTAACTCGGTGGCTGTATTCTGCAGACACAGAGGTTCATTCTGTGTAATTTGGAACCAAATCGGAGACAACATTTTTTCGAGGTGATTTTTTTCCAAATTTGACCTAAAAATTACATTTTTTCAAAATGATTGATACTTCCTGGGGTGACGTAATAGAGTGCCTAGAACCCATTTTTCGTAATTTGAGTCGCCTATCTTTCCAACTTTTAAGAAAATCAAGATTTTATGAAAAAATATGGGTGAAATTGTCAAATTTTAAACTTGTCCAAATAGGCTGTAACTCGGTGGCTGTATTCTGCAGACACAGAGGTTCATTCTGTGTAATTTGGAACCAAATCGGAGACAACTTTTTTTCGAGGTGAAAAAAACGACAAGGCTTACGTAAGTAAGCGTTGTCGTTTTTTCCAAGTTTAGCCTAAAAATTAAATTTTTTCAAAATGATTGATACTTCCTGGGGTGACGTAATAGTGTGCCTAGAACCCATTTTTCGTAATTTGAGTCGCCTATCTTTCCAACTTTTAAGAAAATCAAGATTTTATGAAAAAATATGGGTGAAATTGTCAAATTTTAAACTTGTCCAAATAGGCTGTAACTCGGTGGCTGTATTCTGCAGACACAGAGGTTCATTCTGTGTAATTTGGAACCAAATCGGAGACAACTTTTTTTCGAGGTGAAAAAAACGACAAGGCTTACCCCTTGTGGTTTTTTCCAAATTTGGCCTAAAAATTACATTTTTTCAAAATGATTGATACTTCCTGGGGTGACGTAATAGAGTGCCTAGAACCCTTTTTTCGTAATTTGAGTCGCCTATCTTTCCAACTTTTAAGAAAATCAAGATTTTATGAAAAAATATGGGTGAAATTGTCAAATTTTAAACTTGTCCAAATAGGCTGTAACTCGGTGGCTGTATTCTGCAGACACAGAGGTTCATTCTGTGTAATTTGGAACCAAATCGGAGACAACTTTTTTTCGAGGTGAAAAAAACGACTTGTCGTTTTTTCCAAGTTCAGCCTAAAAATTACATTTTTTCAAAATGATTGATACTTCCTGGGGTGACGTAATAGTGTGCCTAGAACCCATTTTTCGTAATTTGAGTCGCCTATCTTTCCAACTTTTAAGAAAATCAAGATTTTATGAAAAAATATGGGTGAAATTGTCAAATTTTAAACTTGTCCAAATAGGCTGTAACTCGGTGGCTGTATTCTGCAGACACAGAGGTTCATTCTGTGTAATTTGGAACCAAATCGGAGACAACTTTTTTTCGAGGTGAAAAAAACGACAAGGCTTACCCCTTGTCGTTTTTTCCAAGTTTAGCCTAAAAATTACATTTTTTCAAAATGATTGATACTTCCTGGGGTGACGTAATAGTGTGCCTAGAACCCATTTTTCGTAATTTGAGTCGCCTATCTTTCCAACTTTTAAGAAAATCAAGATTTTATGAAAAAATATGGGTGAAATTGTCAAATTTTAAACTTGTCCAAATAGGCTGTAACTCGGTGGCTGTATTCTGCAGACACAGAGGTTCATTCTGTGTAATTTGGAACCAAATCGGAGACAACTTTTTTTCGAGGTGAAAAAAACGACAATGCTTACCCCTTGTCGTTTTTTCCAAATTTAGCCTAAAAATTACATTTTTTCAAAATGATTGATACTTCCTGGGGTGACGTAATAGTGTGCCTAGAACCCATTTTTCGTAATTTGAGTCGCCTATCTTTCCAACTTTTAAGAAAATCAAGATTTTATGAAAAAATATGGGTGAAATTGTCAAATTTTAAACTTGTCCAAATAGGCTGTAACTCGGTGGCTGTATTCTGCAGACACAGAGGTTCATTCTGTGTAATTTGGAACCAAATCGGAGACAACTTTTTTTCGAGGTGAAAAAAACGACAATGCTTACCTCTTGTTGTTTTTTCCAAATTTAGCCTAAAAATTACATTTTTTCAAAATGATTGATACTTCCTGGGGTGACGTAATAGAGTGCCTAGAACCCATTTTTCGTAATTTGAGTCGCCTATCTTTGCAACTTTTTAAGAAAATCAAGATTTTATGAAAAAATATGGGTGAAATTGTCAAATTTTAAACTTGTCCAAATAGGCTATAACTCGGTGGCTGTATTCTGCAGACACAGAGGTTCATTCTGTGTAATTTGGAACCAAATCGGAGACAACATTTTTTTCGAGGTGAAAAAAAACGACAGGGCTTATAGCCCTTGTGGTTTTTTCCAAATTTGGCCTAAAAATTACATTTTTTCAAAATGATTGATACTTCCTGGGGTGACGTAATAGAGTGCCTAGAACCCATTTTTCGTAATTTGAGTCGCCTATCTTTCCAACTTTTTAAGAAAATCAATATTTTATAAATAAAATAAATAAAAATTATTGTAAAAAAGTGCGGAGAGTTAGTTAGAGTGTCGACCAGGTATTCGGATGACTCAAAGTCGGGGCGAACCGGCATGGTGATCACCTTAGCACCCTTGTGGGAGGTCACTACCCTCCCGGTCCCTCCTTTTCTCCCCCGTCCGTACATTTGTTGTTGTTGTTGTAGATTAATGGCACTTTTGGCAGTCCATGTGCCCTTTGTGCCAGTCGCTATACAGCAAGAGGTAGCTTGGAGCGAGAACGCAGTAGATTAAACACTGGTGATAACCAGGTAGCCTACTAGCACAACAGTAATGCTGACATGGCTGAGGTCAATTCCACTTCATGGTCTTCATAGTTTCACATATGTTGGATTTTGTCCTAAGAATATAGCTACCGAGTGAAGGCATACGAAGAGGAAAGGATGGAAACACTAAAAAATTTGTTGAGATAGCCCTCAATGGCAATGTTGGAGAAGAAAAAGAAACACTTAAAATTGTTTGCTGTGTGCTTAAAAAAATTAAAAAATGAAAATAAATAAAAAATAAATAAATAAAATTATTGTAAAAAAGTGCGGAGAGTTAGTCAGAGTGTCGACCAGGTATTAGGATGACTCAAAGTCCGTGACACCCCGGCATGGTGATCACCTTAGCACCCTTCTGGGAGGTCGCTACCCTCCCGGTCCCTCCTTTTCTCCCCCGCCCGTACATTTCCTCCACGCTCTAACCTTCAGGGGAGAGACATGGCGGTCCCCAAGCCATTGCCGCAGCCAGCAGCTGCCATGTCTCTGTGTCTCAGGAGCAGGATTCGAACCCGGACGTACCAGCCTGGAACTACCGCAATTGACAGCCCAGTGGACTAACGGCTTGCGCCATTTATCCTGTTGGTATTTGGACATGAATTCAATACTACTTAAATAAATCGTGATTGCTTAATCATTTAAAATTAAAACATTTGCGTCACTGGGATTCGAACCCAGGTCGCCTACACCGAAACACAGTACATCTGCTTTACGCCACAAATCCTGTTGGTATTTATAGTTGAATTTAATACTACTTAAATAAATCGTGATTGCTTAATCATTTAAAATTAAAATATTTGCGCCGCTGGGATTCGAACCCAGGTCTCCTACACCGAAACACAGTACATCTGATTTACGCCACCAATCCTGTTGGTATTTATAGTTGAATTTAATACTACTTAAATAAATCGTGATTGCTCAATCATTTAAAATTAAAACATTAGCTTCACTAGGATTCGAACCAAGTTTGCCTACACTTAAACACCAAACATCTGACTTACTCCACCAAATCCTGTTGGTATTTATAGTTGAATTTAATACTACTTAAATAAATCGTGATTGCTTAATCATTTAATATTAAAATATTTGCGTCACTGGGATTCGAACCCAGGTCGCATACACCGAAACACAGTACATCTGATTTACGCCACCATTCCTGTTGGTATTTGGAGCTGAATTTAATACTACTTAAATAAATCGTGATTGCTTAATTATTTAAATTAAAATATTTGCGTCACTGGGATTCGAACCAAGGTTGCCTACACTGAAACACAGCGCAACTGACTTACGCCACCAATCCTGCTGAACTAAATTTAATACTACTTAAATACATTGTGATTGCGTAATCATTTAAAACTAAAATATCGACAGCACTGGGATTCGAACCCAGGTGTCCTACACTGAAACCCAATACCGCTTACTTTATACGCCACCAACCCTGTTGATATGTGAGTTGAATTTAATACTATTTAAATAAATCGTGATTGCGTAATCATTTAAAACTAAAATATTGACATCATTGGGATTCGAACGCTGGTTGTATACAGAAAAAGCTTGTACTAAACATCCTTGTTGATATTTAGTGTGAAATTTTAAATCATTGTGATTGTGTAATCATTTAAAAAATAAAAATATCGGCGCCGCTGGGTTTCAAACCAGTGTCCCTTGCACTGAAATCATGGACTTAACTATGCCATCGCTCCAAGTTGGTACTGGGAGCAGTGGCGCACCCAGGATTTGATTGGGGGGGGGGGGCTCAAAATATTTTTATTTGAAATCCAATATGGGGGAGAGACATGGCTGACCCAAACCATAACCGCTGGCGCGGCTGCAGCCATGTCCCTAGTCGTGCTCGTCAGTGAACCTACGGCACATGTTAAATGTTTCCTGGTGGTTTCTAGTCATAAAAAGAAGACATTATGGCATGATTCGGACTCGTAGGGTTTTACCTTTCATATAATTTCCTCCTCTTGATGTAAAGAACTTGAGCTTGTTTCGTCTGCAAGATTTCTATAGTTAAATACTTTCATTGCGTGGACGTAAAGTTTGTGATCATTCCGGGCGGAGCTAAATTTTTTCAAACACGAATTTGGCGGCAAAACCAAATCCCAATATTATCCAATCGGTGTTTGCTAAAAGAGTGTCACATAATCTTTGTAAATTAAAACCCAATCCTGGGCCATTGTGTACAAACTGGAAAGGAGTTGATTATAATGCGGGCGTGTTTAAATTTTACGAGTAACCTCAACGACAGTCAACGACCTCAACAAGAGAAACGGACAACAGAAAATGAAAATAAAATTAAGTAAAGCTGCTCCCTGATCAGGGTGCACCATGGCAGGGGGGGATGTGTAAAAATGCTTGTTATATATACTGGTGGCCCTTCAAGCTTACATGCACATGCATACGCAACGCCGTAAAATATAATAGTGAGTGGAATAAATGGAAAACTTTTGGAGGGGAGCTTGAGTCTCCTGAGTCCCCATCCCTTGTACCACTGCCCTATACTCCTTGCCAAACTCCTCTGTAGACAAGACTTGGG
Source organism: Zoroaster sp. YZ-2022 (assembly GCA_029582265.1). NCBI lineage: Eukaryota > Metazoa > Echinodermata > Asteroidea > Forcipulatida > Zoroasteridae > Zoroaster > Zoroaster sp. YZ-2022. The sequence goes on from CM055819.1 coordinate 2,899,506, forward strand.
CTCAGATTTTGCTCTCTTTCCTGGCTCCTTTAAAAAATAAATAAAACATCAGCGGGCCCTGGGGGGGGGGGGCTCGAGCCCCCCCCCTTGGGTGCGCCACTGACTGGGAGTGAAATGTAAATTACTTATTTGATTGCGCAAGCATTCTAATATTACAGGTGAGTTTTTGGTGGTCATACTTCCGTTCAAAATAAAATCTGCAGTTTTTGGTCTCAGTGGACGTTGCCTCAGACCAGCATGTCGTCATTTTTAATTATTCATATTGTTTTGGCTATGAAATGATGTACAATTGCACCCCAAAACAATATGTATCACGTTACTTCATTGGTTGGCAAACAAATAAGATTTAAAAAAGAAACCACGTCATACTCAATGATAATGTAACACTTAAAAGAGGGGTGCTGCCAGATGAAGAAATGACACTTATAAGAGAAGCTTCTTGGGCCGAACGAATATTTTATTTATTTCTCCGTGGCTCTAACAAGAAGTACAAAATCTATTCTTATACTCAATACCGACTGTAGGGTCACAAAGTTATTGGACTAGCAGTACAGTATATATATATAGAGAGAGAAACTGAGATTTCTAATCTAAGGTATATGAACTGGTCATTTACAACAGTGGGGGCATCGTGTTTAGATTATAATTTAGGGGAGGTCGAAGTGATAATAAAAATTGGTCTAGGGGATGTCAGTCTTGGAGACAGGGAAATTTATGATCCCACTGACCCCACATGTGGTCAGTGGCCTTAAGTGTAAAATCTACCAGATGTCAGCTTACAATACCCGGTAATCAAGGGTGTAATTTGACAAAAGTAAAATCCTGAAATATGGGTAATTGGGTCTTACAAAGGATTGACATTATTACATATCCCCACAAACAAGAGGTTGGACATAATACAGGCTACTTCTTTCCAAGAAGATTTCAAGGCAAAGGGAGATTTCTAAAACATTCCTGAGAAATTATAAGCCTGGTGAGAGGATAGAATGCTTCAATGAAAATTAGTGGTTTATATTGTAAAATGACTTTATTTATTCACTCTATTGCAAGAAAAGCAAAAAAGATAACATCGGTCATAGTGATATTGAAGTTTATGGTAAATTTGACCAAACTGAAAGTGTAAAACAGAACTTTACCAGGGTGTCCGAATATAGAAAGATTTAGTGACAAAGTTAGTCCATAAAAAGTCCATTTCTTGATGTTGCACATTCTACATTTTCTCATTTTCTTCATAGTTCTATAAGGCACAACAAGCTAATTTTGTTAAATGCCGGAAAGTTTTTGTGTAAAACTGGGAACAATTGTTTTTTCAGATAACCAATAGTGTATGTGACTTTAAAGGTATCTACTTTTAGCTCGTGTATGTCACCAGGATTTTTTCCCAAGGGTATTTATGACCATACATTTCATGAGTTAAGCGAGTATTTATGTGTTTTCCTTCGGTAGGGATCCAGGAGAAAAAGCTCTGCAATCTCATTGATTTTTGGTATTCAAAATATGGTTTAGGGTTAAAATAAAATAAATGTGTGGTAAATTCTGTGTAAATTTGAACCGAATCGGAGAGAATTGTTTTTTGAGCTGAAAAAAACGACAATGCTTACCCCTTGTCGTTTTTTCCAAATTTGGCCTAAATATGACATTTTTTCAAAATGCTTGATACTTGCTGGAGAGACGTAATAGAGTGCCTAGCACCCATTTTTCGTAATTTGAGTCGCCTATCTTTCCAACTTTTTAAGAAAATCAATATTTTATGACAAAATATGGGTAAAATTTTGATATTTTAAACTTGTCCAAATAGGCTATAACTCGGTGGCTGTATTCTGCAGACACAGTGGTTCATTCTGTGTAAATTTGAACCGAATCGGAGACAATTTTTTTTTCGAGGTGAAAAAAAACGACAATGCTTAGGCCTACCCCTTGTCGTTTTTTCCAAATTTGGCCTAAAAATGAATTTTTTTCAAAATGCTTGATACTTGCTGGAGAGACGTAATAGAGTGCCTAGAACCCATTTTTCGTAATTTGAGTCGCCTATCTTTCTAACTTTTTAAGATAATCAATATTTTATGGCAAAATATGGGTAAAATTGTGATATTTTAAAGTTGTCCAAATAGGCTGTAACTCGGTGGCTGTATTCTGCAGACACAGTGGTTCATTCTGTGTAAATTTGAACCGAATCGGAGAGAATTTTTTTTCGAGGTGGAAAAAACGACAATACTTACCCCTTGTCGTTTTTTCCAAATTTGGCCTAAAAATGACATTTTTTCAAAATGCTTGATACTTCCTGGGGTGACGTAATAGAGTGCCTAGAACCCATTTTTCGTAATTTGAGTTGCCTATCTTTCCAACTTTTTAAGAAAATCAATATTTTATGAAAAAATATGGGTGAAATTGTCAAATTTTAAACTTGTCCAAATAGGCTGTAACTCGGTGGCTGTATTCTGCAGACACAGAGGTTCATTCTGTGTAATTTGGAACCAAATCGGAGACAACTTTTTTTCGAGGTGAAAAAAACAAGGCTTACGTCGTTTTTTCCAAATTTAGCCTAAAAATTTCATTTTTTCAAAATGATTGATACTTCCTGGGGTGACGTAATAGAGTGCCTAGAACCCATTTTTCGTAATTTGAGTCGCCTATCTTTCCAACTTTTTAAGAAAATCAATATTTTATGAAAAAATATGGGTGAAATTGTGATATTTTAAAGTTGTCCAAATAGGCTATAACTCGGTGGCTGTATTCTGCAGACACAGAGGTTCATTCTGTGTAATTTGGAACCAAATCGGAGACAACTTTTTTTCGAGGTGAAAAAACGACAAGGCTTAGGCCTACACCCCTTGTGGTTTTTTCCAAATTTGGCCTAAAAATTACATTTTTTCAAAATGATTGATACTTCCTGGGGTGACGTAATAGAGTGCCTAGAACCCATTTTTCGTAATTTGAGTCGCCTATCTTTCCAACTTTTTAAGAAAATCAATATTTTATGAAAAAATATGGGTGAAATTGTCAAATTTTAAACTTGTCCAAATAGGCTGTAACTCGGTGGCTGTATTCTGCAGACACAGAGGTTCATTCTGTGTAATTTGGAACCAAATTGTTTAAGAAAATCAATATTTTATAAATAAAATAAATAAAAATTATTGTAAAAAAGTGCGGAGAGTTAGTCAGAGTGTCGACCAGGTATTAGGATGACTCAAAGTCCGGGACACCCCGGCATGGTGATCACCTTAGCACACTTCTGGGAGGTCGCTACCCTCCCGGTCCCTCCTTTTCTCCCCGTCCGTACATTTCCTCCACGCTCTAACCTTTAGGGGAGAGACATGGCGGTCCCCAAGCCATTGCCGCAGCCAGCAGCTGCCATGTCTCTATGTGTCAGGAGCAGGATTCGAACCCGGACGTACCAGCCTGGAACTACCGCAATTGTTTGTTTGTTTGTTTGTTTGTTTATTTTCCATATATCACAGCTTAATACAATATGTTAATACAACAATTATGTACAAATGGTGACAAATGGAGGGCACCAGGTATAAAGCCTAGGCTTATACAGGACCTGGTCCCTTTAGTTAATAAATGAATTAATAACAATTTATGAATAGCAAAAAAATAATTATCGATGAAGTACAGTAAGGTGAAGTGTACATGTATATGGCAAACAATAATTCGATTAGTAAACTAGCTTTTACATTCAGTTTTAGAATTAATAGAACTATAGTACATTATATACAGAATGAAATGAATGTATAACAAGCAAAAAAGGAGAAGTAAAAATTGACAGCCCAGTGGACTAACGGCTTGCGCCATTTATCCTGTTGGTATTTGAAGTTGAATTCAATACGACTTTATAAATCATGATTGAACAACGATATAAAACGAAAAAGAAATGCAGCGCTGGGTTTCGAACCCGGGTCGTCTGCACCGAAACCTATTGGCACTGGCCTTGCGCCAACCGTCCTGTTGGTAGTACAATTCGATTTAATACTACTTAAATAAACCAATGTGGTTGCACAAGAATATAAAATGAAAAATAAATGTGGTGCTGTTTGGATTCGAACCTATATGCCGCCTCCAATTTAATAGAGTATTGTACTAACTGTTTGCGCCACTAATTCTGTTGGTATTCGGTGTAAAATTTAATACTAGTTACTACTTATACCACCGTGATTGCGGGAACCATATAAAATGAAAAAGGATATTTACGACGTGGGATTCGAACCCACGTATCCACATTGATATTAACATTGGACTACCGGCTACCGCCACCAAATTTATTGGTATTTGTAAATGATTTTAATGCTTCTTCAATAAACCACTCTGATTGTGGAACCCGTATAAAATGAAAAAGAAAAGTGTAGTTACTGAGATTCGAACCCATGTCGCCCTCAATAGTGCACAGACCAGTGTTATAAGGGATTGCGCCACCAATCTTGTTCTTATTTGGACTTGATTTTAATAATACTAAAATAAACCACTGTGATTGCGCAACCATATAGGCCCTAAAAAGGAAAAAAAAGTTATCATTTAGGATTCGAACCGACGTCGCCGGCAATTGTAAAGATCAGTGGACTAACAGCAATCGCCACCAAACCTGTTACTGTTAGAAGTTGGAGTGAACTTACTACTTAAATAAACCATTGTAATTGCGCAACTATATAAAAAGAAAAAGAAAAGCGTATGTGTCGGGATTCAAAACCGCTCACAATTAAACAGACCAGTGGACAAACAGCATCATGGGACCACCGATCCGTGTTGACGTTAGGATTTCAATTTTAAACTACTTAAAATAATTGTGATTGCGCAATTGAGTCCATCCCAGGTTCCCTGCACGAGACCCAGCGATGTGATACCGCCTTAGCTTGACGTCCATGACCACGTGTTATTCATTCATTTGTCCAGTGACCAGGAAGGCAGATGATGATTTGAGCTTCCAAGACAAGCAACATAGATTACATTCTTCACTATACTGAAGGTAAATGTGACTCAACTGCAAGTAAAATACATCCCTAGGGTGATTATTTTAATGTATAAATTGTTTAAATGTATTTATGTTTTATTTTGGATCGATTCTGGCCCTAGATAGAAACCTTAACTAAGATAAGATTAGAATGCTCCACGAGTTATGCACTTTTCTCTAAATAATAAATATCACCATCATTCCTGTTAATTATGATAGAGGACAAACTAAAACTTCTCATGGTGTCAACAAGTAGGTCATATGGCAGTTTGAAAATGATGTTTAGGTAGTTTAGGTGAATGTCTGCACATGGTCTTGATGGTAGCTATCAGTAGGCATAACGGTAAACTTGGTGTAAAGTTAGAAATGGCGACTGGATCATGATAGTTGATACTGCTTTCCATAGATCCAGGTTGGGTAGTTTAATTTGTGTATGTTTACTTTAATAAAGCAAGTAAGGTACAATTTGTGGAATTAACCTGTATTAAAATTTTTGTTGAAATGACTCCATTGTCCAATCATATTGTAACAAAGTTCTTTTTTGGCCCACCATTTTTTTGTTAGTTTGTTCCTTTAAGATTTCAAATTATTAGTAGAGCCCTCTGTTGGTCACCCCCTAGTCAAGTTGACTTAGCTTTCTTTTTAGTGTGTAGGGCCACAGTGATTTAGTTCTATTATATGAATGTGGCCTTTGTGATAGGCCCAACTGGTTAGTCCAGTGGAGAGTGTTATAACTTCTTTGTAAATTTAGCATGGGCTGAATTTATTTACAACAGTACCCCCAGTAGAAATTTCCATTTAGACTCCAGCCACTTATTAATTATAAAAACTACTGGCAGCATGGTCCAGGGTGGACTCTACGATTGGGAGCGGTGCTGTCATTTTGTATCTAAAACGGCTCAAGTTAGTCTAGGGCCAGGTGCCCCATTTTGGAATTATTTATTTTATTAGGGGAGTATTTTGTCTTATTCTAGATTGCACCATCCACCACCTCATCTGTACTGTGCTTTGTAAGTACACGTTTATTTTACTAATCTTGATATTTGCCATGCCTATCCCCTAACATGAATTTATAACATAGTCTATAGTTGACTGACAAATTGCTTCCCCCTGGGTGCCTACAATGTAACTTGTAGCGAGAGACAGAATATTATGTTAAACCTATTTTATTTCTTGAGATACCATAAAATCTGTTTCCTTATAAAATTATTTTAGTTGGTTTCTGTCATTATTTTGTTGAGCTAGTAAACCATTCTGTTCTTATGGGCTTTTCATGACTGGCGGTAGGCCCCAAGTTCAGAGTAAGGGGCGCCGTTACAATATATAACCTTAATAAATACGATGCGGCCATATTTTTTTGTCCCAAACAAATACACGTGACCATAATGAGGCTGGTAGCAAAATAGGCTGGTGCCTTATTTGTTTTGATTATCAGTGTTGTAATTGTACAAAGATGCACCCACCCACCACTGATGTTAATCAAATTAACCAGCATCATTGAAGTTGCTATAGTGGTCAAAATCAGTCAACTGCCTGTTTTGACTGTTGACCCAAATGTACACACAGGGGCATATATATATATATTTGACTGTTTTTTACTGTCATTTTGACCACCCTGAACAATACGACAGTCAACAGGCAGTTGACCTCTACAGCAACTTCCCACTAAAGTGCATCAATAGGACTCAAGGAGGGTTAACTATTCATACAAATACACATACATTTTCCTGGCAGGAAGTGTAAATTTGTTTTGCCTTTAATATCGGTTTTGGTCATTGTTGATTCATTCAAATGATAGAGATAGCATCCTTTCTCTATGGGTGCATAAAGTAGAAAGACACCAAATAATTATTAGCATTTAAGCAGATATCAAAAAGGAGCAAAATTTTCCCAAAATATATTCCACCAAAAAATGCCGAGTCATCATTTTAATTGTTAAAATAGATGCTCAATAAATTCTCATGCGAGATCATTTTGGGATATTCGGAACTTCCAAAGCTAATCCAAAAATGTTTAACATCCGTTGGATTCAGCATGGTTTAGAATTAAACATATTTTGTGTACATACATGTCTATATAGCTTTTAGGTGTGATACAATAACTGGTTTATTGCCATATATCAAGCATCGCACAATATTTATACAAACAAAAATTCAGGTCATTGGAGATAGAAAATAGCAGTAGAGTACACTTGCTAATCACATAGATGTCAGCAACCTAATCTCATGGTCAGATGCATTGCTTCCCAAATCGTCTCAACCAGGAACTTCTGACCCTCTAATTACGTGAAGAATGGGTATTTCAAAATAACCAAATAGTGACATTTTAGTGTAAAGCTTTAGATGGTATTAATCTTCCCCATGAAATAATGTTGTCCGAGGTCTCATGATTGTCAATAAATTTAGCAGAAATATTACTCTTTCCTTAACCCTAACCCCTTAGCTATTTTGGCTAAGAACCTTGCTGAATCCACCACCATACAGTAACACTACCACCCAACTGTTGGACTTAGGACACCTGGCCCCATGTAAACTATCCCTGTTGGGGCAAACCAAGCTGTCCAACAGCTGAATGGTTTGAGGGCTAATTCCACATTAGAATGAATGTGAACAATCATAAGCAATTTCAATGTTACATGCTGAAAACTTTCACACGTTTGTTGTTTAACCCTAACCCCCTACAGGTATCTCAGTCGCACCGCTGAATTCAAGAAATTGCAACAGAAAGTGTGCAGGCTGCTCAATGCAACAAGATCCACCAGCTAGAACAATAGTTCTTTTGATTCAAAGAGTAAGAATAATTAATAGTATTACAGGTCCTTTAGGTTGGTAAGCACTTTGCAACAGCTAATTCTCTATTTAAAGACCATACAAAGTGCCTTGATTTATTTACTCAAAAGTGTTCAGTATGTGTTTAATTATTTATGCTATTCCAAAAAATATATTAAAAAATCATAAATTGTGGGAAAAATTCATAATTTGCAGCCACAAATTCCATCGGTTGACATCCGTGACGTAACTGTTTTAGTTGTGACGGCAGCAAACATTTTGCCCGTTTTTATGACGTACTTTTACGGCAGTAGCTGGAAGCAGCCGTCTCGCTGTGTTGTACATGCAGATGTCCTGACCTTCGCCCTCAAATTTCAGCCATACAAATGGAGAATGGGAATTATACGAGTCGTTTTTAATAGAGGTCCTCAAAAGTCCACATTTATTATGTCAATAATAAAACAAAAGAAACTTGTGTTCATATTTTATACATTTGGGAGCATTTACGAGTATCCAGTTCCCAAAATAACTGAAAACACACATCCTTAAACATAGGGTGTATTCAAGTAGCTTCCCTGAGTATGTCACACGGACTTTGTAAACGATGTGAAACTATTTCTCAGGTAAAAAAAAAGGAACTAATGATCGTATAAAACACATCTTGTACAAGAACAGCCTCTACTCACAGATTTATTGAAAATATAGTGAACAGGAAAAGAAACGCAAGTCTGAGGTCTTGTCAAATTTTGACTTGAAATTGCAATAATTTCAACAGTCACTTTCAGCTCACAAATTGAAAGCATTTTTCATTAAATGAGTGATTAGAATCAAAATGGTTTGTCTTCTGTTTGAAAACTTGACAAGACCTCGGACTTGCGTTTCTTTTGCTGTTCAGTATAATATGTCAAAACCTTCACAAAATTGCCACACTGAAAACAAAGATGGCGGCCATTCAGAATATTCTCAAAGTGACGTCACTTACCCAGGTGTGCCTCAAGTGACATGCTTCGCGAGCAGGTTACACCCTGGCAATGACATCAGACCTACTGAAACACTCGGACCCTAATACTTAAAAACCATGTTCAATGCAACACCATCCATCCTAACGATCTGATGACATGCTTCAAGCTTCGTGAATTATGCCAGATACTGGCTGCTATGTTTCCCCCCATATCCAGCGATATTTGGATGGCAGAATTACGTGCACAAGCATGATCTTTGGCATCACTTTAATGTGCAGAGCCTGTCTCTCGCCTTAATAGGATAAGACGGGGGACCAGTCTAGTGTGAAGCTTCCTGAGATCCATCAGGAGTAGGAATTTTATGAATACCCTAAAATTATGTTCAGGTAATATCTAAGACATTTTACATAAAAATAAATCATCCATAAAACATTCCACCAAAAAATGCCGAGTCATCATTGTTTGTGTTTTCCATACAGTATCATTAGGTGTTCGGGTATGTGCCCAAAACACATTTTTTTGTTCCTTCTCCTTCTCCCCATAGATTGTCTACAAAAAAAACACATACTTGCAAACATCGAATTACAATAAATCAAAGTTTAATATTTAAAAAAATCATATCTCAACAACCACAAGAGGTAAATTGAAATTTTTTGCACCATTGTATAGATTGTTCATTGTCGGAAAATATTTAAGTAAGACTAATTGCGGTGACACCATGTGGATATCTCAATTGAGTAGTAATTAGTTCTGAAAAGAAATGGAGGTAGACTGCTTACACAAAGGTGACCCCACTTCCTGTCCGTCAAAGTTTAATATTTATGATCGATGTATGTAAAACCCATCTGTTGAACAATAAACATTCCGTGGCCAGTTTAAAAAAAAAAAAAAAATGAAATTTCAGGGTAATTAACATCTGTTGGTCTTGAAATTCCCTTGTAACCTTGTTGAGGATCTTCTAGGTGTAGTCAGAAGAGAAGTTTGAATTTGGTGTAGGACCTAACGTGATGGAATTCAAACAAATCATATTTTACAGTCATCATCACTGCCCTGACAAAACTCGAACACTTCGGTCTAGTTTTAATTATTGTTCAAATAAATTCTCATGCAAGATCATTTTGGGATCTTCGAAAGCTAATCCAAAAATGTGTAACATCTGTTGCATTCAGCATGGTTTAGAATTAAACGGTTTTATTTAGGCCAAGAAAAAAGTCTGACCTGCACATTGACATTTTAATTTTCTGTTGTCCAACTGCAACCAAAATTAGTGGATTGATGCCATGCTGTGTTTTAAATGACTTTTTCCACATAGGGGTTTGCCTGATACTTTTTTTTTTATATGGGAAATTTGGTCCCTGCGTATACTAATTTTTGGCCTTAGCTTAAAATCCTAAGAAGCTATTCAATCTTCAGAGAAAGAAAACAAATACTAATTTTTTTTCTTTTAACCCTAACTCCCTAGACAACAAAGGCAGTTGGAGGATTTTGAAGGATTTTTATTGTTCAGTAACAATGCTTAGGGTTAATTAAGCACATGAAATTCTTTTTATAATTTTGATTTTTAAGACTGGACTTTCATTAACATAAGTTGTGTAATGCAATATTTATAATCAAAGAATAGTCAATTGTTGAGAAGCATTTCACAAATTTAATTTCCATTTTCTATAAGTGTATTTCCAAACAAATTCCATCTAAATGAATTATACAACTCAAAAACAATTTAGGGAACACTGGATTTAACATCAAATAGGTTTGAAATGTTCCATGAACCGGGATTTTCATTTGCAACCCCCTCTCTCTTTCAGTAGTCATGTCATGAAATGTGTAATCACTACATGCATCCTTTATCATCTGTTACATTGTGTTTATCTGAGATTATTCTGGTGTTCCCTAAATTGTTTTGAGTAGTATATTATGTAAGAGTAAAAACTGTAGGCGCAATTTAAATACTTCGGTTGGTATGTGTCCAAAATACCTTGTATTCACCTTATTCAGTCAAGGTCTCTCCATGCAAAGATTGAACGTGACTGTTCTGTTTAATGAGTCATTGCATAAATATAGTCATGTCCTGCAAGTCTTTCAACATTGATTCTGGCACATCTCAAGCATAATCTGTGAAATCGTCCAGAGTTCCCGGTGACCCTTTACGTTTCTCGCGCTGTCTGAAGGATGAACCAGCAGCCATGGCTGCCAAAGAAGTGGCAGGTGTCCCCTGGGAGATTTTACCACGGAGACGCTTGATCTGCCTCAGACGTTCCAACCAGTTGGAGGTGTAGGCTTCAGCAGGAGTGCCTCGCATCTGGCTTTGGTATATTTGGGAGGCAAGCTGTTGAATGGATGGTTAAAATAAAAACCACATTTCTGTAAAAACATTTTGTCACAGTCTGTGAAACTGTCACTACAGTTGTGCAAAATGTGTGTATTAATAAGTGTGCGAATGAATTTATGATGGGACACATTTAAACACATTCATTTTCCTACCCGCAAGTAAAATAGGTGTTCTGTTGAAGAAGATCATTTCAGTAAAATTGCTATTGAAATGACAAACAAAATCACCAACCAGTAAAAGCCATCTTCTCATACGTGTATCTATCTCTCTGCTAACCATATGGGTCACCAATATGTTGCATTAAGTCAAGAAAAATTTTGTCAAGAGAAAATTCTAACTTTGTGGATACCTTAACATTTGAAATGCTTGTAAAGTTACACAAATTCCTGTTTCTGAAATATCACATTCAAAACCACGACATGACAAACAATTTGTTTTTCCTGTTAAATTATTATTTTTTTTTAAATGCAGATATTAGCTCATACATTTAAAGAAAACCCAAAACTGTTAAGGGGCAATATTGTCATGATCAACAGGGCATGGAGTCGGAGTACTAGTTTAAGATTAAATCAGTGACTGAAAATACTATTCCACATAAGGTCATATTACCATTACTGCGTTCATCTTATTACACCGATTCCATGCCCTGTTGAAAGTCTGCTCTGATCGTGATGATACTGTCCCTTTAACCAGTTCGCGTCGGGAATAAAAAAGTTTTTCTGGGCCCGTGTGGGTTTCTTTTTCCCCACACATGTTAATGGAAGCTTCCACAGCTCGTGGCCACATCTTCTGAGCATGCATACAAATATATCAGAGTTTCCTATGGCGTGTTTAGACGCTCTCCGATCCGTGGTGCAAAAAAAAATTGTGTATACACGGCCTCCGACGCGAACTGGTTAAGGGGAAAACATTTTTACGTCAACACAGACTATTCTAGTAAACTTACATTAGCATGCAGTGCCATCTGACGAACCAACAGCGGCAGATTTTTATTAGTAATCATGCGTGGACCACGGCTACCGATCATGGCTTCCAAATCTGAAAGATTGCAACAAATATTCAGATATTTATGCAGAAAATCACATCTGTACAGTGCACCACTAATGAAACAAAAATCAACAAGTTTGAAACATCACATTTTCAAAATGTACGTGTATCTCTTTTTTTTTTTTAATCAAGTTTGACCTCTGACCTGGTTTTGCTTGTACAGTCACCAGATTACTTTCGCTGTCCAACGGTTCAATGATGATCTCTACGAAGTTGAATTGACCCTAAATGATGATAAATGAAGATAAATACTCGTCATGAATAATTAATTAGTATATTTGTTGCATCAGAATGCAACAAAGGTAAACATTTTCTTAGGTCTTGATTAGGTTAACAGAGAACAATTTTTTTAAGTTTTACTGATGGATGTTGGGTTAGGGTTAAGACTGAAAAGTTGACATACCTTGATAGTACCCAGTCTGTATGGTTCATTATTCTCATTGTATACAATAGACACAAAGTCATTGCCAATGTGAAGCTTCTTACAGTTACAGGTTGGGTCGGATTCCTTATTGGGCATCAGAGTAGCAACATGAAAAATCACTGGACAAGAAAAAAAATACGAAATGTAAAAATCATCAGTTCCTAAGTCATAAATTTCCTTTTTATTTTTTCAAATGTGCAGGGCAATGCACCTTGGACCACCTTTTCTTTAAGAATTTACGCAAGAAATTAGAAAGCTCAGGCCTTTAACATGTTTTCTGCCTCAAGAATCGCTTTTTGAATGTTAAAATTATTACATACAAGGGTATGCCAGCTTAGGAACCAGAAGTAGCGAAAAGAACGTGTGTACTTCTAATGCACGCACGTATTACGTATCAACTTACGAACAGGATACCAATGAAGTCCTACCTTGCATGATGTCATCGTGCCACCAATAAGCAAACTTGCCGTCACTTCCCTGATGGTCTAGCCCACCCGTGTAGACCTCATTGGGGGACACCTCCTTGAGGGATATCAGCCTGCCGAGGCCTTGAAGGAATGCAACGTATCGAGCTGATCCGTACAGGTTGGACAAAATTGTCGTCTGGTCATTTGTCTATTGGGGGAATAAATGTTGGAGGAATTAAATCACCACAGCTGGAGGTCCCATTGCAATGGGAAATACACCTTAAAAAACAGAGAAGGGCAAATAGCCCATGTTTCAGGAATGGCAACAAAATACAAAGAGTTTGAAAACTTTGGAAAAAAACGCTATATAAATTAAAGTATTATTTTATGGATTGATTAAAACATTTTGTGGTCTAGTCAACTTTGGGTAAATTTCTGTATATGCATCACTCGATGATGATGATGACTAGATAAGACGGTTAGCTCATTGGTGCTCAATTACTAAGTGTAGCCATCATGGGGACCATTTTACTACTCCACATAGAAAAAAAAACCACAAAAGGAATTTACATACAACGGGGAGACTGATTCTTAGCATTACATGGTTTATGAATAGCAACATTACATCCAGTTGCTTCATTGGAACATTAACCTCTATCCAGTCAGTATAATAGAGATCATCAATTGCAATGTGTGGTTTATGGGAGCGCCAACATGGCATCCAGTGGTTTTATTGCAATCAAATGACCATCTATCCAGTCAGCATAATAGAGGTCAGTAATTATGCATTCACAAGAATTAAGAAATGTGTATATCATTCAATCTGTAACAAAATTAGTCCCAATATTTCTTAGAAATATTAATTTATAATTTCTCATGGTGGTCAACAGAGGGCAGCATTTTCCCCATTTTTTTTCTTTTAATAGTCTCATTCATCTGTTGAATGGGAGTCGTGAGTATTCACAAGTGATAGTCTTGAGTTAGTAGTCATGTTTGTGTACCTGACCAGATCCAACATACAGCACCCCTATCTTGTGCGTGTCATATGGCGGGATTCGATCCAGGACCTTCACAGCTCTCTGAGACACCTGTGAATGAGAAAAAAAAGATTGTATCAAACATCTCTTGAAATATATCTGTCTAAGGTGCTATCAGTTAATAGTAAAATCAGTGTAATAATGAACTGCTGTAAAGACTGGATGTAATTTTGAAGAACTCCATTTAAACACTTTGTCAAACAATTTGTGACAAAAATTGAATGTTTCCAATAGTTCTTATTTTTTAAAACCCAAATTATATGTTATCAGAAAAAGCACTGGAGAAATTACATTTTCAGACTGAATTCAGACAAAACCACTTCAAAGCTCACCTGTGTAGACGGCAGAGCCACTGGTCTATCCTGGTCATCGGAGAACATCGGTGAGTAATAGAGTTGCAAGAACACAAAGCTGTTCAGAAACACAGGAAAGGTTGTTATTATTCACATCGTCTCCAGAACCACAATCTCTCCTGACGATGACTAGAGCAAGCTAGTCAAATTGTAGAGAAAACCTATAAGGTTCTTACCAGAACCACAATCTCACTTCACGATAGTTGAGATTCAAATCACATAGTGTTACCTGAAACTGATTATGATACTCCATCAAGCAAAGCCTTAAACTTTCATAATAGTCTCGCCAACATTACCATGCTGTACCTTCCCTGTAAGAGTTAAGGCCCCTATGTTAAAACCTTGTGTAATTTGTCTTTCAAAAACATGAATTTTCTGCACCTATTACATTCAAGTTCATGTCCAACATTACAGCCCTGCCTACCTTGGACTGAGGCCTGTTCTAGTCATCACCCTGGATCGATTCTCAGATGTTCTCCTTCTCCTCCCAGAGTATTCGTCAGCCGCAGACGTTGAAGTCATCGAGGCCACTGTGTGCCCTCTTGGCCGTCCTCCAGGCTGCAAATCAGACGCCTTATTTCCCCTCGAGAGATCAGCAACTCCAAGAAATTGAGGCTGCTTCCTGTCAACTGGCAGCTGTAAGTTTTTCCCGTCAGTTTGTGGGGGCAGCGAGACCGGTCGCGGCCTCCTCTCCATCTGTCCACCTCGACGCCTCTCCTGGTTCAGGGTATCTAGTGAGGATTCTTCCAGTGTGGGAGGTGGTTTTGCCATTGCGGATAAGAATTCAGGCTTGCCCGATGGGTCTTCATCTATCTCCTCTTTCATTTCGCCAGCACTTTTGTCTTCCATTTCTTCGACGTTTGTTGTAACATGTGTTCTTCGGACGAATCCAAGAGCGTCTTCATCCTGCTGCAGCCGCTGCTCAAGGACAGACATCTCTTTATAGGAACTGGAGATGGGAGCTTGCTTCTGCAGGAACGACTTCACCACGTTTCTAGGAGATGTACTTAAGTCCCCCTGATCGTCCGCTTCTGCAGAGGATGGCTGGATAGAAGCAAGGGTCTTCATGATGTCAGGACATGAGTTAGAGCGAGGAAGGATTCTCCTGTTGGGATTGGGGTCTTCCACTAGTTCAGCGATGTTCTCAAGGTCAGTGGTGGCATCCGCAAGTATTGTTGCCATGTCTATGCTCTGCATAATGAAAAAGATTAAAGCAACATTATTTGATGATGGGGGGGAAAAAATAGAAAATGATCCCCTACTGACTTGATCAGACAACAAGGCAGTTAAGGTGACACTTTATGAATATTTCCAGTTGATTGCAATGGACACTGTTAATGACATTAATTGATGGCATTCTTGCATCAGGGATATTGATCTAATTGATTTGATTTTTGCCCATCACATTCATCGCTAAACACTGTATACTCAGTACTTTTGAGTGACTGTGGACAAAATCCACAGCTGACTTGGGCAGGACCCAGGCCTACAACTCTCTGCTTACTAGTGCAGGTATAACCTCTGGACCACCGAGCTAGCCCGGTAATAACAGGCTAGCTAGAATCCTATAGCAACAGGTACCAGTACAGTGAATGCAGACTTACTCTCCTGTGGACACCGTTGTTGAGACAGCAATATAAATTTTTCTTACCTGGGTCAACACTATGTAATGAGCTGTATCTCAGGTAATGACATGAAAAGTCCAGTGCGAACACAAACTCACATCCATGGAGACACTGTTGTGCAGACAGCTTTCTCTTTCCTGGGTCAACACTGTCTTTATTGTAATGACCAATGACCAATGTGAATGCAAACTTACATCCATATGTAAACACTATTGTTCAGACAACTTATTCATACCTGGTCAACGCTGTCTCTGTGTAATGAACTATATCTCAGGTAGTATGACATGTCATGACTGAGAGGGGACAGACCAAGCTCTGGCTTTGAGAACCCTTGCAATTGGAAATCTTCAACGCCATCTACAAGAAATATAGAATGTCATTGAAAGTCAATGAAGCATCAGTGAAGAAAAGACAATTTTGGCACATAACATTAAATAGTCAAAACAACAAAATTTCCCTGAACCTCAAAACGAAATTTAACAATTTACTTGTTGGGATATAAATTAAGGGGATATAATCCGACTTTTGTTCTAAAAACAGTGAAAAACACATTTGTATGTTTTCATTAATTTGCAAAATGACAAAATAAAAAATTGTGCATTTGATATAAAATGGAAATATTATTGAATAGCAAAATATATTCAATTAAGGTTAGTCTGTTTCACACGATTCTACTTTTTTCTGCTGACCGTCAGAAAAACTGCTCCCGCGATAGAGAAAAGACGAATCAATAAAGATGGCCGGCACGTGGTCAAATGAAAAATCGGCCATTACTTGAGGAGAGAAATCGCTACCATCTTCACTGGAGCTGATGTCAGTGTCCTCGATCCCGAGGGGGTCAAAGGTCAAACATTCAGGTCTGTTAGCTTTAGGGTGTTAGACATGCAGGAAAAGAAAAGTCCACATACAAGGTGAAAATAGAAAATAGAAAACACAAATTAATAAGGTACTCGTGAAATGGAAAAAGAATTTTTAGTAAAGCAATACCACTAAAAGAAAACATGGTATGCTCTATGAACATCATATTTCATAGACTTTTGTATGCAAGCTAGCAAAAGACACTGAAATTTATGAAAATAAATAACTTATATTGCTGGTAGATATTTTTTGCCAAGATTAAAGCAACCATGGGAACTTTTACAAATGAGAACAAAATAATAAAACTACTATATATTAGTTCAGCAATAGATTAGCTATTCTCATTTTTTCAGAATGGCAAAAATGAAAACAAAGAGTTGAATTATCCTTCAAGCATAAGAGCTCTTAAAAATGAAAGGTACAACATTAATAACTGCTTCTATGCGTACACTTTCTTTCTATGAATCAAGATATTCACTTAACTAACCTGTGAAAGTTTTAGCTCATTACATTGTTTCATTACCGAGAATAAAAGCTGAGAATCCATACAATTTTTATATCTAATTTTAATATTTATTCTAAAATAGAATTTTGAAAATAGCATCCTGTCCTAAATTAAAACTAGAAATTATTTAACATTTAAAAAAAATGACAGCACCTCAAACAAAAATATTTCTAGGGAAAATTAATACTGGTCAGCGTCATCATAAATTTTTACAATACAATTCAACCAATTGGTAATTTTTTTTAATGCAATCTAATAAAGATTGATATAAAACAATGACTTTGTAAATTTTAAAGATGATTTCGCAGTGACTTTGTTCTGAAATACATGTTCTACACAAATTGCTGATAAATTTGAATGAGATTAGGTCTGACAATCTTAAATAATAAGGGTACCCCGTCACCAGCATTTGATATAGAAACAAAACATGTGTTAGTGAACTACGATCAAACATTAACATAACCACCACCACACAACAACAATGTACAAATAATAAATGCATTAGTTGTAGATGGTTAAAGAGAAGGACTCAAAATGGACACTCCAGTGCACATGGATACTTTGGGACACAATAGCTGCATGCACTACATAAGCAACCATTTTGAGTCCAAACATTTTGAGTCCAAACATTTTAGTTGTCACAACTCTCCAAATACAACTCTCCAAATACAGCTCTGGAAAAACCACTGGACGACGACGACAAACCTCAACAAATACTATTTAGCTATTCTTTTAAAGGGAAGGTACATGTACAATCTTGGCAATATTTGCAAAACTGCTTACAAGTATGTTTAGTCTCTTTGAATCTCTGTAAAAGTTTCAGCTTATTACGTTATGTCGTTATCCAGAAAATAGTGAAAATGCATTAAGTTTTTTTTTTAAATCTTCACTTACCTTGTTGTTTCACATCTGTCTCAGGGTTACTGCGTCCATCTTCCTTCTCCTGGTCATCAGGCTCTGCCCCTCTTTCTCCCCCTCCTTCAGCCTCCAGCATGATCTCCTGGTCACTGTCGTCCAACTCTGTCCTGTCCACGTCCAGATCCAGTTCCCGGTTGCGAAGGAGAAGCGAGGAGACGTCAGCAAGAGGAAAGTCTTGCATGGTCGGGAGAAGGGCGCCCCCATTCTCGATGCGCATGATCCATGATGTGTTCCCAGTGGGTCGTCTTACATACACCTTGATATTGAAAAAGAAGAAAAAGAAACAACTATGACTTATTGTATTAAGTTCCATGACTCCAATTGTATATGACATAAAACACAATAAAGGGGGCCACTTTGCATCCGTCACGTTAGCAGTTTTTCCAATGGTTGTTATTTATTTTTAAGTACCTGAAACCGACCAAAAAGTGTTTCAACATGTGAATGGACATGCAGGCTTATACTAGAACTAATTTGAGTTGATTTATTTTATTTATTTATTTTTTTACCCTCAAATTTCCATAAAAATTGGACGGAAAAAGTTACCTCACTTTTCCGTCCATTTGTTGATGGAAATTTTAGGGTAATTAAAAAAAAGTAGTAATATTCAACTCAAATTATCTTTAGGATAAGCATGCATGTCTATTCAAGTGTTGAAATTCTTTTTTGGTGGTTTCAGATATTAACCCTCTCATACCGAATTGTTTTGACTTTATAAACAACCACTGGTGACCGCATTGTTTGACCACTCAAGCGTGAAGCACACATTCTTACACAACAGAAAGCTTGTGTTCAAAGGCCAATTTTACAAACTCTATTATCACCTTGAAGATATTGTTTTACAGCAAAATAAATAATAAAAGATATCTTACTTATTGAATTCCCTTTAATAAAATTTAAAAAAAACATTAAGATCGGTCAATAAATGTCCAAGTTCTCGGTCTTTGTTTCCTCAGTGTGATCTGTAAACTCAAACACTTTTGTGTACACAAACACATGGCGCTCCGTAGGTGTTTGGCATTTCGGATCTTTCCACTCCAGTTTGAAGGGATTGCATAATAGCAACCTTATTTTATTTCACCATCAATGGAAAGATCCGATCTTGCTCTTTCCAACCATTGTAAGCTTGGGTATGGAGGGTGAACATGAACAAAACTACAGCTTTATAACAAATGGCCTTTGTGCTCAGGCTTGAGTGCTTTTTTGTGTGAAAGCTTGGTCGACTAAAGTCGCCTATGGTAAGGAAAGGGTTTAAAAAAAATTACAACCATTAGAAAAACTACTAATGTGACGGTAGGAAAGTGGCCCCCCTTTGTTGTGTTTTATGTCATATATAATCAAGGCTGTAAGGGAAGACAATCTTTTGTGGGAAAACATTGTCCCCCCAAAAATCTACAAGCCTACTTCGACAGTTTGATTACATGGTTAATTTGCTGACGTAGTCTCTAAACTCTAGCTGAGAAACCATATTGGGGGAAGGGGCGGGGTGTCTTCCCTGCATGAAATCCCACTCCCAAACCCCACTCCCAAACCCCACCCCCATTTGGCTACAAACCTGTGCATAATTGCAAACAACCCTTGTTTAAATTTTTTGTTTTGGGGGGGGGGGAACCAATTTTGTTGCCATTACAAAGGAACAACAGATTCTACAATAACATGTAATTCACCGATATATTTCAGATGCTTGGTACATTGTATTATCGTGGGACAGAAGTTAGATCTAGTTAAAACCTTGCCTTTGAAAAACCTAGATGTGTAAATCTCTTTCCCTTTCAATATTCTACTCTGACCAACTTCAAGAGCGCCCAGCAGGGTGGATATATGTGCGCGCTACAAATCTTTATTATCTTTATTATTCTTATTATTATTATTATTATTAAGAGTTTAATTTTTGCGCAACCAAACTACATATCTGAAGAAAATTAAGCATAGAAACAGTGTGGCCTTCTGCGTGTAGATTATTGTAAGCTGATTTACCGCCTACAATATTAAATATACGGCTCCAAACCCTGTTTATTAGAATTTCTTTACTTTTTCCATGTACGTTTTTTAAGCAGTCTATTGTTGATGTTTCTTAATACTTGGGCCTGCTTCGTTCTGGTCTTGCGGCAACATGTAAACTTCTCTTATGAAATGATGCTTACTGTTATCCAAATAGGATTGAAATGAGAACTGGATTTAAATTTATCTCCCTCTGCTTGCGTATGGTAAATGCGGGGAGCTCACAGATCCCAGTGCCCAGGTACACATGTAGATGGCCTTGATTCCTTGTAGTTCCCTTAGCAGAAATTCATCTTTAGATGCATACTCTGTGCTGATGAATGAATTTCTTTTTGAAATGAAATTTCAAAGAACATGATGTTTTTAAACCAAAAAATAAACATCACATGGATTTTCAGTATCCATAACTGTCTAAGAAGTACATTTTTTATTCATACTTCAGCACTGACAACTAATATCTCAAGTTTGAATGCTCATGAATAATATTTTTTTTAAATATGATTGGCTTTTGATCAGTCAGCTGTACTCAACAAATTGTGTCTGCATGATTACAAACATACATGTACTGTATGCACTCCGCACTGTTGATGTAAAAGGCCATAACATGGCCATTGTGCACAATCTAATGACCTCCACCTATTACTTTTAATCTGGCATTATGCACAAATTTACTTTTTTCATGAGACGTCTCCTTTAAATGTCCAAAACTTTGGTGGTCTCAGTAAAACAGCAATTCAAAATTTCAAGTCATTTCACAATGAAATATGCTGAAACAATCACAAGTTTAAATTGTTTAAATTATTTATTTACGTACAACTTGATTTGTTTAAAGTATGGATGCACTGACCTATAATTTACTGGCTTGAAATATTTTTTTGAAGGTAAAATTGGCCATGAGTATTGAAGATGGATCTTTAAAAACAGTATATTGCAAATGTTTCTCTGCATGAGAGAAATTTATCGATTGATTGCTACTGATGGACAAAAAAAAAGAAAAAACAGCACCGCGTGTCTTGAAATCTATTTTACCTGAAAACCACAAGCCTTGACTGATTAAAAAGGGCAGCTTAATTTAACCAGGGATTCTGTACAGTAAAGATTATGACGTCTGGCATAAAGCCTATGCGAAGGTTAGCACAGCCAACATTTTCAACCATGCTATCTCCATTGAGAGATAATTGTATCCCGATTGGAACCCTTTTCCCAATGTTGGATATATACCAACAGGCCCTCAGTAACACATTGAAGACAATGACAACTTGTGCCATACTATCCCAATTC
Organism: Zoroaster sp. YZ-2022; assembly: GCA_029582265.1. Classification (NCBI taxonomy): domain Eukaryota; kingdom Metazoa; phylum Echinodermata; class Asteroidea; order Forcipulatida; family Zoroasteridae; genus Zoroaster; species Zoroaster sp. YZ-2022. The sequence goes on from CM055819.1 coordinate 2,920,966, forward strand.
AGAGCTACTAGTATCCCGATTGAAACCCTATTCTCCCAGTTAGGATACCAATGGGCCACGATCAAGACAGTATTTGTTACATTGACACCTCCTGCATAATGTGTACAGCCAACTGAATGGTCGACTTTCCTTGCTGATATCAGGCTTTGGATGACCAATCACAGACCACTAGACAAACATGTTTATGTATGAGTATTATGTATTGACCAATCAGTCCATACACACAGCTTCAAAGGCAGTCAGTGTTGACTTCAATATGACTAATCAATGTCTCACAAACCCTGCTAATGATCACCTGTAGCAAGTGTTCATTTCTATACTTTGCCATGTACTGTAAAGACGTCTCTCCATCTACCTGTGATCTTTTTATTGATGGCACACAATTTCTTGAAAGAAGACTGATTTTAGAATCAATCTGATTTGATTTTGCATTGGATGACATCCATCTATTTGAAAACATTAACATTTACCACCACATATTCTATAGAAAAGATGGAGCGAGTACTCTTGATGTGTTTTCTTCATTTCACCATGATTCTACTTTTTGCTCTGCTGCTGATAACACAAGTGGCAAGCTTTGGTAGTCAGTGTGGTGGACTGGATCATCAGCTATTTAGTGCAGAAAACAGAGTTCTTAAGAACCATGTATATAGGAAGAAAACTGCACACAATCATGTCATCTGTGGACGAGACTGCAGCATGGATAAGGACTGTAAGTCTTTCAACTTCTATAAATTCCCTAAACAGTGTGAACTGAACAATGCTAAAAGGGCCGAGCATCCTGATGACTTTGTTGAAGATCAACAGGGTGTGTACTTTGATGATGATAAGACCACACTGTCCTACCCATCGACCGAGCCCACAACTCCCTACACATCGACCGAGCCCACAACTCCCTACCCATCGACCGAGCCCACAACTCCCTACCCATCGACCGAGCCCACAACTCCCTACCCATCGCCTGAGCACACAACCCCCTACCCATCGACCGAGCCCACAACTCCCTACTCATCGACCAAGCCCCTACCTCACTACAAAGGTTGTAAGCCGCTGTTGGATGCAGGTTATGACACAAGTCAAGTCTACACAATCTACCCAGATGGATTCAATGATGGTCTGCAGGTCTACTGTGACATGGACACTGATGACGGGGTATGGATCGTGTTTCAGCGGCGGCTGGATGGCAGCGTGGACTTCAACCGGAGCTGGACTGAGTACAAGTCAGGCTTTGGTGATCTTTCAGGGGAGTACTGGCTAGGCAATGACAACTTGGTCAGTCTGACCTCTGTAGGGTCATGGGATCTCCGAGTGGACCTCATGGACTGGGGTGATATAAAAACATTTTCGAAGTATGACAATTTCAAAGTTACGGGTGAGAAGTACATGTACTATCTACGATATAACACATTAATTGGCGGTGTTGACTCTCTTAATGATAACAAGGATCAACCCTTCACAACCAAGGATAATGACAATGACCAGTCAAATGGGAATTGTGCCCAAACCACTAATGGAGCCTGGTGGTTCAACGACTGTACAGTACAGTCCAACTTAAATGGTCAATACGGGGAGTTCACCAGTGGCAAACAAGGCATTAGGTGGCAAGGATGGAGAGAAGGATCTATCAAAACATGCAGCATGAAAATACGTAAAAGACCCAGCCCTCCTCCAAGTGAGTACCGCAATTGACAATTTAATAAACCCCCCCCCAAAAAAAATTATGTTATTAGGCCTATCATTTCATCACCATTATTTTTTAAAGGCATTCTACACTTTTTGTCAATTGTTTTTTGGCAGAGCCAAAATTCTTTCTTTTCAAAATATGATATAGAGACAAAGTTGTTACACCTCTATGTATTTATTACAATAACAAAAATATGCAAACAATATTTGTTTGTTAATCATTCACTGTATAATTGTATCTGAAGCTACAAAATAGGTCTTCACTGCAATAGTGACAATAGGCGAAACACAAGGGTTCCCTCTCCTCCTCTCTGAAAAGGAATTATTTATATATCCATTTTTTCCAAGTTGTAATCACATGTTTTGTTTAAAATCAAGCGTGGACAAATAATACACATTAAACAAAAAATAAACAAAACAATTCAAATCACATTAAAGGGACAGTATCGTCACGTTCAGAGTAGACTTTCAACAGGGCATGGAAATCGGTGTCCTAGTTTAAGATGAACACAGTGACAGAAAATTACTGGCTGATTTATTCAACGGTAATATGACCTTACCATGTAGGGAATTTTTTTCAGTCAATGAGTTAATTTGAAACTTACTAGCACTCCGATTCCATGCCCTGCTTATCGTGACGATATTGTCCCTTTAAACACAAAACTTGTTACGCTATCAAATGTACATGTACCAGCAGGTTTTTATTCAGGGGGCTCATTTGATAAATTTCTATAAATTTCACCCATGTTTTTCAGCTGGGGTCCAGGAAATAAGCCCTTTGTTAAGGTCCATAGGGACAAAGCTCCTAGGAGCTCTGTAATTTTAGCGATTTTGGAGATAGAGTACCTGTAGTTAATTTAAAAGAAATGAAAAACAATTTCTGATCCCCCCCAAAAAAAACAACAACAACATAATAAACCAAAACTGTTCCTTCTCACCCCAGAATCCAAAATAGTCTGGTCCATTTCCCTGATTTTGGTTAAATTATCATGACTGGTTAGGAGCCAGACCAAAACATATGGATTCAAGGATGTGTCAAGTGTCTCTTGCCATGCTCAGTGGCTTTACTAACTTTCTTGAATTTTGAATTTCTTTTCTGAATCTTTCTTACAAAAATTGAAAAAAATTGTTATTAGTATAATTGGAGAAAGGTTTACAAGATGTTGCCAAAATTATTTTTTAGAAAGTATGCAATGTGGAAGTGGGTCTGATGTAAATTGGCCGGTTTTACACCCTCTGCTATCAAATACATCTCTGACCTCGATTCAAAAGCTTCATTTTGTATCACTAAAAATAAAGTCAAAAGGAAATAAGATATACATGTAGATAGTGTGGCCTTCTACATACAGATTACTGAAAGCTGTTTAACAGCTCACAAGATTAAATTTTTGGCTCAAAACTTTTTCTGTAATTATAATTTCTTTACTTTTTCCACACATATTTTTAAGCAGTCCTTTGTTAACCTTACTTTAATACTTAGACCTGCATGTAGTTCTGGTCTTGTGGCAACACGCAGACTTCTTTTATGAAATGATGCTTATTATAATCCAAATAGAATTAAAATTAGGGATTGAAATAAATATTCTGCTAGTGACTGGCAATGGGGAGGGGGGGGGGGGGGGCTGATGACCAATGGTGTAGAATAAACTGAGTGATAGTTACCAAACGGACTTGTAAATATTCAAATTATAAATTTAGTTGTAATTGTATAGGGTCAGTTGGCAGTTTATGACCAATCCTTTTTAATAAATATTCATAAATGTCCAAGAAATTTTAAACAATCAATCAAACGGGATCACGCGGAGGTGCAATTACAGCTGCCGCAGATGTGCATCGTACGCCAGGTGTTTCATAAAGCTGGCGGGGGACAACTTGTACACTTTCATAATTGTTTCAATTTGGATATTTGCAATCAAGTTTACCCAATTTTAAAAACAAAATCAACACAGGCGTTTATGGATAGGGATAAAAGTTTGACGCTTGGTCTTTACCACATGATAATGACCTGGGGTCAATTTTCATATAACTGCTAAGCAATAAAAAACAGACTACCAGCCAAAAATGCATACATTTTGCATGAAAGTTTGACTAGTAACCAAAGAAATCCGCTGATCAAGTTTTTCTGGCAAGCAATTTTTTCTGCTTAGTAGCTCCATGAAATTGGCCTCTGTTTTGGGCTCGGTCTTTTATGGCCCCGGTCTTTTATGGCCCATGACCACACCTCAAACTGGCCATTATCCTGAGGTAAAAACCTGGTGAAAAACTTGTATTTCCCTAAACAAATTACTTGTAAATAAATAACTACATTTGCATGTTTAGTTGTACATACATGTAGCTACAGTTGGCCAATTGTAATAATTTGTTTTCAGTGACCAATGACGTTGAATAAACTGAGTGATGGAAACATATATCAAAGATTTCATGTATTCTGTTATTTTTGAGTGATGCGTTACTAATTTAAACTACCTAAGTCCATCCAATAAGTACCTTTAGTTGCGACAATTGGAGGAATACTAGTGATATTTTTATGACACTTGACTCAACTATCATGACTCAAGACTCAAACTGGAGTTCTAACTTACACATATACAAGTAAGTAGCAGACATGATCTCTGTATCTGTATTCTTCCTCCAGCAAAACGGCTACAGCCGCATCCCGCTAGAGTGGCGTGGCACGGGGCTAGAGGAGCTATGAGGGGACATTGGTATTAAACAGAAAATCTGCTGCAGCACCCTTTTAAACAGACTTAAATTAGGAGCATTGATGACTGAGGGGCAGATTGTTCCAATGTGGAATCATGGATGGAAGAAACTAGTGCTGTAGATCTTACTTTTGCATGAACACGATGATATGAGAATTGATGGGACTGCCTGAGAGTTCTTGTTGATGGTGAGATTTGGTTTGAGTCTACATCCACCAAACCATGTGAAATCTTGTAGAGCATGACTAGACGATGTCATGACTCTTCTTGATTGAAGGAGTGGCCAACCAAGATCTTGGAGCATAGTTGTGGACGCTTTGAGGTTCTTGTTATAATTATTACAGCACATTCTAGCCGCGATCTTTGGATACCCTCAAGTTGCTTATTTTCTTCTTCAGTGTATGGGGCCCAGGCACACAGCATATTCCAGTTTAGGACGGACTAGCGACTGGTAAAGACGTGGATTTCACGCCTCGACTGCATGATTTGGAAATTTCGCTAATGATACCAACAGTTTGTTTTGCATTAGTAGTGATTTTGTTAATGTGGTGAGACCAGCTGCAGTCACTGCTAAGGATAACACCCAAATACGGATGGCTTGTAGTTGTTTGAAGGGACTTGTTGTTGATATTATAACTAAAAAATAATAGGAGCCTTTTTGTAGTCATGTGCATTACGAAACATTTATCCGGTTAAACTTCATTTCCCATTCACTCTCCCACCCACACAGTGAATCGAGGTCATTTTTGGAGTAAGGCAGCATCTGCAGATGATTTTATTTCCCGTAGAGCAGGCCATCATCAGCAAAAGCCTCATCTTAGAAGAGACGTGAGATGAAATGTCATTCACGAGCAAGAGGAAGAGTAATGGCCCCAAACTGTACCTTGTGGTACTCCTGATATGACGTCAACAGACCAGAAGCCTCCTTCAAGGACAACTTTTAAAAGCGTGATGTCAAGAAATTTGAGACCCATTTATATATGTTCCCAGTGATACCATAGTGCCTCAACTTAACGAGAAGTCTTTGGTGTGGGACACGGAAAAGCTTTGGAGAAATCGAGTAATATAGCATCGATTTGTTTCGATTTTCAACAGACTTTGCTATGTCATTGATGGTGATAAGCAACTGAGTATCACAGCTTCTCTCTTTCTAAAACCATGCTGATTGTCGGTGAGTATGTCGTTGTTCAAGATGAAACATGATATGGCTTATGAATAACATGTTCAAGGGTTTTGCACAAAAACTGAAGTTAATGATATTGGGCGGTAATTACTGACGGGTTACTGCGACTTCCCTTCTTGAAGACAGGGGACACATTGGCAGTTGTCCAGTCAGATGGGAGTTCATTAGTATTTATGGATTGATTGAAGAGGGCTGAGAGTAGTGGTGCAAGTTCAGAACTGCATTCTTTGAGCATGCGATTTGGTATATTGTCTGGCCCTGATGCCTTGGATGGATTAATGTCATGAAGAAGTTTTTGGATACCCGATGTAGAGATCACCAATGGTTCGATGTCAGGATAGACCTGGTCCAAATTTGGGATATTCGCATTGGATTCCTGTGTGAAGACCGACTTGAAGAAGGAGTTTAAGATGTTTGCTTTGCCCTTGTTATCGGACACTGTACAACTTCCGTCTTTAAGAGGGTGAACTCCAGTGCTGTTCTGTTCGTTAGATTTCACATATTTCCAGAATTTCTTTGGGTTATGTTGTAGATCTTCATCAAAGCATGTTAGATACATACTGCCGGTGTGCATTATTAAGATTTTTCTTGTAGATCTTATGGCGAGCATTTTTGAATAGATGAGTATCCTAGTACACTGTGTTTTATGCTGACGGTTGTACAGTCTCTGAAGTTTATTATTTTGACGATTTAAGAGCAGGGGAAAACCAAGGCAGGTTAAATCTCGATGAAGTTAACTTAGATGGAACATATTTATCGGTTAGTGAGTTTAGAGAAGTTTTCAAGCAGATCCAATTTTCATCCACTGTATGAAGATGTAGGCTCTGAAGGAATTTGACACCAAACTCCTTCAGATCACTTCGAAGATTTTCAAAGTTCCCTTATTGTAAAGGTAATGACGCCGCACTGGTTTAGGTGTACTACAACCAGTATTTAAGTGAACCTTCACAATGCTGTGATCTCCTAGGCCCGGTAGGATGGATACAGATTCTACAGCTGTAGGGTTGGACACTAAAAACAAATTCTAAAATGCTGCTATCCCGCGTGCGGGTTCAGTAACTAGTTGTTCCAGACTAAATGAATTGCAAATATCTATAAATTTCCTACATTGTGTAGAAATACCACTCCCCAAGGTCACAGATTGATCATTCCAATTGATGTCTCTGAGATTAAAATCACCTCCTAACCAAATATCACACCGTTCTTCGTCATCTGATGAAGTTTAGTCAATGATAGACTGAGCATGTCGATAGGGCCATGTGAGGAGTCTGGGTTATAAAAGGCTCCTACTTAACACTTTCTTCTTAGGGCTGCAGTTCACTCTGGACCCAAATGCATTCAGAATCTGTTTCGAGGTCATCCATGAGGTTGGCAGAAAGATTTTGATGGCAATTAAAACACCGCCGTAACCATCAGGGCGATCCTTCTAAAGACTGCAAAATCAGGGGGAACAACTCGAGTTGAGAATTGAGCCATTTAGCCAAGTTTCTGTCCCAATTATGATGTCAGGATTTTGATCAAAAATGAGTGCTTGGTTCAGTTGTCTTGTTTTCAAACTCTGGAAGTTTATATTAAGAACAGTTAGTTTTGGCTCTAGTAGATCTTTTTTGTTTGGTTTGGGTTTATTTGTTAATCCTGATTGAGGATCTCTACATTTTGACGGCTTTGGGCATTTAAGACCAGTGGTTGTTCATCACTAAGTGATTGATCACAGACAAGCAGACTGAACGGATTGTTAGACTCAATTAAAATAGTGTCACAAAATGGCGATGATCATGAGTAATTTGGCTGACCACAGCCATCACAAATCCAAGAAATGCTTGTATTAGCAAGAAAGTAGTAAGTTTACTACCCATGTTGATGCAAGAAGCATGATTCCATTTTTACATGCATCACATTGAATGCCCTTAACTGGATGGTGGCCCACCGCTCCACACAGATTGCACATGGTGCGTCACAGATTGGGTACATGATGTAAATGAAGTAGATGTGGGACCCGGTTTATATTAATGTCATTTCCCATACCAATTATCAGAATATAACCAAGATAATTCCTTTGGAGTTACGCAATGTTTTGACAAATGTTTGACGAGGGAGAACAGATGCTGCATAAATAGCTTGATGGTTGATCTCCATGCATGAAGTGCATACTGGCCTAAACACCCCGACCCCTCAGTTTTACTTACAATTTCACATCCTCTGACACAATTTCGGGCAAGCAGTAACAGACCAACAGCAAAAGACTTATGTTGAAATTCATCCTGGTATCCAGTATTGCAGTAAACAAAATAAGGAATTGATGTTCTTGGCAGATCCGTATGGTTAAACACGACGTTGAAATCAATTAAAATGGCCGACATGTAATTCACAGTACATACAGTCACAGTACAATCAAAAACAGGTTAAAAACATCAAAAATCGGAACGACGAACTAAAAATAAATCCAAAGACCGATTCTTGAAGAAACTTAAAACAATCGTGTACGGTTAAAAAACAAGGATGGTCAATAAAAAAGGAGAAAAAAGGCGATTAAAAAGTTAAAAATTCCCGAGGTGGGAAAACTCCGTCTAGCTCCCGTGACAGCGCCCTCAGTTACTTAACTTACAATGCTGTCATTTTGACCTTTGAACTATTAGGTCAACAAGATACATGTAGTCTGTATCTCCATTTGCCAAGAAACCAATACTCAACACAAAAAGTCTAGGCTCAAGACTAAGCTGTATGTGCAATCAAGTTCAACTTCACAGAGGTCACAGAGGTCACAGAGGCCATGGTCTCCATTGCCATGGTCTTGGTCTTGGCCCACCCTTTAAAATTTCCCTATAGACATTTTGATATTCTAATGGGAGTGCCCTTTACTCAGGAAAAGTAACCTTACTCATACAAAAATTGAAATTCCAACATTGCTTCATTCTCAACTTGACCAAACTGGCAATGATGAAAGAAAAAATGTCTTTCGCCAAACTCAATGTGAATACATAGTTGGATAGGATGAACAAGTACTGTACATGTACTGCAAGTGCATCATTTTACCATGGAGAAAAGGAGTTCATGCTGAACTGGCAAGGATTATTTATTCACCCCCAAATGTTTAAGACCGCATAACCCCGGAAAGCTTGACCGACAAAATGGCGACTAGTAACAGTTGTCAGGTTACACATTTGTAATGTAACCTTATTGGTCAATCCTTTTCCTTTGACTGACAGGCCGGATTGGTGTACACAGTGCTCAAAACAATGTGTATGCATACACATAATGCGGCATGCAAACAGGGCTATTTGTATTTGTACAAATGCATTTCAGAATGCAGAGACAGATGGCAGCAAAAGTATTACAAAGTAATCATTTGGTTGGGGGAGGGGAGTGGTCATGTCAAGTAGTACTCTCTACACTACCCTTGAAAATGTTGATAACTTTGGATGGCCCTATAAAGTATAACTTTTTCATCAAGTAAATGTTACACTGCAAGTATTTTTTTCTTCCTAAAGCCGAACTATTAAACTCCAATTACCGAGTGCAGTCTCCAGCATGCAGATTTACTGCAGATACAATTAAATATATGGCTCCACATTTGCCTTGAATTGCAACATGTACAACACAATCAATGTATGTGGTGAGCACCTGTATGATCAAAATAGAGGTCCTCTTGTTAATGTCTCTTCATGGCAACAAGCAAAATCTTAGAATTATTGTTCAGTGTAGTCCAAACATGAGACGAGCGCATTAAAAATAAATTTTTCACCATACGACTGTATTTATTGATTGCTTGCTTTTAATAGACTGATAGCAGTATTTTTGCGTAAGGGAGATTTACCACTGACCAATGAAACCATGCATATAATAGGATTTCAAAAGATGGCTTAATTTCAACTGAGTTTTAATTAAAAACAAATTAAAGAACTATCAACGTTATGACTCCATGTGTTTATACATGTAGAGTGTATACAGGTAATTTCAGCCAATTGGAGGGCATAGCTAATTTGGTGATATGAGAATATTGACTAATCATTAACTACCTAATGCCATGTTTATTAAGTATCAGCCAATCAGGTGATATATTTAGCTGGGCATCAAGATGACCAATCAGTGAATTACACAGGTCTATCAGTCTTTAGAATGCAAACACAAACCGTGCTTGAATCAGGTGCATCCAGGTTTGATTTCTATACTCTGCTGTGTGCTGTACAGAGGTGTTTTCATCTACCAGTGATCTTCTGATGGTCCGTCATATTAAATTAATATTGAAACTCTTTGTACATCTGGTTGAATACTAGTCATATTGAGCAAACTGCTTTATTACATATCACAACACAGGCGTTTAACACATCTTTGAGTCCACTTCTTTCTTTGAAAACATTTTAGACTGGAACTCACAGATTCCAAAATGGAGCGAGTACTCTTGATGTGTTTTCTTCATTTCACCATGATTCTACTTTTTGCTCTGCTGCTGATAACACAAGTGGCAAGCTTTGGTAGTCAGTGTGGTGGACTGGATCATCAGCTATTTAGTGCAGAAAACAGAGTTCTTAAGAACCATGTATATAGGAAGAAAACTGCTCACAATCATGTCATCTGTGGACGAGACTGCAGCATGGATAAGGACTGTAAGTCTTTCAACTTCTATAAATTCCCTAAACAGTGTGAACTGAACAATGCTAAAAGGGCAGAGCATCCTGATGACTTTGTTGAAGATCAACAGGGTGTGTACTTTGATGATGATAAGACCACACTGTCCTACCCATCGACTGACCCCACAACTCCCTACCCATCGCTTGAGCCCACAACTCCCTATCCATCGCCTGAGCCCACAACCCCCTATCAATCGACCGAGCCCACAACTCCCTACCCATCGACCGAGCCCACAACTCCCTACCCATCGACCGAGCACACAACCCCCTACCCATCAACCAAGCCCCTACCTCACTACAAAGATTGTAAGAAGCTGTTGGAGGCAGGTTATCACACAAGTCAAGTCTACACAATCTACCCAGATGGATTCAATGATGGTCTGCAGGTCTACTGCGACATGGACACTTATGGCGGGGGATGGATCGTGTTTCAGCGGCGGCTGGATGGCAGCATGGACTTCAACCGGAATTGGACTGAGTACAAGACTGGCTTTGGTGATCTTTCAGGGGAGTACTGGCTAGGCAATGATAACTTGGTCAGTCTGACCTCTGTAGGGTCATGGGATCTCCGAGTGGACCTCATGGACTGGGGTGATATAAAAACAAATGCAAAGTATGACTATTTCAAAGTTGAAGGTGAGAAGTACTATCTACGATATAACAACTTAATTGGCGGCATTGACTCTCTTAACAAGGATCAACCCTTCACAACCAAGGATAATGACAATGACCAGTCAAATGGGAATTGTGCCCAAACCACTAATGGAGCCTGGTGGTTCAACAACTGTACAGTACAGTCAAACTTAAATGGTCAATACGGGGAGTTCACCAGTGGCAAACAAGGCATTAGGTGGGAAGGATGGAGAATAGGATCTATCAAAACATGTAGCATGAAAATACGTGAAAGACCCATGTGAGTACCACAATTGACGATTTGAGAAACCCTGAAAAAAATCTGGTTTAAAATGTAAGTGGTTATTATCATTTCATCATCATTTTTTAAAGGCATTCTACACTTTTTGTACATTTTTCTTTGGGGGGGGGAGCCAAAATTCACTATTTCAAAAGTAAGATACAGAGACATATTTGGTGGAAAGTTGTTACACCTGTACGTATTATTTATTTATTTTTGTTATTTATTAAAATAACAAAAAATCCAAACAATATTTGTTTTTTTATTCATTCACTGTATAATGAGAATTGCATCTGAAGCTCAGGATCTCTGTCATTTTCAGGGGTGTGATTCGACAAAATTGAAAAATCCTGAAAAAAGGGTCAACCCTTTGGTCTAGAGGACAAATCCCCCTGAACCTCATGGATGGTTCAATTTTGGTGGATTTACAGACTCTCCACATCCCCACAAACAAGAAACTAGAGGTTTGGACACAATACAGCCTACTTCTTTCTTTCCTTGGTGGCTACTTCTCTTCTTTCAAGACATTTTTCAGGCAAAGGGAGATTTGTAAATAATCCTGAAATCAGGAAAAATCCTGAGAAATCAGTCTATATTTACATTAACCAGTTCGCGTCGGGAATAAAAAAGTTTTTCTGGGCCCCTGTGCAGGTTTCTTTTTCCCACACAAACACGTTAATGGAAGCTTCCACAGCGTGTGGCCACGTCTACCGAGCATGTCACTGTACGCTCGGCTCGTTGCCACGTCAACCGAGCATGCATACAAATATTCCGGAGTTTCCTATGGCGTGTTTAGGCGCTCTCCGATCCGTGGTGCAAAAAAAAATGCGTGTATACACGGCCTCCGGTGCGAACTGGTTAAAAGAAATTTTAAAAAATTTCTTACCCCCTCCCCCCAAAAAATAATTTTCTCTTAAAAATTTGGTATTATCATTAAAGAAAGGTTTACAAGATATTGCCAAAATTATTTTTTAGAAAGTATGCATTGTGGCAGTGGTCCTGATGTAAATTGGTCGATTTTACATCCTCTGCTTTCAAATACATCTCTGACCTCGATTCAAGAGCTTCATTTTGTATCACTAAAAATAAAGTCAAAAGTCAAACATACAGATTACTGAAAGCTATTCAAAGCTGTAATTATAATTTCTTTACTTTTTCCACACATATTTTTAAGCAGTCCTTTGTTAACCTTACTTTAATACTTAGGCCTGCATGCACATGTAGTTCTGGTCTTGTGGCAACACGCAGACTTCTTTTATGAAATGATGTTTATTATAATCCAAATAGAATTAAAATTAGGGATTGAAATAAATATTCTGCTAGTGACTGGCAAGGGGGGGGGGGGCTGATGACCAATGGTGTAGAATAAACTGAGTGATAGTTACCAAACGGACTTGTAAATATTCAAATTATAAATTTAGTTGTAATTGTATAGGGTCAGTTGGCAGTTTATGACCAATGCTTTTTAATAAATATTCATAAATGCCCAAGAAATTTTTATACAATCAATCAAACAGGATCACGCGGAGGTGCAATTACAGCTGGCGCAGATGTACATGTATATCGTATGCCAGGTGTTTCATAAAGCTGGCGGGGGACAACTTGTACACTTCATAATTGTTTCAATTTGGATATTTGCAATCAAGTTTACCCAATTTTAAAAACAAAATCAACGCGGGCATTTATGGATAGGGATAAAAGTTTGACACTTGGTCTTTACCACATGATAATGACCTGGGGGCCATTTTCATATAACTGCTAAGCAATAAAAAACAGACTACCAGCCAAAAATGCATACATTTTGTATGAAAGTTTGACTAGTAACCAAAGAAATCCGCTGATCAAGTTTTTCTGGCAAGCAATTTTTTCTGCTTAACAACTCTATGAAATTGGCCTTTGTTTTGGGCTCGGTCTTTTATGGCCCCGGTCTTTTATGGCCCATGACCACACCTCAAACTGGCCATTATCCTGAGGTAAAAACCTGGTGAAAAACTTGTATTTCCCTAAACAAATTACTTGTAAATAAATAACTACATTTGCATGTTTAGTTGTACAAGTATACATGTAGCCAGTTGACCAATTTTAATAATTTGTTTTCAGTGACCAATGACGTTGAATAAACTGAGTGATGGAAACATATCAAAGATTTAATGTATTCTGTTATTTTTGAGTGATGCGTTACTAATTTAAACTACCTAAGTCCATCAGTCAGTACCCAATAAGTACCTTTAGTTGCGACAATTGGAGGAATACTGGTGATATTTTTATGACACTTGACTTGACCATCATGACTCAAGACCCAAACTGGAGTTCTAACTTACACATACAAGTAAGGAAAGTTGCAGACATGATGCTTGCAAAATGCTGTCATTTTGACCTTTGAACTATTAGGTCAACAAGATACATGTAGTCTGTATCTCCATTTGCCAAAACACCAATACTGAACACAAAAAGTCTGGGCTCAAGACTAAACTGTACATGTATGTGCAATCAAGTTCAACTTCACAGAGGTCACAGAGGCTATGGTCTCCATTGCCATGGTCTTGGCTCACCCTTAAAAATTTCCCTATAGACATTTTGATATTCTAATGGGAGTGCCCTTTACTCAGGAAAAGTAACCTTACTCATACAAAAATTGAAATTCCAACATTGCTTCATTCTCAACTTGACCAGACAGGCAATGATGAAAGAAAAAATGTCTTTCGCCAAACTCAATGTGAATACATAGTTGGATAGGATGAACAAGTACATGTACTGCAAGTGCATCATTTTACCATGGAGAAAAGGAGTTCATGCTGAACTGGCAAGGATTATTTATTCACCCCAAAAGTTTAAGACCGCATAACCCCGGAAAGCTTGACCGACAAAATGGCGACTAGTAACAGTTGTCAGGTTATACATTTGTAATGTAACCTTATTGGTCAATCCTTTTCCTTTGACTGACAGGCCGGATTGGTGTACACAGTGCTCAACACAATGTGTATGCATACACATAATGCGGCATGCAAACAGGGCTATTTGTACAAATGCATTTCAGAATGCAGAGACAGATGGCGGCAAAAGTATTACAAAGTAATCATTTGGTGGGGAGGGTGGGGGGGAGGGGGAGGGTGAGGGGAGGGTGAGGGTGAGGAGAGGGGGCGGGGGGAGGGGGTGGGGGTGGGGAGGGGAGTGGTCATGTCAAGTAGTACTCTCTACACTACCCTTGAAAATGTTGCAAAGCAATCATTTGGTGGGGGGAGGGGAGTGGTCATGTCAAGTAGTACTCTCTACACTACCCTTAAAAATGTTGATAACTTTGGATGGCCCCTATAAACTTTTTTCATCGAGTAAATGTTACGCTGCAAGTACTTTTTTCCTAAAGCCGAACTATTAAAATCCTATTACCAAGTTTGACGCTTGGTCATTACCACATGATAATGACCTGGGGTAAATTTTCATATAACTGCTAAGCAATAAAAAACAGACTACCAGCAAAAATGCATACATTTTGTATGAAAGTTTGACTAGTAACCAAAGAAATCCGCTGATCAAATTTTTCTGGCAAGCAAATTTTTCTGCTTAGTAGCTCCATGAAATTGGCCTCTGTTTTGGGCTCGGTCTTTTATGGCCCATAACCACACCCCAAATTGGCCATTATCCTGAGGTAAAAACCTGGTGACAAACTTGTATTTCCCTAAACAAATAACTTGTAAATAAATAACTACATTTGCATGTTTAGTTGTATAGCTAGTTGGCCAATTGTAATGATTCGTTTTCAGTGACCAATGCCGTTGAATAAACTGAGTAATGTAAACACAATTTCATGTATTCTCATAACTTGTATCTAGGGTCAGTTGGCCGTTCCTATTTATTTGTTTCCAATGACCAATGAATGAATATTCATAAATGCCTAAGACAGTATAGACAATCTGATTGGATGAACAGCGATCATATGGGGGTACATTAACATTATGGTATAGACTGGCCTTATCAAAATCACAGCAGTAACAATAACTGATTCGTTACTGATTCGTTACTGATTCAAGTGCTTTGCGTTTCCAAAAATGTGAATTTGGATTTTTGCTACAAAAATTACTCAATTTTGAAAAAAGAACTTAACACCTAGAAATTAAGAAATTAACACCTACAGTAGGCATTTATGGATTGGAATACAAGTTTGATGCTTGGTCTTTACTGCAAGATAATGACCTGTTCTGGACTCATTCCTTTATCGCCCATGGCCACACCCCAAACTGGTCATTATCCCGAGGTAAAAACCGGGCGACAAACTTCTCTAAACAAATTATTTGTAAATAAATAACTACATTTGCATGTTTAGTTGTATATAGCCAGTTGGTTAATTGTAATAATTTGGTGGTTGTTAAGTTGTTCACACTAGTCGCACTTATGCCTCGCCATCATGGCTAGACCATGATGAGCGGTGAAAGTCACTGGTGCGTGGAGGCAGTCTGACACATTGTCTCCTCAAATAAACATGCATATTACAAAAAATATATACAATTTGTGGAGCCAGTATGAATTTGATGATGTCGGGGAGTACAAGTCTGGCTTTGGTGATTTGTGTAGAGAAAGTGTGGATTTATAAAAAAGTTTTGAGGTGGATGCCGAATGATCGAGGGTCTGACTTGTAAGAACAAAGCGGAAGCCATTCACACTTGTGTCCTTGAGCAAGACACTTAACCATAATTGCTTCTCTCCACCCAGGGGTTAAATGGGTACCTGTGAGGGCAGAGTTGGTTGATTAGCCCTATATGCGCTGTAATGGCAGCAATTGAGCTGTATACTCCCCAGGGAGCTGAGATGGTTTCAGGAATGATTTATGAGCCTTATGAGCAGGGGTAATAATATAATGCGCCTTGAGCACCACTCAGTTGGTGGATACGTGCGCTATGTAAGTCCACACATTCACAGCAGGGCGTTCAGGGCCCACTTAAAGACCCCATAATTTTTTGATTCAAAGTGCTCTCTGATGCAATATGAGTATTTTCAGGATGACAGAAATTCATTTTGGAATATGAAAATTATTTCACTAATTTTACTAAAATGATAGCAAATCAGACAGAAATATCTGAAGGGATGTTTGATACCATCAATCAACTATAACACCACGTAGAAGTACATGTATGTAAAACATATTACAAAAAAATTAAAGTGGCTTTAATTTTCCACCAATTTCAGTGAAGTAGAAAATATGGCCTGTCATCAGGCTTATTGGCTGTGCGAATATTGATTATTCCCATATAATAAAACCAAGGGAAGGATGTATAGCAATGAAGGTTCTCAGCAATCAATGAGTTCTTCATTTCAATGACGTTATTAGTTTTCTCTCTGCCTATGATAATACAAGTGGCAAGCGTTGGATGTCAGTGTTGCTTACCAGAAAAATTTTCTTAGTGTATTTCTTTGGTTACCAGCCAAACATTCATACATTTTGGCTGGTAGTCTGTTTTATATTGCTTAGCAAAAATATTTGCTTAGCAAAATTCTCTGAAATTAGCCCCGGGTCCTCAAAACCTTTGTAAACAAGACAATCTGTACCCAATCAAGTCATGTTTGGATGAGACTGCAGTATGGATACGAATTGTAAGTATTTCAACTGATGCTTAAAATTGCCTATATAGCAATCAAGATTGTCTCTACCATTCATCAAGTTAATTGCTGGCTTGGTTTGATCAATAAATAACTGCATGTCCAGGGATCTATTTGTGTGTGATCCAATAAAAACGCTCAATGATTGGCGTTATGAAGACTGAATTATGAGCGTAATTACAGGAGTCTGAAAATAAATAAGGTCCATGGACACAGTCAATGAAGTGAATACAACCATTATGACATGCCACAATATGAGTAATGGGCTCTGGCTGATGACCAATCACAGAGTTCACTAAATAGTCATAAATATAGGAGTGTTCTGCATCGACCAATCATGTGGTGATACATTATAATCCATGCATTCTGGGTTGTCTTCAAGAAGACCAATCTGTGCCTTCAAATTTTATTCTTTGGAATAAAACGGAACCCGAATTAGATGAAGCAAGGTTTTATTTCAACACTGTGCTCTAAAGATGTCTTAAATTATCTACTGATGGTTTGATTAATTTGCTGGACTGAGGACAATTATCTGATTTCACTTGTATCTCAAAACAATCTGAATTTACGACACATTCAAATTGACGCAGCAAGTTCTCTTGATGTGTTTTCTTCATTTCACCATGATTCTACTTTTTGCTCTGCTGCTGATAACACAAGTGGCAAGCTTTGGTAGTCAGTGTGGTGGGCTGGATCATCGGCTATTTAGTGCAGAAAACAGAGTCCTCAAGAACCATGTATATAGGAAGAAAACTGTACCCAATCATGTCATGTGTGGACGTGACTGCAGCATGGACAATGACTGTCAGTCTTTCAACTACTATGAATGTAAGAAACCGTGTGAGCTTAACAATAGCACAAGGGCTGAGCATGCCGAAGACTTCTTTGAAGATCAAGGCAGCGTGTACTTTGATACAGATGAGAAAACACCTCTCCTCTTGTTGGCCGATAGCCCATTGCTACACTTCAAAACTTGTAAGAAGCTGTTGGAGGCAGGTTATCACACAAGTCAAGTCTACACAATCTACCCAGATGGATTCTGTGATGGTATGCATGTCTACTGCGACATGGACACTGATGGCAGGGGATGGATCATGTTTCAGCAATGACAACCTGGTGAAACTGACTTCTACAGGAAATTGGTATCTGCAAGTAACTCTTGACAGTGTGGATGATGACAAAGTAAAAGCTAATTATGAAAATGTCAAAGTTTCTGGTGAGACTTACAATCTACATCATGGCGGATACCAGGGGGGGCAGTGCTGGCGACTCCCTGAATGATAACAATGGAAATCCCTTCACAACTAAGGATAGAGACAATGACCAGTCCGATGGGAATTGCGCACAAACCACTAATGGAGCCTGATGGTTCAAAGACTGCAGTACAGTGAAGTCCAACTTAAATGGTCTGTACAAAAAAGGCATTGTGTGGGAACAATCAAGACTGGAGGACCCTATCAAAAGATGCAGCATGAAAATACGTGAAGGATCCATGTGAGTACACCATTTGGCTATTTAACCAGTTCGCGTCGGGAATAAAACAGTTTTTCTGGGCCCCTGTGCAGGTTTCTTTTCCCCACACACACGTTAATGGAGGCTTCCACAGCTCGTGGCCACGTCTTCCGAGCATGTCACCGTACACGCGTGGCTCAACCGAGCATGCATACAAATATATCGGAGTTTCCTATGGCGTGTTTAGATGCTCTCCGATCCGTGGTGCAAAAAAAATTGCTTGTATGTATGGGAAATTTGGTCTGGTTCCAATAACCGCATGTTGTGTATCAGGGCAATTCTCTATGGGAGAGAACAAATTGTCAAAATGATTTTACATTAGCAATAGAGGAATATTTCATATTGATTCAAAACCAGAATTTTATAGGGAATCCAATGCAAGGGAATAACATTTTTCTGGGGAAAATATGGATTTTTGGGTAATAAGTCACCAAATGTGGAATTTTTGTTAATATACATGTACATGAATTTTGTGAAATGTATGTGTACATGTATCTCTTCAACAGCCAGTAAAGTGTCTGCAAATGCACCCATACTTTATAAGAATCAAGAGATATACATGTATTAAAACCAACCTTTGAACGTTAAGCTTATTTTAATGTGTCATTTATGTGAAAATAATGAAAATGCATTCAGACTGTTTGTATTCATTACTACATGAATTTTCTATCATACGATGGCAGCAATTAATTTTGAAAATAATTTGACTTATTTAAATTAATAAAAACCATAGGTCCTGAGACAGAAATATATCAAGGGAAGATTGATACCATCATCAACTGTACACCAATTACGTTTTCTGTAAAAGTGATCATTTACGTTTTTCCAAGAATAGCAATAGTGTATCTATAGGCGCTTTAATGCTGTGCATTTTCGTTTATTCCAGAAACCGGATACCCGAAATTTGAAATCTTTGGATAACCACATACCCATAAACAATTTTGTAAAAACACAAAATGTTTTATGAACACAAGTTTCTCTTACTGTAATAATTTCCCACCTTTATATTAAAAACGACTCGCAGCATCCCCAAAGATCAGATACTTCCATTTGTGTGGCTTAACCCTAACTCCCTAGACAACAAAGGAAGTTGGAGGATTTTGAAGGATTTTTATTGTTCAGTAACAATGCTTAGGGAGTTAGGGTTAAATGTTCAGTCAAAATTTCCAAAGGTCATTTACCGGTAATGGGGACCGACAAATGGAACCGGGTAATGACAGTTTTGGTCAGGTATCTGGATATCCAGATACCTGACACAGCCTGAAGGGGCCAAATAAGTGAATTATGAAAATAATTGGTGATGCATCATGATAAATTCATTGCTAGTGAAATAAGGGCACCTACATATGTGGACTCTTTCCAAATGCTTCTGTCTATTACTTTGTGTAATATACAGTGTATCTCATTGGATTTACAAGGAAAATAAATCACACAAAAAATTGCCAGTGAAATTGTAAAACACAGAATATGCATCTTTAAACACAAAGGTTGGGGGGGGGAGAGGGGTTATTGATCTGCATTGCAGCTCGATGAAACCACTCCTACTCAAACCCCTCTTAACTGATTGCCTTCCATGCGTCTAATTAGATACGGTAATGCATGAAATATTAGATTTTTATATACATTGTAGCGCAAAATCTATCACGATGGGAAACTATTAAAGCAATTTTGCCCCTTGACATTTTATGGAATGGCAAGATGCAATTATTATTGTCGACATTCACAAAGGCTTACTGATCGCTTGCATCTTTAAAAACCTTGTCTAATGTCAAACTGTTTGTCAGATCTGTCAGGATTTTCAGAGCAGGATTTTCCAAAGAAATCAAACCCGAGTGGCCTCAAACTTTATCCAGTACACAGTCTGATAAATCAATATAATAAAATCTACTGATTATTAACGGTGATATAAATCGAGGACACAATAATACATCTACGAACGTGGGAGTACACAGCAGGTGATATGAAGGTACTGATGACCAATTATAGACCAAAAAATATACATAATTATGTATGAGCAATAAGAATCAACCAATCAAAGCCGGGGACTCGGTATTGATTCAAAAACAACCAATTAGGGCCTTACACCACGATAGGGTTCGTGCTTACACAATCCTTTGGCATGTATAAAACACAGGGCTCAGGTCGACAGCAGCCAGTGTGCTGTGCTGTGCTGTAATAAAACTGGTTTCTCATTGTGCCATGATGAAAGCTATTTGCTGGAATTAAGACTGAATTTTCAAATTGATTTTGAATTTTATGGGTTGCATCTTGTATCAGTTTCTTTGAAAGCATTGTACAGCCACAATAATATCCAACAATTCAAAGATGCAGCAGCCAGCAATCTTGCAATGGATTCTTTATTTTAAAACGATTTCAGTTTTTGCTCTGCTGCTGATAACACAAGTGGCAAGCTTTGGTAGTCAGTGTGGTGGGCTGGATCATCAGCTATTTAGTGCAGAAAACAGAGTCCTCAAGAACTATACATATCAGAAGAAAACTGTACCCAATCATGTCATGTGTGGACGTGATTGCAGCATGGATAAGACTTGTAAGTCTTTTAACTTCTACACATGTAATAAACTGTGTGAGTTGAACAACGCTTCAAGGGCTGAGCATCCTGATGACTTCACTCAAGATTATGGGAGTGTCTACTTTGATGAAGATGAGAAAACACCTCTCTACTCATTGGCTGATAACTCACTGGAATGTTACAAAAGTTGTAGTAAGCTGTTTGAGGCAGGTCACCATACAAGTGGTTTCTACACAATTTGTTCTGATGGTATAAACTGTCAGCAGGTCTACTGTGACACGCAACTGGTCGAAGATAAAGAAAGTACAGATGCGCACAAATCTCCCTACCCATCGACCAAGCCCACAACCCCCTACTCATCGCCTGAGCCCACAACCCCCTACTCATCGCCTGAGCCCACAACTCCCTACTCATCGCCTGAGCCCACAACTCCCTACCCATCGACCGAGCCCACAACTCCCTACCCATCGACCGAGCCCACAAACCCCTACCCATCGACCGAGCCCCTCACTCCCTACAAAAGTTGCAAGAAGCTGTTGGATGCAGGTTATGACACAAGTCAAGTGTACAAAATCTACCCAGATGGATTCAATGATGGTCTGCATGTTTACTGTGACATGGACACTGACGGCGGGGGATGGATTGTGTTTCAGCGGCGGCTGGATGGCAGCATAGATTTCAACCGGGACTGGACCGAGTACAAGTCTGGCTTTGGTGATCTTTCAGAGGAGCACTGGCTGGGCAATGACAACCTGGTGAAACTGACCTCTACAGGAAATTGGTATCTACGAGTGGATCTCGAAGACTGGAATGAACAAAGAGCATATGTGAAGTACGATGGTGTAAGCATCTCTGGTGAAGATTACATTCTCAATATTGAATCTTTCCTCAGCGGAATCAGCACTGCGGACGATGCTCTCGGTGATAACAATGGAAATACCTTTACAGCAAGAGACCAAGACAATGACCAGTATTCAGATGGGAATTGTGCACAAACCACTAATGGAGCCTGGTGGTTCAATGACTGTTCAGTGAAGTCCAACTTAAATGGTCAATACGGGGAGTTCACCAGTGGCAAACAGGGTATTAGGTGGGAAGAATGGAGAGACTGGAAACAAGCAGGATCTATCAAAACATGCAGCATGAAAATACGTGATAACTTCTAGTGAGTACAAACGTTTCCTTTATTGTGAAGATCTCAAAGACACAATTACATAATAGTATAAGTAGCTAGGTCCATGGTGAAAAAACAGACCATGTTACATATTTATGGTTTCCATGACAGCACCAGGGTGATTTCACTAAAGGGCAAAGTGTGTATGAATTTACCGACAGTGGTTCACATTTTGCATCTCCACATAACATCAAGTACCTTAGCGGCAATACTTTGTACAATACTTGATGTTACTATGTATGTGGAGATAAAAAGTACAAAATATGTGGAGATATAAAGTGCTCTACTAATTATTGAAAAAAACATATACTGCTCAAAACAATTTAGGGAACACCGGATTTTTAACATCAAATAGGTTTGAAATGTTCCATGAACCGGGATTTTCATTTGCAACCCCCTCTCTCTTTCAGTAGTCATGTCATGAAATGTGTAATCACTACATGCATCCTTTATCATCTGTTTCATTGTGCAGTTGTTTCTCATCAATTCTGTGAAGCATTGTGTTTATCTGAAATAAATGATCTTGCTTTAACTGAGATTATTCCGGTGTTCCCTAAATTGTTTTGAGTAGTATATTAAAAAATAAATAAAACCTTGAGATTTGATGGTGTTTGCCATAGACATAGTACAGCTTAAATACCTGTCATTGTTTGACCTAATTAGAGGCTCTTTTGGTAACTAGAGATGTCATGTATCTCATTGTCTTTCACATGAGGAGTTTTAACCTATAAATGCTTCTACCAAATGCTATAAGATTCAACAAATACAGGCGCTTTCCTGGACTGAGAAAAACAAATGGTAGTTCTTAAAAATTGGAAAGCACCGATTATACAATGCTTCATACATACATGTATGTTGGTGTACAGACTGAAAGGGCAAAATCAAGTCAATTGCCAATGCTGTAACTTTATTATAAAGTGTACAAAGAATTGTAATAGTGTGATTCTGTTTACAATGGATGACCCATTTCCCAATTGTATTTTTTTTTAATCATCAAATAAACGATTCTACGGTCAACAGAGGGAGGGCTTCATTGTAATGGCTGAACAGCCACTGACAACACTTAATTTGTTGCATGGAGACTACCTTTAATTGGGTTTTATTTTTTATCACTCACAATGAATGACTACAGCAATACCCAACAATGACACAATTATTTGTGAATTTCCTTGACATTTCAAGCTACATGTAACTGGGTTTTCTTGCCATTCCTAATCAACATGTTTACAATAAATATACAATAGTTGCATGGGAGGAGAGGGTTCTAACCAATCAATGACCACTAACTAAATAGACATGTTTCACTCAACAACCAAACTGCCAATAGGAGAGTAGGGCTTTGTTGCTAATGAAAGTCCTGACCAATGACAGGCCAATCAATGGGCATGTTTCCTTAAAAACCCAATTGACAACAGGCCATCCAAATTGCCATGGCATGGGGAACGCTGCAAAAATAAAAATAACATTAAAATAAAACTCACAGACAACCACATAAAGCTATTTGGAGAGGGGGGCACAAGCCCCAGTTCTACCCCCTCCCCAATAGTACTATGCCATGTCACTAACCACTGAAGGGGAAGGGGAAACAGTTATGATTTTTAAATCTTGGTATCTGTATATATTACACAGCTCTTTATTTTCTGCAATCATAAAATAGCCGTCTGCTGCTCTGTGCAATGGTGTATTCATGAGCAGAATAATAAAATAGCTATCTGTTGCTCTGTGCAATGTTGTATTAATGAGTAGAATCAAAATAGTTGTCTGCTGCTCTGTGCAATGGTGTATTAACCCTAACTCCCTAGACAACAAAGCCAGTTGGAGGATTTTGAAGGATTTTTATTGTTTTAGTACAATGCCTAGGGAGTTAGGGTTAATGAGCAGAATCATAAAATGGCCATCTGCAGCTCTGTGCAAATGAGCAGAATCAAAATGGTCAGCTGCTGTTCTGTGCAATGGTGTATTAATGAGCAGAATCATAAAATAACCGTCTGCTGCTCTGTGCAATGGTGTATTCATGAGCAGAATCATTAAATGGCCGTCTGCTGATCTGTGCAATGGTGTATTCATGAGGAGAATCATAAAATGGCCATCTGCTGCTCTGTGCAATGGTGTATTAATGAGCAGAATCATAAAATGGCCGTCTGCTACTCTGTGCAATGGTGTATTAATGAGCAGAATCATAAAATAGCTATCTGTTGCTCTGTGCCATGAGCAGAATGCATAACAAACGTGTTCGTGGTGATTCTCAACAGATATCACTCATCAAGTGAAAAAAAAAAAATGTTTCTTGTACCATTATCTAACTGGAAAGTCTGAGTAAACAACTATTATACATTTATATCTGGGATTCAATTTCAAATTTGTTTTAAATGTTCTTCTAATCACTGTAAACTGTGTGATGGGAACTGTACAGATTTTTACATTTAAAGAACATTGTAATTGATTTGAGGGAAGAGACATGTGAACAACATTGGTATAATTTTGTATTACAAAATTACCTATTTTTTTATAACTGAAAAATGCTCCCATTTTGAAGAAAACACAAACAAAATATGCTCATTATTTCCAGTTTGAATTTAGAAAAGAGTTCTTTAAATTCCACATTAGAATGGACCATACAAAATATGCATTTTAACAACTTTTCTCGCAAACGAAATAATTAATAAGCTGTAAATTTATCATATTATATATATATAGTACATGTTTTTTTTGAATGTACATGTATATCTTGATTCAAGAGTTTAGAAAGAGTTTTGCCAAATCTATCCAATGATGTACTTTCCCTTTAAAAGAGAACGCAAAAGGATTTAAGTCAATTTAAACAAGATACATAAATATATTAAAAACAAGTAATATTTGTGTTTTTTTCCTCAAAGAGTGAGTCCATATTATGATGAAACTTTCACAAAATAGTTGTATGATATTTATTTCATGAGAACTAGAGCATTGAGATGAACATTTCAAAATTTATTTCAGAGTTTATAAAACAAGCGATCATCCTAAATCCTTCAATTTGCTGAAGACAATGGATTTACCAAAATAACAAAAAGCAACAATTAATTATTGAGGTGTGGTTAAAAACTGTTACAAAATTACTGACAAAACACGGCTCCTGTATCACCAACGGTAACCACAGAGATTCAAACATCATCGGAATCATTTAATTTGATCAGAACAATAGTAAAAATAATGGACTTAAGGGTTTGGTGCGCAGAACACAAACACTAACTGCCACTTCTAATGAAATGACCCATTTCACCAATTTCAATTTTAGCAACACAAATATCTACAATAAACACAGTGAGGCCGTCAACATATGAAATGATAACAAATGCTGTATTTCCACTGTCAAAATTTAATAAGTGGCTCTCAATTTCAATATGCACCAGTGGTTACATACATGTATTCTAATTTCTTCACACTTGTGACTGCTTTGTTGTACTGAGGCGCTGGCAAATGTACTCCCCAGGAAGTCATTGCTTAGGACAACATTGTGAAATTAGATGTATAATACAAGTCAGTCTGAGTGGGCACTGTATTTATTGATCGCTTGTTTTCATAGACAAGCAATACCCTTGCGTGTTGAAGATCGGCAGTGGGCCATTGACCAATCAAACTCTTCCATGCAATATGTAGGATTTCAAAAGACAGCTTAATTAACTCTAGTGCTGCGCATGCACAGGGTGACTATAGAGCGGTTTGGCCTACAGCTCATAGCGGCTCGGCCTACTTCTTATTTCTGGTAGAAAAATGCTTGAAATAATTCATCAGAACAAAGAATTACATCATAGCCTGGACAGAAATTTAGCAGCAGAGGAGTCAAGTTTACCTGATTGATGTTTTCACACATATGAGTAATGGCAAGCTCAGCCAATAGGATCATAGTGCTTCATTGCTGACATGAGAGTTCTGACCAATCAAAATACACTAAATGAACAATTTACATAATACAATATGTATCAACCACAATGGTGATTTCCTTGGCTTGTCGGGGGTGCAGTTTCAAGGCTTATATGAATATGAATAAGCACTGGAGAGGAAATTGTTCCCCAAAGATCTGTCCATGGTTATCAACCGATCAATGAACTACAAGTAGCTACTCATATCAAGTTGACCAATCAGTGCCTTACACCGCGAAGTGGGGTATGTGCCTACAAATTCCTTCTTTGGATGGAAAATCTCACCGTGCTTGAGTCAGGTGCAGCCAGGTTTCATTTCTACACTGTGCTGTGTGCTGTACAGAGGTGTTTTTATCTACCAGTGATTTACTGATGCTGAAAAATACCTGCTAGAAAAAAGCCTTATATTTCTACTTATTTGAACTGATTTTGCATCCATACCTGTATCTTTGACACAAATTTGGAATCAACTTTTCTCATCTACGATAACGATGGAGCAAGTACTCTTGGTGTATTTTCTTCATTTCACCATGATTCTACTTTTTGCTCTGCTGCTGATAACACAAGTGGCAAGCTTTGGTAGTCAGTGTGGTGGGCTGGATCATCGGCTATTTAGTGCAGAAAACAGAGTTCTCAAGAACCATGTATACAGGAAGAAAACTGCTCACAATCATGTCATCTGTGGACGAGACTGCAGCATGGATAAGGACTGTAAGTCTTTCAACTTCTATAAATTCCCTAAACAGTGTGAGCTGAACAATGCTAAAAGGGCCGAGCATCCTGATGACTTTGTTGAAGATCAACAGGGTGTGTACTTTGATGATGATAAGACCACACTGTCCTACCCATCGACCGAGCCCACAACTCCCTACCCATCGACCGAGCCCACAACTCCCTACCCATCGACCGAGCCCACAACTCCCTACCCATCGACCGAGCCCACAACCCCCTACCCATCGACTGAGCCACTCACTCACTACAAAGGTTGTAAGCAGCTGTTGGATGTAGGTTATGACACAAGTCAAGTCTACACAATCTACCCAGATGGATTCAATGATGGTCTGCAGGTCTACTGCGACATGGACACTGATGGCGGGGGATGGATCGTGTTTCAGCGGCGGCTGGATGGCAGCGTGGACTTCAACCGGAGCTGGACTGAGTACAAGTCAGGCTTTGGTGATCTTTCAGGGGAGTACTGGCTAGGCAATGACAACTTGGTCAGTCTGACCTCTGTAGGGTCATGGGATCTCCGAGTGGACCTCATGGACTGGGGTGATATAAAAACATATGCGAAGTATGACAATTTCAAAGTTACGGGTGAGAAGTACATGTACTATCTACGATATAACACATTAATTGGCGGTGTTGACTCTCTTATTGATAACAAGGATCAACCCTTCACAACCAAGGATAATGACAATGACCAGTCAAATGGGAATTGTGCCCAAACCACTAATGGAGCCTGGTGGTTCAACGACTGTACAGTGAAGTCCAACTTAAATGGTCAATATGGGGAGTTCACCAGTGGCAAACAAGGCATTAGGTGGGAAGGATGGAGAAAAGGATCTATCAAAACATGCAGCATGAAAATACATAAAAGACCCAGCCCTCCTCCCAAGTGAGTACCGCAACTGACAATTCAATAAACCCCCAAAAAATCCTGTTATCATTTCATCACCATTATTTTTTAAAGGCATTCTACACTTTTTGTCAATTGTTTTTTGGCAGAGCCAAAATTCTTTCTTTTCAAAATATGATATAGAGACAAAGTTGTTACACCTCTATGTATTTATTACAATAACAAAAATATCCAAACAATATTTGTTTGTTAATCATTCACTGTATAATTGTATCTGAAGCTACAAAATAGGTCTTCACTGCAATAGTGACAATAGGCGAAACACAAGGGTTCCCTCTCCTCCTCTCTGAAAAGGAATTATTTATATATCCATTTTTTCCAAGTTGTAATCACATGTTTTGTTTAAAATCAAGCATGAACAAACAATTCAGTATTATTTGTTAGCCACATGTTGTTAACAATACACATTAAACAAAAAATAAACAAAACAATTCAATTCACATTAAAGGGACAGTATCGTCACGTTCAGAGCAGACTTTCAACAGGGCATGGAAATCGGTGTCCTAGTTTAAGATGAACACAGTGACAGAAAATTACTGGCTGATTTATTCAACGGTAATATGACCTTACCATGTAGGGAATTATTTTCAGTCAATGAGTTAATTTGAAACTAGCACTCCGATTCCATGCCCTGCTTATCGTGACGATATTGTCCCTTTAAACACAAAAACTGTTACGCTATCAAATGTACATGTACCAGCAGGTTTTTATTCAGGGGGCTCATTTGATAAATTTCTATAAATTTCACCCATGTTTTTCAGCTGGGGTCCAGGAAATAAGCCCTTTGTTAAGGTCCATAGGGACAAAGCTCCCAGCAGCTCTGTAATTTTAGCGATTTTGGAGATGGAGTACCTGTAGTTAATTTAAAAGAAATGAAAAACAATTTCTGATCCCATCCCCCCCCCCCCCCCCCCCCCAAAAAATCCCATAATAAACCAAAACTGTTCCTTCTCACCCCAGAATCCATTTCCCTGATTTTGGTTAAATTATCATGACTGGTTAGGAGCCAGACCAAAACATATGGATTCAAGGATGTGTCAAGTGTCTCTTGCCATGCTCAGTGGATTTATTAACTTTCTTGAATTTTGAATTTCTTTTCTGAATCTTTCTTACAAAAATTGTAAAAATTTGTTATTAGTATAATTGGAGAAATGTTTACAAGATTTTCAAGCTGACCTACATGTATGACCAGAAACCAGAGTCATTTTTGGCCTAATGAAGCACATGTTCCCACTCACCAAACATGGAAATAAACATTCAAGAACCAAAACATTTTGAAATTTGAAATGTATGTAAACTCTATACAGGATTCTAATGATATGCGGTTTGAGCAATTCAGCATTACATGTAGGTCCAATGTTTGATTGATGATAACATTATCTGTGTTTTATAAATGACGTATGATGATGTACGACAGGGAACGATTTCGTTCAAAAATTTTGCATAGCAAAACTGCGATGCAAAAAATTAATTTGCATAGCAAAATAATTTTTTGTATAGCAAATTTAAAATGCTTAAAATTACAGTATGTATTGTGCATAGGTAAAGGTGTTGTTTTTCAAGGCTTTACTGTCGTTTGGTTCAAAATATGAATGTCCAAATTATACCAGAAATAAGCATCTTTAATGTCCGGAAATTGAGCCGCAGGTGTTAAAAAAATTTCATGTGTTTCTTTCTTCTAGGCCAATTTCTTCATTATTTTCGCCAAATTGCAGTCATTCATGAAAGTTAGTCCTCTGTCCATTTTCTTTTTGGTTTACATTGTTATATCGATTGCTAAAATAGAGGCAATATCACGAAAACAAATTACCGACTGCAACATGTTCGATTGCTTTTCAAAGTGAATGTTACTTTGTGGTATGATCAAGCTTGATTTTGATTATTAAAAATTTGTCAGGAAAATGAGTGGCTCACCGTGGTTGAAAGTGCAATCATATTGTGTGCCGAAATATTTCTAAATCTCACCACTACATATATACATAACAGCAAAAGAAACGTCCCCCCTAAAAATATTTATTATTTTCATTTTATAATTAATATAATTTGTTTAATGAAGAATATTATGAGTATGGAGTGTAACACGAACACAATGTGGCAAATTTAGTTGACCTCAAAATTCGTCATGCATGACGTCCGAGGACACATAAGCTAAACACGTTCTCAGACTTATCAAAATTTAGGGGGTGACGTTTCTTTTGCTGTTATGTATATAAATGAATGCTCATTTTTTTAAATGTTCAAAAACTTTTATTATAAAACGAAGTTGTAACGTTTCTAGAGTTCCTTTCAATACGGCCGTGGTGATCGTATCAAAGCGCACATGTGAACTGAACATGGTACTATTGTGTATACATGTAGGTGGTGGCTCAATTGCTCAATGTTCCAACCCCCAAACTCAGCAGAAGAAAAAATAAACACGTGCGAAGCTTTTTTTAAAAATGGGCGGTTGTTGCGTGTTTTCCATTTCGGAAATTTCGCCAGTAGTTAATTCATCAGCAGAAAAATAATGCATGCACATAGAATTTTAGGTATTGTGGATAAAATCCTTATGAATTGCTGGGAAATAAAGTTGGATGCATATACGTCTGTTTTCACTATTGCATCAACACCGTCGGACGGACGTACCCCCGGCGTGATCTGGACACACGGAAACAAACCTAGTCGGGACAGATCCCTTGATATTTTTTGGTCGGAAATATACATGTAAACGTTATTTCGGGAAAGGTTTGTGAATACGATTTCAAAATGTTTATTATTAAACCACAATATTGAAAAAATCTGTTGCAATTTGTATCGCAAAATCTGCGATGTATTGTTTGAAATTCCATCGCAGATTGTCCAAATTACGTCGCATTTTGCGATGCGATACAGGGGAAATCGTTCACTGTTTGATAAAATGCTTTAAATATGATTATTGTGAGTGTTCCGCTACATGAATTTTACCAGCAATTATCTTTTAAACCTGTCCACTTCTATTTTCCTTTTTATAAAAGGAAATTAAAATTTTGCAATATTGTTTAAAAGTCAATATTATGTGTCATTAATTGACCAGCATTTCATTTATCAAACTGCAGATCTCTAAAGATTTATTGCGGTCATAAATTTTTTTGGGACAATTTCATTCCTGTTACACCAAGCTTCTTTTATGAAATACATCATTTCAAAGAATGTTTGCCATTTAACCAGTTCGCACCGGGAATAAAAAAGTTTTTCCGAACCCCGTGGCGGATTTATTTTTACCGCACAAACACGACCAATGGTGCTCACCAGAGCGTGACCGGGGAGACTGCGTCTTCCACCGTATGCTTATGGCTCGTTGCCACGTCGACCGGGAATCTATACAAATATTCCCAAGAATCCTGTGGCGTGTTTAGACGCTCTCCGATCCGCTGTCCCAAAAAAAATTGCGTGTATACACGGCCTCCGACGTGAACTGGTTAAAAGGAAGTTATTAATGTTCCAATAAAAAATAAAAATTCGGAAATTGCCGGTAAATAACGACTAATTTAAAAAAATAATTCACAAACCCTAACTCCCTAGGCATTGTATTAAAACAATAAAAATCCTTCAAAATCCTCCAACTGGCTTTGTTGTCTAGGGAGTTAGGGTTAATGGAAAAATACACAAGCAACTTGTAAATAAATTTTAAAATATTTTCTTAGTTGTATAGGACCAGTTGGCTAATTACATATGTACTAGGTTTCAATGATCAATGACGTTAATAAGGGAGCGTCTCAAAAGTCAGAACGGTAGGAACGTTCTAATTCGATCGGTTGAGTATTCCAGCGCGCGTACATGGACCATTCCGTTGTACCGTAGGAACGTTCCATTGGAACGTTCAAAATGCTAACGCGCGTATTCAATCGTGTAGGAATGTTCCCGTAGTTCGGCACAATGTCGCGGTCCAGCAGAACGTTCTCGCGTTCCAATGGATTGCGGGCGTGTGCCCACAGGAACGTTCTTTTGCGCCTAGAACGTGCCCGACTTTTGAGACGTTCCCTAAGGGTCACCCAAAAAGAGGTTTGTGTTTCTTGTTACAAGCCCTACCTATTTTAATATTTTGTAATAATTGTTATTACAATAATGAAAAAAAATTGCATCAAATTCCTGGCCCAAACTTAGTATTTAAATTTTATTTTTTATTATTTTTTTTTTACAAATACATACGTTGTGTACATGTACAATGTACACATGCATGTGCCACTAATAAATAAAACTGAGTATTTACCACCCTAGAATTTGTTGCAAAAAACAAAAACATATCCACCCTAGCATTGTTTGCAATACAAAAAATGACATTCTAAAAATACTATTGGTTAGTTAAAAAAAGTAAATAAATCTTTAATGTTACCAGAAACACACCAATATTTTTAGATGGCCTACACTGAGTGATAGGAACTGAATCAGCTTGTAATTAAAAAAAATTTTTTGTTGTACAAAATGTATGCTTAGCTTGCAGCTGTAAAATAAAATGGTTCCATTGACCAATGACGTTGAATAAATGGAGTGATATGAACCAATCAAAAATTGAATGTTTTCCATCATTTAAATGTGTGAGAAAACCTAATATTATGTCTTGCGGCAGTTAGCAAAAAGAAAAAAAAATTGTTACACTTTGTAGCTGAGCAAAGGCGTATTTACCGTTTGAAGAAAAGAAAAATATGATTTTTTTCTCAAAACATATGGAATTGTTTCACTTGAAACATTATGTCCATCTCTGTAACATCACTGTTGACATCACTTTTCTACCTTTTGAATTGCCAATTTGCTGTTGTTTGATTGAAATATTGCATATTCATGAGCAAATCAGTGATGTCATAGCAGGATCAAATGCAACATCGTGGTTGATTTGTGCAAAAAAGTTGACTGAATTCCTCATTTTTTAAAAGGCAATTCTCTGAAATGTTTGTGTTGTCTTGGTAATACCAATCAGTAAACTGAGGTATAAAACACGGTTTTCTGGGGCAAGGCTTTGGGGTTTTTGATTTTGTGCACTTTTGGTTCTGCTTTGACACCGAGTTCCTGCTGTGCTTTCACAAAACAGCGCCCTCGTGTGTCAAGGATAACATTGAACATTTTTACAAATTTAAGCAGTGTACTCAATCTTCACTTTGTCAAAATCAGAGTACGCATTTTGTTCAAACGTTCCAAAAGTATTCTGACCATTTGTTTATTACTAAGCTATTTTACAGGCAGTTTGCAGTATTTTGCTAGACCAAACTAACCCCTCTTGGTTCAACAGATCAACAGACTCGTCAACATTTCATTTTTTAATACAATATAATCCTTTAGCTTGGCTAAATTCACAGAGCTACAGAAGCATATCAAATATGCTTACTCAGTTTGGCTAATTTCCAGTCAAAATGCCCACAATTTTGCAGGTTGTTTCAAACTGCTTAGCAAACATTTTGTTTGCTTAGGCCAAAAAAAAAGGTATCTGGTTTCTGGTCTCAGCGCGTGTCGCCTCAGACCTATGAAACCATGTCCAATTGCAGCCAAAATTGTTGGATCGATTGGAATTCTGTCGTGCTGTGCTTTAAACGACTTTTTCACAAAGGGGTATGAATGTTTGCACGATTTGTGAGGCCTCTCTAAGCCACCATAAGGAAATTTGGTCCCCGCGTATACAATGTATCAAGTATTTCCCTGTTGGCAAAAATTTAAAAAAAAATTTAAATCTCATCACTGCACTGATTTTGAAGCCGACCGATGACCAGAAACCGGAGAATTTTTTTTTGGCCCGAGTAGCAATATGAAATTTGTCCCTTGAGGTGCAGCGTTGACTTCAAATTGTTCCACAGCATACAAGATTGTGATATTTTTGCAATTGACGTCATCACGTGGCCATGTTAGATTTTCCAACCGAGGGTGCCCTTCAATTGTTTACATCATTTGCACAAGGTCTATATACATACTAAGAGTCCCCCTCCCCCATTATTTTTCAGAGTGGGGAACAATTTTATTTGAGTGAATGTACCCCAATCAACAGATTCATTTCGACCAACAAGTGGGAAGGGAATGTCCCCTGTCCCTCTCTAGCGATACTACTGCCCCCTAATCAAGAAATATTTTAAGAAGTACAGCAGAACACTTACCTCCGCCCATCCTTGACACCAGCAATTGCACTGATAGATGTTCACCGATGAGAGCTTGCGTGCAGACGCCTCTGCCCTCTCATGTAAGGATGCATGTACCCGCTCCACAAACTCCTTATTCGTCTCCGCTTGTGGGTGGGCGTCGATGCCCACCGGTGACCCCGCCCGTCCAGTACTGCCCGGGCTCGCCGCACCCGACTTGGACTTGTAGCTATCGCCGCTCGTTCTTCCCGATCTCGGGGCCGGGGGACTACTGGCTCGGGAAACGCGCGTCTCAGAAATGTTTTTTTCGGGAGATGCCGGATTGGGGAAGTCAAAGGATTTCCGTTTATCGGTGGGGTGGGGAGACGTGGAGGGAGATGTAGTCCCTCGGCTGAAAATAGAATGAAAAAATTTGATATAAAGATAAACGTTCTCTGTAAATTTAACCATTTTTCATTTCTTTCCAGATGCATTGCTGTGTTTCTCACTGTTTTGGCGATTCCCCGCAAAGGCAACAAATACTGTGATATGAGACTCAAAAAATCTCAACAAAATTGTCAGAGCCATGTTTTTATGTTAACAAAGGAATTTATGGCAGGCCTTGTCCTAAATTCATTTCATTTTTATAGGCACTTAATTCCAGTTAAACCATGTTTTTTTTTGGACAATTATCTTGTGAAATATTGCATCAGTTTTCCTTTTTTTTTAGGAAATATAATTTTCAGATGAAAAAGAAATGTTGGGAATGTGCTGGTGTAATAGTGAAAAAACAGGCGATGCATCTTTAAAGAAATAAAGAGAAACACTGAAGAATAGCATATTCATAATTTATACAAATCCAGCAAAATATTCACGTCAGAAAACTATTAAAATCAATGAAAATCATTGGGCATTCCCGCCAAAAAAAGGTTTCTTCTGGTCAATGGGAGCCGCCATTTTTTAAAGCTATGACATCATCAAGTCATCACCGATAATGAAGATTATAAAGAATATTACAAATAACGTTGAATATTTTATGCTGACAAAAAATTAATATTCCTCATACCATGAATTTTGAAGAAAAAAAAGAATTTTGAATTTAAAAAAAAAAAATAATAATTATGTTATGGTTTTCTAAGATGGCTATTCCAATAGACAGGTGTGTGATTGGGCATTTTTGAAAAATCCACGTAAATTTTGCTAGGGGTATTGGGGCCGCTGTTGTGAACAGCGCTGGGGTGAAACATTTGCTTTGCTTTCCTTTATTGCTTAAATCTTTAAAATCCGGAGGATCACAGCATTGCAATTTGTAAAAATCCGAAAATCTGGAAAAATCTGAACAAATCAAACCCCTGAATAGACCAATTTTTGAAACTTTTTCTGCTCCTAAATCAATGCACCGAGTTAAATGTACCCGATTGAATATTTATGAATTTGTTCCTTTCATTAAAATTACTTAAGAAAATGTCAACAACAAAAAAAATCACCTCAAGGATTTCTCCCCAGAATCATTCCTCTTGTCCGAATGCTTCCCAGACTTAGAGTGCTGCCTTCTGAGGAATCCCTTTGATGGCGCTGGCTGCTCCACAGAAGGCTCATCAATGCCCTTGGTTCCTTCCCCTGACCTTAAGGTGGTAGAGCTTGCTGTGGTAGAGCTCAATGTGCTCTGCTTCGGCTCTTCTCCGGTCTCCAGCTGGATGAGCGAGGCGCACTTCTCACACAGTCCGTTCTTCTGTTTTCTGAAACTCCCGCCACTTGTCGTTATGGTGATTATCTTGTTGCCTAGCAACCAGGACTGTGATTGGCCACCATTCAGAAGAAACTCAGCAACTGGGGATCTGAGGAGTAATTTGTTTTATTAAGAATATCTCAAAACTATGAAACTTTAAGTAGCTGTTTAAAAAAAAAAAAAAAAAAAACTTTCAATGTAACTTAAACTGTTCTTGTTCCATTTTTAATGTTCCTTTCAGGAACACAGTGCATTCATTCCCAAAAGGAATGTCAGAGTTCCCACCGGCAGCTGTCCCAAATGGGAACGTCTGATGCTCACAGCAAATGTACTTATTAATGGATTGTGTCTGGTGCTTGTGTCCTTGTGCTTCTCTTCACCCAGGAGTATAAATGGGTATCTGACAATAGCTAGGCATAGTAACCTGCGATAGACTGGTATCCCATCCAGGGGGAATAATTGCTTCTCTTCACCCAGGAGTATAAATGGGTACCTGGCAATAGCTGGGCATAGTAACCTGCGATAGACTGGCATCCCATCCAGGGGGAATAATTGCTTCTCTTCACCCAGGAGTATAAATGGGTACCTGGCAATAGCTGGGCATAGTAACCTGCGATAGACTGGCATCCCATCCAGGGGGAATAATTGCTTCTCTTCACCCAGGAGTATAAATGGGTATCTGACAATAGCTAGGCATAGTAACCTGCGATAGACTGGTATCCCATCCAGGGGGAATAATTGCTTCTCTTCACCCAGGAGTATAAATGGGTACCTGGCAATAGCTGGGCATAGTAACCTGTGATAGACTGGCATCCCATCCAGGGGGAATAATTGCTTCTCTTCACCCAGGAGTATAAATGGGTACCTGGCAATAGCTGGGGATAGTAACCTGCGATAGACTGGCATCCCATCCAGGGGGAATAATTGCTTCTCTTTACCCAGGAGTATAAATGGGTACCTGGCAATAGCTGGGCATAGTAACCTGCGATAGACTGGCATCCCATCCAGGGGGAATAATTGCTTCTCTTCACCCAGGAGTATAAATGGGTATCTGACAATAGCTAGGCATAGTAACCTGCGATAGACTGGTATCCCATCCAGGGGGAATAATTGCTTCTCTTTACCCAGGAGTATAAATGGGTACCTGGCAATAGCTGGGCATAGTAACCTGCGATAGACTGGCATCCCATCCAGGGGGAATAATTGCTTCTCTTCACCCAGGTGTATAAATGGGTATCTGACAATAGCTAGGCATAGTAACCTGCGATGACTGGTATCCCATCCAGGGGGAATAATTGCTTCTCTTCACCCAGGAGTATAAATGGGTACCTGGCAATAGCTGGGCATAGTAACCTGTGATAGACTGGCATCCCATCCAGGGGGAATAATTGCTTCTCTTCACCCAGGAGTATAAATGGGTACCTGGCAATAGCTGGGGATAGTAACCTGCGATAGACTGGCATCCCATCCAGGGGGAATAATTGCTTCTCTTCACCCAGGAGTATAAATGGGTATCTGACAATAGCTAGGCATAGTAACCTGCGATAGACTGGCATCCCATCCAGGGGGAATAATTGCTTCTCTTCACCCAGGAGTATAAATGGGTATCTGACAATAGCTAGGCATAGTAACCTGCGATAGACTGGTATCCCATCCAGGGGGAATAATTGCTTCTCTTCACCCAGGAGTATAAATGGGTACCTGGCAATAGCTGGGCATAGTAACCTGTGATAGACTGGCATCCCATCCAGGGGGAATAATTGCTTCTCTTCACCCAGGAGTATAAATGGGTACCTGGCAATAGCTGGGGAAGTAACCTGCGATAGACTGGCATCCCATCCAGGGGGAATAATTGCTTCTCTTCACCCAGGAGTATAAATGGGTACCTGGCAATAGCTGGGGATAGTAACCTGCGATAGACTGGCATCCCATCCAGGGGGAATAATTGCTTCTCTTCACCCAGGAGTATAAATGGGTACCTGGCAATAGCTGGGGATAGTAACCTGCGATAGACTGGCATCACATCCAGGGGGGAATAGAAATATTCTCAGTCGTTTCATGCCAAAGAAACTGGAGATAATCACCTGATGAGCCAACGTGGCTTGTGATAGACTTTACTTACTTGATGGAATGTGCCTTTTGAGAACACCAGTATGTATTTCCCGATGGGAACAGTCAGTGTTCCGAGTTTAGAGACTCTTCTAAGGCATACACAACAATTATCATCCAAACCAGTATTGTTTTTTGTTTTATTGAAGGTATAAAACAAACAAAAACCTTGATAACTCTAAACGGATCAAGGCTTGGGTTAACAACAGACAAAAAAAAATCCAAATAAATTTTGGAAGCTTTTTATATCAGGTATATAGGTGAAACTTGTAGTTTTGCATGGTGAAGAAGATAATACTACTTGCCGTGACACCATGTGAAAATCTCAATTTAGTAATTAGTTTTGAAAAAGAATTGCAGGTTACAACTCAACGTTTCGGAACTATCTACTACTCAATTGAGATTTTCACATGTCAGCGCAATTAGTCTTACTTATATAGGTATAAAAAAACTAGATCGGATATTTTCATTCTATAAAACGTTTTTTTATGGTTTTATGCTGGAAAGTGACTGAAATGGCAAGAATTGATCCCAACCTTTTTGGGACTGTTGTGCAGTTGGAGTATGTGTATCTTGCCATCATGTCTAAACATCCCTCAGTGAGAAGTGCATGTAACTCACTGAGTATCTCGTTACTCACTAGCTCGGATGTTGCAGAGGACTCCTGGCCCTTCTTATCATTGGCCTTGTCATCTTTCTTGGGCAGTCTTGAAATAAAAGAGAACCAAAAATATGAACTACAGAGACTTAAATGAGTCTCCTATTCATTGTGTGCGATCTCAACCACATACAAATTACAGTCAGTATAAACGTGAATAATTCTTAAGCAGCAAGTAAAGTCAGTCACTTGGCTGTTGCCCACTCTTCCCGGTCATGTTGACGAAAATAATAATAATAATAATAATAATAATAATGTGTGGACTTACATAGCGCACGTATCCACCAACTAAAGTGGTGCTCAAGGCGCATTATATCATTACCCCTGCTCATACGGCTCATAAGGCTCATAAATCATTCCTGAAACCATCTCAGCTCCCTGGGGAGTATACAGCTCAATTGCTGCCATTACAGCGCATATAGGGCTAATCAACCAACTCTGCCCTCATAGGTACCCATTTAACCCCTGGGTGGAGAGAAGCAATTATGGTTAAGTGTCTTGCTCAAGGACACAAGTGTCACGGCCGGGATTCGAACCCACATTCCGCTGCTAACACCAGAACTTGAGTCCGGTAAGCTAGACCGCTCGGCCACGACACTCCACATACAAAATTTCATCAAAACTGTTACCCCAACCTTCTTTGTAGTTTTGTAAATTTTGGTTGCAGTTTTTTCTTACAAATTATAATTTTTTAACTAAAGAATGAAGATATCATTTTCGTCCAAGTCAAGTCACAAGTAATTTTTGCCGAAGTCA
This sequence comes from Zoroaster sp. YZ-2022, assembly GCA_029582265.1. Lineage (NCBI taxonomy): Eukaryota > Metazoa > Echinodermata > Asteroidea > Forcipulatida > Zoroasteridae > Zoroaster > Zoroaster sp. YZ-2022. The sequence continues at coordinate 2,959,729 of CM055819.1, forward strand.
AGTACAAAAAAGTGTCTAGAGTGATTTTCAAGTCACTGCCTCTTGTCAACAACCGTTTTTTAAGGAGAGGCCTAAGATATTTCATGGCATGAAAAGCAAACTAAAAAGTGACTAACTGGCTCGGTTTCTCTGTTAAGCTACTGCTTCTGCGCAGTTTGACACGCCCGGGACTATCTAGTGACATCTTGGGAGCGCTCGCCCGTAGACCCTGATGTACAAGTAAATAACAAGAAGTATTAATATTAGGATTCGTATTACTAAGCGGCCATTTTGGTTTTCTGATGCAGTACCCTTTGGGAACCAAAATGAGGCTCGTGTCTGAAATAGACTGCTGCCTTTCAAACTGTCATTTTGTTCATGATGATTTTGGGACTCAAGTCTGGGAACCATACATGTATAGCAGCAACATAAGTGGAAAGCAGAAAAAACTTGCTTAGGAAGTTTATTGGTTACCAGCCAACAACTGTATGTAATTAATACCAGGGGCTGGCGGTCTGTTTTTAAAATTACAAGTTAAAATTTTTGCAATGGAATTTGCTGCTAAAAACTGTTCTTTAACCCTAACCCCGTAGGTATTCTGGCTAGGAACCTTCTAGAACCCTAACCCCGTAGGTATTCTGGCTAGGAACCTTCCTGAACCCTAACCCCGTAGGTATTCTGGCTAGGAACCTTCCTGAACCCTAACCCCGTAGGTATTCTGGCTAGGAACCTTCCTGAACCCTAACCCCGTAGGTATTCTGGCTAGGAACCTTCCTGAACCCTAACCCCGTAGGTATTCTGGCTAGGAACCTTCCTGAACCCTAACCCCGTAGGTATTCTGGCTAGGAACCTTCCTGAACCCTAACCCCGTAGGTATTCTGGCTAGGAACCTTCCTGAACCCTAACCCCGTAGGTATTCTGGCTAGGAACCTTCCTGAACCCTAACCCCCTAGGTATTCTGGCTAGGAACCCTAACCCCGTAGGTATTCTTGCTAGGAACCTTCCTGAATCCTCCAAAATCCATCAGTGCACTTTTGGAAACATGCCCTTATCTTCAAAATGCACCATGCATTTTCGTTTATCTTTTATATTCATCCCTTATAATAATAATAATAATAATAATAATAATAATAATAATAATAATAATAATAATAATAATAATAATAATAATAATAATAATAATAATAATAATAATAATAATAATAATAATAATAATAATAATAATAATAATAATAATAATAATAATAATAATAATAATAATAATAATAATAATAATAATAATAATAATAATAATAATAATAATAATAATGTGGACTTATACAGCGCACGTATCCACCAAACTGGTGCTCAAGGTGCATTATATTATTACCCGTGCTCATCAGGCGCATCAATCATTCCTGAAACCATCTCAGCTCCTTGAGGAGTATACAGCTCAATTGCTGCCATTACAGCGCATATAGGGCTAATCAAACACAACAACCAACTCTGCCCTCACAGGTACCCATTTACCCCTGGGTGGAGAGAAGCAATTATGGTAAAGTGTCTTGCTCAAGGACACAAGCACCATGGTCGCGGTTGGGATTCGAACCCACATTCTGATCGACTCAGCCATCAGAACACAAATCCGATGCACTAAACCGCTCGACCATGGCACTCCACTTATGGCCTGCACTTCTTGCCAGGTAGTAATTTTGCCCCATTTGAAGAGGTGAAAGTACCAGTTTCTGAAAGTGCTGAATTTTTCCAAAAAAAGTGACCCCTTGGAGGATTTTGATGAATTTGGGGTGGTTAGGGTTAAAATTGGCACCCTCTTTTAAAACTTTTTGAATGGATGTAAACAAAATTCTTGCTAAATAATTTTAAAAGATTTTCTTTATCAATATTTTCCTACCCTCGTAATGCAGTTGACAAATTCCCTGCGGAAAGGCAGCCGACATTTGATAAACCACATAGCGATGACATGATGGGCTAGCGAGACGACGTACAGAGAAAACCTAATGCCAAAATGTCAAAAGAAATTTAATAATTTACCTTGCTTATGAGTGAAATTAGTATAGACCAGTTCACTGATAAATTTTACACCCGTAAATTTTCCCCATACTAATGATTACTTGAGCAAAATATGGTCTTTGGTCATGTACGCACTTATAGTACACACAACACACTGCTAAATCTTGAATACCCATTTCTTGTATCACACATGCACTGTAAGCAAATTTGAATTTATTTGTGAACTGGTGTATTGGCATAAGACTAATGAATATTCATAATTATTCATTATGAATATTTCTTACTATTCAATATGAATATTCAAAACTGCAAATTGATTTTGCTTAGAATTATGAACATCTGAAAAATAAAAAAATGCCTAACTACCTTTTGAAAAACAAATGTTGGGGTTTGTTTAATAGTATAAACAGTCTTGCAGTTGCTTCACAATTTGAAAATTCATTTTTTTTCGGACTGATAGGATTTTTATGATGGAGTGAACAATAATGGATAATTCCTCTGCCCCTCCACCCAATTTTTAATTTTAATATTTATTACAAAAATGAAAAACCAAGAATCCACACCCCCTCCCAACCAAAATTCTAAAATGAATTTGCCACTACCATCTTATTTCAAGAATGAATCATCTATAAAAGGACACAATGTATGACCAACTCACTTGAATGGGTTTGTGTAGTGCAGAGCGACGGCAAAGATACTCATGTACTGATTCTCAACAAAGCTGGCATACAGGTGTGGAAACCAGATCAGACCTGGTGATGGAATTATACAAAAAATTATAATAAATTGGGGAGAAAAACATTTGACCTTTACATAATTGGTTTAGGTATGTACGAATGCACCAGAGCCCTTTGTACATCATAGCAGTTATTGTCAAGTTCCCAATGTGGTGACAACCCCAATGAAGATGGTACACCATCTTTGAGGCACCAGACTATTGTAGACACAAGCCTCATTCTGGTGCTCATAGACTTGTGCATAGGAAATCCAAGATGGCTGCATCAGGATAAAATTTCAATTCACCTCCCCTACTCCCCCTACCCGACAGTCAAGTTTTGGGGTGAATAGACCTTATCTTCTACACACTTGATAGGAGCTCTAATACAGGCATCCAAACCACCCCCCCCCCCCCCCCCCACAATCCCTCTCAATCCGAAACTGCTTTCAACTTACTTGATAGGAACTCCAGTACTGGAATGGCCATGGACGGAGTGGCAGACATCTTGGACATTTGTAAAATGACTGATGGCAAAATCTTGATCATTGTGTCCTGCATCTCCATGACGCAGAGGGTCAGGCCATCTACGCACTGCTGGGCACACTTCAACTTGAGTCCAGCCTCGAGACATTTGATTAGGTCCTTCTGAAAGACAATTGGCCAATCAAAATCTATCAGTGGGTCCTTCTGGGTCAATCAGTGTCGCTTTATTACTGAACAAAAAAATAATGCGCATAAAATGTTGACAAGCTTGTTGAGCAAGCGAGCGTACTTATTGAACACATATTTTGGGGTGGGGCTTTGCAATAAGTCAAATAAAGTGATACTACCATTCGAAGTGTTGTACTCCTTTAATCATGTTTAAACTTTGAAATAAAATTTTTTGCGCTGGAAAGAAAACATTTTTAAATGTTGCTACCCCTAAACTTCCCCTGGGCCTTTTTGTTTTAAATAAATTGGATTATTGACCCGCTGCTGAAAAATCTGATTTTGGAAAACAAATTTTAAAATCACATTTATTTTTATATTTTTATCCCCATTACACTCCCGAGTTTGGGAGAATAACTTCCGTAATGCAAGCAATTTAAAAATAAATGGCCTTATCAAATGCACACAAATCTCATCTCAACAGCAAACAAAAGGGCGCCCTCACCTGTTTCCTGTTGTCCAACTGAGTATGGTAAGGTACCAATGCTGTGAGAACGCGATAGACTCCAATGTAAAAATCCGCCCGGGTGAACGAAGGCGGCGTGTGGTGCAACCGGCAGATGTGGTTCTGATCATCGACCTGTGACACAAATAAAATATTTTTTGGATGAAATTCTTGCGTTGGGATATGTAACAATTGACTTTGCCCTTACACCGATGCAATATATAAAGCACTGTATACTCAGTGCTGTCCGAGTGTCTGCAGAAAAAAATTGTCTGTTGAGGTTTTTCCCAGACACTCGGAAAGCACCGAGTATACAGTGCTTTATTTTTTATTTTTTATTTATTTTATTACATTTTACACTGGCAATCAAATTACATCAATTGTGCGCGCTAAAAATCTTTATTATTATTATTATTATTAATTAAATATAAAAACCAAAACCCTAAAGACAAAAAATACACAAAAATTCATTTTAAACAAAGCCAGTGAGTGGTAAGATAGAACAGGTGACCAGCACCTCTACAATGCCATCCTACCACAAGAAACCCACTGAACATTTTATACACACACACATCGGTGCAAGATAAATCTAAAATATTGATTTAACAGTAACACTGATTTAAGAGTACTATCAGTAAATCAAAGACAATACCGTCACAATCAACTGCTGCATAAATGAGCCGGTAATTTTCAGTCACTGTGTTCATCTTAAACCAGGACACCGATTCCATGCCCTGTTGAATACCTACTCTGATCATGACGATATTGTCCCTTTAAATAAAAAAAGTTCAACCAAAAGGAATGACCTCAAAAATATAACTGTTTTGTTTGACATAACAATTTCACCAACCTATATATTCATAACAGCAAAAGAAACGTCACCCCCTAAATTTTGATAAGTCTGAGAACGTGTTTAGCTGTCCTCGAACGTCATGCATGACGAATTTTGAGGTCAACCAAATTTGCCACATTGTGTTCGTGTTACACTCCATACTCATAATATTCTTCATTAAACAAATTATATTAATTATAAAATGAAAATAATAAATATTTTTAAGGGTGACGTTTCTATATGGGATTCCAGCCGGCCAATTGTCATCGGGCAAGCTCGGTGGTTGAGAGGTTAAGACGTCTGCACTAGTAAGCAGGAGGTCGTGGGTTCGAATCCCGCCCGAGTCGCCTGTGTAGTTTTTCACAGACACTCGGAAAGCACTGAGTATACAGTGCTATACACACGTCGGTGTAGGGCAAAATTAAATCAATTGAATAACAATTCCTGCTCTCTCAAAATTTCAAGCAGGATTCTCAGGATGGCTGAGATAATAATTTGTTAATCTGGTTTATACAGTAGCGGAACAAGTTACCAAAGTAGTACCTTACCTTTATATTTGCAACACAAAATGAAGAGTGATACTTACCATTGAGCAAAGAGTTGCACAAAGTAGTTCTAGGTTTGCGTTGGACGCCAGTACGAGAGTTCTATTCTGCATGGCTTTTGCCAGACACTGGGACACCACTGTCAACACCCTCCAGTCGGTCTCCTGAAATAATAATTCTTTCATATCAAGATCGGGTTCATGGGGTCACAGGGTTATGGGATCACATGTCCGCAAGGTCACAGACTCCAGAATCTGTGTCATCCTGCTGATGAAGATAGACGTGCTCGATAGAAAATTCCAGGTACCAATCCAATGGGAGACTTTTGGCATTCAGGTACCAATCCAATGGGAGACTTTTGGCATACAGGTACCAATCCAATGGGACACTTTTGGCATTCAGGTACCAATCCAATGGGAGACTTTTGGCATTCAGGTACCAATCCAATGGGACACTTTTGGCATTCAGGTACCAATCCAATGGGAGACTTTTGGCATTCAGGTACCAATCCAATGGGAGACTTTTGGCATTCAGGTACCAATCCAATGGGAGACTTTTGGCATTCAGGTTCCAATCCAATGGGAGACTTTTGGCATTCAGGTACCAATCCAATGGGACACTTTTGGCATTCAGGTACCAATCCAATGGGAGACTTTTGGCATTCAGGTACCAATCCAATGGGACACTTTTGGCATTCAGGTACCAATCCAATGGGACACTTTTGGCATTCAGGTGCCAATCCATGGGGTCACTTTTGGCATACAGGTACCAATCCAATGGGACACTTTTGGCATTCAGGTACCAATCCAATGGGAGACTTTTGGCATTCAGGTACCAATCCAATGGGACACTTTTGGCATTCAGGTTCCAATCCAATGGGAGACTTTTGGCATTCAGGTACCAATCCAATGGGACACTTTTGGCATTCAGGTACCAATCCAATGGGACACTTTTGGCATTCAGGTACCAATCCAATGGGACACTTTTGGCATTCAGGTACCAATCCAATGGGACACTTTTGGCATTCAGGTACCAATCCAATGGGAGACTTTTGGCATTCAGGTTCCAATCCAATGGGAGACTTTTGGCATTCAGGTACCAATCCAATGGGAGACTTTTGGCATTCAGGTACCAATCCAATGGGAGACTTTTGGCATTCAGGTACCAATCCAATGGGAGACTTTTGGCATTCAGGTACCAATCCAATGGGAGACTTTTGACGTGTTTAGACGCTCTCCGATCCGTGGTGCAAAAAAAAATTGCGTGTATACATGGCCTCCGACGCGAACTGGTTAAGGTCGAGGCCTGTAATTACTAATATTGTAACTTCCCTTTAAAAGATGAAATACTCACAATTTTCAGACAGGTGGTGATAACTTTAAAGGCGTCGGCAAACGGGATGGAGGTGGTTTTACAGAAGCGCTCCGAGAGGGGTGGGGAAGCGCAAACAGACGGCGGGGATGACTTACCGGTTATGTCCATCTCCATTCTGTTAAAGAAAATAAAAATAACTGTTTATGACTGCTAAAAATTTTAAATCCAGGGACATGCTGCTTGAAGGATAGGGGTTTTCATGAAAAATAAATACGTCATGGGGGAATTTATTTCAAAATGGCTGTGCGGATACCAATGAAAATGGTACTCACTTGCAATCACAGAGAACGTAAGGGCTATACTTGACATGGCCATCTTTGTCCGGTAGACCAATGTGATACATGGAGTCAGATCGAAGCTGGAGTAGGTATTCAAACACCTTGGGGAAACAGGGAAAATGACAACTTGGTTACTGGATACCAGACTCGTATAGCTTAGACTCGCTGACTTTGAGTCCCATTTTGAGTGACTTGGACTTGAGTCACCAGGCCATGACTCAGACTCGACCTTCACCATTTAGACTTCGGTTCAGACTCGGACTTGGACCTCGTACTTGGACTTGTCCTTGACCTTTAGGACTTGGACTCATCCTTGTGATTCGGATTCCTCTCAGAAATGATGACAAAAATGATCTGATATAAATTGATTTAAAATACAGCAAAATTTGAAGAAAAAAAACCTCAAGTAAAAGAATTTGTTAAGAGTCCTAATAATTTATAATGAATTTTTTTCATAAATTGTAAGATCATAATGATTTATTTATATATATTTCAAGATTCATTTTTTTTTTAGAAAAGCATATTTTTACTGCCAGAAAACTACAATGTGCACAAAGGGAATACTTCCTTTTATTTACAAGCTGGACTGCCCTCAAAATGCGTATATAATAATATACTACTCAAAACAATTTAGGGAACACCGGATTTTTAACATCAAATAGGTTTGAAATGTTCCATGAACCGGGATTTTCATTTGCAACCCCCTCTCTCTTTCAGTAGTCATGTCATGAAATGTGTAATCACTACATGGATCCTTTATCATTTGTTTCATTGTGCAGTTGTTTCTCATCAATTCTGTGAAACATTGTGTTTATCTGAAATAAATGATCTTGCTTTAACTGAGATTATTCCGGTGTTCCCTAAATTGTTTTGAGTAGTATATATTAAAATAAATCCATCTCACCATAACCCTAATTGTTCTGGCTGTTTCTGATCCGTAGCCATGTTGGTATTGAACTTGCATATGCTTAACTAGCAACTCCAAGGCTAACACACAATGGTTTGATGGCAGACGATATAACTTTGACTGTAAAGAGAAGAAAAATACAACATCAGCCTTTGTTTGAGTGCACCCCCAAAAAAAAAATTTTACAATGTTTTTAAAAAAACCAGCAATTTGGAGATAAAGCATCCCTTGATTGCCTCATTTCTACTGACCCTGAAGAGGTCCATGAGGCTGAGCACGGCTGCTTTGATGTCCACCAGGTCATCTTCACTCTGGGCGACCTTCTGATGGGCAGAGTCTGCCCCCTCCATTGGGATGCCGAGGCTCACTCGTGTATGCATGGGTTTCATCACCACCTGTAAAAAAGAATGATTGTATCCTTAAGGTGTCAACTTGATGGGGGCTCAATTTCATTTTGTAGGGCAGTTCCCTTATTAGGAAGGTACTAATAGGTACATTTTTTCAACTCCAGTATTCCAGAAATATAATGTGCTCACATTTTTGAGAAAACACCAAAAAACTGTTGGTAAATTTGACATAACAATGTTTTCTGTCAGATGAAATAATTTCAGACAAAATCAATTTTCTGGATGACTGATACCAGTACCCAGTAGTACTCGCTGTAATACCTTGAAAATTTTGACAACCCCCCAAAACAGAACGACTAATAATAATAACTATGAAATTCCAGAAAATTCCCCCAAAAACCTTACTTTCATGAGTGAGCATACCCAGTTGAGTAGCTTGAATTTTTAGAAAAGGGGGTTACAACAAACAAAATTATTTTGTGATTGTATCAACAAGAAAAAATTTGTTCAAGCTAACCTTTTGTATGATGTCCAGTATGTCCAAACATCGATGAGTCTGACACACTTGGGCCACGTCCACTAGGAGCTCCACTGCGGCATAACGCACGATGGGGTCAACGTCGTCTGAGATGTGGCCGAGCTGGGGAAGCACCACCATCTCAATCAGATCATCCTGAAGGGACAATTAGACAGAGAAACACCCTCATATATAAGGCAAAAAAGTCTCAAGTTTCTGCACGCTTCGCCTCAGACCTGCACATCGGCAATTGGAGTTTTCTTTTTTTGCTATGAAACGATGTCCAACTGCAGCCAAAATTGCTGGATCGATTGGAATTCTGTCAGGCTCTGTTTTAAACAACTTGTTAACGTACGAGAAATAGCAACGAGTGTGTAAACATTGTCACAACTACCCCGATGTGACTGAAAGACAACAGCAAACTGATCAAAATTGTTCACAAACTCAAAGTATATTTACAAATTATTTACTACTTATTTACAAACAACTCTTAATCGTTACGTTTCGTTATTATTAATGCAAAAATACCCCAACATCCAATTCGTTAAGGACTACTAAATTCAGGGGTATAAAAAATCCTGAAAAATGGGTCGCGGGCGCGGATCTCCTTTTGGACATCTGACGATGACGAAACTCTCCTCTATTCTCTTCTAAACTCTGCAAAACTCCTCAAAAGCCAAAACTCTAAACTCAGTTCAGGTGGCGCAGATTACCAAAGAAAAAAAAGCCAACTAATGACCAGAAACCACAGATTTGTTTTTTTGGCCTAAAGTGCCTTAAAAAATGCTCACTCATTGCCCATGTGCCTTACCAGTACATGCATGTATGTTTATGGTGTAAACCGAGTACCTCCTGTTGTTCCCCTCTTTTGTTCCCTATGTTGTTGGACTTGAATTCTCCCATTTCAATCGAGGACATTTTCAAACAATAACTGCCTAACGAGGACCCATTGTGTACACCGTAAATAAAAGCACACCGATAATAATAATAATGTGTGGACTTATATAGCGCACGTATCCACCAACTAAGTGGTGCTCAAGGCACATTATATCATTACCCCTGCTCATAAGGCTCATAAATCATTCCTGAAACCATCTCAGCTCCCTGGGGAGTATACTGCTCAATTGCTGCCATTACAGCGCATATAGGGCCAATCAACCAACTCTGCCCTCACAGGTACCCATTTAACCCCTGGGTGGAGAGAAGCAATTATGGTTAAGTGTCTTGCTCAAGGACACAAGTGTCACGGCCGGGATTCGAACCCACATTCTGCTGCTAACACCAGAACTTGAGTCTGGTAATCTAGACCGCCCGGCCACGACACTCCACAGTGCGACACTCCACAGTGCGACACTCCACAGTGCGACACTCCACAGTGCGACACTCCACAGTGCGACACTCCACAGTGCGACACTCCACAGTGCGACACTCCACAGTGCGACACTCCACAGTGCGACACTCCGAGTGCGTTTCCACCACCAGATGGGGTACAATGTGCACAGACCGGATACCAACCTCGTAGAGATGACTGGTGGAGCTGAGTACCGATGATAGGACACGCAGTGCCGCCTCTCTGATGGCCGTCCGGTCCTCGTTCCTGAAGTATCGATCCATCAACAGCTGCAGGTTCTGGATCCAGTCTACTTTGGTCGGATGGATGGACTGGGCACAGAATGTAACCAGGGTCAACACGGAACTCTCCTGGGATAAAAATGAAGGGAGGCAGATACGATTTATCAGGAGCATAGTGACATTGACCAAAAAAAAAATACATAAAGGCGCTGTTTTGTGCATTAAATCTCAAAGATCTACATCAAATGAGTACGACCCAACTTGTCTCAGGCTTTGAGATACAAGGGCAGATCCTGGGGGTGATCCTGAGAGGCTAAAGGGGACATGGAGTGTCGTGGCCGAGCGGTCTAACTTACTGGACTCAAGTTCTGGTGTTAGCAGCAGAATGTGGGTTCGAATCCCGGCCGTGACACTTGTGTCCTTGAGCAAGACACTTAACCATAATTGCTTCTCTCCACCCAGGGGTTAAATGGGTACCTGTGAGGGCAGAGTTGGTTGATTAGCCCTATATGCGCTGTAATGGCAGCAATTGAGCTGTATACTCCCCAGGGAGCTGAGATGGTTTCAGGAATGATTTATGAGCCTTATGAGCCTTATGAGCAGGGGTAATAATATAATGCGCCTTGAGCACCACTCAGTTGGTGGATACGTGCGCTATATAAGTCCACACATTATTATTATTATTATTATGGACCCCAAAAACTATTCGCAGAGGCACTCCCTCCCCCCTCAATTTGGGAAAAAAATTCATAATCCATCCAGAATACATATATATTTTCCTTGAGTTTTTAGCTTATAATACTTTGCAAACTTGAACATGAAAGCACTCATATTGCATCAGAGAGCACATAGAATCTAATTTTGTTTGCTCACTGATGGCCACCCGTACAAAATGGGGCTCATTGTTTACAAATGAAGGAAATGTCTATATGTCAATCTATTGTCATGTGCCCTGAAGGATACAGTAAAAATCAATATACAATTAAATCAGTCAGTCACCAAAATGTTCTGAACAGAGGTGGATCAATCCAAAACCTGTGTGCATGTGTGCAAGTTAACCCTCTTACTACTACAATGGTCAAAATCATTCAAAATGTTGATATACTCGCCAAGATATATCTAGTGCACTTAAAAGTCCAACACTGTCAAACCTTATGTGTAGTAAGTACATTTACAGGTCAAAATAAGTCAACCGCTTTTGACTGGTAAAAGCAGTGTCTGGTATTGTTCAGGGTCGTCAAAATGACAGTAAAAACCAGTCAAAAATGCCCCTGTGTGCACATTTGGGTCAACAGTCAAAACAGACAGTTGACTGATTTTGACCTCTATAGCAACTTCCCACTAAAGTGCAGCTATAGTAGGAGGGTTAAAAGAAGAAATACAATATAAAAAGAGGTATTTGCATATGCTGAAGAATAAGGACAGAAAGGGAGGCCCGCTGCCTGCCTGTGCCCGCTGCCTGCCCCCCACCCCCCAACAACAGAGAGACAGTAGAAACAGTGAGCCCAATCCCTTACCGGTCTGATATTGGCAAATTCCTGTACAATGCCAAAGAGTCTGGTTGCGGACCCACTGAATGACTTTGTTTCATGCAGCATCTCTGTGGTAGTCAACAGGTCATGCAGATCATTGGGCAGTAACTCATGTGTAGAATAGATCTTCACCAATGATAAAAAAAATTCTCAATTTAGTTATTTGGATTTTTATAGTCTGATACACGGTTACTAAGAAGAGCGTGTGCTGCAGTAAGGAGGCCGGGACTAGGCCATCCAATTCAGCATTATTTTTGATAAAATGAATCGCAAAAACATTTCATGTGTGACAAAAATATAATATAGGCATGTTATTTATGAAAAATAAAATCTAAAGATGTCGTTTCCTGGACACAATATTTAAACTGCTTTTTGCATATTAATTTGTAGTAACCAATCAGCATTGTGAAAATCACTTTTTCAACCAGGGTCTAGTAGTGGGAACAAGGTAGAACCCTGGGGAAGAGGTTGCCTTATAGGGAAACGATTGTGTAAACATATACTACTCAAAACAATTTAGGAAACACCGGATTTTTAACATCAAATAGGTTTGAAATGTTCCGTGAACCGGGATTTTCATTTGCAACCCCCTCTCTCTTTCAGTAGTCATGTCATGAAATGTGTAATCACTACATGCATCCTTTATCATCTGTTTCATTGTGCAGTTGTTTCTCATCAATTCTGTGAAACATTATGTTTATCTGAAATAAATGATGTTCCCTAAATTGTTTTGAGTAGTATATTTTCATCTTTTCAATTTATTTAATCAAATTAATCTGTTTAACTTAATTCAGGGGTGTGATTTGACAAAAGTAAATAATCCTGAAAATAGATAGCAGTTCCAGGTCTCTGTTTGGTCTCAAGGACAAACCCCCCTGAACCTCCTGGATGTTTAATTTTGGAGGATTTACAGACTCTCCACATCCCCACAAACAAGAAACTAGAGGTTTGGACACAACACAGGCTACTTCTTTCTTTCTTTGGTGGGCTACTTCTCTTCTTTCAAGAAAAATAAAATTGAGGAAAAAATCATGAAATCAGGAAAAATCCTGAGAAACCACTTAGGTCTGCTTAATTTAACATGAACAAAAATTAATAAAATACAATTGCATGGAGACACGGCTTGGTATGTGGGGTGCCTGTTTTAAAGACACGAGGTTTACAAAAAGTGGTTTCTCACAATCTAAAATCTAATTAACCGTTACTTACAGTTATGTGTCTGAACAGAGCCTCAATGATGTCCAGCACAATATCCCAAGTGACCGGCTGAATGTCCTTGCCATATTTCTTGACCAGTCTCTGTAGGGACAGCGTCACCTCATAGGCGACAAGGGGATGCTTGCAAGACAGGGCCTATGATCGAGAAATTTGCACAATTTGTTTTCCAAAATTACCAAGGTTAAGGCAAAAATAAGTATCCAGTTTCAGCTCAGAGCTCAGCTTCAAAAGTGGTGTGGTGACACAGCTCTTCTTAAAAATTTTCCAAAATTTTCATAAATTATTTACAAAATTACTGTGGTTATTAAGGCTCCAGTTCCTGCTCAGCGCTCAAAATGACTGTTGTTAAATGATTTTCATTTCTATTTTTAATTTTTTTATTACCTTAAGGAAAGACGGCAGCACAGAAGTGAAGTTATGTTTGAGGGACTGTACTCTCATAGACCCCCAGCGAGCCATGCCAACGTAGAACACCGCACCCCTCAACAGGATAATGTCTCCTTGGTTCTGACTGTAACGGACGAGAAGCAGAAAACTCTGATCAGCAGAAATACAACAGGACATATTTCTTTCCGTCTTTTATTCGGGACCCACCAGAAATTCATTTTGGTACATATTTACTGTATAAAATCAAGTTTGTCACAATTTCTTTCCGAAATATGTAATTTTAAAGCATTTGTTTTCCCTTCTATGAATAAAATAGTAATGTTCCGATGAAATAGATAATATATCCAGAAATTGCCGTTAAAAAAAGCGAAAAACACGAGCGATACATCTTTCAAGGGAAGGCCAAGTACTTACCCATTCTCCATGATACTGCACATGGTGTAGATCGCACTGTGGCCTAGATGGGTCCCTAACAGATTACGCATCAACTGTAAGAAATAAAACACGCAGACGCATAACATGAATCCATTTCTTGAATTTCTTGACCTACTGGCGCTGGCGGAAATGGTTGTGAGAGTTGTGAGTGGGCTCTAAATACTGTCAAGTTGGTTTTTGTATACTGTTCTCACCCATTTTCTGTTGTTGGGTTTTCCTTAATAAGGTTCAAAACAAATATATGTATCAAAATGTAATTTTAAAATTCAATCTTTAATTGTCACAACCTTTGTAATTGCATGTATAAACAAAAAACAGTATTTTGACACAAATTGGCTTCCACGTGCCGACTGTATTGTATTTGTGGAGAAGTCTTACCAACAGTATGGATGGGAGGGATCGGTTGCTAAGGATGGGCAGGGCATAGGGCCAAATCTGGATCAGTTGCTATGGATGGGCGGGGCATAGAACCACATTTGGATCAGTTGCTAAGTATGGGCAGGGCATAGGGTCAAATCTGGATTGGTTACTATAGATGGGCGGGGAAAAGGGCCAAAATCTTGATCAGTTGCTAAGGACAGGCGGGGCATAAGGCCAAATATGCATTGGTTGCTAAGGATAGGCAGGGCATAAGGCCAAATCTTGATCGGTCCATTATGTTAATAAATGGTTTGCAGCGACTGTGTTGTCTTCTAAAAGTGTCTCCCATTATTTTATATGGAACCAAGATGGATACCTTCCAGCTGCCTTGGGCAAACTCCGGCACGCCTACAGTCCGACACAATGCCGTGACCAAGTAGTAGAGAGACTCCGTGGGTATGCAGCTGTAACACACAACAGCCTCTAGGACCTTCAAGGACTGTTCAATGTCGTACTCTCTCCCGGTGCGATTGCACACTGTGCATGTATGTCTGCAAAGAAACACCAAGCATAACCGCATGATTTGAATAACTAGAGGTGCTTTGACAGGTGGAATGGATGGAGATAGACTTTCCAAGTGAATGTAATTATCTTGAGGTGGTTTATCTACCTTGATCTGTCTTTAGTTACCGGGTTCCAATAGGAAACATGGGGTGCAATGGCTGAGCGGTTTAATGCATAGGTATTCATGGCTGAGCCGTCAGAATATTGGGTTCAATTCCTGGCCAGGACCATGGTGCTTGTGTCTTTGAGCAATACACTTTTTTTTACCATAATTGCTTCTCTCCACCCAGTAGTCTAAATGGCCCCTTCTAAAAAACAAAAGCTTTGCTCTGCAAACAATAAAGAGCTTTCATACTTCACAAAACCTGACACGATGTGGTCATCAAGGTAACAGGAGTTGAACTTGAACAAGTTGATGAGCAGACCAAGAAACTCTGCCGTCCTGAATTAAAATACAACAAATTTACATCCATGTTAAATACAATTTTTGTTAAGTTTCTCTTTATTTAATCACATGTTGTGTGTGCAGTATACAATACGTAGAGGAGTTCTTTTTGACAAAATGACACAATAAGTATTGTTTAAATTATAAAGTTTTTATTAATTTCTTGAAATAGAAGACCCTCTACCCCTACCCCCTAAAAAATGGGTTTTTTTCTCCAAAAGTTGAACATTCATAATTTTTACTATCTAAAGCAAGTGTACCCAAGGGTCTGATCCCGTCTTAACACAGCATATTTTATACACATTTATAAGTGATGAAAGTCAAGAGTTCTTACATGCCGTAGCTGATGATGTCTGGCATCCAGGCTAGGAGAAATGGTCCCATGTCTTCTTCAAAGTCCAGCAGGTTTTTACCGTTGGCGCTCAGCGACTTGAGAACATCCAGTCTAAAAAAAAAAGGCATAATTATTGAATAATCCACAAGGTATAACAATCTATACTACTCAAAACAATTTAGGGAACACCGGATTTTTAACATCAAATAGGTTTGAAATGTTCCATGAACCGAGATTTTCATTTGCAACCCCCTCTCTCTTTCAGTAGTCATGTCATGAAATGTGTAATCACTACATGCATCCTTTATCATCTGTTTCATTGTGCAGTTGTTTCTCATCAATTCTGTGAAACATTGTGTTTATCTGAAATAAATGATCTTGCTTTAACTGAGATTATTCCGGCATTCCCTAAATTGTTTTGAGTAGTATATTTTTGGAGCTGGGTGTCCCAATTCCAGCTAAGTCCAACAGTTGGGTGGTTGTGTTTGTGCATGGTGTTGGATACTGGCGGATTCAGGAAGGTTCTTAGCCAAAATAGCTAGGGGGTTAGGGTTAATGTAACATTGAGCAATTAGTGCACAGGCACGTATTGTGCAAATAAATACCAGTTTATTCGAGAAAAGTCAAAAGAATTTCCCACATTTAGTTCTAATAAAAGTAGCAAGGCTATAGACAAAAAAGGGTTTCCCAATTGGGGTCCATTTGTATCCTCATTGGGAGATTAGAGTTCCAATCGGAATAAAAGTATCTCCCAATTGAGATAGTATCGATGACAATGACCATGCAAGCCAAATAACAGTCATCCTTCTAAAGAGGAGCTGTGATGATGATGATGTGCGTTACTCCAGCAGTACCATAGGTTGCTATTGGAGGGTACTTTCGTAAGAGTACCAGGTAAGGTTAGCTCTTCGGTTTCGGCTTCGTCTTCTTCGGCTTTGGGTAAGTCGTGGTACATCATTCCCTTGATCATGACATCTCTGGGTGTGTTCTGTACCTTTGTGGGAGATCTTCAAAGATAGAGTGCTTCTTGATGACATCGAAGAATACCGCCCTCATGAGTCCGAGCCTTTCACTCTGTTCATCAGGGGAAAGCAATCAGAATAGAAAACATTTATAAAGATCTGCAATGAAATGCGGAGACAGAAATAGCATGGACACATCTGATTTCCTGTCAATCAAAGCTGTTAGACCCTTTGCTGGATTTGTTCGATACCCAGCTGTCGAAACATTGTTTGACTATCAGAATGTCAGAGTGGACACTGAGTGACTGGACTACAACATATCAGTATTGTTGGTCTCCAGTCTTGTGGTCTTGGTCTTGTCTCCCTGTGGTCTCAGTCTCGTTTCCAACCCAATGCAGTCTCAAAGATCTACTAGTCTCAAAAGTTGAGACCAGGACAAAACTTTGTGCATAATTCATTATTCTTCATCCTGTTATTACTCCTATAATCAGAGGATCTTAAAAATGACTAAAACCATTAACTAGGACACTATGATTGAATTAACTTCACTCGCTTTTTAAAAGTTCTTGCATTTAAAGATTGTTATTTTGAAAAAAGGCTCACCTGACCGTTTACGATACATTTGATGAACGTCAACATCAGGTGTCGATGCTCCATGGGTATGTGTGGCTCCAGGAGGTCAGAGGTCGCCACCCATAATGCCTCAATCCCATTCTGATGGTAGAAGCAAATTTGTAACCATATCTCATGACAGTATATATCTTTGGTAACATGTCTCTAAATGCATCCATCTATAAATTCACGTATAATAACCAACCTGTGAAAGTTTCAGCTTATTTAACGAGAAAAAAGTGAAAATGCTTTCAGATTTTTTTTATAGTCATTCTAACACTGAATTAACCCTTCTGTGACTGAAAGGGTCAAATTCAGTCAAATTGTTGATATACTTACAAAGGTATATCTAGTGCACTTAAAAGTCGAACACTGTCAAACCTTACGTGTAGTAAGTACATTTACAGGCCAAAATTAATTAAATGTTTTTGACTGCTAAAAAGCATTGTCTTACATTGAGTGTGGTCAAAATGACAGTAAAAACCAGTCAAAAATGCCCATGTGTGCACATTTGGGTCAACAGTCAAAACAGGCAGTTGACTGGTTTTGACCACTGTAGAAACTTGTCACTTAAGTTCAGCTAAAGTAGGAGGATTAACCCTAACCTTCCCAAATCCTCCAAAATCCTCCTTGCTAAAGTGAAGGATTTTGAAGGATTGAGGTTACGTGCTACATGCTCTTTGCTAAAGTGAAGGATTTTGGAGGATTGAGGTTATTAGGCATACTTGCCTTTCCATGGTACCACATGTACATCCATGTTTGTTGTAGTGATTGCAAGGTCAGTGCTAAGGTCAGTGCTTAGGTCAGTGCTTAGGTCAGTGGACACTGTTTATTGCTCCATGCATGCAGGGAGGGTCCCTGGTCATGTATCACAGATTAGAAACACGTGTGCATACATGTCATGTCATGTGTTACTACTGAAGGATTTTAGAGGATTCAGGTTATGTGTAAGCAAATGGGCCTAGGGAGTCGGGGAGTTCTGGATTACTCACGTCTTCTAGTCTTTTGGTTGTTACCAACTCGCACAGGTCTCTGATTGCTTTGACCCTCTGACTGATCGGACTCTCCTTGTTTATCTCCTGTGATAAATAATTTACCGAGATAAAACAAAATTATTAAAAATCAAGGACCACTGTAATCCCCTTGGGTAGGTAATCCCATTGATTTGGTTGGGTAGTGAGTCCCTTATCTCCATGTAGCTTGATAGGGACTGCCTGTTTAGAGTGCTTTGTTCCTCTTTGTCCCTCTGCTTTTCAGTTTGACCGGTTGTGCCATTCTTGGTTTTGTTTGTGTGTGTGTGTGTGTGTGTGTGTGTGTGCGTGTGTGAGCGCATTCAAACCGGGGACGTATAACAAAAGGGACAATGGTCCCCGGTTGCTCTCACAATGGAGAACAATCCGTCCCCGTATTTTTGCACAAAGGAATTTGACAAAGGAAGTCCCCGAATGCCGGTGTTTACACACGTGTGTGTGTGTGTGTGTGTGTGTGTGCGTGTGTGAGTGCATTCAAACCGGGGACATATAACAAAAGGGACAATAGTCCCCGGTTGCTCTCACAATGGAGAACAATATGTCCCCGCTTTTTTGGACAAAGGATGTCCCCGATTGCAGGCGTTTACACACGTGCGTGTGTGCGTGTGTGTGTGTGTGTGTGTGTGTGTGTACTACTATCTGTGGGTTGGCTTTGAAAAGAAAGTGTACTGGTAATTTCCGAGTGCTTTTAGTAATCTTTAGGCATTCACATTTTGTTTCCGATTATTTTCTGACCACCCTTAAATAAATGGGAAAGAATGTAGAATACAACTTTTCTATCCAAATTATGACAAATATCACCGGTTTTAATTTAAAAGATGATAGAGGACACACTTAAGGAGAGGAAAGTGTAGTCAAGTGAGGATTAGAAACTATTTTGTAAGATTTTGATTAATGAATGTATGCACATCCAGTGAGATGATGGCCATTTTGTTGCTTAACCCTCCTAGTGTTTGACCATTTGAAACCATTCAAAATTTCCACTTACCAAAATGGCCATTGGTTTTGTACACACATGGTGATACCATTTGAAAAGTGTTGATAGCAAGCTTTACTACCATTCAAATCCATTCAAATGGTTTTTGAATGGTGGATACACTACACCTTGGTGTGTTTCCATAGCCGAATGGTTTCAAATGGTGAATGTACTACACAGTGGCTTATAAATCATTCAAATGGTTTTGAATGGTGGATACACTACACCTTGGTGTGTTTCCATAGCCGAATGGTTTCAAATGGTGAATGTACTACACAGTGGCTTATAAATCATTCAAATGGTTTTGAATGGTGGATACACTACACCGTGGTGTGTTTCACAAAACAAATGGTTTCAAATGGTGCATCAACTTGTCTGAAAAAGGCACCAGAACTAGGAGGGTTAACCGGTTAATACAATGCTTGGCATTGTGCACAAGTGGCGGTTGGGTTTGACATTCTTTCCAATAAATGGATCACATTTGGTCTGTCAAAAAAATTCAAAAATAAAAAAAATACAGACCTTCAGTAGCACAGGAGTGACAAGAAACTCTTCTGATTTAGAATGAGTTGTGTTGCTGGCGATAATAGCCCCATCTCTCCTGCGAAAGATATTCTGAAACTTCTGCTTAAAAGTCTCTTTAGAAACTGGCCTTGCCATGGTGACTGGCTGCTCATCACTCCGCTAGGATACACGTGGATGATGTAGGTTGGGGTCTTTTAAAAACGGGATGTAAAAACATTTATTACTTTAGTTATATTGTCAAAACTGCTTACAAGTTGGTTTACTCTGTTTGAAACTAGATATAGATGAAGGAAGGAAGGAAGGCAAATATGCCTAATAATCTCAATCCTCCAAAATCATTTTTGGACAGACCAACATGTACCATGTAACCTCAATCCTTCATTTTCATCCAGTGTCAAATCATGGAGGAAGGAAAACCTTCCTCCATGGTCAAATATAGCCTGATAACCTCAATCCTCCATAACCTAAATCATAATTGTGGTTTTGAAAAAAAATTCTGTGAAAAAAGTATGGCTATGGCTACATGTAAAGAACATATTTATCTACCTAGCCAGATTATCCCGTCAGTTAGTGGTTTTTTAATGATGCAACTATTTATTAAGAACATTAATTTATTTATTAAGTAGCTATGTGACAAAAAATTTCAAAATTAACAGATTCCAATACAACTGATATCATTGTCAAGGTCTTGAATAGACGATTACAATGATATAAGGATCATCTTCCTGTGACCAAAAATAAGGAAGTTATGACATGTTGAATCCGGCAATTTTAGGCCTGTAAATGGCAAATATTTTATAAGGAAAAACAAAAGAAATGTAAATTTGACTTGTGACCCGTTTCCTAGATTTTCTCGGATTCCATATCATAACTTTCAAAATTCTTGTCCGATTTTCAAAAGGTTGGTATCACTGGAATGCTTGGGAAAAGAGGAAGAATAATAACCTATTTCCAGGCTAATTCAATGATTAGTTTGTTTTGTAGTGCTGATTTACAAATAAGAAATACAAAAAAAATGTGTTAAAAAAATAATAATAATAATTTAAAAAAATAATGAAAAAAAAAAATACTCAAATCTGAGGACTATTTTTATATTTTTACACTGAAATCTTCGAAAGATTCTCATCCCTGATTTAATTAAATATTAGAACAATTTATAAATTATATTGGACTGTATATAGGCCTATACATGTATGAAACAAAATAATGAAAACAAATTTAAAAAAATTAAAAAAACATTCAAATTACTCAAAATATGAGGATTTTTAAATATTTATACTGAAATCCGCGAGAAATTCTTATCCCTGATTTAATTAAACATTTAAAAAAATAATAAATAATATTGGACTGGAAAAATGAAAAAAATTAAATAAGTTATGAGAACTAATATTATTGTGTTACGCCGATATAGGTTTAAACGGACGATTTATCGGACTGAAAATTCGGCAGATACGTTCGTTTTGTTGACATCAAAAATGGTACACAATGTAGCGTGCTGAACGCGGCGCATTACAATCTTTGGTTGACATCGATTTCTGCGCATCAAAAAAACGTAACTGCGCATCGTCCAATCGCCGTCAAAATTGGCCAAGAGGTAGAAAACAAGTGTAGAAAAATTAGTAGTGTGGTTTGATAAGGTATACTAATCACCTTTGAGTAAATCGTCGATGGTTTTGATGAGCAAGAACAAACCCAAATTTCGAGAATTTTTTTGGGAAACTTCTAGATGCCGCATTCAGAAAATTTGAGAACGTGGTTGAAGTAGAATATGTGATCTACGTCTTCGAAAAAAAAGCTCCTGGGTACGTTAAAAAGAACGGCCACAGCGAAACGTTACAAAGCGCTATCTCCACGGTGTCTTCGCCACGGCGATTCAACCCGAGATTGAGGCCGCGGCCAAAAAGATTTGCGACAATGCGTGGAATACGCACATACCTATATTAAGAACATTAAGAACACACTTAAATATGTTCTACTTAAGTTCTAGATTATACAAATGGCACCTCATCCCATACTTTTTCAGTTTTGCTCCTGTTTTTCTCCAAAACCAATTTTCCCGATTCGGCAAAGTTACGTTAGTCGTTAGCTGGAATGCCAAACATCAGAAAATTATTCAAGTCTTATGCACTTCTTCAAACCAAAGTAATGAGGGAAATACTGATAGTGACACGTTAATTTATCTTGACCAATTTGGTTCAGCTTTACCTCCATGGTTTTAACTTACTTTTCACCGGCCGACGTCTGTGGAGGCCGCCATTTTGAAATGATAGAGGGCGCTGTAAGTGATTGTTGGCTGTATATGTAAATGTTTAATAGACTGGTCCCCTGTCTTTATCCTATATCAAGCATACATAAAGGCAGCAAGCGTACCATTCAAGGGGTTTCATTGGATACGTTCAGTGGTTAGGTTGTGCTGAAGATCTGACGTCATGCTTCCAGGGGCCGATTTCACAAAGCGCTAAAATTGATCTTAACTGTGTATCAATCTTAATTGCTTAGCAAAGTGTGATGTCACAATACAAATCACTGTGGTAATACTAACAACAGCTCATCTTGTCTATATCCTATCAAGCCTCCTCCAGCTCAAAGCGTGACGTCAGATCTTCAGGCTAGTCAGATACCCTGTCTATCAATTCACGCGCCTCTAGCTGAAAGCGTTACGTCCTGTTGATCGTGACAATACTGCCCCTTTAATTAATTGAAATTTCGAAAGATATTTTAAACAAAATAATGATTTTAAAATTTTGTTGAACTTATTTTCTAATTTTATGTAGGTAATTATTTGACTTTAATAGGTATTCCGGCCTTGCTAAAAAAAACCACCCCAAATGAGTAATGAAGCAAGTAATCCAACATATTTTGGGACTTCAAAACGGCCCAAGTTTTTCAAAAGGTTGCCTGGGTTATAGTCCGTTTGAATTGACAGGGGAGGGGAACCATGAGTTTCTCAGGGTGGAACAATTAACACCTTTCTGAACATTACCACACAAATGTTAATTCTTGGGGCAGGGGATCTTCCAGTGGGGAATGTACAATTAAACAACCTCCATACTGAACGACAAACAATAACATACTGTTTTTCTTTCTTGCAACAACATCCACTATGTCAACCAATAGCTCTTTTATTTGTTCACTGCTCACTACAACATGATCTCATCAAGCATAATAGTTAAAGTTTATTGGGTTGTTTTACCACATTTGTTTAGGCGAATCCCTTACAGGCAAATGAACACAGAGGGCACATCGAGAAAGGCTATGATTAGACAACCCTAGCCACCCCAAATCCTGCAAAATCCTCCAAAGGGCACTTTTTGGGGAAAATTCAGCACTGTTGGAAACTGGTACTTTCACCTCTTCAAATGGGGCAAAATTACTACCTGGCAAGAAGTACAGGCTATAAGTGCTGAATATGAAAGATCAATGAAAATGCATGGTGCATTTTGAAGATAAGGGCATGTTTCCAAAAGTGCACCGATGGATTTTGGAGGATTCAGGCGGTTAGGGTTAATGTCTGTGAATGCATCCATACTAAAGAACTAAAGATATATGGGTCATTCCATGAAAGTGGGATACTTGTGTTTTCCATGTATTTCAGATATTGGGGCCTGTGTTATTCCTTACATCGTACAAGCTGATGATTATAACTTTCACATATTGTTGCATCTCATACAGACCTACTATGACAACAAACAAAAATTTCTTGGGTCTTCCCTATTTTGATCCATTAACTTTAGTCAGTATATTACACAACGTAACAAGACACAGTGTCCCCTTGTAATTTTGTTACATCGTTAACCTCATATCAGGTGAAGCAGGAAGTAAATACATGACACCAGTTTTAATGTTTGTATCTATTATTTTAAAAGATGACAACCTACAAAACTATGATAAATAAGGTAACAAAACTGATACTTTTTTTCTTTATTTAATGAACTTGAAATTTTGACCTCCATGTCACACTTTGGGTCCCACGTTCATGGAATGACCCATATTTATTTATTTATTTATTTCTTATTTATCCTGGGTGATCCATTCAGTGAGAAAAACTCACTGATCTCCCATGGATCCCAGCTTACATAAAAAGTACAGTAATGCAATAAATTAAGATACAAATATTAAATACAATGTAAAAAATATTAAAAATTAATTGAAATTGACTAAAAACAAAAGAAAAATGCACAGAAGGAAATCAACCAATACAATACGATACAAAACATCACTGGAAAATGACATTAAAGAAAACAACTGTAAAATGTTCAGTTTTTGTTGTTGTAGTGTCCTTAAAGATCTATTGCACATGTTACCGCTATTTCCTCCAATTTCCTTAAAGATGAATCGCCCCATGTTTGGGCTGATTTGACGGTAATAAATAATCTGAATTGTTATTTTACTGGGGTTAAGGAAATAGCAACCTTTTATTTGAGACAATGAATGAAACAATCCGTCAAGGATTAGTGCCAGTTTAAAACTCAAAACTTTAAATGCATCACGCTGACTCAACTGTGTCCCCAAAATGTAAACTTGCCCATTTTTAATTTCAACAAAAGTTACTCAATGTTGAAATTGTGATACTTTGAAAACTAAATCAATTGGGGCATTTATGAATGGGAAAACAGTATTACCCTTTGACTCAACGGGCATTAACCCTAACTCCCTAGGCATTGTACTAAAACAATAAAAATCCTTCAAAATCCTCCAACTGGCTTTGTTGTCTAGGGAGTTAGGGTTAAAGGCAATATAAGACCTTGACTTAAAGGGACAATATTGTTATGATCAACAGGGCATGGAATCGGAGTCCGAGTTTTAGATTAACTCAGTGACTGAAAACAATACGCTACGTGACAAGGTCATAATATCATTGCTGCTGCATATATGAGCCAATTATTATCAGTCACTGTGTTCATCTTAAACTAGGACACCAGTTCCATGCCCTGTTGAGAGTCTACTCTGATTATGATGATATATTGTCTCTTTAAAAACATTTAATATTGGAACCAGACAAAATTTCCCATACACAAAGTATGGTGGCTAAGAGAGGCCGCACAAATCGGGCAAACGTTCATACCCCTATGTGAAAAAGATGTTAAAAACACAGCACAGCAGAATTACAATCGATCCAGCAATTTTGGCTGCAATTGGATATCGTTTCAATTGGTGTGGATTCTGTGATGTTGTCTCAGAGTGCCTGCTTGTGAAAAGGATTTGTCACAAATGTCACAAACAAATGGTTTCTCTCCAGTGTGAACTGTCTGATGCTGTCTCAGATTACTTCCATGTGAGAAACATTTTCCACAAATGCCGCAAACAAATGGTTTCTCTCCAGTGTGGACTTTCTGATGCCTCTTTGAACTACTTCCATGTGTGAAAGATTTTCCACAAATGTCACAAACAAATGGTTTCTCTCCAGTGTGGACTTTCTGATGCCTACCCAGATGGCCAAGTTCAAAAAAGGATTTGCCACAAACGTAACAAACAAATTGTTTTTCATTGGTGTGGAATCTCCGATGTCTACTCAAGTGTCCACATGTAGAAAAAGATTTACCACAAATGTCACAAATAAATGGTTTCTCGTTTGTGTGGATTGCCTTATGTTGACTTAGGGTGCCTCCTTGTGAGAAGGACTTCCCACAAATATCACAAACAAATGGTTTCTCTCCAGTGTGGACTCTCTTATGCTTCCTCAGATTGCTTCCTTGTGAAAAGGATTTACCACAAATGTCACAGACAAATGGTTTCTCATCGGTGTGGACTGTCTGATGCTGTCTTAGATTGCCTTCTTGTGAGAAGGATTTGCCACAAATGGCACAAACGAATGGTTTCTCTCCAGTGTGAACTCTCTGATGCTTTCTGAGATTGCTTCCCTGCGAGAACGATTTGCCGCAAACATCACAGACAAATGGTTTCTCTCCAGTGTGGACTGTCTGATGCTGTCCCAGGTGGCCAAACGTAGTAAAGGATTTGCCACAAATGTCACAAACAAATGTTTTTTCATTGTTGTTTACTGTCCGATGTTGTCTTAGATTGTTTTTTTGTGAGAAGGATTTATCACAATTTCCTTGAAGCATGCTTAGACTTATACATGTGGATCATTTGAGTGTTTCTGTACAGGTAAAAAACAAACACCATTTGTCACTGCCCCCATGAAGTAAATGCTTGCACTTCTGGAATTCTGGGGATCCTGATTAATGGGACCTTCCTGAATCCACCAAAATCCAACACCATGCAGTAACACTACCACCCAACTGTTTGACTTTGGGACACCCAGCCCCATGCAAAGAATCCCTGTTGGGGCTATCCAGTACCAAGTCCATCAAAATACAACATAACCCATTGGATCAACGGTTTTCGAGCATACAGCTGGCTATTTTTTGGCGATTTTGGCCAAAATGGGCGTGACCGCCCATTTTCAAATGACCATATCTCCCTAACCAGGGGGCCAAATTTGTTGATATTAGTGTCTTTGGAAAGGTAATATCATAAGGAATCCAAATGTACAATTTAAAGTTTGGGAGCAATTTGAAGTTTGATCTCAAGGTCACATGATCCACAAGGTTAATTCAAGGTCAAAGTAAAGGTCAAACTTTAAATTGCTCTTACATAAAAAATAATGGCATTTTTTTCTGCACAACAAGTGGTGGTTGGGTTCAACATTCCTTCTACACTTTCCTCTCTTTAAAGTATGTCCACTATCAATCATCTTTTAAATGAAAATCTTTGATACTTATTATTTGTCACATTCTTTCCCAAGTGATGATTGGAAACAATTTTGGAAGATTTTAAGCAATGAATGTATGCACATCCTTCATTAGCCCATTAGTCCTGTACACGTCTCTCTGTGATAGCGCCATTTTAAAATCAGATGCCGAGTTCACGTAGTCTCATGATTGCTCACCACCAGTGCAGAAAATACATGCATTTATGCACGGACGTTGGCGCTCATGTATTCTAGCGCTTTTTATAATAAACTTTACACAATAATTATTAGCGTGCGAGCGCGCGGGTCATGTGAATTGCATATTCGATGTAAATGTCACTGTAAAAATGCGTGTATAATGATGTCACTCGTGAGAACTCGGCAACCGATTTAAAAATGCCGTTGTCGCTGAAGGTGTGTACGAAAACATGTCGAAGACGCTGACATTTGGCGAGCAAAAAAGTATCCGATAATTTTTTTTTGAAAGTAAGTGAAGAGTTATAGTTGTTGTCCTCTTTCGGCTGCTCCCGTTAGGGGTCGCCACAGCGGATCATGATCCGCATATTTGATTTGGCATAGGTTTTACGCCGGATGCCCTTCCTGACGCAACCCTCCCATTTATCCGGGCTTGCGACCGGCACTAAGCATGCACTGGCTTGTGCATCCCCAGTGGCTGGGTTCAATTCGGCCCTCGCAGCAATTATGGTAAAGTGTCTTGTTCAAGGACACAAGCACCATGGTCGCGGCAAGGATTCGAACCCACACACTCGGACGACTCAGCCATCAGAACACAAATCCGATGCACCAAACCGCTCGACCATGGCACCCCACAAGTGAAGAGTTATAGTAATGGCCAATAATTGATGATTGTATGTAAAGTTGAAAGCGGAGGGATTTTCTGCAAGGTAGAAATCATACATGTAGGTTTACGAGTTAGAGAATTTGCTCAACATGTTATTTAGCGTGTGGGGTAGGAGTCGTGTTCTGATGCTCACAGCGACAAACTACATAAGTATTCTAAAAATAGGAGACTGTGAACGGAAGAATCATATGGACTAACCTTCCTCCATGCTTAGGCCATGGAGGAAGGAAGAGATCTTCCTTCCTCTATGCTTAGCCACACAATTGTTCCATTGCATCTGGCAATGCCATTAGCACTACGTTAGGTCTGTAACGTTGAACTTGAAGTCTAAAAATCATTCTCAATTTTGTAAATTCAAACTCAAAGTGTGCACATTGTCATTGATGATGTTTGATGCAACTTTTTAAACACAGTCACTAGATTTGTAGATACTTACCTTAAATATTTAACTATTTAATCATGACATAATTAATGGCCAAAAAAATTGTGATTTTACTTAGGTGCCTACATTTAAATTTCGTGAGATATATTAGCCCCACCATGGAGGAAGGAAACAGTGTTTCCTTCCTCCATGGCCCCACTAAAGTTACAGGCCTTGTGTGGCATGGACCATGGATCCCAAGCCACACACTACACTTGTTGACGCAAACACTAACAGTAGGGTTTTCACTTTATTTCAGGTGAAAAATTATTCCTCAACCAATATGCTCAATATTTATATCAAATTAAAGGTCATGATGAAAGAAATACAATGGTTTTTAAATCAAGAAAATCAGACGAGTAGTTTTTGAGGAACCCTGTTTTATTTAATCAAGTATACAGCATTCGATGAAGCGCGACTGTCCATACACTGTGTACATCCCCAATGGCAACAAAACCGTTGAATCAGCCTAGTCCTACTAGTACACACCGTGATACACACGCACAGCGTTCGTGCTCGTTTCCCTCATAAGAGCTTTTGAAAGGGTGTAAAAAATACACCCTCCGCTCAAAACTAAACACAATTACGGCTCAAAACTTTCACATATGATAGAAAAGAGGTGTAAAATTAATTCAGACACCGCTCTTAGTTACCTTTCAACTTGAAGATTTCACCTCGAAAAAACGGTGTTTACTTTTTATCTCTTCGTAACTTCGGTTGAAGGGTAGCTGTGGAGATCGAGCAAGCATGGGTATGTAAAGGAGCCCTTTGACTCAATAGGGAAATCCGTTTTCATGTCAATCACAATGTACTCGGGCGCGGAGACAGCTCCAAATTGGATGCCCTCCGCACTAGTGAGCGCGGCACATTTTACGGGCTGAATGCGCCCGATCTCGGAACACTTCGCGAAAGGCTGGGCGGGACGAGAGTGGTTCATTCATAAAAACCTAGGCTTTCGCACGTACTTCAGATTGCTATTTTATGTACATTGTTGGATAGCTGAAACTATAAGCTTTCCAATGAGCTATTACATGTAAGATTTTGACAGGTAAAAGTAGTAAAAAAAAATTGATTAAAAATTTTGATGTTTTTTGTTGCGGGCGATGTGCGTGTGGAGGGCTTCGGTCAAGCACGTACGAACTGAATTGAAAACCCTAGTTACAGTCTCGAATTTGTAAATTCTTAGCGCCCAAATTGACGATATTTGCAACTTTTTGACTCACTAGATACGTTCCTTACATGTTGAACTATAAAAGCGGCAAAAAAGTGATTTTACTTACATTTACATTTCGTGACATTTGGGACCGAAAATGTTACACTACGCTCGGCAATTTGCAGATTTCAACGAAGGCGGCCATTTTAATTTGATTCACCCTGTGTGTGCCAAACAATTTTACGACGGCTGTTTGATGTGTGCACATAATTTTATGTATTTTTGCACGCTTATTTCATCACCGCGCAAAAAATAAAACAAGTCTGTGCACACATCAAACAGCCGTCATAATTTTTTCTTTTGTTAATTTCTTTATTTTTGGTGGGGGGAGGGGCCGGGGTAGGGGTTAAAGTTATCGAGTGTGCAGGCACAGGAGTGTACAGCAGGGGCAATAATCAATCCACTAATTAAGGTTAGAGGGGGGGGGGGGGGTGGAATTATTTGTTTAATATGTCAAATTTCAGATACAAAGTCACTTTTAAGAAATGTGGAAATAATTCAACAAGAATTAAATTCACTTTCCTAAATTCAATGTTAAAACCCTAACCCCCTACATGTAGGTACTCTGGCTAGGAACCTTCCTGAATCCTCCAAAATCCATCAGTGTACTTTTGGAAACATGTCCTTATCTTCAAAATTCACCATGCATTTTGGTTAATCTTTCATATTCAGTACTTGTGGCCTGTACTTCTTGCCAGGTAGTAATTTTGCCCCATTTGAAGAGGTGAAAGTACCACAAAAAGTGCCACTTGGAGGATTTTGCAGGATTTGGGGTGTTTAGGGTTAATAAATACCAAAAAAAATAAAATAAATACAAGTATGCATTTCCTATTGGAGGGAAAGGCCTTCATCCATTGATCTCTATTATACTGACTGTATAGAAGATGATGCGCTTCCATTCAAAGCCACCGGATACCATGTCGATTCTCACACAAGTGACATTTTACAATGTTCAATCCTTTGCATGTGTATTTCTTTGTGAATTCCTTCCGTGTTCCTTTGTATAGTGGAGGATTAACAATAAAACTGAAAAGGGAACACACTTTTTGCATTTATACCCAATTAAATTTAATAAGGAAAAGTAATATATACTTTACAATTACACCATTCAGGTAATTAATTGCTGTTAAACCAGGCTTAACCATTATTTTTGCAAAATATCTATTTTAAAAATACATAATTTCAAAGTAATATTATTTTATATAATTATATTTTTTTAATCAGTCAATGGACGAGTTGGTTCAACGAGTTGGTCATAACTCAAAGTCGAGTCGGTCAACGGATGACTCGGTCAATGGACGTGTTGACTACATCCCGTATCAATCCACTCTGCTTGGCACCTTTGACCTCAAGACTTTGTGTGTAATTTACATAATAAAAAAGTTTTTAAAAAATGAATGAAAATTACATAATACAAAGTTTTATTTACATATTGTAAAGTGATTACACACATGTATAAACAACTTTAAACCTTTGTGTATTCTTTTGATTACAAAAATATACTTAGAATATACCTTAGAATTTACCAAACATACCACAACTGCAACCATAGCTATGTTATTTAAGTAATCCACAATATCGACTGGAAGATACACTGGTTTAGAATTTAAAAACGAATTTGTCAACACTGTCTGGAAGACATGGAGAATGAATTACACTTTGTATGTTTTTGTCTAATACTCCAATGTACAATTTATTTAGAAAAAAATATGTATGATATAAGCTTGAGCGATATCAATTTTTTTCATCCACGATATATTGGCAAACATATATCACGATTTTCAATAATATCGCAATAATTTTTTTCATCCATGCATGATTGCTTTAGAGTAGATAACCACAGGTATGTACCCTTCTACAAGCGTCACAATA
This sequence comes from Zoroaster sp. YZ-2022, assembly GCA_029582265.1. Lineage (NCBI taxonomy): Eukaryota > Metazoa > Echinodermata > Asteroidea > Forcipulatida > Zoroasteridae > Zoroaster > Zoroaster sp. YZ-2022. The sequence goes on from CM055819.1 coordinate 2,990,404, forward strand.
AATCATAAATTTGTTTGCATAGTGTGTATGTACTTCTGATGTAGTTCGCTTTTGTTTCTCACTTCCAAAAAGCTGAAAAGACCGTTCTAATTTTGTTTCCATGGAATTTCTGACTTGATTCATGATGGCGACTTTTTTTTAATCGCGATGTATTTGTTTTAATCGCGATGTATTTGTTTTAATCGCGATTTGCCGATATCTCGATAACTTAAAAAGGTTCTCGATACCGTAATTGAATCAAAAAAGGTATCACGATATTCGATATTATCGTGTTATCGCCCAAGTTTAGTACGATGCGTTCTGTAAAATTAATAGAATATTTTGTAGTATGTCTATTAGGTCTACAAATAAATTTTTCTTATGATTTCTCAGGATAAAGTTATTATGAATTGTATTGCCAACTACATATTTCATTTAAGTTTTTAACCCTCCTACTTTTGGTACCTTTTTCATACAAGTTGATGCACCATTTGAAACCATTCGCTTTTGTGGTTTTGAATGGTGAAATAACTGTACAGTATTGATTCCCCAAATGGTTTTGAATGGTAGGTCAGCTAATACAAAACCTTGTTTGGATCTTTCCAAATGGTAGTACAGCTAATACAAAACCTTGTTTGGATACTTCTAAGTGGTGAATCAATGGATCCTCTATGCTGGTGACTTGAGTGAATGTTTTTGAATGACAGGTCTGCTATACCCTACAGACCCGAGTGCCATTTTTAAGTGGTAGATCAATTACTTGTACACTGGCCACCATGTGTTAAAACTCCATAGGGTACTGAGATGATGGATAGTCCACTTTATCTACATGTTTTCGTAAACACTGCAGGTTTGTTTTTAAAGACTCAATATTTACTAACCAGTATCCAGTGCATTTGAATGATAACCCACTGTGTAGTACATTCACCATTTGAAACCATTCGGCTATGTGAAACACACCAAGGTGTAGGTAAAACTTGTAGCTTTGCATGGTGAGGATGATAAGTACCAAGGTGTAGTGTATCCACCATTCAAAACCATTTGAATGATAAGCCACTGTGTAGTGCATTCACCATTTGAAACCATTCGGCTATGGAAACACACCAAGGTGTAGTGTATCCACCATTCAAAACCATTTGAATGGATTTGAATGGTCATAAAGCTTGCTACCAACACTGTTCAAATGGTATCACCATGTGTGTACAAAACCAATGGGCATTTTTGAAAGTGGAAATTTTGAATGGTTTCAAATGGTCTATCAGTAGGAGGGTTAAAGGAAAGTCACATTATTATTTGCATGTTCTCAGCTAACCTCTCTCCCATGATGTAAATATTTCAGTTATATTTTAATAAAATAGAAATTACAATTATACTGATATATAATTTCAAATAGGCCTAATTAAAAAATTTCAGATACAAAATTGTGAACAAATGTTAAGTGATAAACCTATGGTTTCAGGTATAATAATGCAATGCACAAGCAGAAAAGACACCAGCACCATGCAATGAGCACAATACAAAACTTTTAACCTAAATGAATGCATGTACATGTATATATGTATATCAAATAATAGTTTAAACAACTGTTCCAAATGATGATTGAATAAAGTTGGAAATTGGCATTCAACTACAAGACTGATTTCACACTGATATCCAGCAAACTCTACGAAAGGGATCGGAAAGTCATGCCACAAACGTGATGCTGTCTTAGATTGCTTCCCTGTGAACAAGATTTCCCACAATGTCTCTAACTCAAACACATGGTTTCCCTCGAGTGTCAATCAATTTCACATAAAATTATTTCTCTCTGAGAAATGGATTTTCCACAAATGTCGCAAATAATTGGTTCCTCTCCAGTGTGGACTGTCTGATGATGTTTCAGAGTGCCTTTACATGAGAAAAATTTTCCACAAATGTCACAAACAAATGGTTTCTCTCCATTGTGGACTCTTGGATGCTGTTCTAGAGTACTTCTTTGCAAGAAGGATTTATCACTTTTAATATTGCATACAAATGTTTCTCTCCAGTGTGGACTGTTTGATGCCGACCCAGACTACCAAATTAAGAAAAGGATTCGTCACAAATATCACCAACAAATGTTTTGTTGACTGTCTAAATAAATGCAGTCGAGTGTCTCCTAAGGAGACAAGGAGTCCTTGTGAGAAGGATTTTCCACAATTTCCTTGAAGCATTCTTAGACTTTTACATGTGGATCCTATGAATGCTGTGGTGGATGATTTGAGTGTTTTTGCATGGGTAAAAAAAATACATACATATACATAAATAAAATCTGGAGGGTGGCCTTAGCTTTCGATCCAAACCGGACCTTCATCAGAGGCGTAGACATGTACATGTATGTATATATATAAAAACAAAATAGCTCTTATCACTCCCTCCATGTAGTAAATTATAAACATTATGGAATTATTAGGCTTGAATTATATGCTTGAATTCCTGGGAATCTTTGGTCAAGGGAAAGCTGAATTTCCAAAAAACAATGCTTCTGCTGAAACAGATTCTGCATTCCATTTAGCAAGTTGAAATCTGTTTTGGACAATGGCATTTAGTATGGATTTACTCTTACGAGTGTCCCCCCTATAATATACAGCCAGGCTGTTCATATGCATACATGTACAGTTATACGCAGCCAAGATTAAACTGTACAGTATGTGTTGCATTAAACACTGGCAAAACAGGCAAAAGCATTGTTTAACACAAACTTACTACATACGTGTACATTAACAAAACATTTCACATGGTGTCACTGCAAACGGTCTTTACATATTTACTAACACAAACCCTCTTGTCAAATTGAGTACAAAATTTCCTGCACTAACTATGCCATGCCTCAAGCAATAATAATAATAATAATAATGTGGACTTATATAGTGCACGTATCCACCAAACTGGTGCTCAAGGCGCATTATATTATTACCCCTGCTCATAAATCATTCCTGAAACCATCTCGGCTCCCTGTGGAGTATACAGCTCAATTGCTGCCATTACAGCGCATATAGGGCTAATCAAACACAACAACCAACTCTGCCCTCACAGGTACCCATTTACCCCTGGGTGGAGAGAAGCAATTGTGGTAAAATGTCTTGCTCAAGGACACAAGCACCATGGTCGCGGTTGGGATTCGAACCCACATTCTGACGACTCAGCCATCAGAACACAAATCCGATGCACTAAACCGCTCGACCATGGCACTCCACTAGGAAGATCAAACAAGTCAAATTATGTAGTAACACACAAGATAAAAGCAGTCAGCTAGACAAATAATTACCCCCATTGCTCTAGCCGTCAAAGTTAGTTTGTGCTTGAATTGGTATTCAAATATAAGACTGGTTTCTTGCTGATATCCAGGAAAGGCTGGCAGAAGGATCGGAGAGTCATGCCACAAATGTGATGCTGTCTTAGATTGTTTCCCTGTGAGAAAGATTTCCCACAATGTCTCAAATACATCGTTTACTTCAAGTATTAACTCTGTGATGCCATATTAGTGTGAGAAGGATTTTTCACCAATGTCGCTAAAAATGGTTTCTCTCCAGTGTGGACTTTCTTTTTATGCTTTCTCAGACTGCTTCCCTGTGTATAGGACTTACCACATATGTAACAAACAAATGGTCTCTCTCCAGTGTGGACTGTCTGATGCTGTTTTAGATTGCCTTCTTGTGAGAAGGATCTACCACAAATGTTGCAAACAAATGGTTTATCTCCAGTGTGGACTCTAGTATGCCGAGTTAGATGGCCAAACTGTGAGTAAGCTCTGCCACAAATGTTACAAACAAATGGCTTCTCTCCAGTGTGCACTGTCTGATGCTGTCTTACATTGCTTTCTTGTGAGAAAGATTTGCCACAAATGCCGCAAAAAAACAGTTTCACTCTAGTGTGGACTATTTTATGCCGAGTTACATGGCCTGCCTGTGTGAAAGCTTTGCCACAAATGTCGCAAACAAATGGTTTCTTTCCACTGTGGACTATCTGATGCTGAGTTAGATTGCTTGCCCGTGAATAGGTTTTGCCACAAATGTTACAAGCAAATGGTTTCTTTCCAGTGTGGATTGTCTGATGCTCTCTTAAAGCATTTCTTTGCGAGAAGGATTTGTCACAAACGTCACAAACAAATGGTTTCTCTCCAGTGTGGATCGTATGGTGCCGTATTAGATTGCTTCTGTGCGAGAAGAATTTGCCACAAATGTCACACAAAAATGGTTTCTCTCCAGTGTGGACTGTCTGATGCTCTCTTAGAGTGACTCCCTGTGAGAAGGATTTGTCACAAATGTCGCAAACAAATCGTTTCTCTCCAGTGTGGACTGTCTGATGCTGTTTTAGAGCACCCTTACATGAGTAGGATTTGACACAAATCTCACAAACAAAGGGTTTCTCATTCGTGTGGACTGTCTGATGCAGTTTTAGATTTGTTCTTTGTGAGAAGGATTTTCCACAAATGTCACAAACAAACGGTTTCTCATTGGTATGACTTCTCTGATGCTCTCTTAGAGTTTGTCTTTGCTTGAAGGATTTGCCACAAATGTGGCAGACATATGGTTTCTCTCCAGTGTGGACTCTCTGATGCTCTCCTAGACTTTGTCTATGCGAGAAGGATTTGTCACAAATGTCACAGATAAATGGTTTCTCTCCCGTGTGGACTTTCTGATGCTGACCCAGATTGCTAGTTGTAGAAAAGGATTTGTCACAAATTTCACAACCAAATGGTTTCTCCCCAGTGTGGACTCTTTGATGATCTCCTAGAGTACTTCTTTGTGAGAAGGATTTGCCACAAATGTGGCAGACATATGGTTTCTCTCCAGTGTGGACTCTCTGATGCTCTCCTAGACTTTGTCTATACGAGAAGGATTTGTCACAAATGTCACAGACAAATGGTTTCTCTCCAGTGTGGATTCTGTGATGCTTTGTTAGAGTGCTTTTACATGAGAAAGATTTACCACAAATGTCACACAAAAATGGTTTCTCATTGGTGTGGACTCTCTTATGCTGAGTTAGATTGCTTTCTTGTGAGAATAATTTACCACAGATGTTGCATACAAATGGTTTCTCTCCAGTGTGGACTCTCCGATGCCGAGTTAGATGGTTTGCCCGTGAGTAACCTTTGCCACAAATGTTGCAGATAAATGGTTTCTCTCCAGTGTGGACTCTCTGATGCTCTCGTAGAGAACATCTTTGCACGAAGGATTTGTCACAAATGTCACAAACAAATGGTGTCTCTCCAGTGTGGACTTTGTGATGCCGACCCAGATTGCTTAATGTAGAAAATGATTTGTTACAAATATCACAAACAAATGTTTTGTTGACTGTCTGATGCAGCAGAATGCCTTCTTGTGATAGGGGTTTTCCACAATATCCTTGAAACATGCTTACAACTTGATACGTGTGGATCCTTTGATTGTGGTAATGGACACTAGAGAGTATTTCTGTGTGGGAAAATAAATAATAAATTTTAAAAATATAAAAACATCTGTCACTCTCTCCCTGTTGTAAACTCCTGTGAATCTTTCGTAAAGTGAAAGTTGAATTTCCAGATCACAAAAAAAAAAAAATGTTGGTAGCCGATATTTGCCACCTGCGATATCATTGATATGATATTATCATATTGATATGATATTATCATCTCAATACGTGGATTTTTTCCCAATTCCCATACACACTAACAATGCTGAAAATTAATATAGTGTGTACATTAGACGACCTTGGACACCAAAATATGAACTACTTTTTCATCAAAGTACCAGTTGAAAAGTTGTAGAATAAACAGCCTGAATACATTTTAAGTTGGCCATCTTTCTTCTTCTCTGTTCGGTTATGCACACAGAACTGCGCATGACTGAACAGGGAATAGGCACGATGCCGCCGTACAATGTTAATGTTTGTCAAGTTTAAATTTGCATTTTTCATGGTAATAAGTCGGAAAGAATGTCGTATCCGACTGCCACTTTTTAAGGGTTTTTTGGAAAAATTTTTGCAACCACTAACCAGTTAAAAAATTATTCCATCGAATTTTGGGAGTACAGAAAGCGAAAACAATCTTTAAAATCCACTTTTATGATGGTTTTCGTACTTGATTTCCCTTCTAAAAAAAATCTTCCCCTTCAGAAAATAGAAGGATCCTATTATAGTTGCCACTGCGCATGTACAATGACCGTGTTGGTCACTAACGGGGGAGTTGACAAGATCAAACTGACATGACTGAGGAAGTCATCGTGTACCAAAAATGCCTGAATTCCAATCGATCCATCAATTTTGGCTGCAATTGGACATGTTTTTTTACAGCAAAAAAGAAAAAACAAAAACAACAATAAAAACAAGAAAACTAAAAATGTTGACGTGCGGGTCTGAGGCGACGCGTGCCGGGACCAAAACCGGAAACTTTTATTGGCCTTAGTTCAAACTAAATAATTTAGGATGTCATAGTAACGTAATAAAGACAGTGTATATTCACAAAAAGCATAAATTTTCTCAGTTTTACATAACACTTTATAGATATCCGCAGTAGATGGCAATAAACACTCAGAGGTATTATGGATAGCGACACTATCTGCCAAACACAATTAAATGAGGGTTACGCTCGGATGATTTGCAAAAGCATATATATAGTTAGCTTTCAAACTGCAACTGATGTTTGGTTGTAACTTTGAATATGTCTGTTTTTAGCCCTTAGTCATCACTAACCAACACAGTACCGGTATCGGCCCAGTACGGGGGCCAATACACATTCCATTACTTGGCCATTACTGGCCCAGTACAGGGCCAATCATGATGCCATTACTCGTCCAGTGCCGGCAAATTGGCACTGGAGCGGTGCCGGCAAATGGAACTGGCCCAGTTCTGGCTTGCACAGAGACTTGGAACTGGCCCAGTTATTGTAGCCCTTTCTCATCCCTAACCAAAACACACTGTGTGGGAGCCGAATATCTATCATTCTATCAATCCCATGTTTTCCACTTTTAGGGCGGTGTGTACCTTTAACCCTCCTACTACTACAAGGGTCAAAATCAGTCAAAATTTCAAAGTTCATGCCAGTGTATATCTACAGCACTTACTGGTCAAACACTGTCAAACCTAATGTGTAGCAAGTACATCAATCAGTCAAAAACAGTCGACTGTTTTTGACTGGTAGTGGTAAAAGCATTATCATGCAATGTTGAAGGTGGTCAATATGAGTCGACCATTTTCGACTGGTAAAGGCACTTTGGACAAAATGAGGTGACTGTTTTTAATTGGTACATGTAATGTGGATGGTCGTCAAAATGAGACAACGTTTTGGACTGATATAAGCACTTTGGTCAAAAGAAATAAATTTATCAGTCAAAACAAGTCTTTGACTCCTAGCCTAAGTGTCCCTGCATTGATTTATCAGTCAACAACTGTCAGCCTCCAGCACCCTATCATTGTTTGTTCAGTCAAAACAAGTCAGTGATCCCCAGAAGCTGATAATGATCTTATCAGTCACCAGCAGTCATAGCACAGTGTGTGGCAGTTACCTAAATGGTCAAAACAAGTCACCAGTGCCCATGTGTGCACAGTTGATTCAACAGTCAAAAACGGTCAATTGACTGGTTTTGACCACTATAGTAACTTCCCACTAAAGTGCACCTAGAGTAGGAGGGTTAATAGATGTCCGCAGTAGATGGCTATTATGGATAGCGACACGATCTGCCATACACATTTAAATGAGGGTTATGCTTGGGATGATTTGCAAAAACATAGTTGGCTTTCAAACTGCAACTAATGTTTGGTTGTAACTTTGAATATGTCTGGTTTTAACAAACAACCTGCATAATGGTCTTTGACAACAAGGAACCAGCAAGTCTGATATGTTGTGTGAACTTCAATACACACATGTATAGAGATATCAGAGTACATGTACTTTTCATGAGTACGAGTACCACAACTCTGACAGGTATACACGTACATGTTTTTAATTCGCATTCTACAGAGGTTTTGTGACATGGCCTTTTACACCTTCCTGTACTTACCTTCCTGTTCGAATATTGTAACAAAAATAGACCGTGTATGTATGATTGATAAATACAGCTTGGTGAACTCATTTAATTGGCAAACACACAATTAAATGAGGGTTACGCTCGGATGATTTGCAAAAGCATATATATAGTTAGCTTTCAAACTGCAACTGATGTCTGGTTTTAACAAACAACCTGCATAATGGTCTTTGACAACAAGGAACCATCAAGTCTGATATGTTGTGTGAACTTCAATACGCACATGTATAGAGATTATCAGAGTACATGTACTTTTCATGAGTACGAGTACCACAACTCTGACAGGTATACACGTACATGTTTTTAAATTAATTCGCATTCTACAGAGGTTTTGTGACATGGCCTTTTACACCTTCCTGTTCGATTATTGTAACAAAAATAGACCGTGTATGTATGATTGATAAATACGGCTTGGTGAACTCATTTAATTGGCAAACACACAATTAAATGAGGGTTACGCTCAGATGATTTGCAAAAGCATATAGTTAGCTTTCAAACTGCAACTGATGTTTGGTTGTAACTTTGAATATGTCTGTTTTTAGCCCTTACTCATCACTAACCAACACAGTACCGGTATTGGCCCAGTACGGGGGCCAATACACATTCCATTACTTGGTCATTACTGGCCCAGTACAGGGCCAATCATGATGCCATTACTCGCCCAGTGCCGGCAAATTGGCACTGGAGTGGTGCCAGCAAATGGAACTGGCCCTGTTCTGGCTTGCACAGAGACTTGGAACTGGCCCAGTTATTGTAACCCTTTCTCATCCCTAACCAAAACACACTGTGGGTGCCGAATATCTATCATTCTATCAATCCCACGTTTTCCACTTTTAGGGCGGTGTGTACCTTTAATAGATGTCCGCAGTAGATGGCTATTATGGATAGCGACACGATCTGCCATACACAGTTAAATGAGGGTTACGCTTGGGATGATTTGCAAAAACATAGTTGGCTTTCAAACTGCAACTGTTTGGTTGTAACTTTGAATATGTCTGGTTTTAACAAACAACCTGCATAATGGTCTTTGACAACAAGGAACCATCAAGTCTGATATGTTGTGTGAACTTCAATACACACATGTATAGAGATATCAGAGTACATGTACTTTTCATGAGTACGAGTACCACAACTCTGACAGGTATACACGTACATGTTTTTAATTCGCATTCTACAGAGGTTTTGTGACATGGCCTTTTACACCTTCCTGTTTGATTATTTTAACCAAAATAGACCGTGCATGTAGATTGATAAATACGGCTTGGTGAACACAGAAATGTGCTCTCCAAGGAAAATAACATTTAATTGCCTGCAAACTGCCTCCAAAATCACCCTTCCCTTCCTCCCTACCATTTTAATCCTAAATACACTACTGATGAAAGATGTTTTTGCTATAATTTCATATCATAATATTCACTAGAAGCATTTGTTTGAGTCAACAAGCTTGTGTACTGTTACCAAATATGTGAAAACTAAGGAATATGTGAAAGATAAAACTTCACATATATATAGTAAATCACCCATTGTATCTTTTCACATTTTTTGTCCGCGAGCGATAAAGTGAAATAATAATTTTAGGGTTCCTAGTTTTAACTACTCTACCAATAAATCCATTTAGCCTAGTGGCTTTGGAAGGAACAGTGTTTAATATGGGTTTTCCAGCTTAAGTCCCTAGAAATAATAACACCAAGGTATTTGTAGTTATCAACATTTTCCAAAGTGTAATCACCAATATTATACAGTGGTTTGGCAGGATTTCTAGAACGGGTCACAGTCATTAGCTTACATTTATTTGGGTTTAAAGCCATACAGTTTAAGTTACACCAGGTGTCTATGTGCTGCAGGTCATTCTGGAGTGCCACTTCATCATTATGAGTTTTAATGACTCTATACAAAACAGTGTCATCTGCATATTGACGAAGATTCGATTGAACACAAAATGGCAGATCAAAAGCAAAAATGTTGAAAAGTAGAACAGATCCCTGTGGCACACCAGAATGAACTGCAGCCCAGTCAGATGATGATCCCATAAACTGAACCGGTGAGACCTTTGTAAGATAAGACTTGAACCAGTCCAACATTGAACCACAAACACCACATTTATGTAATTTGTTCAAAAGAACTTGATGACTCACACGATCACAAACTGTAGGCCCAGGTCAGGACTTTTTTAACAAGCTTTTCTTAAAGTTACTTACATTGTATTGTTTTACGGATTCTTACGAACATTTTTTGTTTTTTGTTTTTGTTTTTCCCCCTTTTTTCTTCCTCTGATGAAAAATGTCCCGAAAGTAAAATGTAAAAAAAAAATTTAATAAACATAAAATTGCTCATTTTTTACATTATTTCTGAGCTTGTAATCACTCTTGCTGGTGTGGTAATTTTGCCTCTAAAAATGAACGCTTGTCCAGCTACAAAGCAGATGCTACTTCACCACATGCCAACACGTGGAATCAGTGCATGTACATTCTGTGTACAATTAGTGTGAAGGAGACCACCCCCAGTCAAGCCAACATGCTGTTATTGATTGGAAGCCCTTCTTTTATATTGTGAAAATATTTTGACGAGTGCAATTCGCGTTTCATCTGTGGGGTTGGGATATTAGACTAAGAGCTTTGTACTCGCCTTATACATAATAGTCTGATACCCTAGCTCATGAAGGAGATGAAAAAGGTTGGGAGCCATAATTTTAGTTGATTCCCCTCCGGCATTGGTTCTGTGGTATAATACAATTCTGTCTGATTCTAATTCATTCATAAATGCCATGGAGGGTAAACACCTCGCATTAAACGTCACGTCATCACATTAAACGTCACGGTAATATTTATTTTATTCAAACTGAAAAATGTATTTGGAAAACACATATGGTATTTGAATGAGGGTATTTCTGTTTCGTGTACGTGTAAATTTACACTTGTATTGGAAACATACATGTACTTCACAGTTCAATTACCATTCAAACTTGGCAATTTAAGGGATTAACTTTGTTAACAAAGGACTAGCTGACACAGCCAGACGGCCGTCCATCATAACCGCAGAAACTCTCTTTTGTCAATGGATTAGGGTGTTAACAATGGAAGTTTTTGAGGACCGCACCTTCATCACTACTTTCCGGTTGAGTCTCACTATAATACTGGGAGAATGGCCCTGTAGTTTTTGTGGGTGAGATTGGCGAGGGTCCCTAAACAACGTTAAAAAATGTTGACTGAAAATTTAAGCCAGACAAATGATTCTAATTAGACAAGAGAAATTTGTGTTCATGTTGGTTAATTTAGGGGCCGTTCACAATTATCAACATTTTCACAAGTGTACAAAGAGTACACTTTTTCAGACCCCCCTCCCCCCCCCCTTTAAGTGTACAAAATAAAATGTTGATTTCAAACAATAGATTTGTGTTCAAAAGTAATGTATTCAGGCAAAGTATAATATACAGTCAGTCTGCAGCAAATATTTTAAACCGAGGTCAGTTCAACCATGGAAGTATTATAAACATGATAAAGAAGTATTATAATACTTGCATGGTTCAGCACCTAATTTAGCTGTAATTTGACTTTGCCTCCATCATGTCCATTGCGGCAATCTCGACAGGGCATCACGGCATTGGCAGCGGTGGCCGCGTTAAGATCGAGGCTCACGATCTTTCTGGGCGTTAACCGTGTATTTCGCGCCGTTTTTACAAATCGACATTTTTACTTTTGAAAAAGCGTACGCGGCGCCTTAACCCCCTCCCCCCCAGCGTACGGTTTGTACGCTCGTGAAAATGTTGATAATTGTGAACGGCCCCTTATACATTCGGGAGTATTGGTTTTTACCAATTATTTACGGGTACCCGGGTATCCGAAAGATTTCCAATTTCAGGTATCCGGTTCCCAAAATAACCAAAAATGTACGTTTTCTTTAATAAATAATTGTTTAATAAATAATTGTTTGACTACAGAAAAACTTACATGATGTTTGTCATCCTTACCCCCAAGTAGTGTAAACTATATGGATGGTTGACTATGTCATAGCAAACATGATCAACCGTTGATCTGAAATACAAACATACCATGTTTTCAAAGAGTGATGAAGAATAATGGGTCATGCTAACAATACACACAATATTAGTTAGAAACCCTCTGAGTCATATGTTATTATCAGCATGATGGATTGATGCAACTTCAGAAAAATGCCTTTAAGTTAGGCGTTAGAATAGAATAGAATACATGTGACCTCTTCCTTCCTCCATGATATGACTGTTTCATCATCTTAATAAAGGTGATGAGTTTCAGGCCTACTTTAGTTTAGTGAGAAAAGTGTCAGTATGTGCCAGTGCAGCCACCACAGTATTACTTGGGAACTATTGAAATTACTGTAGCCAAATTGCCTATGGTTATTAATATTATTAATGCACACACCCCTGCATGTGGGTGTGTGTGTGTGTGTGTGTGTCTTGTTATATATCATGACCCCTCCATCCACTGTACAGGATGTCACAGACAATGGGTTATACAGTGAAATCTTGCATACACATGTATACGACCAGTAGGCCTACAGTACATGACCTTCTGTACATGTGTTAAAATACGAGTGCCACACTGATGTTGTTAACGTTAACCATGGTTTTGTATAGTCATTATCTATACTAAAATGAACATACCTTCAAATGAAACCAAGTAATGAAGACCCCCTTCCATTAATTGTGCAACGATTCTCAAACGATCAGTTAGACGAAAACAAACGACATCGTATCATAGTTATAAATGGCGGTTGGAAAATGTGACCTGCATGACATGTTTCTTTTCGTCCAATCAAATTGCGTTGATTTTGCTGACATGATGTCACTGATAAGAACATTGGCCCAATGTTAAAAACTAACACAATGCCAATATTGGTGCCCGACTGAAAACCAACGTTGGTTCAACAGCGATCTCCAACGTAATGCCAACATTGAGCCAACATTGGCCAAATGTAAGAAACTAACACAATGCCAATGTCGGTGTCCGACGTTGGATAAACATCAATCGCCAACAACGTAGGCCTAATGGCTAGCCAATGTTATATAGACCTTATGCACATGACGTCATTTGAGTAGGGCGCCCTCGGCTAGAGGTCAAAAGAAGGTTGCTCATTGGCTTAATCTGTGCGCCGCGCGCGTATAGATGTGCGTTTTCCATTGTTTCATCATCGTTTTACCTCTAAGATGGCGGCATGATGACGTCAACGCATAAGGTCTATTGCCGACCTAGACTAACACTAACAGTCCACTACAGTTACGTTAGAGCCTAGTAAACATTGGCCCAACGTCAGCAACCAACATGATGACAATGCCGATGTTGCCGATTAATTGTCAACATTGGCTCAACATAAGCAGCCACCATAATGCCAACGCCGATGTTGGCGATGTAATGCCAACGTTGAACCAATGTCAAAGCTGACATAAAATGCCAACGCCGACGTTGCCGACCAATTGCCAACGTTGGCCCAATGAGTGACAATGTATGAACACATGGTGAATGTTATCTGGGTAACGACAAGTTTAGGGCCAAGGATACGGAGGGATACTGTAGGCTAGTGTAGGCCTATTGGCCCTAGAATAGATTCCCCCTAGGCCTAGAATGAAATTTGTGCTATTTTATCAAATTGCTTTTTACTTACCGTACATCGCTCATATTTGTTAAAGTTTTTGTGGAAATCATTAAAAAAAAGATGTTAGGCCTACATCCTGTTTAAACTGACTGGTCCCCTGTGTTTATCCTACATCAAGGATATAGACAGACAGGCTTGTCGCGTACCACAATTCAAGCCAGCGCCGAGGGGTTTGGCCGGCATGATTAAGGCCCGGACGACGACGTTCTCCTCACTCGACTTCGACTAAATAATTACTAGACTGTATCATATCAAAGATACTAATTGACTGTATAGCTAGTTGACTAGATCCTACCTACTGTGCTGCATCTGACGTCACGCTTCGAGGCTCGCGCGCAAGCCGCCCACTGATCTCATTGGCGCTAGCTACCAAGGTCAAAGTTGAACATTGGCCTTGGGGATCCAGGATGCCAGTCAACTCGCCCCATGGCAAACTCGCCCCTTACAATCACGCCCCTTACAAACTCGCCCCTGACAAACTGGCCCCTCACAAAGTCGCCCCTCGGCAAACTCGCCTCCCGGCAAACTCGCCCCCTACACACTCGCCCCCTACAAATTCGCCCCCCGTAATGTGGACGCATTTCACACTACTTAAAACTGGTAATTTTCGCGCAACATTTATTTTCGCGCTTTTCGCTCAACGATTAGACAGCGCGAATTTAAAAACACGTGAATTTATTACCCGCCCGGTGGATTGGTAAGTTACTAATATTTTCCTCGTACATACATGAGCATTGTGCATAGCGCCGGTGCACGACTTCGGCACTATAATTAGGTCACCTTTTGAAGTGGTAAATACGTGTCAACCACATCGTGTGCATTGTACTACAAGTCAAATATTTACCGTGCGCGAAAGCAACAACCCGCGAATGTGTCGGTAGGGTGGCTGAGCGCGAAAAATTACTCGCGCGAAAATTACCAGTTTTACAGTATACTATTGAGACTTAAGATGTGCAGGGCTGGCCAAAACTATTTTAATGAATCCAATTATTTTAAGTCTTAACTCTGTGGTAAATTATTTGGCGCTACTGAGACTGATTTAATATAAGAGAGTAAATCAAACATAAAAATCATTTCAATTAACGTTTTATTTAAAGAAATAGGAAATTAGCTAAACAAAAAATTTAGTAAAATAAATAAGTAAAATAAAAAATAAGTAACTGCATACAAAATACAGATAATTAAAATGTAATTAAATAAACATAATTCAACTTTGTAAATATTCGTAGTATATACATAGAATAGGAATAGAATAGAAATGTTATTGTCCGCATCATAAAAATACAGAAATTTAGTTTCCATTGGCACATTTAAAAATATTAAACTACATTTAGTTAAAAACAATAATACATTGTACATAGTAAAATAAATTGTAACTGTTTTTAGCTAGTTTTTTAACTGTAGTTATTTGTAACTGTTGAATTATTTCATGTACTATTTATTTTTGATCAATAAAACGCCCATTAAAGTTATTTGTATAGGCCCTGTGTTTGATTTACTCGGTTTTACTTGTACTAAATCAGTCTCAATAGCGCCTAATAATTAATTAAAATAGGTTTGTCCCCGTACATCCTGCCTTTATAATAATGTTTATTTACTCCCTTATACCATGGTAATTTTCCTTCCTCCATGCTTATACAGTCTCACTAACGTGAGATGCGCAAAAAAATTACAAATTACGGGGGGCGAGTTCGTTGGGGGCGAGATTGCTGGGGGGCGAGTTTGCCGAGGGGCGAGTTTGTCAGGGGGCAAGTTTGTATCAACAGGGGCGAGCTTGTCAGGGGGCGAGTTTGTAAGGGGCGAGATTGTAAGGGGCGAGTTTGCCAGGGGACGAGTTGACAGCCATGCCGGATATTATACTCTCTGGGGAAATGGGGAATGGGAAAATATCAAATATGGCGGCAACACAACGTTGACGCCATTTTTGTCATTCTGACAGAGAGGGCGCTATACATAATCAGCTTATTAGGCCAAAAAAGGCCGGCTCCGGTTTCTGGTCATAGGTCGGCTTCGGTTCTGTGACGCTTCTTTTTTTTTTTTAGCCAACAGGGAAATACGTGATACATGTACACGCGGGAACCAAATTTCCCTGCAAAGTATGGTGGCTAAGAGTCTATGGGTGCGTTCGAGTAGCTTCCGATCCCCGAGGTAACCCGAGTACGTCACACGGGTGAGCTCCAAGTACAACCTATTCGAACGAGTACGAGCATCCCGTTGAACGTTCGCCCTCTTGTGGTCGTTAAAGCGATGTAAAGAATGTCAAAGTTCACACGGATTTTGTAAATAAAATATTTACAACGAAACGATCGCAAAATAATTATTTACCAGGTAAAAAAAGAACCAATGGTAGTATTACTTCTCAGATTCGTACAAAACAACACATCGTCTAGTGCAAGAACAGTCTCTACTCACAGATTCATTGTTTAAGGGTTGAAAATGTACGTTCAAAAATGCCGCACTGAAAACAAAGCTGGCGGCCATTCAGAATATTCTCAAAGTGACGTCACTTACCCGAGTCTGCCCACTGATTATAGAGATCAGTAGGTCTAGTCTGCCTCAAGTGACCTGCTTCGCGAGTAGGTTACTTGAGGCTGACCCAGGTAAGCCCCGGCAATGACGTCAGACCTACTCGAACGCTCCGGAGTCAGACCCGGAAGGTACTCGAACGCAAAATAAGTGGCCTCACAAAAAAATTAATAAGTAAATAAAGTGGAGACCAGAGACGTACCAGCGACCTTATCTTGGCCTTAGACCGTATCCATGTAGCGGTGTTGCCTCGTCATGACGACGTCATACCTCACATACATCGTCTGCCATAAACCATGGAGGAAGGAAGAGATTCCTCCATGCATAAACTGTGTGCACAGCTAAATCTTTTGGGTCCTATAAGTTCAATAAAATTCAGTCGCTTGAAGACCATGTACCTATTTCTAAAAAAAACTTACCTGACAGATAGGCCTACAATTAATTATTTTCCCATTTAAAACAATGCTTCTCTCTCTCCAAAATGCTGCATCTTTTTTTCCGGTGCGTCAAGTTCAACTGCAAGTACAATTACAACGCGTTAGCCGTACACAGCGATGACGTCACGGTTATCTGCCATACGCATGATGACCCTGTTTGAACTAGCGCATCGGAGAAACAATACATTTTGGCGGGCATTGTTTTAAATTGGAAATTAATTCATTGTATCTTTCAGGAAAGTTTTTTCATTATAATTTGCTAGTTTGTTAGACAATGATAATGATAAATTAGATTAGAAAAGAAGGACTAGACTGTTTGGTTCGGTTACACCATGCAGAGGTAGACCTCCCTGGTTACACAGATATGGATGACAGAAAAACAAGATGTCTGCTCTATGATAAAGACCTATTTCGTAGTGCAGCTAAATATTCTCACCAAGAACGATTAAACTACCAGCCAAATTACACACATATCTTTAAAAGTACTTTGGATAGTAACCAATGAAACTTTCTGTCATTTTTCTGATAAGCTTTTTCTTTTTTTGCCGTTTTCTGGATCCGAAAAATTTTCAAAAAAGATTTTAAAAATGTATAAAACATGGACACGTACTCAAAATGTTATAACACAGTTTCCATTTTGTATCTTTTTAATGCAAACTGTATTTCTTCATAATACAGATGATGTAATGCTTTAAACTGTATTATAAACATACAAAAAACATCAATGAAACAGATTGAAGACTGTAAGCAACACTTTTGAATAAGAATCAATTAAACTCCATAAATAAAAGATGCTGTATTCTGACTGCACAATGGTTAAACACTAACGACAGACCCCATTACAATAAGCATATCAACAACAAATTGCTGTCAATCATGAAAATGTCTTTTGACAATTAACACGCAGTTCAGGTAAACGCAACACTAATTTTCAAACAACTTATTCCCCTGTGAGCGTATGTTCTTACAAAGTTTGCATAAACTGCACGTTAAAAAAAGACAGCAAGACTTAATTGTCAACCCAGCAGTATCTCCTGTGTGGAAGAGGCCCAAAATAGCATTCACTCTCTATGAATAAAATGGATTGGAGATATCTTTTTAACCAATCTACACAAACCTTTTATTAAACAGGTGGTAAAAATAAAAATGCAAAACCAGCAGTATGTCAAATTCTTAGTTGGATTAACAATGAATACTGGTTGAATTTTTTAAAACACTTTTTTGTTTATGCTTCTTACCGTATTACAGGTTCGATTGTCAAATATACCATCTCGACAGAAACCCTTTCTCCCAATGAGGATACAATATGCCCAAACGGAGACTCTTCACAAGAACACCTTGTACTTTTCAATGGCTTACTATAGCTTATTATTGCTTATACTATCCTAATTGATATTCTACCTTATGGCCAGTGGGGTTGTTCTTCACAAATGTATTATCCCGATTGGAAGATACTTATATATATCTTGATTGGCACCCTTTAGCCCCCAATAAGGTCATCAGTATGTTAGCCACCAATTGAGAACCCTTTATTAGAAAAGGACAGCTTTTACATACTATCCCCATTGGGGATCCTGACTGGTACCATATAATCCCATATACTTGTTTCCTTATTGGGGTTCGATGTCAACCATACTATCCCGATTGGGAGATACTTTTTATCCTGATTGGAGCAAATATCAACCATAATATCCTGATTGGGAGATACTTGTTTCCTGATTGGAGCTCAGGGGTTGTCAACCATACTATCCCGATTGGGAGATACTTTTTTCCTGATTGGAGCAAATGTCAACCATACTATCCCGATTGGGAGATACTTTTTTCCTGATTGGAGCAAATGTCAACCATACTATCCCGATTGGGAGATACTTTTTTCCTGATTGGAGCCAATGCCAACCATACTATCCCGATTGGGAGATACTTTTTTTCCTGATTGGAGCCAATGCCAACCATACTATCCTGATTGGGAGATACTTGTTTCCTGATTGGAGTTCAGGGTTCGATGTCAAGCATACTATCCTGATTGAAACCCTTTTCACCCAATGAGGATACAATAAGTCGCAAATATGATACCTTCTGCTTTAGTTGACAACGATAAAATCATATTTCCCTGTTCTATGTCCTCTATGTACAACATCATGTCAACCTACATGGCACGTACACATATACATCTGTATCAATCAACATAACAGAAACACTTACTAACCACCATACTTTTGTTTACAACAATCATTAATATACACTTTTTTCCTTCATTTATGAGTATTTCTTTTTTTGTCAAAAAGAAAACCTAAATGTAAAAGAATTTCTAATTGTAAAGCAATAGAAATCGGCTTTGTTTTCAGAGAACAGCATCAAGTACAAACTACACCATCTATTCCTGACTACACATTGGTAGTAAACTGGCATAACTTTGTTAGGAAACCGTAATATAAAACTAGTGTTTAAAAGGCAAAGATGAACCTGTTGTCTCATGAAAAGTTTGAAAATGATAATGAAAAACAAATATTAAATAAACACAATGCATACATGTATGAACAAATACATTTGTGTGTGTACACTATTGGCAAATCCTGGGAAATGGGTAGTGGGCCTGGGTCTCCCTTTGGTCTAGAGGACAAAGCCCCCTGAACCTACCGGATGTTTAATTTAGGAGGATTTACAGACTCCATATCCCACAAACAAGAAACTAGAGGTTTGGACACAATACAGGCTACTTCTTTCCTTGGTGGCTGCTTCTCTTCTTTCAAGAAAATTTTGAGGCAAAGGAATATTTATTTTTAAAAAATTTAAAAAAAATCCTGAAATCAGGAAAAATCCTGAGAAATCACAGGCCTGAGTTTCCCATTATGATCTTAAAACCAAGTTTGCTTTTATATAATAATTCATAACTTTTTTAGGGGCACTGCCAATAGTGTACCCACACGTTTGTTTAAGGTGTAAACCGAGGACTTCCTTTTGTTCTCTTTGTTGTTGGCATCTCCCATTTGATTTGTACACATTTGAAAACAATAACTGCCAACCCATTGTTCCCTAAACAAACCCACTGCCTTCAACCAATATTGTCCACTGCCTTAAACACACACATATAATATATAACAAAAAATATATAAATAAATTGTATGTCACCATGTAAGACAACAAATATAACAAGTGGGGAAGATTTGAACCTTTTGGGTTCCACTTGGAAGTAAAAAGGCGTAACTCATTCTACATAATCAGACCTGGTTTGGGATTTTGAGAAACGGAGAAGTATCTCCCGGGGCAACAGCATAGAGCTGCAGAGCAGACCAAAATTTGCTAAGCAAATATTTCTCCTTGGCAATTTAAAACAGACAACCAGCTAAAAACACACAGGTTTTGCATGAGATTTTGGTGGTAACCAACCAAACCCAAGCTAAGCAAAGTTATCTGCTGAGCAGCTGTATGCCATTGGACCCTGGCTATGATCAAGGGGAGGTAAGGACATTTGTCATGTGGGCAAAACTGCTTCTTTGAGTATGCTTACTTTACTTGAATCAGGATACAAGCAGCCTGTGAAAGTTTCAGCTTATTTAAGGGTGCGTTCGAGCAGCTTCCCTGAGGTATTAAACCCGAGTAAGACACACAGGTTCACCACCCTGAGCATGAGCTAATCGAACAAGTATCCCATTGAATGTTCGCCCTCTTGTGGTTGTTAAGCGATGTGAGGAATGTCAAAGGCCGCATGGACTTTGTAAACAAAATATCGTACAAGAAAAAAAGGAACAAATTAATAATCGTATTACCTAGCAGGTACAGGTTGGTATGAAACAACACGTCTTCTAGAACAAAAACAGTCTCTATTCACAAATTCATTGTTTAAGAGGTGAAAATGTATGTCAAACTTGATGAAATTGGCGCATTATAAACAAAGATGGCGGCCATTCAGAATATTCTCAATGTGTCGTCATGTCACTTATCCGGGTCTGCCTCAAGTGACCTGCTTCGTGAGCAGGTTACATGAGGCTGACATCAGACCTAATCAAACGAACTGGAGTCAGACCCGGGGAAGCTACTCGAACGCACCCCAAGTTAAGTCTTGAAGCAAAAAACGGGACAATGCATTAAGATGTTTCATATTCATTCTAATTTGGAATTTATAAGAGAGTACTACTCTTTCCTAACTGGAAATTATTTCACTTGTCTTCAAAGTGACAGCACCAATCATTTCTAGGGAAGATGGATACCATCATCAGCTTTACACTGGGGGAAATTTCATAGAGCTTCTAAGCAGACAAATTTGCTTCAACAAGTTTGGTAAAACTTGTAGCTTTGCATGGTGAGTAGGATAAGTAAGACTAATTGCGGTGACACCATGTGAAATGCTCAATTGAGTAGTAATTAGTTCTGAAAAGAACTGGAGGTACAACTCGACGTTTCGATCAGTATGCTCTGATCGTCCTCAGGAGAAAGTTTAGCAAGTTTCCAAGGTAATTTGCTTCAGCAAGGTAACCACCAAAAGTTCCACACAAAATGTGTGTAATTTGGCTGGTAGTGTTTTATATTGCTTAGCAACAATATTTGCTTAGCAAAATTCACTGCTTAGTAAGCTCTATGTAATAGGCCCCAAGTTTTCACATCATATTGGCCATTTGGTTGTTTCTGAATTACTAATTCTATACCTTACTTTAACCAGTTCGCATCGGGAATAAAAAAGTTTCTCTGGGCCCCTGTGCGGGTTTCTTTTTCCCACACACACATTAATGGAAGCTTCCACAGCTCGTGGCCACGTCTTCCGAGCATGTACACGCATGGCTCAACCGAGCATGCATACAAATATATCGGAGTTTCCTACGGCATGATTAGACGCTCTCCGATCCGTGGTGCAAAAAAAAATTGCGTGTATACACGGCCTCCGACGCGAACTGGTTAACCCTGCTCAATGCAACAAGATGCAACAAAAAAAATATATATATTTTGTCATCTTGTTGCCCTCAGCAGAGAACAAGAAAACCATTGTTCCAACTGGTGGATCTTGTTGCATTTGAGCAGCCTGCAGAGTTTTATGTTGTTGCATTCAGCAGGGTGTCTGTGAATTGTGTTCAGGGGGGGGGGGGTAAAGGGAGATGTAGACGCAACAGTCCGATTGCTTGTTGCAATTGGGAAGAAATATTGCAGTTAACACCAGTAACATCCTTTCTCCTTGTTTGTGAATTTCAGTTTCACAAGCAAATATTTTAGCTATAAATGCAATATGCTCCCAGACAGCTTGCCTGTGTATGCCGCTGCCACACTTGAGATTGGCTAAGGAGTTCTGTCTAAAGACGTGCAATTTTCAAAGATTTCATGGATCGCAATATAACCTGGAATGGCTGCTTGAAAGCTTAAGATGATTAAAATTTACTCTTAGGCCAAAAAAGCCTACAGTTTCTGGTCATACGTCAGTTTCAAAATTGGTGCGGTGACGCGTTTTTAGTTTTTTTTTGTCTTTTTTTTTTTTTTGTCTTTTGGTAATCTTTTATTTTTTGCCAATCTATTTTTTTGCCAATCTATTTTTTTGCCAATCAGTGAAAGACGTGATACATGTATACGCAGTTATTGGAACCAGACCAAAAGTATGGTGGCTAAGAGAGGACTCACAGATTGGGCAAACATTCATAGCCATATGTGAAAAAGTATGCCAGAATTCCAATCGATCCAGCAATTTTGGCTACAATCGGACATCATTTTCATAGCAAAAAAAAACCGAAAAGAAAATTAAAAATGCCAACGTGCAGGTCTGAGGTGACGTGCGCTGAGATCAGAAACCAGAGACTTCTTTTGGCCTTATAAGCAACAACGTGTAAATGTGACCCCTTTTTCCCATGTCTCTTAAATAAATGATCCATCCAACAAAAAAATGTATCCAAGCTCCTGGGGGAAACTTAACATTTTTTTTGTTATGGCTGGCCTTGGGAAGACATGTACTTTTGTGCTAACATGATTAGATCTGGAAGTCAACTGCTAAAAAAAAACACACACAATAAAACAATAAAATCACAGTGTAATAAAACACAAATCAGAAAAACGTTCACAAATTTAGTGGGTTTCTTTTTTGCAACGGAGATTCGTCTCTTGGCCATGTCAAAAAAAATATATTGGTGACTGTTCTTCCTGATCTTTTAATATTAGGTCCAGTCCAACAGGGAAATTATTTCCACACTAGGGGCTAATTTCATTGAGTTGTTTAGGTGTGCTTAGAAAAAATAGGTTACCAGCCAAATTGCCAAAGCAATGTATATTGCTTCTTGCAATATTTTCTGCTAATCATCTCTATAACATTAGGCTCTGATCGCCAGGCAAGCTCCCCCCCCCAAAAAAAACAAACAAAACAAACAAAAAACTAAAAAACCATGATTACAGTTACAGCAGTGTTGTTGTAAGTTGGGTAAGAAATTCTAATAAAAAACTTCCTCCCCCACCTGATTTTGTTTACTATAGGACCATAATATTTAAACAAAGCAAAAATATTACATGGCCACAGAACTGTGATTTTGCTTTCCTTTTTGAGTTTCACAAAGTGGACGGTTGTCAACACTTTCTCACAAGGAACCGGTGGTCCTTTTGGGGACCCGCAATGCCAAAATCACTCATCGCGTACTGTTGTGAGAAACCTAACACTGAAGGTTGAGAGGCATGTAGAGTTCCTTTTAATGGGAAGGCATAGAATCAAGTCACACTTTGACAAATCTGTTGCTAAAATGTAGTCCACTGTTCTGATTGTCTCTATACAATGCACAAGCTAACAACATGACTGGCATTCACAGTTCTATACTCCAATAAATGTAACAAATCATATATATTTTTTTTACTTTCATGAAACACCATTAGAAGAAAAAAAATTGACAACAAGTTATTATACATGTTTATGAACAAGGCTTTCTGACCACACCGCTTTTTCATCTCAATGCATTGAACTTAGCCACCACCACGAAGTACCAGTGAAGAAAACATGTCCTGTTTATACAGCAGACTGACCGTAGGCCAAGGTCACCAATTACAGGCAGAAGGTCATAGAAAGGTTAAAGGCTAACATCTCTGGCAGGTTAGTCTTGACCATGGAACAAACATCAGAATTGTCACGTAGAAACACTGTACAAGTTAAAGCTTTATTCCTCAGTCTTTTGTATCACGTAAGGTCCTTCATTTTAACAACTTTGTCCTGAAACAAAAACAAAAACAAGAAAAATGGGTAGGGGTTACATGACACGAGTCTGTACAACATACTTTTAATTCGTCAAAAATGCTTTTCAAATATTCTGGTCCACGCCCAAGTAATAAAACAAAACTGGATCTCAAAAAAAAAAAAAAAAAAAAAAAAAAAAAAAAAAAAGAATTAAAGGGAAGGAAAAAACATTTGTAATTTTGGCAAAACTGCTTTCTAAGGTACATTTTAAAACTAAAGATATACAATCAACAACCAACCTGTGAAAGTTTCAGCTCTGATACATGATTAAAGTAAAAACCAAGTTCCTGGCAATCAAATCAACATCTTAGTGACATAAATTATTATCCTCTTCTAGAAATCCCCAGACAGCCGCTTCCCAGGTTGTATTGTAAAATGGGGGTATGATCCCCTGGCTACATGGCATGATTTGGTTCAATGACTGTATTGATATATCTCTAAATGTATGTAATATGTTCAAGTACTTGTAGACAATCCTTATGTATGTTTTATATCTTAAATGTTAATGTAACAACAATTGTAACAAAAATTAAAAGGCAAATTCTTGGTTGAAGACTGGCAAGTCATGTTAGCATGTTGTACCTTGTGTTGTGGACAGATCATTGAGTAGTTGTCGACTTGAAGCTGACAATCTGTAAAAAGAAAGGAAAACATGAAATATTAAATGAGATATAAAATAATTTTAAGTCCCTAAACACTATTAAACCTCCTACTACTACAAGGGTCAAAATCAGTCAAACTGTTGATATACTTGCCAAGGTATACATGTATCGAGTGCACTTAAAAGTCAAACACTGTCAAACCTTACGTGTAGTAAGTACATTTACAGGTCAAAATGAGTCGACTGTTTTTGATTGGTGAAAGCATTGTCTGGTATTGTTCATGGTGGTCAAAATGACAGTAAAAACCAGTTAAAAATGCCCCTGTTTGCACATTTGGGTCAACAGTCAAAACAGGCAGTTGACTGATTTTGACCTCTATAGCTACTTCCCACTAAAGTGCAGCTAGAGTAGGAGGGTTAATATTGTCAACACCCCATAAACAATGACAGTTTTACATAAAACTGACTTGAAAACTGTAAAGTTGATGATGGTATCAAACATCTATTTGAAATATTTCTGTCCCGGGTGTTTATCATTGGTACCATTAATCAAATTATTTTGCAATAGGCATTCAGTCAACTGCCTGTTTTTGACTGATGAACCAACTGTGCACATATGGGCATTTTTGACTGGTTTTGACTGTCATTTTGACCCCCCTCAACAATACAAGACAGTGCTTTTAAGTGCATTAGATACCCTGGCAAGTACATCAACATTTTGACAAATGTTAATGTAATTACCACATAAAGAAAAAATTTGATGATTTCGGGGGATGTTAATCACAGGGCTGGATAGCTCAGTTGGTAGAGCACTGGTATAGTTATCTGGAGGTGGTAGGTTTGAATCCTGCTTCAGTCAACTGTAAGTTTTTCACTCCAAAAAGGAAATGCAACGCTGTACTTATCCCAGCCACAAATTTGAAGAAAAATAAATTCCTCTGAAAGAAGACAAATTTTGATTGTTGTCATAAAGATGACTGTCTTTGTCAAACGGTGACTAAGGAATTTCTGACACGGAACAGGAAGTAGGCCTAAAACCCCACAGAGTGACTCGACCTGTCTTTTCACCCATTTGTGTTCTATAAAAAGACGGGCAGTATTTGTCTAAGATGTTGGTACAGAATTAAGCTCCTACTCCGGGATATTTTGTGAAGTAATTTTGTGTAAATTCAACACGGGTTTTGACATTACCGTCCCCGATCTTGATAAAGCATGGCAACGTTGGTACTTTTGTAGAGAAACCCTTTCTGGGTCAAATGGTCATCAATTATTTTCGCTTATTTGCCAAATTATACCCTGGATCCAAAAACATGGACCAACGGTATCAATGGGTTTTTTTTAAATGAAAATTATGTCTGAAAAAATTACCTATAATTAACACATGTATTCACGTTTGGTACAATGTCTGTAAATGCATCCAAACTATTTTGAAATCAGATGATACTTAAGTACTTTATGTATACAGACATGCAACTTTGTAATTGCAAAAAAAGAGGAAATGGCCGAGCACACAAAACTTTGTACAGTGTTTTTCAGTTTTCTATAGTACTATTATTGAAGAAAAAAAGAGGAAATCAGCTGATCAGCTGAAAAGTTGCATGCCTGTGTATAGAAACCAACCTGTGTATAGAAACCAACCTGTGTATAGAAACCAACCTGTGTATAGAAACCAACCTGTGTATAGAAACCAACCTGTGTATAGAAACCAACCTGTGTATAGAAACCAACCTGTGTATAGAAACCAACCTGTGTATAGAAACCAACCTGTGTATAGAAACCAACCTGTGTATAGAAACCAACCTGTGTATAGAAACCAACCTGTGTATAGAAACCAACCTGTGTATAGAAACCAACCTGTGAAAGTTTCAGCTTATTTCATTGTGTCGTTAAAATGCATTTTTGGTACTCAGTCCATTGTGTCATTTACATATTCAGAGGACATCCTTTTGAGAAATAATTTGATTAATTGTACTTTAAATGATAGTACCGAGACAGAAATATACTACTCAAAACAATTTAGGGAACACCGGAATAATCTCAGTTAAAGCAAGATCATTTATTTCAGATAAACACAATGTTTCACAGAATTGACGAGAAACAACTGCACAATGAAACAGATGATAAAGGATGCATGTAGTGATTACACATTTCATGACATGACTACTGAAAGAGAGAGGGGGTTGCAAATGAAAATCCCGGTTCATGGAACATTTCAAACCTATTTGATGTTAAAAATCCGGTATTCCCTAAATTGTTTTGAGTAGTATATTTCAAGTGATGTTTGATACCATCATCAACTGAAAATCAAGTGCAAGCACGTGTAAAGCTAAACTTCAAACTCAAATCAGATTAAACCTTTTTAGTTTATGATATTGCAGACAATTGTTGATAACAATATCACCATCAAATGGCAAACTTCTGTAGGCCCCTCTGATCTTTCCGCGGGCCTCCACTCCATAAACAAGATATCTAGGTCAAAATATTCCTTGGAGCGCAACACCCCCAGTGGGTACCACGTGGGATATGTTGACTCCATACTGCAGCTGTCTAACACTTGGCTGCTATCCAGTGCTCAATTCCACCCCCTTCCACCCCCCCCCCAAACATGGGAGCCTGTTCCTTCCTCCCGAGTCGAGACCCTTGTACATGTATGACCCTCTGTTTCCTGCCTGAAAGAAACCCGACTTCCAGGGTGAGTTGCCTTTTAATATAGATCACAGACAAGAGGAATCTAGTCGTGTTTATTTTCCCCCAAAAAAGGGAGAGAATTTTTTTTTTTAAGGATTAGAATATGATAAAGAAAGACCCAATTAGGTAAATTATTATTATTTATTTTTAATTATTTAGTAATTTTATTTTATTTTTAATTTATTTTGAAAAGAAATTTGGGAAAGGGTTTGGAGGATCCAATACAGAATTTTTATTTTTCTATTTAATGGACTCAGATGAGAATGACAGACAGAAACATCCATTTGTTGGAGGGAGGGGTACACGTAGATGTTTGTACAAGTTTTGGGCACAGTTTCAGCATTTGACCAAACAAGTCTTATACTTAAGTTGACTTTTTGTTTTCAAAGGATGTAAAGGACAATACAGAATGCATTTTCGGGGATAGAGGTTTTTGTAAATACAGTGAAGAATATGACAAGTCACTGAAGTACATGTAAAATTGATATTAAGATTTTTTTTAAATGTATTTATTTATTAATTTATTTATTTAAATTTTTGTATTAATTTATTATTTTATTTTTTTCATTTTTTCATTTTTTCATTTTCCAATTTTTTTCCATTTTTTTTTCTCCAATTTTTTTCCCCAAATAGTTTTTCCAATTTTTCCCCCCAAATTTTTCTTTAAATTTTTTGAACAATTTATTCAAATTTATTCTTTTTTTGGGGGGGGGGACGTTGTTTTCACATCCTATGATTAAAGGGAAGGAACATCATCGGTAATGTTGGCATCATTGCGTCTACAAGTATATTTCTTTGAGTCAATAGATACATTAATAAAGTAACATGCGAAAGTTTCAGCTCAATGTGAAGTCTCAAGTCATGAGAAATGTGTCAAAAAGCATACAGAATTTTTATAAAAACACATGAAGCAATAAGTTGTCATCGGTAACTTTCTGTAAAATGTGCAAATTTTGTCAGTATTTTCTCTGAAATGCGAGCACTTTTTCAGGATGAATTCTTCCTTTACCATCTTCACATCTTTTGGATAATAATTCAGTAATAATTCAGTAATTTCGGGTAATTAAAACCATAATGTAAAAATTTGTTGCATCATGTTGCTCGCAGCATTGAGAACATTTTTCTGTTGAGAACACTTTTCTGTTGTTGCATTATTTTGCATTCAGCAGGGGATTAGAGTTAACAGCTCCAAAAATCCCGAATTTAACAATTGGATACGTCTTATTTAAATACCTCAAGTAAAACAATAAATTCCTCAAGACTGGATGACTGAACAAATAGAAACACCAGTGTTCATCAAGTTCTTAAGCCATCAATCTGACAACCTTCTAGTTAAATCCTGTTGCTAAGCAATGCTTATTCACAAGGGAAAAACGTGTTGCACATTCTGAATATTTGGCAAGAGTGGATCAGGGATAATTGCTTTGAATGTTTGGATGTATATGTACCGCTCACAAAACTCATCAGAAATTAATTTAAAAAAAAAAAGCATTTGAGGATTGAAAAGGACTGGTGGGAGTACTTCAAATAAGGCCAAATAATTTTTGTGATGGATGATCATTTTCCCTGGCCTACTTGATGTTAAGGCTTGATGTCGAGGGTATTATTATTTTATATTTTTCCAATACAACAACAAAAAAGTTAAGATAAGTTGTAAGGTATATAGGATTATCCCTCCTACTACTACTACAAGGGTCAAAATCAGTCAAAATGTTGATATACTTGCCAAAGTATATCTAGTGCACTTAAAAGTCAAACACTGTCAAACCTTACATGTAGTAAGCACATTTACAGGTCGAAATGAGTTGACCGTTTTTGACTGATAAAGTTCAGAGTGTTCAAAATGACAGTAAAAACCATGTCAAAAATGCCTGTGTGCACATTGGGCTAACAGTCCAAACAAGCAGTTGACTTGCCACTACAGTGCAGCTCTATAAGCAGCTCCAAAAATAATCAAATAACCAAATGGAGACAGAAATCATTCAAGGAAAAATTCAAGTTTAAAACCATCATCAACTTGATACCAAGTATGTTTTTTGGGTAAAACTATAGTCATTTGTAGAATACCCAAAAATATACTGCCTTTTGACGCAAACACAGAAAAGGGTTTCACAATAAATGCTAACTTGCTAGAAGGAAAAAGCCAAGTGGAATGTTTTGTAGAATTGTGTACTCACCAGCTTGTACAGCACAGACGTAGTGATACGTCTTCTTGCAACCCTTGCTCAGACAACCCAGCGATGCACCTTTCTCCTTGCACTCCACACAGCCCTGAGGTTTGTCCAGAAGGATGGGATGGGCAGAGTCAGATGAACAAAAAGAGTGGGATGACAAAAAATATGAAAGGATGAGAAGAAAGGGGGGAGGGTTGGGAGACAAGAAAAACAGTTGGAAGGGATACATGTACATGTACATCCAAGACTTCCATGACCCAAGGTGGCTATTCTAAATATGACACATGGGTGACCTGCTTGTATACTGTGCCCATATCACAAAGTAAATGTGCATGGTACATGAGCAATAGTTTTATTTTGTTAAAGTGGCTACTGTTATGGAAGTCATTTAATTCAAATTCTTAGGCAGAAAGATTCTTGTGTGTACAGTATGTATTTCTTAATAACAGTTCTTGAATTCCGTGTAGCAAATTGTGACTTTTGGGTATCAATTTGCTATATGATGTACATGTATCTTAAATTGTTTAATTTGTGGCTCCAAAATACGAGTTAAATAACAAAATTATGAGAGATGATGAAAAGCAGTTTATGGCAATAGCACTCACCACTGATTGCGTAGCTTTAGTTGCCTCGGCGAGTCCGTATAATGTTCCTCCGACCACATACACACCCTGGGTCCACGTAACACAGTCCTCGTGAACCCAGTACTCGTTGGGGTCATATTGTCCCCTGTCTTCCATCTCGGTTGTTTTTCTCTTCCGACCCCCGCTCCTCGGGGTGAGCTTTGGCATCTCATAAGCCATTCTCTTTGGAGTTTTGGAAACCCTCCCCGAGGACGTGGTCGGCTCTTCTAACAACATGAAATATTCCGAGTCGTCTGAATATCTATGAGTTCGCTGTGTGACAGTCACTCTAGAGGCTTTCCCTTTAGGCGCCGTCTTGGAAGTTGGAGACGCTTTACGCGGTGAAGTTTTGGCTTTTAACTTTCCCTTTTGCCGCGATATCGCTTGTTGCTGTTGTTTCTTGCTTGCGGCAGTGGCAACAGCACTTTTGGTTTTCTCTGCAGTACTCTGAGGGGTTGGGATTTGATAGCCGGGAGGGTAGTACGGCCCATACAGGTCCCCCAGCGAGTCGCTGTTGGCGGGCTTTCCACACAGAATGCACAACCACGGTCCAGTGGGATTGTTCACAGTGGCGGAGTGTTTTGTGGCAGGACCCAGCGGTGCCCGACTGACTCCATGGTTGTTTTTGCTGGTGGCTTTGCTTGATTTGGATCCGTGCTTTTTATGGACAGGTGCACTAGAGCTTGTTGCTAATGCATCAGGATTGTTCACAATCTTACTGGAGATGGGATTAGCACGAGTGCCTGAAAACCTAAGTATTGGACCACGAGCTCTTAACGGTAAGGGGGACTCTGCATTTCTGCCTTTGACCAATGGTTTGACATGTTTGAATTTCCCAAGTTCGTCTTTTGAGTCTAAACTAAGCTCAAAATTCTTCTTGACAGGTTTCTTTCTTGGTTTAGAGACCTCACCTTCTTTCTTGGGTCTGTTCTTGCTGCCCACAGGTCGCCCGCGCTTCTTGCTACTCGAGTTTGGGGTGGACTGATCCTCCGACGTGGGTTGACCGCTTGGGGTATGAGGCCGGTCCTTTTGGGAGTTTGGCGTTGGCGGTTTGTCGGGGGTCGAGCGCTGGCTGGAAGGTGTGGTCATTGGGTTGTGGAAGGTTGGTGTGACACTTCTTGAGGCAGTTGTCTCTGCCGCCGAGGTCTGTGGACTTACCACTGGAGTTTCCTTGGACTGATCGCTAGGGGCGGGGTCCTCCGGATCACTCTGTTTCTCATCCTTTGGTTTAGGTGGGTCTGTCATTGACAAAGGAAGCAGTGGACTTGGTAGCACTATAGCATTACCCTGTTTGTCCACACTTGTCCGTTTTTTCTTACCACTGTAGGTTTTTAGTACTTTACGGGGATTACCTTCGACAAAATCATCTTTACCCTTCCTGGCAGGAGACTTGGAGCCTCTTGGGCTATTCGGACGATATTTGTCCTTACCGTTGCCATTAGTTGGCGTGTAAGTTAGTGGGTAAGCAGTCACGCTCTGCCCTCCATTTCTGGGATAATCGTTGAAGGCGTTGTTGTGGTAAAGATCGTTCTGCGCGTCAGAAAACTTTCGCTTGAGCTGGTTGTTGACACTCATGGAGTTCTTGTCAACCTGTGAAATGTCATTTGCAGCTTTTAAACTCTGCGGAGACTGGGTCCTTCCACAGGAGTCCAGCGAATTGTTCACGGCAATTTTCGCACAGACGGAATCATTGATGGGACCATTCTGAATGTGGAAAGCATTCTGCTTGTTATGGCTCCCTCTAGGAGACCTCGGAGACCTCTCTAATTGCTGCGTCATCAGATTTCTGTCGTTTACATCTCCATTGGTCCTGTGAGACATTGGACTCCCACCTCTTGAATCTCTCTCCGTCCTCTGGGATTTGTTTAAACTGGGTCGTGGGCTTCCATTACCATGAGAGCACCTATTGGTTTCCTGGACAATGATCTTTTGTTCTGCACCTGATATGTCCTTTTGTCTCTCCGCCGAGTTCACATTCCCAGAATGAATCAAGTCGCTCGGAGGTTGTCTCTCCCCGTTTGATTTCACGGTTGTGTCTTCAGAATGGATGTCAGATTTCCCTCCATCGTTCTTATCCCTGGACCCGTTGTCACAGTTTTCTTCTGATGTTCCATTATCTTTCGGAGTCAAAATCCCCTTGGTGGTTGTCTCCCCGAGAAACGCAACCATCTCTTCAAGCTTTGGCAAGTGTCCACTGCTGCATTTATCTTCCTTTTTCTTAGGGTAAGGGCTCTCTGGAGAACTTTCCCTTGTCGTCGAGTGGCTTCTGTTCTGCATATCATTTCTTGTATCGTTTCTTGTATGCACAAGTTCCACGTACGGAGTTCCGCTTGAGTTTTTGTCGCCGTTGTCAACAGGTCTCAATTTGACAGACATAAGAGGGTGACTGGACTGAGTGACAGCCGCCGGAGGTTGGAAAGCTGCCACAGGAGATTTTATCGGTCGAGGTACATTCACAGGGCTAGGGTTGGACGGATTATTGAAAGGACCAGGTGAGGCGGTTGCTAGGTTATGTGGGCTATGTATGACTCCTGGGGATCGAAGACTGCTGGGGGAGGGCAAGGGGGAGGTGTGTTGGCTTCCTGGTGAGGTACAAAATGGAAAATGAGTGTTGCCTCTCCCACCCTGGGATGACCCTGGACTGTGCGAGTACATGCTCTGTCCCTGCATTCCAACAGGCGAGGGCGCCGTTACTCCTGTGCCCCTGCTAAATATGGAGTTCTGCCCTGTCGGGCTCACCATGTTCATGTGAGGACTTTGACTAGTCTGTCGGTGATATTGCGACGCACTTGTTCCAAAACCACCGTCATGAGACGACATTGGGTGGCCACGCATTGGGTAAATCTGAGATGTCCGGGGACTGTGTCCTGGGCTGAAGGGACTTGGGTATTGTCCCGAGCCGTACGCACCTCTCGATCCATCGGGGGAGGTATACCCCATAGTCTGTCCATACGAGGCACTAACGCTTTGCATTGTGGAACGATACTCAGGGGGCTGCGGCATGAACATATCGTCCTCTGTTAGCGCTCTCATCATTGGTCCCATCTCGGTGCTCCCTCGTCCATACCCCGGGCTGGTCATCCCAAACTGCTGTCCACTCATCTTGGGTCCATCCAGTCCCCCAGAGGAGAAATTCTGGCCAGGCTCAATGAGAGCCGGCAGGGGCGTTGGGTAGATTGGTGTTGTGGAACCAGCCCGTTGGGTACTGTAGTACGGATCGCCCATTTTCTGGGGGTACCCGCTGTACTCTTGTTCACGCCCGTATGCCTGCTGCACAGGGGGGTAGGCCTGGGAGTAAGGGGGCGAGGTGAGGTGGTTGCTTCCTGCTGGTGGGTGCTCCATGCTGGGTGACAAGCTTTCTGAGGCGGAGCTACATGTATTTCAGGTATTATGTCCCATCACATAGTCGGACACACCTGTGAACAATGAAAGAAAACAAAGAACAAATTACCATTACGTCAATTTAATTTAAGCATTTGTCTCAAACTGCTTACCAACTAAATAGATCTGTAGTATAAATGCAAAAAAAAAGTGAAATGATTTAATACATAAAAAGAATTTGCTAAACAAAATATTTAGGCAGACATTCTTGATTTTTGCATAACAAATTGTTAATTTTGCTATAGATGCGATACAACTGAAATCATTCATTGTTAGGCAAAAAAAAAAGGTCTTCTGTTTCTGGTCTTCTCATGCGTCGCCTTCAGACTTTTTCACATCGGGGTATGAACGTTTGCCCGATTTGTGCGGTCTCTCCTAGCCACCATACTTTGTGTATGGGAAATTTGGTCTGGTTCCAATAACCGTGTAAAAAAAAGTGCTTCACCGCACCGATTTTGAAACCGACATATGACCAGAAACCAGAGAGAGAGGGAGGGAGGAGGGAGGAGGGAGGAGGGAGGAGGGAGGGAGGGAGGGAAGGGGCCTTAGTGGACACCAACAACTATTTTTGCATATTGTATATATCTAAACAACCCTCCTACTACTACAAGGGTCAAAATCAGTCAAAATTTCTAAGTTCATGCCAGTGTATATCTACTGCACTTACAGGTCAAATACTGTCAAACCTAATGTGTAGCAAGTACATCAATCAGTCATAAACAGACTGTTTTTGACTGGTAGTGGTAAAAGCATTATCATGCAATGTTGAAGGTGGTCAAAATGAGTTGACCATTTTCAACTGGTAAAGGCACTTTGGTCAAAATGAGGTGACTGTTTTTAATTGATACATGTAATGTGGATGGTGGTCAAAATGAGTCAGCGTTTTGGACTGATATAAGCACTATGGTCAAAATAAATTAATTTATCAGTCAAAACAAGTCATTGACTCCTAGCCTAAGTGGCCCTGCATTGATTTATCAGTCAAAAACTGGCAGCCTTCAGCACCCCTATCATTGTTTGTTCAGTCAAAACAAGTCAGTGATCCCCTGAAGCTGATAATGATCTTATCAGTCACCAGCAGTCATAGCACAGTGTGTGGCAGCTACCCAAATGGTCAAAACAAGTCACCAGTGCCCATGTGTGCACAGTTGATTCAACAGTCAAAAACGGTCAATTGACTGATTTTGACCACTATAGCAACTTCCCACTAAAGTGCACCTAGAGTACATGTAGGAGGGTTATTAACTCTCCTACAATCAGTGAAATTTTTGAAACAACCCATTCAGGCCACTCCAAGCCATTGCTATAGTAGGCAGTGGCTCCTCATAGCTATACTGCATAGTAACATAATGCCTCATATGTCTGTTGGTTTTAGTGGTTTGTGATTGACATATTACAGGGCATATTACTTTGTTCCAGACTCAGTGGCTGGTGGTAGGTTACTATGGAGAGTCTGTGTTTACAAAATAACTGCTGAAAATCCCAATGGATGATGGAGTCTTGGTATGGTTTATTGGTCTCAGTGGCTGATGGTGATTTATTATTGAGAGTTTGTTTACCCTATAACCTGCTGAAAATAAGGTCAATTGTGGTATACATGTGTCTTTGTATGCATAGTACATGTATGTATATTGGAGATTACTTCAAAGGGGCAGTGTGGCTTATATGCACAAACAATGTGTGTACAACACATTGGACATTTAGTGGTTTACAGTGGCCTCCATGTGTAGGAGGGTTAATATAAGAGAGTATTGCACACATCTGGGTATCATTTCAAAGGACTGCTAAACAGAAAATAAAAGCTACATGTACATTTGTACATGTATGCTGACACTGGAATGAACTTTGGTTGTCAACTGCTTGTCAAAAGAACTTGCTGCCTGGCATTCTCGGATTTCCTAAAAAACAATTTTGGAAAATACCAGTAAAGTACAAGCGTGACCCACCATGGCACTCCAGAATCCAATTTCACTACCAGTCCCAAATGGGAAAAATACCATG
Organism: Zoroaster sp. YZ-2022; assembly: GCA_029582265.1. Lineage (NCBI taxonomy): Eukaryota > Metazoa > Echinodermata > Asteroidea > Forcipulatida > Zoroasteridae > Zoroaster > Zoroaster sp. YZ-2022. The sequence goes on from CM055819.1 coordinate 3,025,649, forward strand.
GGCCATTTAATAATACCACAAGGTCAGAACATTAAACCTATGGTATGTGATTGCCATGTCATGCATTATGGCTTTCAGGCTGAATTTTTAGACACTTTTTTGCAAGGGTGTAAAGACATGTCAGACATGACATACATGTAACTTGTTTACAAAAAAACCACCAAGGTCAAACGGTGACAGGATACATGTAAATCTGTATACATGTAGTATTCTAAGGTTGTCACCATCAAAACTTTGTCAAGTCTGATTCATCTGTAATTATACTATATGCAAGCTCGGTGGTCGAGAGGTTAAGACGTCTGCACTAGTAAGCAGGAGGTCGTGGGTTCGAATCCCGCCCGAGTCGCCTATGTAGTTTTTTCACAGACACTCGGAAAGCACTGAGTATACAGTGCTATACACACGTCAGTGTAGGGCAAAATTAAATCAATTGTAATTATACTACTCAAAACAATTTAGGGAACACCGGAATAATCTCAGTTAAAGCAAGATCATTTATTTCAGATAAACACAACGTTTCACAGAATTGATGAGAAACAACTGCACAATGAAACAGATGATAAAGGATGCATGTAGTGATGACACATTTCATGACATGACTACTGAAAGAGAGAGGGGGTTGCAAATGAAAATCCCGGTTCATGGAACATTTCAAACCTATTTGATGTTAAAAATCCGGTGTTCCCTAAATTGTTTTGAGTAGTATATTACAAAACTTGTACAAACTGTAAAACTAATGCACACTATTGACTGACATGAGATCACTCTGACACTGGGTGTGATTTGACACAAGTAAAAAATCCCCAAAACCCTAAGTTGGTCTAGAGGACAACGCCCCGAACATCCTGGATGCTTAATTTTGGAGTATTTACAGACTCTCTACATCCTCACAAACAAGAAACTCGAGGTTTGGACATAATACAGGCTACTTCTTTCTGTCCTTGGTGGCTACTTCTCTTCTTTCAAGAAACTTTTGAGGTAAAGGGAGATTTGTAAAAAAAAAAATCCTGAAATCAGGAAAAATCTGGAGAAATCATAGGCCTGTTAACCCTCCTACACATGGAGGCCACTCCGATCCACAAAATTCTGCTCTTGAACAACCTTCAGTACATACATGTAAAAGCCTGCTGTCCTTTCCAAGTAATCTTACAAAATCAACTGTGTGTCACCCAATGCCACTGTAAATGTTTGAACATATTAGTATGGCCTGCAATGTATCAATGGGAGACCACTTTACCCTGTAATCTCAGTGGTGTGACAGTGCACAGAAGGGTAACCATAGGAGGCCACTGGCAACAGCTAATGGCTTGGAGTGGCCTGAATGGGTTGTTTCAAAAATTACACTGATTGTAGGAGGGTTAAGGACACTAACAAAACCCAGTGTAAACATAGCGACATGGTCTATTGTTTCACCTGACATCACACAATGCAAGATCGGCCATCTATTATTTGTATTACAGGTGATGACAAACCATTTTTATAAGGCAAGAACTATGCCTAAGTACCACATGCGGGTGTTGCAACCATTTCTGTGCATCATTGGTCAGTGAAGCACTACACTGCATAGAAAAATGAGAACACTTAATTCACCTCAAGGCTAAATTCAAGTTGCCCATGAAGATGGCCAATATCAGGAACTACAACGTATAGTGTATCTAGAGTCTGGAATCACTAGTTAGGAAATGGGGAAAGATTTATCTGAGGGTTATGTGTACATGAACCATAATGCAGTGAGCGATGTCACTTCTTACAAAATCCCCAATGTCCTACTCGATATTCTGCACTACACTAAAATTCTCTAATGAAAATCAATGCTGAGATGACTATTTGAAGACCAAAGGCTTGCCAACTCCTAAAAATTTCTGGGAAAAAAAATCATGGTTCCACCCACGGCTGTTCAATACTCGATGGTCACTGTCCTACTCATAGAAAATACATGTACCAGTGTTGTTCTTTTTTCTGTATTTGTAACCTTGGCCGTGCTGTGTATCCATTCATTCTAAATCCTTGCACAGGATGTACATTTTAGTTTCTACAACAAAAGCAGAGTGCACAACAATTGCTACAATGTATGCCCTATGTACAATGTCCATACTGTTCAATTGTGTATCTCCCCAATGAATCTGAAATAATGAATGCTACGTACATGTATGTATCTTAACAAACAATTTAAAGGCAAGGTAAAGGTTTGATTATTCAAAAACATTTACATACATGTACCTGTACAATAAATGCCTGTTTTAACACACACATTGTACATGCCTCCAAATGAGAAATTACTTGATGAAAAGCATACCTGTATACATGCATGTACACAGAAAAAACCTGCATGAAAAACACCATGTAGTCAATTGTACTCTTTCAAAACTGCCCTCAAATCTTAAATTTTAATTGTTTTTCCTTCTTCTTGGTTTTGTACTTTTGCTATCTTTATTGTTGTGCGCTATATAAGTCCACATTATTATTATTATTATTATTATTATTATTATTATTATTATTATTATTATTATTATTATTATTATTATTATTATTATTATTATTATTATTATTATTATTATTATTATTATTATTATTATTATTATTATTATTATTATTATTATTATTATTATTATTATTATTATTATTATTATTATTATTATTATTATTATTATTATTATTATTATTATTATTGCCTATATTTAGGTGGATATGTGTGCTTTATTTTGGAGGATTGAGGTTATTAGACATACTTGCCTTTCCATGTGTACATCTATGTTTGTTGTAGTGATTGCAAGGTCAGTGCTTGGATCAGTCATGGAGGTCCATGGATCAGTGGACACCATTTATTGCTCCATGCATGCAGGGAGGGTCCCTGGCCATGTACATGTATCACAGATTAGAAACACATGTGTGCATACATGTCATGTGCTTGCTTTACTACTGAAGGATTTTGGAAGATTCAGGTTATGTGTAAGCAAATGGGCCTCGGGAGTTAGGGTTATGTACTGTATACATGAATACAGCATGAAAAGCTGATTATGAAATATGAGATTAATATGAAACGTAGTGTTCATTGTGTTCATGTCATGTACACTGTACATGTACATGTAACTACATGTACTGTACAGCAGACATGTACATAAGTTGTAATTACACCACGTGTGTTCATGAGCCAATACATGTACATTGTACCTGTACATGTAGGACCAACATGCCTAGATTCAAGCACGCACACATCATACACATGTATATTATCCTCAATGGGTCCCAAGTCAAATAACAAAGGGTCAATCAATGCGATCCACTGCTGATGATATTATATGGAAGTCCTTCATTATGAGTTGCCCTCACAGCCAGTCAAGATCTCCCTCGCTCATGAACCCAGCATGGCAGCTTGCCTCAGCGTGTACACAACACTGCAATAAGTAAATACTATTATGGATTGGAGTACAAAGGGCTTATGCCTCTGGGGATGTGTGGTGCATGGCCTGGAGGGGACTGACGTGATGCATTTGTGAATGAATAGACTAAAATAATAAATACACATTGTACTGGTATATATTATGTACGACCAGGAATATGGTATGACCGAGTGGAGTCTAAATTTACAACCAATACACACGTACACTATTGTACACATTCAACATGAACTAATGTATGCACACGAACATTAAGCCATAATGAAAACAAAATAGTAATGAGTTTATTGGTCATTGTCCTTGCTGGACTCTACATGCACAATTAAATAAATAAACAGTCCCATAATAAAAGCTTGGGCGATAAACATGATAATATTGAATATCGTGATACCTTTTTTTTATTTTATTCGACTACGATTTATCGAGAACCTTTTCAAGTTATCGAGATATCGGCAAATCGCAATAAAAAAAAAATATCGCGATTAAAAAAAAAATAAATAAAATAATTAAAAAAAATTAAAAAAATAATAATAAATTATCGCCATTGTCAAGTCAGAAATTCCATGGAAACAAAATTAGGACAGTTTTCGCAGCTTTGAGAAGTGAGAAACAAAAGTTAACTATATGTATGTGTACTTCAAAAGCACACACACACTATGCAAACGAATTTGCGATTTATTGTGACGCTTGTAGGCCTACCTGTGGTTATCGGCTCTAAAGCAATCATGTGTGAAATGAAACAAAATAATCGTGATACTATCGAAAATCGCAATATATATTTGCCAATATATCGTGGATGAAAAAAAAAAAATATATTGCCCAAGCTTTCTGTACACACTATACATGTAGGTATTAGAGGTACATGTATAAGAAAAAAGTACATAAATGATAACAGATTTACATGTCCGCAAAGCTTTCTAGTTTCTTGGGGTTATTGATGGTATCTTGAAACATCCCAGGTGCTATCATTTACTATAGTAAAATTACCAGTACGTTTCCAAACTGAATTTATGTCTTACAATTAAAATTCCATATTAAAATGACTCAGATTAAGTTCATGTTTGCAGATAAGAAAATCCGACTGCGTAATTTCTATTTTAAGCTGAACATTTGTTAAGCTGAAAAAGGTGAGTTGTTGAATTTATACACATGAATTTATACATGAATTTGTCAACTTGTCCAATGTTGTACTTTCCCTTTAATTAATCCACATGCCATACCATCATTCCGATCAGCCAGCCTCAGTACAATTACTCTTCAAGTCTCTGGCTGCGTTGATGAACAACACATTACAGGAAGGAAGTATTCTATTTCCTATCAAGTTGAAAACCACCTTCAGGTACATTGTGTACATGGGTAATTCCACAAAAAATCAGTCTACTCAAAGGAGGACTGACATTTTGTAAAGATGATTTCATGGTCGAGATGACGTGATGGCAAATCTGTGATCAAATTAAAAAGCTACAAATCATTATTGTACGCAAGATGAAATGAATCAAATATTAAAGGGTCACTGTTTTGTCTTGTCCCATGAAATGAACATCATCAAACAATGGCTTGTTCATGTACATTGTACCTGTAATTGATATGCCTGATATCAGTACAGTATTAAAATATGTTTAGTGGACCATGAACAAATGGATCAGGTGTCCAGTGACTGGTCTTGTATTACAGTCCTGAGACCAATTAACAATAAAATATATGTATTTGTGAGCAAGTATAGTGTGACTGGAAGTGTAGTGTTTTCCTTGTACAGTCTGGGAAGGATTTTCTTTTTACATAGCAACAATTTCAGACATATAATTGTGCGTTTTCCATTATTTTGAGAACCGGATACCCGAAAATTGGAAATCTTCACATACCCGGTTACCCGTAAACAATTTTGTAAAAACATAAATACTCCCGAAAACTTGTATAAAATAACCAAAAGTTTCTCTTGAGAAGAGTCATAATAAATACGGACTTCCTGTAATAACTTCCCGCCTCTATATTAAAAACGACTAGTAGCATCCCCATTCTCCACGAACATTTTGTTACCAGATTTCCCTTAGGGTGGCTTAAATGTTCAGTCGGAATTTTAAGAAGTCATTTATGGATAATTGGAACTGAAAAATGGAACCGGGTGATGACAGTTTCGGTCAGGTATTGGGGTACCCGGGTTTATACCCGACACAGCCTTAGTATAATTTGAACAGAGTTTTGATTTATAGCAAATTATGAATAGTGTTTACGGCATGTAGAGTTGTATGTAATACCATTCACTGACAGTTCCTTAACTTGATCCAAGGGGCATGGAGGTATTGTTATTTGACGCAAATGCTTGCATCGTAAATCAGAATTTTTCTTTTTTAGTGAGTGTTTTTAAGAGAGCCATCAAGTTTGAGATTTTTCAGTGAGAGTGTTTCTTAGAGAGCAATGAAGTTTCATGTACTGATTCAATTTGGCCGTCCAGTTGGAATGAACATTAAGCTTATATGTAGATGGAACAAGTTAAGGTCGGTTACACTGAGCCCTCACTAACAGCCATCACTTCAGATCACATACATGTACTCACTGCAAACTGACTATACATTTACTGTTCTGTATTACTGTCTGTACACTTAATACAAGTTGTGTTTGACATGTTGTGTTTGGCATGTTGTGGAAGAGGCTGCAAGCACTGATTCTCTTTGCCGACACCCATCAGGTAAAAAAAAAAATATATATTACATGAAAAACTGCAATTTCATGTTTTTTTCCATTATACTTTCAGGAAATCTGACAGCGGTAAAAATGTTTTTAAAAATAAATAAAAGTAGGATGGCGATTTTTTTTTTTCCATTTTCCGAAAATGTCAGTTGCAGAAATCCGTAAAACATTACATAAAATTGGAGTGGCCTAATACATGTACATGTACAGTACATGTGTCAATATAATATACACATTTCTACAATTTCACTATGGGAGCTGACCTCCGCAGTCTTTTTAAATAATGGGTAGGCACAACACTGGTAATGTTTAAGGCTGTGTCCAGGTACCCGGTTCCAATTACCCGTAAACGACTTGAAAATTTCGACTGATTACGCCACACAAATGGAAGTCTCTGATCTTTGGGGATGATACGAGTCGTTTTTAATATAGAGGTGGGAAATTATTACAGTAAGTCCTCATTTATTATGACTCTAATAAAACAGGCAAACTTGTGTTCATATTGGTTATTTTATACATTCGGCAATATTTATGTGTTTTTACAAAGTGTTCACAGGTACACGGGTTTCCGAAGATTTCCAATTTCGGGTATCCGGTTCCAGAAATAACCATAAAATGCACAGTCTTGGTAATGTACAGTAGAAGCAGTTTTATCAACAAGTTAAATAGGCTTACTCTCCATGAATGATGACAGACATTTCAAAAACAACCAACCTAAACTTCCAGCTAAATTACCTTGTGTCCTTCACAAGAAAACAGTGAAAATGCAAGCAATTTCTTTTTTTAATTCATTCTTAAAAAATCTAATCAAAAACTGCCCTGTAAGTTATTTCACTTTTCTTACAAATGACAGCACTTAAGATTGCTAAGAAAAATGTAAAATATGTTACTTTTACATACAAATTTGACCATTTTGTATAATTTGTGAATGATCAATTCTAAAATGTTCCTTGGGCAGTCACAGGGCCTTGACAGCAGTTGTTTCTAAATATGAATTACTGTAATTAAAGGCACACAATCACATAAAACAGGTGAGCAAACCCACAATCATTTCAAAAAGAAAGTGAGCTTTTTATGATTCTGGATTTTTAAATATTTTTTTACACTTTTAATTCTAACGAGACACTCAGAATACATGTATCAGCCAGGATATGAAAACAGGTGCCTGAATTATTCTTTAAAAAAAATAAAGAGGTGTCCAAAAGTTTAACTTACAATACTTTTTGCACGTGTATTACAAATAAAACAGGGTGTCCATTTAGCAAACAGGGCGTCCAAAAAGACACAATGAGGTATTGCTGGAGACACCTGCTAGACTGCCTTTCTGCAATCAATTTAATCCCTGCATGATCTGCATTTTGTTTCCCAGCCAAAAAACAATAAATAAAAAAAAATAAAAAAAATTGGGTTGCCAACTTTAACCCTGCATTTAGAATCGCTGATGCTGGGGGGGTTCGACGGCAGGAGATGAATGATTGGCAGGAAATCCATACACCCATGACGAGTATCTTGACTCACGCACCCAACAATGTGTGCAGTGAACTTGCCATGTGGTGGTGCATGTACTTGGACACATTCTTCCAGACTGAACTGTTGAACTTGGTGGCTAGCACTACAGTGATTTATAATTTATGTCATGTTGTGCCTGCACAATGTGCACATGTGCTTATTCCATGATGTATTCATTGAAAGAGTAATTCTAAACGGAGTTCATCATTATGAATTACCTGGGAATATCTGACCACATTAAATGCATCTAGATCTATGCAAGCACTGTTACAGTCCCAGCCAAATGTCTTGTTACAGAGAGATTGTCACAGGCCCCATAGGCTATGAACATTGCAAAGCGAGGTAGCGGCGGTTAGCAACGATCATCATGGAAAGGCATAACCTTTCTGGTCTATCTGTATCGTTTGACTGACCAACTGTGGACCCTCGACACAAATCAGACCAATCGGTCTTAGAACATCATCACTAACAGAGCTATCCGTTAATGACTTCATCCAAAATGCAACACTATCCAGTCTCCAGGGAAATCAATGTTACCATACACACAGTCTATTGTATACGCACAATGCCAGTAAAGGTGTAATAACATGTGCATTTCGACTTGAATGCGCTGCTTCATAATGCCTCAACACAACCGCTTTTAGCATCGGTCATTTGCTCTCAAGCAGAATCCATGGGGGAAAAAACAACAAAATAACAAAAAATCCAAGGTGCAAAAACTTGTGCTGTGACGAGTTCCGACACTCTACAGTAAGTGACACAGTTTAAATTGCATTACAGTAAGAGAGCAAAAGAAAGAAAGAAAAAAAACATTAACCACTGCTACAGTGTATGTGTACATGTAGTATTTGTAATGCTTGACTAACTGCAATGCTACACATATGGCAGAAAATGCTGTATTGTCTTCAAAACAAACTAAAAATTAACTAGTTTTAAAACACAAAAAAATAACAACACTGAACAGCAAGTACACTGTACATGTATGTGTACATGCTATTGCCAATGTATACTACTCAAAACAATTTAGGGAACACCGGAATAATCTCAGTTAAAGCAAGATCATTTATTTCAGATAAACACAATGTTTCACAGAATTGATGAGAAATAACTGCACAATGAAACAGATGATAAAGGATGCATGTAGTGATTACACATTTCATGACATGACTACTGAAAGAGAGAGGGGATTGCAAATGAAAATCCCGGTTCATGGAATATTTCAAACCTATTTGATGTTAAAAATCCGGTGTTCCCTAAATTGTTTTGAGTAGTATACTTGTAGTCTTTAGTCAAGGCCTGCGCAGCAACCTGGAACACAACGCACGAAAAAGACCACACACATGAGTAGCAGATACCCCAAGGGCCTTTGCCAGTCCGTCGTTGTGTGGTCTTACATATGTTTTTCTTTTTATTTCATTACCGATTTGGGAGAAAATTGTTCATACATAATGCATTAGGTAGCTAATTTGTTATAGTATCAAATATTTAAATATAGACGAGCCCAACATTTTGGTTACGGTGATTGGTTTAAATAAATTTTGCAAACATAAATTATTCATTTTGTTGAAAGTTTATGAATAACTCAGTAGTAGCATGCTCGGAACGGACTAGTAAAGGCGCTCGTGACTTCGCCACTCATGTGCGTGGTTTTATTTCGGGCGCTGTGTACCGGGTTGCCGTATGTGCCTTGACTAAAGGCTAATGTGCTTGGACGTACATGTACATGCCAATTAGAAGACAGACCACCTCTGCTCAAGGTACACGTTGTTCCCCCTCCCTCCCACCCTACTGAATATTTTGAGTTAGCAGCCTGGAAACACAATCTGACCATTAATTATCAGCACTAACCAGCTCAACAAAATTACAATGTGTTGACATCATGATCCTACAACCTACTCGGTTAATGTTAATGCATTCAGAAAAATTTCACTTACATCTCGCAAGCATACATGTATAGAATGCTTGACAACGATGAAGTGTTCACTTGGAAATTCAATATGCACCTTAATTTTAACCCTAACCGCCGAGGTATTCTGGCTAGGAACCTTCCTGAATCCTCCAAAATCCATCAGTGCACTTTTGGAAACATGCCCTTATCTTCAGAATGCACCATGCATTTTCGTTGATCTTTCATATTCAGCACTTATGGCCTGTACTTCTTGCCAGGTAGTAATTTTGCCCCATTTGAAGAGGTGAAAGTTCCAGTTTCCAACAGTGATGGATTTTTCCCAAAAAGTGCCCCTTGGAGGATTTTGGAGGATTTTGGAGGATTTGGGGTGGTTAGGGTTAAAGCTATTATAATATCAAGAAAATAATCTATTTCAGATAATAATTAATGCATTCAGATTTTTCAAATTCGTTTTTAACGTGGAATTTTTTCCCCGAGGACATAAAAATCATTGGGGAAGTTTTTTACTAATTTTGCTCAAATGGAAGCACCCTCAGACAGAAAGATTTCAAATGATGTTTGACAACATATACATCAAATAAATGAAATGGATCCCAGCCATAATCCATTTCAACATTAGAAAGCATCGAAAAAAATCTAAGATTTATACATTTCACTATTTTTCTCTTTAACCCTCCTACTTCTGGTACCTTTTTCATACAAGTTGATCCACCATTTGAAACCATTCGCTTTTGTGGTTTTGAATGGTGAAATAACTGTACAGTATTGATTCCCCAAATGGTTTTGAATGGTACATGTAGGACAGCTAATACAAAACCTTGTTTGGATCTTTCCAAATGGTAGTACAGCTAATACAAAACCTTGTTTGGATACTTCTAAGTGGTGAATCAATGGACCCTCTATGCATTTGAGTGGATTTGAATGGTAGTAAAGCTTGCTACAAACACTGTTCAAATGGTATCACCATGTGTGTAAAAAACCAATGGGCATTTATAATTGGTAAGTGGAAATTTTGAATGGTTTCAAATGGTCAAACAGTAGGAGGGTTAAAGGTCCTATGAATTAGAAATTTATTCCATTGTAAACTATAAAATATGCACACATTAACATATAAATGCAATTTAAAAAAAAATGTATTGGAGATTTACATGTACATCGCAAAAAAATAAAAAATAAAAATTTGGGATGAACCCGCGCCCCTAAAAGGGGACAAATTTGTGACGTAGACCTAGGAACATGCCCTTTGTTGGCGCGCATCGATAGATACATATGAATGATACAACGTGCAAACTTATGTAACTGTTTTTGTTGTTATGCCGCCAAGGTGTATTGTAGCTGATTACAGCAACACTTCTAAAGAATGGTGTCAGTCTGCAGATTCCCATCAGATCCAAAATATCAACGAATTTGTTTGGACGGCTGCAGTGAAGCTTACCAGAGCATAATGGTCAGGAATGTGCATTGTCAATGTCCTTTGTCATTCAGTGCCTAGGTCTACGTCACGAAATGCAATATCAAAAGGGACAACACAAATTTTGGGGACAAATTAAGTTGTTATAACTCATGACAAACTTATAAAAATATTAAGTATTATGTTTTATTAATACAAAACCATATATTAAGCCCCAAAAATGTAGTGTGAAAAATTACCATTTCATAGGACCTTTAATGAGACAACAAAATAAGCGGAGCTTGTCATAAAAGACATTTTACCAATGGTGTACTTTCCCTCTAGTCTAAGTAGATGATGCGTATATCTATATGATTCAGACATGCAAGTATTCATGTCTTGACACCCACTCAAAAAAAAAAAAATTAAATTTTGGGTGGGTGGCCAAGAAATTGAATATATTCTCGTAGATCGCTGTGTATAGTAATGATGTCGTATGTATTGACATAGTTTCAGTGCCCTCTCAGCAAGCCCACTGTTTGAACGAAACTGCACGTTGAAAAAGAGTGATTCTGGAAACATTTCCGTGAACAAAAAATTTTAAATCCTTGTTTGTTTGTCAGTGAGTCATATTCAAGAAAGCATTCTAGAATTCTGAACATGTGCACTATGCATTCAATTTCGTAGAGAAAATGAGAAGGGGAAAACTGATGAATGCACTTTCTTGTACACTGTGTGATTCATCAGAGATTTTGACCAATGTATCAAGATTATTTTCCAAATCCCTTGTGACAGAACAAGCTATGCAAGTTCTCTATGCATGTACTGTACATGGTCACTGGCTAATAAATGCATATGTACAGATGTGACTGTCAATTTTGTAGTCCATGATACAAACAGAACAGGTTGATTTGGATTTTATTGTGGAATATTAAAAAAACAAAAATAAAAAAATATTCAAGGCCCCCCCCCCCCCCCAAAAGCTCCTGTTTCTAGTCTCCATGCATAGTCTCAGACCCACGCATCTCCATTTTTTTTTTTTTTGGCTATGGAACGATTTCCTACTGCAGCCAAAATTGCTGGATCGATTGGAATTCTGCTGCTTTGTGTTTTAAACGACCTTTTCACATACATGTAGGGCTATGAACGTATGGCCAATTTGTGAGACCTCTCTTAGCCACCATACTTTATGTATGGGAAATTTGTATATAATATGGGAAATTTGTGGGAAATTTGTGTGTATGGGAAATTTGTGTATAGGAAATTTGGAATAGCAAAGTTTGAGTTGTGATAAAAATTGTGGATTATGTGTAACACACATGTATTGCTATGAGGTTTCAGCAATATCGTTCACTACATACATGTACATGTACAATCCCTGCAATAATAATCCTCTACTAGAAACATTGATAACCTCATTTCAATCACACAGGGAGGAGTGCATAAAACCAAGCAGAAATCATGATCAAAAATTGAACCAAATACAAATTTGCATGCAAAAGGCACAAAGCAAATCCTCCAACCATACTCACAAACTCAAAATACTAAACCACAACATGCGCGTAAAAAGCCGGGATAAATATGCCTAGTATGAGTCATTCATCAAAACATAGGCTGTAAATCTAGACAGACAAGTTAACAATATCATACTTTCGGCTTGTATGATTGACTACGGTACATGTTGCATGGAGTTAATGAGCCATAATGTACTATACATGAACATGCGTCAGTGCTGAGGAAATGCAGAGGAATTTCCCGACATTGCGTTCTCAACAAATCGCAGTTCATAATTGAAAAAACATTCCCACGGCTCATTTCAACAGGGAGCGATTATGTTTTAAAATGTTGCATCTATGTATAAATTATGCAAAATAGGTGTGAGTGCACATGTATGTAATTTAATAATGTGGAATAGCAATTCTTGAATTTTGATTATAAGCAAATTGTGAAATTTGTGCAGCATTTAGTATTTGATACCAGCTTGGTGTTACATGTAAGAACCCTCCTACTGTTTGACCATTTGAAACCATTCAAAATTTCCACTTACCAAAATGCCCATTGGTTTTGTACACACATGGTGATACCATTTGAAAAGTGTTGGTAGCAAGCTTTACTACCATTCAAATGGTTTTTGAATGGTGGATACACTACACCTTGGTGTGTTTCACAAAACGAATGGTTTCAAATGGTGCATCAACTTGTCTGAAAAAGGCACCAAAAGTAGGAGGGTTAACCCTCCTACTCTTGGTTTTGATTGCATCAAAACACACCTTAATATAATTTGTCTGAGGTGCTATCAGTTTAGTACAATTAACCATTTATTGATGAAATTCTACAGGACATAAAACAATCGATGTATCTATCAAAAAAGTGTTTTAAACAACTTTTTCAAATAGGGGTACGAACGTTTGCCCGATTTGAGGCCTCTCTTGGCCACTTTGTGTATGGGAAATTTGTTCTGGTTCCAATAACCACATGTACATGTACATCACCTACGTGTATTTCACTGGTTGGCACAAAAAATATTATTAGAAAAAGAGAGGAAAAAAAAGTGCGTCAGCGCACTGATTTTGAATCCGACCAATGACGAGGAATCAGAGATTTTTTTGGGCCTAACAAATCTAGATTAGATTGCGTTTGATTGTTAATAATGACACAATGAAGTCAAACTTTCATACGCTGGTTTCTGTACATCTCTCCTGATTCTTATGAATTATGGATGCATATTTACAGAAATTTAAAAATAAAGAAGTGTAATACTGGCTTTAATCCAAGTACATTAGAAACAGATCCTACAAATGTATGCAAGTGTTTACATATGGAATTATCGTGTATTCATTAATTGATTCTCTTTAACTGAATACAGTTCATTGCATTACCAAAGAAAAGTCCCAAGGCTTTCCCTTACAACATACACATTACACCATCTACAGTACAACACCCATCATGTGTGTGCATATTCTAAGGCCTAGCATGTATGAAATTTTTAATATGCAAAACGACATCTGCTGTCCACACTCGTGTCCAAATCCAAACAAGAGGGTCTGGTACCTGAAGTCGTCATTCAACAAATCCCCATAAAACAACAGTGAATAATGACATCCTTCTGAATTCCTCCCAATGATTTTTTTTTTTTTTTTTTAATAACACCGGCTATTCTCATTTATTATGCACCCGGGCAATTACAGGAAGATGCAAGAAGGCTGGGTCTCACTGGATTAATAACCTTTCAAGTACTAAGACACTACAAGGCCATATCAAAACTATAAATTGGTGACTGTCCTTGCAAAAACAAAATTCAGGCCTTGTTTTAGTTTTTCATTTTATCAATAACAAGCACATTTTTTTTCTTTTTTTTTTTCTTTTTTAAATGTTTGGATTGCTTTTTAGAATGCAATTTGACAACAAAAATTAAAAACAAAAATTGAAAACAAAAATTATCAAACTAAGCTATGGTACACATTATCATTGTGTGTATCTTTGCGTACATGTACATTTCAGCCAGACCAAATACAGACTAGAATTACAGTCTGGCATGATCTATTTGCTGGCCAGGAAATGTTTTTCATTCAATTTATTCTATGTTGAATATGTACGTACATGTACACTCTGTATGATACAATTGAATATGAGTGGATGGGATGATATATTAACAACATGTAGGCAGATTAAATTAATTTAATAAATTAATATTGGACCAATTATTGGAGAAAAGTGAAAAAATAAAAAAATTAAAAAAAATTAAAAAATTAAAAATTAAAAATTAAAAAACATCTGGATAAAATAAAGAGTGTAAACCTTGGGTAATTACATGTACCCAATTACAAAATTATTGAACTATAATAATCTAACAAAATTAATTGATGGTAAAATTTACACATGTACATAGTAGTAGTACTAAACATCCTGTCCTGTCATAGCACCAATGTCTGAACATTTAAGTCTCTGATTGTTTGTTAACATTTTTTGTGTGGGAAATGGGGATGCTACAAGTCGTTTTTAATATAGGCAGGAAATTATTACACCTTTATTATGACTCGAATAAAACAAGCTGGAGAAACTTGTGTTCATATTTGTTATTTTATACATTCGGGAGTATTTACATATGTTTTTTATAAAATTGTTTACGGGTACCCGGGTATCCGAAGATTTCCAATTTCGGGTATCCAGTTCCCGAAATAACCAAAAACGCAGTCTTACCCATCACATGCCTAATAATGACACATAACGAAACTTCCACAGGTTGGTTTCAGTACATCTCTCTTGATTCTTGTATGAATACATTCACAGACATTTTACTTATGGTGTATACAATTCCTTTGAGGTTGTCGGAAGGTTAAGGACAAGCACAATTTATATATTATTTTTTACATGGCCTGGAATAAATCGAGACTGGAATACACAATGACAGGTGTACATTGTTTGCAATCGTTGATACATATTACAGGCAATTTACCAATGGTGTAATACTGTACACAGTTCACATGGAGATCAGAGCACAGAAGATCACCAATCATTTTCTTTTTTCCTGGCCGAACAAAGAGAACGGAATACACAGTTGCAACTGATCATGTACACTTCTTGCAACTTGAGCCATAAAATTTTTTCATATTCATGAAGTGCCTGATATTTCTTTATTGTGGTATTGTATAAATATTAATATCAAAGTCCATTTCTTGCACTGTACATGTAAATAAATTTAGATATCAAAGTACATGTATATCATGCAGCTTATTGTATGTAATCAAACACTGAGTATTTTTATACCAATGCATATGCCGACCTGAATTAAACTCCCAATCTGTGATGGCCAACACCAGATGCCACTGTTGTCTTGACTGATTTTTTTTTTTTTTTTTTTTTTTGGGGGGGGGGGGGGAGGGTAGGCTTAGAGGGTTGTAGGAGGATATCAAGAACAAAGAGATTCTGTTTTAAAATTATGTTTTAAAATACAAAGCGGTGATTGTAATTGAAAATTCCCCAACCCCCAAATAATATAAAAATTGGCAACTAATTTAATAAATGGATGAAACATTTCTTTTTTACTATAGCCTTATGTTATTGTTAAACACTTAGTACAAAAGCAACAGTGTCAAATTTGTTAATTACCCGATTACAACTTTTTTGAATTATAATCTTAAAATTTGATGTGAAGTTGGCGATGGTTCCAAGCATTCTGAGAAATAATTCCGTCCGAAATAATGTCAATTTTAAGAAAACGTGAAATGTACGATACATGTGTACGATATGTGTACGATACATGTACACATACATGTACATGTATTACACATCTGAATACAGCCATGATCCATTTTCCACATCAGAATGCGTGCAAACAAATCTGGATGCATTTTCACTATTTTTCTGGTTACTTCAAAAAAAGGTCTCTGGTTTCTGGTCATCGGTCGGCTTCTAAATCTTTTTTTTTTTTTTGCCAACAGGGAAATACGTGATACATATGCGGGGACCAAATTTCCCATATATACAAACTGTACAAAGTATGGTGGCTTAGAGAGGCCTGACAAATCGGGCAAATATTTATACCCCTATGTGAAAAAGTCATTTAAAGCACAGCACGGCAGAATTACAATCGATCCAGCAATTTTGGCTGCAACTGGACATCGTTTCATAGCAAAAAAGAAGAAAATTAAAAATGCTGTTTCTTTATACAAATCTCTTCATTCTTATTATAAAATATGCATTTATAGATATTTTACCATTGCTGTGCACTCCTTTAAAAGGGACAACATCGTCACACCATGATTAACATGGCATGGAATCGTAGTGCTAGTTTTAGATTAACTCAGTGACTGAGTATAATACCCCACATGATAAGGTCACATTACCGTTGCTGCTGCATAAATGAACCAGTAATTTTCAGTCACTCTGTTCATCTTAAACTAGGACATCAATTCCAAACCCTGTTGAAAGTCTGCTTTGATCGTGACGATATTATCCCTTTAAAGCCGACATTGTTTGAAAATTATTTAAATCAAAAAGGTTATTTCAACCAAATGTAACTCAAATTACAGTATTGCAGGAATAATTGGATGATACGTCTTGCTGGTCACGAATGCAAATAGATTAGTTTCGAGTGGCTGTTGCCTGTTTCTTCCATTAAGTGACATCAAACAGCCATCGGTTTCTTCCATAATGAATGCACATATTGGCATTTCACTTACAAAACCGTAAGATGTCCAAGAAAAAAAAAATGCACACAATTTGATATGAAGCTTTCAGAGATTGATTCTTAATTTATTCATATCTTGATACTCATAACAAACATTTGGTCTTACTCATATTTTACTATGTCTGTCCTCATCTTCAATGTTTGTCCTGTCTTTGTGATCTGTATTATGTCATATTGTCAGTGTTTTGTCAGTCCATAGGGGCATTTCCATGGTTACTCACAGTTACTTTTTTGAGGTATTGGGCCCACTCTTAATGCCATATTGTTTTAACTTTTTTTATATTTCACTCATTAGTTTTTACACAGTACTAGTTACATTCTGCCCAAACCTTACTCAGCACAAAAAAAATAATTTCAGAAATTTGAAAAACATTCTATATAAGAGAAAAAATGCTGGTTACTCAACGTTACATTTTTCGGACATACATAAAATGTTGCTTTTTCTCTCATACAGCATACATAAAAAATCTTTTTGTGCCGAGTTAGGTCTGGGTATAATGCAACTTACTGTGAATAAACAGATGAGTGACATGTATTTTTTATGGCATGTAAGTATGGTCTCATAAAATGTAACTTGATTAACCATGGAATTGCCCACAGGGAAAAAAAGCTTTACTTTTTCCATACATGTTAATATCTTTGTATGAATAATTGTCAGCTAATCAAGTCTTACACATTCATAATTATTATTGATTGAAACTAATTATGGGTAGTACATGTAGGTCCGACATGTACGTATTATGTTATAGGGAAGGTACATTGTATAACACTGGTATTTGGAAAGTATGTACATTTCAACCCTCTAGTTTTCAAAAAATTCATCATACAACTAACCTGTGAAAATTTCATCACAATAAGTGCTCATATTTTCTTTTGAAAATGACAAGTAACTGTTACATGATTCTTGATGTTTTTGATGCTTTACAAATGTCGGATGAAATTCAACAATTCTCCCGTTTTCTCTTTGATGAAAGCACCGATAATAATTGGATAAATCTGGAATTTACCAATGGTTAACTCCCTGCCTGCATCCTGTTTCCACACCATCTGTAACTCCCTCAATTCAAAAGAAACGGTAATAAATAAATAAATAAATAAATAAATAAATAAATAAATAAATAAATAAATAAATAAATAAATAAATAAATAAATAAATAAATATACTGTATCTTCACTGCAACTTGTATTTATTTATTGTTTTGTTACGAGTGGTTGAAGTGGTTGAACATATCGTTTCGGTTTGCCATGTGTTTATCTCAACTATCGCGAAGCTGAGGTACAGGTTCTGAAAAGAAGTAAGAAAGGTTCAAGGGAGAACCAATGTCGGGCAACTCGTTTTTTCTCTCTACTATCGCTAAGTGAGAAATATGGTTCAGGGAGAACCATGGGGACTTCACAGGTTATTCACGGGTTGAAGAACGTCTTCACATACAAAAATAAAAAATAGAGCTCTAATATGGCTCAGTTTAAGTCCCTTGACTGCAATTAAACAATTGTACTGTCATCAAGAACAGTCCTACGGTCCAGATTTACCATCCATGCCTTACAAGTTTCAAAATGTATAAAATTCTGTCAAACTGTAATTTACACAAACAACTCTATTGTCAATTGTAAGCTTGGGTGATAACACGATAATATCGAATATCACGATGTTTTTTTTTTTATTCGATTACAATATCAAGGACTTTTCAATTTAACGAGATATTGACAAATCGTGATGATAAAAATACATCGCGATTAAAAAACAGAAATTGCGATTGTGAGTCAAGTCAGAAATTCCATGGAAACAAAATCAGGCCAGTCTTTTCAGCTTACGGAAGTGAGAAACAAAAGCGAACTACTTCAGTGATATGTTGGATCACAAAGGAGCTGCCTCACGAATTTGCCAATGTCCAAGGTGCACGCACGAATAGCACAATTGCATACTGTTTCTCTCAGCTCAATGCTTGCGATTTATTGTGGCACTTAGAGGGATACCTACACTGTACAACTGTAGTTGTGGTTATCAGCCCTAAAGCAATCATGTGTGAATGATACTATCAAAAATCGTGATATATGTTTGACGATATATCATGGATGAACATTTTTTTAGTCAATTGTTTTTAAAGGTCCTATGAAAGGGTAATTTTTCACACTACATTTTTGGGGCTTAATACATGGTTTTGTATTAATAAAACATAAATACTTACTATTTTTATAAGTTTGTCATGAGTTATAACAATTTAATTTGTCCCCAAAATTTGTGTTGTCCCTTTTGATATCGCATTTCGTGACACAGACCTAGGCACCGAATGACAAAGGACATTGACAATGCACATTCCTGACCATTATGCTCTGGTAAGCTTCACTGCAGCCGTCCAAACAATAATTCGTTGATATTTTTGATCTAATGGGAATCTGTAGACTGACACCATTCTTTAGAAGTGTTGCCGTAATCAGCAACAATACACCTTGGCGGCATAACAACAAAAACAGCTACATAAGTTTGCACGTTGTATCATTCATATGTATCGATCGATGCGCGCCAACAAACAGGATGTTCCTAGGTCTACGTCACAAATTTGTCCCCTTTTAGGGGCGCGGGTTCATCCCAAATTTATATTTTTTATTTTTTTGCGATGTAAATCTCCAATATATTTTTTTTTAAATTGCATTTATAGGTTAATGTGTGCATATTTTATAGTTTACAATGGAAAAAAATTCTAATTCATAGGACCTTTAATATTAATGTATCAGAGGTGTGATTTGACAAGTGAAAAATCCTAACAAATGAGGACAAACCCCCTGAACCTTTTAATTTTGGAGGATTTACAAATTCTCCACATCCCCACGAACAAGAAACTACAGGTTTGGACACAATACAGGCTACTTCTTTCTTTCCTTGGTGGCTACTTCTCTTCTTTCAAGAAAATTTAGAGGCTAAGGGAGATTTGCTAAAATCCTGAAATCAGAAAAAAAAATCCTGAGAAATCACAGACCTCAACCTACACAAACAAACACTGTACCTTAACTCTATAAACAACAGTCTACGTGTTTCTTATCAGTATTAGTGCACTACTTTCTGGGGCAAACGATAATATCTGATTTCCTCTGTGGGATTGTCAAGATGGTCCCTGAATCCATTTCCTCTGCCAGCCAGTCTTCAGCGCGCACGTGCTGGTGTTAAAATATGAAGGACAAACAACCTAGGCTTTCGGCTGCTACACTGTACAGTGTATTAAGCAATAGGGTCTGTCTGCAGTCAGCACTGACATGGTTTCTTTTTCCCTGGGATGTTACCTGTAATTCCAGACAATGTGATGTACATCTTCATCAATAATATTTGATACCTTGTCTTTTAGTGTTATAATAAATGTAAACGGCAGCATGGTACAGAAAAATGTATGTGTACTTGAGTATAGACCTTTACAGTCCGGCCATCTTTGTCATGTTCCCTGTATACGCAAGTAAGATTATAGCGCTAACTATAATGCATGAAAAGGGACCAGACTATTTTCCCTTCCAGCGGCTGGATGGGAAAATAGTCTGGTCCAGCCTCGGTTTGGTTACATGGACTTGTATTGAAGAAAAACAAGGTGGCTACTCCGTGATAAATGTCTATGAGTACAAGTACACCAACTCTGCAGTTCACTAATGATTCATAAGCAAACTGCAAACAGTAAATAAACGGCACATATATTTAAAACCCTAACCCCAAATGGTTTCGGCTCAGAACCTTCCTGAATCCACTAAAATCCAACACCATGCATGGGCTTTAAGACAGTACCGAGTCCATCAAAATGCAACACAACCAGCCATTGGAGTTTGAATGGTTTGGAGATGTTAGCGTTTTTAAGGGAAAATACAACACTGGTATTTGGTTATGTACATATAGATAACAAAATACTATTTCTCAATAATTATATCCAAGATATTTTCGAAAAAACACTGTGTACATGTACATAAAAATACCTGTACAACACCATTTACTGTGTATATATATATATGTAGTTACATGTGCGGATGTGCGAGCAAACTACTTAGCAAATAAATACATGCATTGCATCTCTGTCTAGCTAGTAATTAATCTTCACATTGCTCCATACGTTACTGAATTCTGGTTAAAGTAGCTGCGTTATTAAAATGGACACACTCAAAAACAGAAGAACAGCACGGTTGACTGGTTTATGGTGTGGTCGTTAACACTGATGACAGACAGTATCTGCAGGAGGTAGGGTCAGTTTTTGCAGTATTTTGATCAATTAGGTAAACCAGCAGACATTATGCAGATTGGCCCGGGTGTGTGCTGCAGTATTTTCAAAGAAGTCTACATGAATGTATGTGCACACGTACATGTATGTACATGTACATATAACTTGTAAGTACCACCCCTAGCCCCCACATACATGTGTACATAGAAAGTCCATAATGAAATTTCATAATGAAATCTTCATTTTGGATAATTTGATTTATCTCCATGATGTATTCAACTGTTCCTTTCATTATAAGCTAATTACTCATTCCTACCTTGACTAGATTGGAAGCACACATGCGTACAGCTTAAGTGTACAGATGGTCACATAATACAGTATAAAGTTCAGTATCAAAAAATGCTGTTTAAAAGCCAGCATGTGCTCTGTCCCAATCCATGATTTCTTAGAGGTCTCCAAGGTCAGGTAATAATCCCTGCATACCACACGTCTCCTTCCACAGCACATAGCCAGCTCTGCCATTTTGCTGCATATATCAAGACGCAGACATGCTGGGGTGGCTTTTGAGAAGAGCCAGCCCTCTAGTGAGACTGGACAGACAGTCTCAACAATGCTTTTAAAGGAGTAATATCTTCACGATCAACGGGGCATGAAATCAGAGTGCTAGACTTAGATTAAACCAGTGACTGACAATAATACCCCACATGATAAAATCATTACTGTTGCTGCTGCATAAATGAGTCAATGAGCGGTGTTCATCTTAAACTAGGACATCGATTCCATGCCCTGTTGAAAGTCTGTTCTGATCGTGATGATATTGTCCTTTTAACAACCAATTAACAGTGGACAATTTTGTTTGTACTCCATAGCAAAATGCTACACAAAATTAGAGAACTGGCATTCAAAACTTGCATTATAAATAACACACACAAAATTTATCTGTAAAACAAATGTTGGTGCAAAACGAATCACAGGGGTGTGATTGGTCAGTTTTTAAAAATCCACGTAAATTTTGCTAGGGATATTGGGGCCGCTGTTGTGAACAGCGCTGGGGTGAAACCTATAGTTCTGAGCATTTGCTTTGCTTTCCTTTATTGCTTAAATCTTTAAAATCTGGAGGATCACAACATTGCGATTTGTAAAAATTCGAAAGTCCAGAAAAATCCGGACAACTCACACTCCTGATTGTAGTACATATGTACATTGTACTTGTGTACCATTTTCTTCACCCATTTGTATACTGGGTTAGAATGAACTAATTATGAATGTTAATGAATTATATACATAACATTGGTATTTTAACAAGTGCATGTTGTTAAGGGACTGTAAATTGAGTACTGATGTAATTTTTACATCATTCCCTCTATAGAAACATGCAGAAAACATGAACAGCTCAATCAGCAGCCAAGATTGGAATAAAATCGCTGTCAACCGATACCGCTGAATAAATAAAGGATAAACATCGCAGAGAATGCCTTACACAAACCTCTCAGTGTCTGAATATTTCCCCCGAACACTCCACAAGAAGAAAAGCCCAGCAGAATACAGGGTGAACATTTGACAAATAAATGCAATGTGATCCTGCGGGGGCCTTGCATTATATAAAATGTTTTTCTAAGTGTCAAATAGCGGGAGAGGTAATGTCACTTACTTGTCCAGTCTCTCCAGAGAGTGGTCACAAAGGCGAAACCATTTCTGGCAAATGGGGGCAATTCTCCAAGCCCGTGCTGCAGCACCAAGGGCTGCGCAGCTCAAACACCCCTCGATAGAGTTTTGTGATTCCAAGGTTTGTGATTCCAAGGTACATGTACATGTAACCCAACTGATGTGGATTTTAAGATCTCAGTAATACCTGTATAAAATGCATTGGGGGGGGGGGGGAGTGGAGAAGCAGGAATAATCTTATTATTTATAAGAATATCTTGTTATAAATATACCTTTATTTTCTGGTCTCTCAATGCATCACCTGCAGACCTCTGCATAGAAAGTCCAAATTTGTTAATCTCTTTAAAAAAAAAACCAGGGCGTCCAAGTACACATACATGTATACTTTCAGTATATTTGCACATGTATTACAATATATACTCAAAACAATTTAGGGAACACTGGAAATTTAACATCAAATAGGTTTGAAGTGTTCCATGAACCGGGATTTTCATTTGCAACCCCCTCTCTCTTTCAGTAGTCATGTCATGAAATGTGTAATCACTACATGCATCCTTTATCATCTGTTTCATTGTGCAGTTGTTTCTCATCAATTCTGTGAAACATTGTGCTTATCTGAAATAAATGATCTTGCTTTAACAGATTATTTCCGGTGTTCCCTAAATTGTTCTGAGTAGTATATATAAAAAGATGTCCATTTGTATCAAACAGGGCATCAAAAAGACACCCAAAGGTTTTGCTGGCTAACACTAGTATGTGCTGGAGTCACAATTGACTTTTGTGCAACTCTGCTTATTTGTGTCGGCAACAGTAGATTAGACTGCCATTATTGTGGTTTCTCCAAAAAATTGTGGGTTCCCAAAAATAATAAATAATCACAAATTTTAATAAATAGCATCGCCGCACCTCTTTTGAAGCTGAACTCGACCGAGAAACCAAACCTTTTTTTTTGTTGGCTTAAGTATGCCATTACACCATATGCAATTTTGATTAAATATGAACAGCTGAACTAAAGCCAACATACACCTTTAGTAAAATGTCCGTACAAATGCATCCATACTATCATACCATCCAGAGATATGTATACCCCAACCTGAGACATTTTCAGCCTATTTTATTGTGTCATTTATGCGAAAATATCAAATGTGCATTAAGATTTGTTGTATCGACAAAAATTTCCAACAAAAATTAATTTGCAGAATAATTTAACTAATTGTACAATTAACCCTAACCTTCCCAAATCTTCCAAAATCCTCTTTGCTAAAGTGAAGGATTTTGAAGGATTGAGGTTACATGCTACATGCTCTTTACTAAAGTAAAGGATTTTGGAGGATTGAGGTTATTAGGCATACTTGCCTTTCCATGGTACATGTACATCTATGTTTGTTGTAGTGATTGCAAGGTCAGTGCTTGGGTCAGTGGACACTGTTTATTGCTCTACGCATGCAGGGAGGGTCCCTGACCATGTACATGTATCACAGATTAGAAACACATGTGTGCATACATGTCATGTGCTTGCTTTACTACTGAAGGATTTTGGAAGATTCAGGTTATGTGTAGGCAAATGGGCCTAGGGAGTTAGGAAGGATTCAGGTTATGTGTAGGCAAATGGGCCTAGGGAGTTAGGGTTAATAAAGGTGCTATCACCTCGGACAAAAACATTTCAAGGGATATTTGATGAACATACATGTACATGTACCATCATTAACGCTACACTACGTAGGCTTCATTTACATCTGTGATCATTTATATTTTTCAAGAATACCAACAGTTTATGAATGATTGAAATTCAACTGTTTGCTAAGGCTGCAGATCAAACCCGGATACAAACAAGGAAGACTCTCCCAAACAGGTTATCGTAACACTCCTGTAACACGTCTAACATTTTTATCATCACACAATTCATCCATGGCACGATAGAGTAATTGCCGTCAAAATGAAAAAGCAGCAGCACGCAGACTTCGGGGTATTTTTCTGAAGTCCCAGTAATCCCTAAAGCCCAGTCGGCGCACCATACCACTGCAGTCTTCCCTCCCGGTTGCACAGCGTGCCGGCCGGATATTCTGCGCTGGGATTAAAGCACCTTGTTGCCACGGCGACTGGGTAACCCGAGCCGCAATGCCTTTTTTAATCAGCGAGTAGGGTATTAGTGGCCCCGAGTCTTGGAGCGACGGCTGTGCATTATGCATGCGGTGTTCGCATAATATTCATACCGGACGGTCAGAGAGCCATCATACATTTTTTGCCACACATATGAAAATAGTGGTTACATGTCTGCCCCAAAGCGGTGGGTTCTAATGTAATTCGACCTGTAAACTGACTTCTATCAAGCATGGTGGTAAGAATACACGTATATCACTCTCACTGGTCCAGCAGCTCAATACAAAAATGAGGGTGATTATAAACAACAGGCAAATTACGAGCAAAGCACCTCAATTATAATCTTTGTCATTATCAGCCAAAAACTTACTGATTTAGTTGATCACATTTGTATTAATTTTGCCCAACAATTTGTTTTCAAAATTGTGAGATAAATACAGTGAACATTTCAAGAATATTTGAGTAATTGTATCCCATTTCACAATATATAAGTTATTTAAAAGGACATTATGCTGTACAACTGTGGTAAAGTGGGAAATACTGTATGATTATTTAGTTGTTTTTTTCTTAAAAGATACATAGCTCAGTATACAATGGACAGTCAAATAAAAAGTGCATTTCGTTTTCAATATTGAGTTCACAATGTGGGTATTATTGTGGTATTAAACCATTATATCTGTATTAAGAGTGTAAAGTGACCAAAAACCCGATGGTGACCAGACTGTAGCACGATCACTCGTAGTACGGGCTGTATACATACATGTACCATGTAGTGTAACTCATCAAACTGCTAGATTTCAAGGAATATTTTATACCATCATGATCTTTACACCAGGTAAGATTTATGTAATTTAACTCTGATCATTTATGTTTGTTTGAGAAAGGGACAGTATTGTCACGATCAGAGCAGACTTTTGACAGGACATGGAATCGGTGTCCTAGTTTGAGATGAACACAGTGACTGAAAATTACTGGCTCTTAAGCAGCATCAATGGTAATATGACCTTATCGTGTGGGATAATAAAAATCTAGCACACCGATTCCATGCCCTGTTGACAGTGACAATATTGTCCATTTAACTAAATTCATACATTTATAGATTATTCTTTTATTATTTTTTATTAAAAAAAATTTTTTTTTAAAGAAGGTCGCCCATCACAAAGCCAAAGGGGACTATTAAAGAAATAAATAATAACAATCTAAGCCTGTGCGTTTTTGGTTATTTCAGGAACCGGATACCCAAAATTGGAAATCTTCGGATAACCGGGTACCCATAAACAATTTTGTAAAAACACAAATACTCCCGAATGTATAAAATAACCAATAAGAACACAAGTTTCTCTTGTTTTATTCGAGTCATAATAAATTCCTACCCTCTATATTAAAAACCACTCATTGCATCCCCATTCTCCACACACATTTCGTTTAAAAAAAAAAAATCTGCAACTTCCATTTGTGTGGCTTAAATTTGCAGTCGAAATTTTCAAATATCGTTTACGGGTAACTGAAACCGAAAAATGGAACCGGGTAACGACAGTTTCGGTCGGGTATCCGGATACCCGGAGCAGCCTTATCAAAGTCAGAGAAGATAGATATTTATTGACATTTCTTTTGAACTGAGGGAGATGTACATGTATGTATGTTCATCTACAACAACAAATACATCTTATCAATTATGTTTACTTTACTCTATTGTTGTACCAGCACAGTATACACATATCAAAAGAAACTAAATGCTGAATATAGCGGAGAGTCCACTTTTGGAAATTACCCATTTTACAAAATTACTATCTACATGTACATCTAAGCTTAATGCACTTAATGTGAAATTAATGATTGTACCACACAGCCTGAGAAAGGATCCCGTATGACAAGCTGTCATTTTTCAGACACGTGAAATGTATGAATTTCTAATTTGAAACGGATCACTTCCTCGATAATGACACAATGTAAATAAGATGAAACTGACGTGGGTTGGTCTCTGTACATGTACATCTGCCGTAATTCTTATAAAGAATGGATGCATTAACCCTAACTCCCTAAGCATTGTTAAGATTTTGAAGGATTTTTATTGTTTTAATACAATGCCTAGGGAGTTAGGGTTAACGGACATTTCACCAAAAGTGTACACCGTGCATGCCATCAAAATAAATGAGCAATTCCATGGTTAATGCCATAATTTAAATATATACACTCATCAGTTTTTTTTCACAGTAGTTGACCTTACTCAGCACAAAATAATAATTTAAGAAATGTTATATCTATGTTTTATACGACAAAAAAAATTATTTTATATGTCCGAAAAATGTAACATGAATAATTGGCATTTTTGTCTTTTAAATTGTACATAGTATTTAAATAGTACTTTTTTTTGTGCCGAGTAAGGTCTGGGTATAATGCTACTACTGTGAAAAAAACTGCCAAGTGTAATTAACCCTCCTACTGTTTGACCATTTGAAACCATTCAAAATTTCCACTTACCAAAATGCCCATTGGTTTTGTACACACATGGTGATACCATTTGAACAGTGTTGGTACATGTAGCAAGCTTTACTACCATTCAAATCCATTCAAATGCATAGAGGGTCCATTGATTCACCACTTAGAAGTATCCAAACAAGGTTTTGTATTAGCTGTACTACCATTTGGAAAGATCCAAACAAGGTTTTGTATTAGCTGACCATTCAAAACCATTTGGGGGAATCAATACTGTACAGTTATTTCACCATTCAAAACCACAAAAGCGAATGGTTTCAAATGGTGGATCAACTTGTATGAAAAAGGTACCAGAAGTAGGAGGGTTAAGGAAATTAATTCATTAAGAGTGGGCCCCAATACATGTGCCTCAAAAATGTAACGTGAGTAACCAAATTACTTATATTTGTGTAGAGAGGAAATTTCTATTTATAATTTAAATTTTTTACAGGACAAATTTATATTCTCATTTCATCACACTCCCATTTGCAAGTCATCATAACGCAAAATACATGCACTGTATGCTCCTGTCACTGCCATCATTAGAAATATGGTCAATTACATGTGACGGGTTGGTTAACTGTGACATGTATGAATATGACACCTACATGTACACTAGTTGGTGGGTGATTAAGTATATAGTAAATTACATGTACAATATAGAGCATATGGCTGTCACAGTGTCAGACTTACATGTATCATACTTTAATATAACCCATCCATATACACCATCAATAATTACTCGGGGGGGGGGGGGGAAATGAGAGAATTACTACCTGAAAGTTTACTTTGTTTTTAGTTTGTAATGATATCAAACAAGTTATTCCACCCGACATGTCAGAATGAATTCGATCAATCTAAATGCATTTTCTCCTGAACGATGTTAACTCAACGAAATATGCGGAACCGTTCACAAGTTGATTTGTGAATTTCTGCATGGAAGTTACAGATATTAGTTTTGGTAAATTTTTACTGTAAAATCAATAGGCCCCCCCAAATTTTTGGGGCGTTTCTGGTCGTAGGTTGGCTTAAGTGCGGTGACACTATTTTTTTTTTGGGGGGGGGGGGGGGTGGGGCGGGTTTGGTAATTTTTTCCCCAACCAGTGAAATACCCTGAGATATGTATATGCAGTGATTGGAACCAGATCAAATTTCCCATACACAAAGTACATATATGGGAGCTAAGACAGGCTGCACAAATCAGGCAAACGTTCATACAGGTACCCCTATGTGAAAAAGTCATTTAAAACACAGCACAGCAGAAATCCAAACGATATTGGCTGCAATTGGACATCATTTCATAGCAAGAAAAAAAAGAAAATTAAATATGTTAACATGCCTGTCTGGGGCGACGCGTTCGGAGACCAGAAACTAGGGCTGTGCCGGATACCCGACCGAAACGGTCATTACCCGGTTCCATTTTTCGGTTCCAATTACCCGTAAACAACTTTTTAAAATTCGAACTTAACATTTGAGCGGTGCGAACAGAAATCTGTGACTCTTGAACAATGTAATTTACAGACAATTATCTTTAAATTCAAAAGATTGCACTCCAATAAAGAAAAGATCGATTTAAATATGGTATCCTCTATTATAAAAGTCAATTTGTTACCATTTACAGTACATGTATTTGTACACCACCGGAGGAATGTTTTCAACAAAAATGAAAACGGGTATCCGGGTATCCGAAGTTTCGGGCATCCGGTTCCAAAAATATCCGAAAACGCACACCCCTACCAGAAACCAGAGACTGTTTTTTTAGACGTACTTCTCACAATTTTTTTTAGAAATGTCTCAGTTGAAAATATTTCATATCTTTTCCTCAAAGTAAAATAGCAATGTTCTGATGAAAAAGAAAATCTTCAGAAATCGCTTTCCAAATAGCGAAACACAGGCCTTCTCACAATGGAAACGGCAGAAAATGCCTACATGTATGGTTTGTACTCGGATATAATAGTTTGTTTTAAAAAAAGTACCAATCATCCCTCTGAAGTAATTTCATTTTAGAGAAAACCTGATCAAATGCAAAGTTCTATGCAAGTGATTGTCAATGTATGTTCATGTAGCTATTGTTTCTACACATCAGTGAATGGATTGATAATTGATGGCTTGTCACAAAATGTCACGTCACAAAATTTCTAATTTGTCACATAAATGTCTCAAATGTCTCAAATGTCACAGAATTTTTGGCACCTTTTGCACAGAATGTCACATCAGTTTTGCCTTTGTCGCATTTGATTGGCATAGATTAAAACATCATGACCAGTTGACCGGTGATACTCATGTCTGTTTCATGAAAAATGGAACCACCACTAAAATGCAACATCAGATTACACTCTGTGTAAATCTACACTGAAGACTCGAAAGTACAAAAGAAAAATCAGGAAAAAGTGAAAGATTGCACAAAGTGCCTCTGAAGTATAATCAAACTAAAGATGTTGCATTGCCCACTAGCCTCAGGATACTGAATGGACCAATAGTAAGGCTATCACCTAGCAAAGTTCTTTGTCCAAATTTCTGAGGTTTTCAAGGAAACTTTTCATTTTATTTGTTCAGTCATCCACATTTGGAGCTGGAATGTGCCAGAATGTCAGACAATTTTTAATACTTCTGTTTATGTTCCTTTTGTCACATATTGTCACAAAATTGTCAAAATGTCACAGAATGTCACAGATTTTTGATCAATGAAATTTTGTCACAAAATGTCACCATGTTACAGATGATCCATTCTCTGACACATACATGTACATGTAGCGTGTATGTCTGCTTAATTATCTCATACACATTAAACTAATTCAGCTGCATTTTTCAAATCAGTTTTATCTACTGAACATATTGTTATCACCATAATATAATTTATGACATCGACCTTAAGGCACTTACTGCCACTCTAGCTTGGAATGGCAAAATGTTGTGCATGATAGACAAGTTGCATTATTTGAAATGTCAGAACATTTCCACTTACAATGTGCTAGTTTTGGCATGGCCTGTTTTTCAAGGCAGGACATATTAGGCTAGCCTGGCCTACTTCCAAATTCAAAAGCTAATTGTACTGAAATGAATTTAAAAACAGGCAAGTAGGTCAGGGATGACACGAGATTGAACAAAGTCTCGAGCATTTTGTGCAGGCGTGTTATTAAATAGTTGCTCAATGTACAACTTGTCAGGTGGGTATTATTATATTAGTTGCCGACAAGGGGGAAGTCAAACGTTATCAGATAAGTCTCTGACATTTTATTTTTAAATGGTGTCATAGAATAGCAAAATCAAGCCCCTTTAAATACAACATACACTTTTGATCCAAAAAAAAAGAAGAAAACCTACAAAACTAACCACAATCAACAAAAAATTACATAAAATGTAAAAAAAAAAAAAAAATATCTAAATATAAATTAAACGTAAATCACTACAGCAAACATGGATGTACATGTACCATGGAAAGGCAAGTATGCCTAAAAACCTCAATCCTCCAAAATCCTTCACTTTAGCCAAGAGCATGTAGCATGTAACCTCAATCCTTCACTTATTTTTTAGCAATGATTTTTGGATGATTTGGGAAGGTTAGGGTTAATGATGGGGACCCACCTTACATGTAAATTCATTTTGGTACGTATTTACTTTTAAAATATGGGTCTCAAGATTATTATCAAAAACGTGTAGTTTTAATGCTTTTTTTTTTAGTCTTCAAGTAAAAAAGCAGACAGACGAAAAAGAACATTTAAAACCCTCTTATAATCAGTGCAATTTTTGAAACAACCCATTCAGGCCACTCCAAGCCATTAGCTTCTGTGCACTGTCACACCACAGAGATTGCAAGGTAAAGTGGTCTCCCATTGATACATTGCAGGGCATACTATTATGTTCAAACATTTACAGTGGCCCTTGGGTGGCACCGGGTTGATTATGTAAGATTACATGTGTGTACTTGAAAAGGACAGCAGGCTTGTATGTACTAAAGGTTGGTGAAGAACATATTGAAAATTTAGTGGATCGGAGTGGCCTCCATGTGTAGAAGGGTCTGGAAATTGCCAATAATTTAACGAAAAACACAGGCGATACATCTATAAAAAGTAAACACTGCATTTTTTTAAACGTACGTACGCATTACGCTGTAGTACATGTATGTCCCATTTTGTGGTTTTTATGGCTTGCCCCTTCTTGCCTCAGGGAGCCATTCAAATTAATTAGTATTTACAAACCACCATCTCTCCGATCATAAAACGTCTTCGCTCTATGCTCTTATCAAACCAACTTGACCCAAACCACTCTTAATATATCACACTGCTTGATCAATGACAGAATTTTGACATTTCTAACGTATGTGAACGATTTCTGTGAACGATTTCTGTGAACGATTTCAGTGAACGATTTCAGTGAACGATTTCAGTGAACGATTGCAAGTTATGTAGGCAGAAATATGTCAATGTGTTTAAAAGTCTAATTTGGATTATTGTAAATCCTGAATTTTGCGTCGCAAATTGTGATTTTTTGAGTAGCAAATTGTGAATATAGCATTTTGCTATGTGATACAAACCTAATCGGAAAGGATGTAGAATACAACTAGGGCTGTGCATTTTCGGATATTTTTGGAATCGGATACCCAAAATCAGACAACTTCGGCTACCCGGATACCCGTTTTCATTTTTGTTGAAAACATGCCTCTGGTGGTGTACAAATACATGTACTGTAAATGGTAACAAATTGACTTTTATAATACAGAGGATACCATACTTAAATCGATCTTTTCTTTATTGGAGTACAATCTCTTGAATTTAAAGATAACTGTCTGTAAAAGTGTAAACATACCCGGCACAGCCCTAAATACAACTGCCACTTTTCTATCAAAATATGACAAATGGACACAGACGTTCCTTTAAAAGATGATAGAGGACACACTAAAGAGGAAAGTGTAGTCAAGTGAGGATTGGAAACAATATTTTGGGAGATTTTGAACAATGAATGTATGCACATCCAGTAGGATGTTGGAAATTTGGTCATCTGCTAAAAACACATGCTTAGACATTGTGCACAAGTGGCGGTTGGGTTTATGACATTCTTTCTTTTTCATTTTTTATTGTTTGTAATATGCATACAGGGAACAATTTTTCAAAACAATTTTTTTAGGCAGAAATTGTGGAAGGAATGTCGTATCCAACCGCAACTTTTTAAGGTTTTTTGGGATTTTTTTGCAACGACTATCCAGTTAAACAATAATTCTATTGATCTTTTGGGGAACAGAAAATGAAAACTATCTTTATAACCCACTATTAAGATATTTTCGGACTTTATTTTCCTTCTAAAAAAAAATACTCCCCTTCAGAAAATAGAAGAATCCTATTATAGTTGCCACTGCGCATGTACCATGATTGTGTTGGACATGACTGAGGAAGTCATCGTATACCAAAAATGTCTGATTAATCAAATATCCTGGAATAATTTGAAGTATATACATGTATGTCAATCATCATCCATATGTTCTCAAACTGTAATGTAAGATTACATTATTAGTTATAATGAACGAGAAAAATTGGCGGTTGGATACAATATTCTTCCCCTAAAAACACATGCTTATCCACTGTGCACAAGTGGCGGTTGGGCTCGACATTCTTTCCTTTTTATTTTTCATCATTTGCAATACACATACAGGGAACGATTTTTCAAAGCAATTTTTTTATGCAAAAATATTTGTGCTAATTTTGAAAATTAAATTGTAAAATTTTGAAGCATTTTGCTATGCCTATGCGATACAAGCGAAATCATTGACTCAAATGAATGGAGTGCCATGGTCGAGCGGTTTAGTGCATCGGATTTGTGTTCTGATGGCCGAGTCGTCAGAACGTGGGTTCGAATCCCGACCGCGACCGGGGTGCTTGTGTCCTTGAGTAAGACACTTTACCATAACTGCTTCTCTCCACCCAAGGGTAAATGGGTACCTGTGAGGGCAGAGTTGGTTATTGTGTTTGATTAGCCCTACATGCGCTGTAATGGCAGCAATTGAGCTGTATACTCCCCAGGGAGCTGAGATGGTTTCAGGAATGATTTATGAGCCTGATGAGCAGGGGTAATTATAGTAATAATATAATGCATCTTAGGCACCAGTTTGGTGGATACATGCGCTCCACCAGTTTGGTGGATAAGTCCACATTTATTATTATTATTATTATTATTATTAATGAATGGAAGTTGAACATCTGGATACCATGCTTATCAAAGAATAACAAATTTATGAACTGTGCGAGAAAGTACAGTAACTATTGGGCCTGAGCACTTAGCATATAATGATAGAAGTCACGGTTGCTCGCACAATTATAAATACTTTGACACAATTTTAACCAGAAAGGAAGATGAATTGAGGTCAACCAATACGGCTGATTTAAAAAAGTATACAAATGAAAACCATCGCAAAAAATGCAGTTACACAAACCTCTCTAAACTAGTCTCTGTGTCTGAAACCGACATGCCCGAGGGGGAAAAAAAAGACAAAAAATAAATGCAATACACCAGGTGAGCATTTGAAAGTTATGAATTAAATACTATTTGAGCCTTCAGTAGGCCTAGCCTGCAGGGCCTTGCATTAATTCAACCTTCCAACAGTAATTTCTTTCTGTAAAAAACTTTATAATAAATATCTTGACTTGACTGAGATATATTTTAACTACATCAAGTACATGTCACGTTAATGTTGAGTCTGTGTTAGTGTAATTTTGTCTACATGACCAAGGAAGGAGTTACATGCAGGACTATGAAGTAATGTAATGGAGTAAGGATATCCAACCAGGGTTAACCTATGTCCTTTAATAATGGAGCCGAACCGTCGGACATCGACAGTCGAGTTGGACGTGGCTGCTCGATCGCTCGAGCCCCAGGGCGCCAGGCACAAACGTTGCTCGCTCGATCGAGCTTGCCGCAAAAACTCGGTATGTGACACACAACCAAACAACTGCTGAACACAATTTTTATCGTTCACTTACCAAAAGAGTTTCCACCCTTGTCGACACCAAATTCATACGTTTCAACAATACTTTTATCCTTTGTCAAACGCACACTGTGTTAACAAGAAAATAAGCGCGAAACAGCGAGTAAATTCTTCGCACAAATCCCTTTTTGGCGATTCCTCCGAAGAATTTATACCGTGCACATTAACTTTACATTGCATTATGTACATGAAGGTGTAGTCCACTCGTTATGCATGTATAACGTATCACACGGCGATCTCTATCGTCTGTACAACAACCTACATTCATGCATGAAAAACCAATAGGAGGCCGTTGCCACACTGTATGAAAATTTCCAGAGAATTCGGCTTGTTGCATGGTTCCCAGACGTGACTCGATGACTGAACAATGGTTAGTCGGGTCTCTGTGCAATTATAGAGGGCGCACTTCTTAAAAACAACACGTGCACGTACGTGTTTGCGCGCGTTGTGGGCCGAAAGAAATTTTTTAAATCCGTGTTTTACTTTCACTTTCTTAATTTTCCGTGTGTGTGTGTGTGTGTGTGTACGTGCACAGGCGTAGCATACACTATGTGGACTTCGGAAGAAAGGATGTCCACATAGTGTAGGAACTCTGTGCACTGTGTGGACTTACACACGTCCACACAGTGTTTTTGGACTTTGGAAAAGTACGAATATCTCTGAAATTAGTGATTTGTCTAAGCAGGTTCGTTGACTTAAATCGAAGGATATTATTAAAAGGGAAAAATAGAACGAAAACCGCTCAAAAAACACTCTTCTGTGTGAAATGGGAACGATTTTAAGAAATTACTGTGCTTAAGTACATGAGAACAAAGGAATGTCCACATAGTGATAGCAACAACGGTCTGTGTGTGTGTGTGTGTGTACGTGTGTGTACTGTGTGTGGGGCGCAAACGAACCTCCTTTTTCAGATCTTGGGCAAAGGTTGTGTTTCTTTTTTTTGTAATAACAACTGTACTCGGAACCATAGTTTGGATCCCCACTCACAATGTTTGCTTAAAGCATGGAGGTAAAAATCTATTTTTACCTCCATGCTTAAAGGGACAATATTGTCACAATCAGAGCAGACTTTCATCAGGGCACGAAATCATTGTTTGAACACATTGACTGAAAATTACTGGCTCATTTATGCAGCATCGACGGTAACTATTATGACCTTATCATTTGGGGTATTATTTTCAGTCACCGAGTTAATCTAAAACTAGCACTCCGATTCCATGCCCTGTTGATCGTGCTGATCGGACATAGTCCACTTAACTCCAGAAATTCACAAAAACGAACCTCCTGTGAAAAAAAAAAAGTAAAACAAGGAAGCCGAAACCACAAAGTAATGTAGGCTACCGGAAATATGCCGCATGTCCAACCAGCTTGATTCAAGCATTTCATGCTCATCCCCGTCCCCAGGGGCTATCTCGCTTCTAGACCCTGTCCGGAAAAGTGTTCTTCACCAGAGCGAATTGGTTTATTCAAAAATATTTGGGCCAAAAAGTCTCCAGTTTCGATTCTGGTCTCCGTGCGCGTCGCCTCAGACCCGCGCGTCATCATTTTTTATTTTATTTTATTGCTATGAAACGATGTCCAATTGCTGGATCGATTGGAATTCTGCCGTGCTGTGCTTTCAATGACTTTTTCACATAGGGGTATGAACGTTTGCCCGATTTATGAGGCCTCTCTTAGCCATCATACCATGGAGGTAGACCTCCATGATCATAGTTTGTATATGGGAAATTTGGTCCCTGCGTAAACATTGTATCACGCATTTCCCTGTTGGGCGGAAAAAACCACGCAGCACCGATTTTGAAGCAGACCGCGCCCGATGATCAGAAACTGGAGACGGTTGGTGAAGAGGGGAGTGGAACAATGACAGAATGACTCTTTTAAACAAAACCGCTTATTAATAGTGTTATTTATTAAATTTGCAAGGTTTAATTATAGAATCGCTCGTTAATTGTCAATTAATCTCTTCTTAAAGATAATCCCAAAATCATTAATTTATGTATTAATAAGCATACAAGGGATAAACAATTCTACTTTTAGCAACATCCTTTTAAAAAAATTCCTAAATTTCCCAGACGTTTTTATAGATGTTTTTTAACTAACGTTTAACCCTAACTCCCTAGACAACAAAGCCAGTTGAAGGATTTTTATTGTTTTAACCCTAACTCCCTAAGCATTGTTACTGAACAATAAAAATCCTTCAAAATCCTCCAACTGCCTTTGTTGTCTAGGGAGTTAGGATTAATATTACATCAAGACGAATAGGATAGTTATTACCATTTTTTTTGTTAGTTTATAATATATTGTAATTTTATAAACACTATAAATTGGGGCTATTGATTTTAATAAACTGGATGCTAAATTTCTAATAAGGAACTCATTCATTAAGATTCCTATTACAAACACCATCACCAAGGCACTATGTATAACATACAAATAGTCTAGGAATTCAACGATACTGTATATGAAAATAAACTACAAACACAAGAAAGCCGTCATGAAATTAAAATGTTATAAAAAAAAAAATCGATGAACAGTCTATTTTCAACAGAATGGAATCATTTTATTCGTGCCAAAAATAACTGGGCAATGGTTGACTGGCGAGATGAGCACACAAGTGTGTTCATGAAAGTAGAACGTGCTTGGATTTGAAAACAAAATCAAAAACAAGTTCTCCTTTTTCGTTACTGAAATGAAAGCGTGGAAAACTCACTTAGTCCTCAAAAGCACCGATTATACACCACTTGGCTTTGCAAATGAGGAATGACCAGGCTATGTTCGACAACTACTGCAGTGCAAGTATGCTATAACCCTAACTATGTCTGTACAGATTAAGATACACAGCCTTAAATATACAAGGGATACAGGATGATTGATTCTCAAATTTGGTTTGGGATTAGTTCGCAGAAATCTGGCTACATTTACAGCAAAATTCAACTCTTGCTCAATATCATTATTTACAAGTGGCAAATACTCATCCTTATAAATCTCCACAGAGACTCACTCAGAATGCTAAATTCAGTGGTAAACATCTCTTGGATTCCAGGGGGTTGGAGGGAACTCTTTTAGAAACGTACTACATTAGGAAGTTGTCTGATGCACACTTATCCGTCTAAAATATCGCTTAGAGCATATCTAACTCGGTAACAAGCCGTATTAATTATTTCATTTATTGGAATGCATTCATAAAATGTTAATCATCATTTATAATATACTAGGTAAACAAACCTGGAGCCAAAACGAAACTGATTAATTGGTGTCAGAAATTAAAACAAAACAAAAGGATAAGAAATATATCACAAAAGCTATTTTTGTCAACGTAGTGGTTTTTTTTTCTATTTCTTTTTGTATTTTTTTATGATTTTTTTTTTTCATTATTTTTTATTTCTTATATTATTTACATTTTGTTTGTGGGGAGAATTTTGTTGTTCTGTATGTTCCGAGTCAATATATCTAAAATGCTATTTAATCTTGCATATTAAAGATAAACATCACCATTGTATGACCAATGACCACAACACCTTTACACGTCTTCCACAAGAGACACCCCCAACTTGACATGTTGTCATCAAGCGAGGGTAGAATTAACAAGTTTCTAGTACAGTTTTTTTTTTAAGCACGTCTCTATATGTCATAGTTTCCATCACATTCGGCAGAAGCCCATAATTGCTTTTCATTTTTAAAACAATTGGGGATGTCCTAGCAAACGAACCGAGATCCACATTTTTACAAAAACTCTTGTACTTTCTGATTCACTCTTAGCCGGTGCCGATTCTTAGCGAGAGCTGTGGGCAAAACGGGTTTATGCTCAAAGAACTTTGGCTTTTGAAAGCAACTTTTAAACTTCAAAGTGTTTCCCCATACAAAACAGCACACACTCATAGACTACCTTCTGTTTTCTACTGTATACTGAAAAGCCATCAAATTAGCAAAGATTGTATCCGATTAATTAATTAATGTACGAAAAATAAAGCGCTAAATAAAAAAGGGTTATACACGTATTTATAATCACTGATCGAAAAATGTTATATTCTATCATTAAACTAAATATATAAACTCATTATCATTTTCCTTCATTTCAATATAAAAAATTCAATCTTTTTTTGTTTGTCATGTC
The DNA here is from genome assembly GCA_029582265.1 of Zoroaster sp. YZ-2022. NCBI lineage: Eukaryota > Metazoa > Echinodermata > Asteroidea > Forcipulatida > Zoroasteridae > Zoroaster > Zoroaster sp. YZ-2022. Next base: position 3,064,253 of record CM055819.1, read on the forward strand.
AAATATTATCAACACTTATTGCCCGTTTAACTTTGGTGCTTACGTTGTGTTATTTAATTCAAGACAATTAAATACCATCACATGCTTTTCACGAAATGCCGATTACCAAAGATTATTTTTAACCAAGTTGTCAATTTCACTTTCCTGATCTTAACTTGTTTTTTGTTTTAACCGAGAAGCCGTTCGTAAAATTTATAGAAACTCATAAATATCTCAAAATTTTCGTTGATATTTCATTCTCCCAATGGAATAAAGTAGCCCCCATTTCTACACTAATATAATATCAATTCACTTCTACAGGAGGCAAACGTTTTATTTACAAAATGCACCAATTCAAACATATTATAGGTATTGTTATGAAAGGAAAGCTTTGTCTAGTAACAAAAATAGGTTTCTCTAGAGTCATCAATTTGACTGTACTGTGGTTATTGGTTGTTAAAATCAAAACAAAAAAACATTCCTTTTTTTTCCCAATGTGGTTACGGCAAATTAAAATCTTTTTGGGGGAGAGCAAATAAACAAAATCCAAAACCTCAAATTAAATTGAACATAAATTCCATAAATGAGAGGATGTGATCAAAGTTAATAAATGTAGAAATTTTTCTATATATTAAAAAACAAAAAACCTCAACCCTGCTAGAAATTAGCGCCAATAGAAACGGCTCAAAATAAATCTGTAAGAAATACCCTCAAACCGAATACACTCATCCGGTTATGGCCAAAGACCCTCCCGCCCACCCTCGGTCAGACACCTGTATCAAAGCAGTCCAACCTAGTAACATATGTCAATGATCTGTGCTGTTTGATTGACAAACTGGATAGGTCTATTGGCAGGGATCTCTTTTTACCCAAGAATTTCGCCATACGAGATCTAAAAATATAAAAAACTACTTGGAAGATGAATGCCTACTTCTTCACGTTGATATACTGATCAATTGGTATTGAACAAGTGACTTTTTTCATGTATTAATTTTTTATAAATATTTTGGTTTGCCCTTCACCTATGTCCAGCCAAAGACACCTGTGGAGTTTTTTTCCCCCACAGACACTCAGAAAGCACCAACGTTTATAGTCCTTCAATGATATTCGATGAAGGGCAAGACAAAATAAAAAAATCTTTGAAGATATTGGCGCACAATCAGAGGGATACAAATTCCTCCCGTGATGAAAGGGGGTCTCCATTGCAACCGAAACTCAAGCCCACTTTTCATATCAAATACTAAAAACCCTTCAACAGCTTTTAATCTATCCCAAATACAGTAACAGCTCTCTCTAAGGTGTGTCCAGGCAATGCGTTGCTAGTACCTCTACGTTAACATTCTCTGTTTCCCTTCAGATTCATCTTACGATAACCCGGTCAAGACGACCCACTGTTAGGCACCGGATATGTTGCATAAGGATTGCGTTGATGTTTTATATACCAGATGTAAGTTGCCGTCTACTCAAGGCTGTCCCCTGCCGCATCGGGAGCATCATCAGCTGAACTGGTGCTCTCTACTGGTGCGGTCCGACGGCCACCATAGCGGCTTGGACGCGAAGAAGATGCTGTGTTTCTTGAATTGGAAAGAGACAAAATTATTTAAGTTGGGGAGCCAGAAATCAAGTCCCAAGTTACAAAACTTATTATTCATAAAGAAAAGGTACAACAATTACTGAAAATTGCTGAAATATTATCCAAAATCTAACTTCATGTGAAGATGATATATAAAGTACCAATTACCCTGAAAAATAAGTTTCAGAGAAAGTTAATTTCAGACAAGATTGTTTAATGTATATCTCGATTCGAAGAAAGTGAGAATTTTCATGTTGCACTAGGACAACATATTTGTTTTGTTCGAGTATTAATTCTAGGAATCTAGTCTGACCTCATTTTGGATTTCAGCTGGTTGACTTCTCGCATCAGTGCCTCGTTAGCCTCAGTCTGTTCATCGAGCTCTCGTTGAATCTTGCGTTTCTGTGCGTTGATGCGTGTGCATTCGTCTTCCGATTCGTCCACCTGTCTCTTGAGTGACTTCAGCTTTGCGTTCGACTTATCCACCTTCAAGATGACATAACAAGAGGATAATTACATTTGTTTTCTAACATGAAGTTTGTTAACTTAGGCCTTGAATCCTGACCGGTTCTGCAATACAATAATCTAACCTATTCCGCAAAATGATTTCACCCCTGACCAGTTCTACAACAATGATTTGACCCCTGACCTTCTGCTACACAAGAAATGTAACCTATGACATGTTTCACAGCAATTATTTGACCGTTGACCTGTTCTACAATACAATGATTTGACCCTCTGACCTGTTCTTTGTACTGGTCGGCATGACGTCTCTCATCATCCATCTGCATTCCGAGTTCTTTGTTCCTCTTCTCTGCCCGTCTTGCTGCCTTGGCGGCGCTGGCACGTTCCCTGCACAATGGAAAGGTCAAAGTTCACACTATTAATGCACCGATACATACATTAGTTGGAGTACAAGGTTCACAGTAACTTATGGTGATAGTAAAGTGCACATCTTTGGGTTCAGCATGACGGACGAGATTGGAAAATTATTCCTAGATCCAGCCGACCGACAATTTTTTCCCGTGAACGAATTAAGGCTGGTTCATACTTCACGCGAAAGTGAATGCGAAGCGAAATTCGTGACGTCAACAATGGTTCACAGCAAATATTCGCTGCGAAGGTTCGCAAAGGTTGAACACATTTCAACTTGCGCGAATCATTCGCAGCGAATTTGATGACGTAAAATTTGCTTCGCATTCGCGTCAAGTATAAACCGGGCTTTACAGTGATAGGCAATAAAAACATTCCTTCCTGACCCCATTTTAACATTTCAAAGGACGACAATCAATTATCAGTTTTCAAATGGCCTTATGCATTGACCTGTCTGGCTTCCGAATCCAAGAAGCTGAAGTGACATATCTTTATATTATGTATCGAGGGGTGGGAGGGAAATTGAAAATCCCTCCAATAGTGATTCTTGTTTTTAAAAATACCATCACCATGTTTATGTGTCGACATGGCTATATGCATTAAGTAGTGACTTGCCTAGCCTCTGCCTCCAGTTGTTCATCTAGCTGATTAATCTTGCTCTCTAGCTGGAGTATTGTTGCCTTGCTCTTCTTACCCACGGACACCTCCAGCTCTTGAAGTTTGGCTTTCAGCTCCTTATTCTAAATTGGAAAATAATAATTATTGTACACCTTTTTAATAACTTGGATTTTGGACCCGCAGGAAAAAGTATATGAATTGTATTATTATTTGTATCATTTTTTTTAAAAATCAGCACTGCAAAAACACAGGGTAAAAAATAAATAAAAATGCAAGGGTTAATTAACAGTGCTGCGGTTGTATTTTGACTTTCTGTGCAGTGTATTGTACACTTACTACCTGTTAGATATAATATCCATTGTCCAAATGCATCTGGTTGTGTAAGTATTATAAGTATTATATGTCAATGAGCCGGCTCAAATGTTTACAATCCTCTTGTCGTGCCTATACCTGTCTTTCTAGAAGCATCTTGGTGTTTTCTAGACGTTGGTTGGTAGAATGCTCTGAGGCCAGCTCATTAGTGAATGTCTCAATCTGTGGAATTAAAGACAAAGAGATCACAATGAACAAGCAGAAACCACTCAATGAACATCTAAGTTATCTATAGACGTAAGTCTATATTTGACACTTGGCCCTATACAACCCTTGACCCTATATGACCCTTAACCTATATGAACATAGAATCTCCACATTGTTCTGTTCCTTCTCTAGCTATGATCGTTGTCCTTTATTTGATCCTGATCCTTTATTTGATCCTGATCCTTTATTTGATCCTGATCCCTATTTGATCCCTGACCCAACTTGATCCCTATTTGGTCCCTGACCCCTATTTGGTCCCTGACCCCTATTTGGTCCCAGACCCTTACTCGACCCCTGACCCCTACTAACACCAACCTGGGCATTACTCTTCCTCTCCTTCTCCATCAGGATCTCCACGTTGCTCTGTTCCTCCTCAAGCTCATCCTCCAGCGTGGCGATGCGTTGATCCAGGCGACGCTTGTCCTCCACCAGGCTGTTGCCCTTGCTCAAGTTGCCAGTAATCTCCTCCTGGAGTTCGTCCCGCTCCGACTCTGCCTTGCGGCGTTGGCGCTCGGACGAGGCTAGGTCCTGGCAGAAGGGAAAAGACAGAGGCATGAGTCAAAATATCTTCAATACAGTCACAACACACGTGTATTTGCGACATGTTTTGTACATAACAATTTGAAGGTCAAGTGCTAGACTTAGTCAGTACCTCGTGTAATTGCATGTGTTCTTGCTCCATTGCCTTCAGCTTGCGTTCTGCCTCCCGGGCTGATACGGTCTGATCCTCACGCCCAAGGCGAGCTTCTTCCAAGTCCTGCTGTAATTCCTTCATCTGGACCTGTTGGGATCATCACAAAGATTTATCTAGAAATTATACTCTGTATTTCAAGGGAAGTTGCAACATTGGTTAACAAAAACTGCTTCTATGAGTATGCTTACTCTCTTTGAATCAAGATAAACATTAAAGGAAAGGTACAACGTTGACAAGATCGCTTCTATGAATCTATTAATCTCCTCTAAAATGATATTTTTCTGAGGTGAAATTATTGTCCACAATAAGACTTGGTACCAAGTTCAGCACAAGAGAGGGGGATGATGTCGACTGAAATAAAAACTAGCCATGAACACCAAATCAAATTTGAAGTCAATGTGACCCCCCACTCATTTAGGTCACCTTCCCCGCCCCCCGATGAGGGAATCTCCCGTCCAAATGACATACCTGGAGTTTGCGGACTTGTCTGATGCTGTCCTCTTTGACCTTGCTGGCCATCTCCACCTGACCCTCCAGATCCTTCATGTCCATCTCCAGCTTCTTCTTGGCGTTGACGGCCGCCCCTCGCTGCTTGCGCTCCTCTTCAAGTTCGGTCTCCATCTCGCGGAGCTGCAGACAATCGGGACAAAGACAAGACCGTTTTTACCCAAGACGCTCCTTACAAAATGACAGTCAAATTTCTATTAAAATCAAATTCCCTTATTTTGTTTCCTTGGATCTATGGATTACATGCACTGCATGAAAGAGAGCCAACAAACACATGCAGACCCTTCTACCCACTAGAGAACTCAGTTCAGTTCAGTACATTTTCCACTTGATAATCACGGGAATAAGTGGAAAAAGCTTGACGAGTGGAGACCGAAAAATGTACAGGAGAAGCCCTGTTATGATGGAGTGTCATGGCCGAGCGGTCTAGCGCATCGGACTTGTGTTCTGATGGCCGAGTCATCAGAATATGGGTTTGAATCCTGGCTGCGACCATGGTAATTGTGTCCTTGAGCAAGACACTTTCCCACAATTGCTTCTCTCCACCCAAGAGTAAATGGGTACCTGTGATGGCAGAGATGGTTGTTGTGTTTGATGAGTCCTATATGCGCCGAAATGACAGCAATTGAGCTGTATACTCCCCAGGGAGATGAGATGGTTTCAGGAATGATTTATGCGCCTGATGAGCAGGGGTAATAATGTAATGCGCCTTGAGCACCAGTTTGGTGGATACGTGCGCTATATAAGTCCACATTATTATTATTATTATTATTATTAACTTTATGCAAGTCCATATTATTATTTTAAATTTCTCATGACTTCTTCCTTTTCATGAAAGCTTCCCTTCCAATTTGAGATCTTGCACGTCCCCCTCGTCTCATCTCACTGACCTGTCTGATGAGGCCACGCCTCTTCTCCTCCTGCGCCTCCTCCTTGCTCTGGGCCTCCCGCTCAAAGTTGGCCTTGAGCGCCTGCATGTTGACCTCCAGGCGTAGCTTGGCATCCTCCGTGGCCTGGAGCTCGTCTTCAAGCTCCTCCATCTGGGTGCGCATCTCCTCGATCTGTGACTCCAGGTTCTTCTTGGACTTCTCCAGGCCGTGGACCTTGATGGGGGGGAAGGGGGGGAAGGGGGAAAACCACAAAAAAAGTTGATGAACGGGAGGAAATTGAGCTTTAATAGAAGGGTACATTAGACAAGTCTGTTCATTTTGATCTTCTCATTTTCAAGAAATTTTTAATAAAACTAAACTGTGAAAGTTTCATCATAATAGTTGCTGACTTTATTTGTTAAAAACGATGAAAAATTTGTACAGTTTTTCTGTTTATTTATATTCAAAAAGTTGCCGGATGGTAATTTTTAGTAAATTCAACATAATTTTTTTCCCCCCCCCAGAAAACAAGCTGTGAACATTTCACCTCAATATGACAACCCTCAATATGCAAATGCAAACCGCACTGTAGCATCAAAAGCCGAAATTCCCAGGAATGATTCAACCGAGGTTGAACACATTTCAACTCGAGCGTAGTGGACTTACGTTCTTGCCGACGTCATCCTTGGAGGACATCACCTCTTCCAGCTCGGCGGCTTGGGATTTACGGATGCGTTCGCTGTCGGTTAGTTGATCCTGAAGCTCCTCAAGCTCACGGTTGAGATTGATGACCTGAAACAGACGGCAAGATCATTAATCAATGTCATCAATGCGGGACTTTCATTTTCTAAGATGTATTACTCTTTAACCCCTCCTACTCTCGGTTTATTTTGCCAGCAGGTAGACAGAGCCACCAAAACCCTTCATCTCAGTTTTGAAAGGTGGAAGAAATGTGTAAAGCATATTTCTTTGTGCAGATGCATTCCCATATAAAACCACTTTTAAACTTTCAAAAGTATTTTGAAAAAATGTTAATCTTATAATTACAGACGAAAAAGTATACTAAATTCAGTAAAACATTTAATTATTTCAAAATCCAATACAGTTGATTTAAATTTTATTAAAAAATTTCTACCTTAATTTTTGTAATTTTTTAAAACTGACCCCAATTTCCCTGAATCATACCTTTAAAAAAAAAGTCACAATCACCGACTAACATTAAGACATTAAAATATTTCTTCTGTTTGAAACTTGTGAAATTTCATCTCTACCTTTGTCTCTTTCTCGCGTAGCTCCTTGTCTGTCTGATCTTTCTCTAGCATGAGGCGTTCCTTCTCGGCTCTTTCATCAGCTAAGAGGGCATCAAACTTCTTCTGTTTCTTCTCTAAGCTGTTGACGAGGGCTCGCTCCTTCTCCATATCCACGATGATGTCATCCAGCTAAAAAGAAAAACAGAGGGATACTTATTTTACAAAATTGTTCTTCTGAAGACTATCAGACCATACTAATCAAAACGTGTAGTTGTAACCTCCAGTTCTTTTCAGAACTAATTACTACTCAATTTGAGAATTTCATTGTCACCGCAAACAGTCTTTACTTATAAAAACTGTTCCTCTATTTATTTTTGTGCATTTCGAGAATTCAATGCAAATGGTTTCTACACTATCAATGACTAATACACCGTTTGCAAAAAGCAATTATGTACACTTTAGGGAGGAGGGCCAAAGTCATGGTACAGCCAGGCCTAGGCTACCCGGCCAGGCCTAGGCTACCCGGCCAGGCCTAGGCTACCCGGCCAGGCCTAGGCTACCCGGCCTCTTAATCTGTCTTTTGTGAGTCCTAACCCTGTAACAATACAGTACCTGCCAATCAACATAACCTGGGCTTCTGGGGGGCTTAGCCCAGGCAAGCAGAGCTCATTATATAGGCCAGTAGGCAGGGGAAAAGCCTGGGCCTGGTCGGGCTTCTCAAAGGCTTGGCTGTACCATGACTTTGGCCCTTGTCCCTTACTTAAAGATGTATGCCTGTGTTTGACCATGTTTGTTTCCATTGTACCATTGATAATTTCCTTTTAGAAAGGAAAACAAATACTTTGAATTGAGATATTTCACAAAATAGCTGTCTGAAGCTTGGTTTAACAGGATCCAAGTACCAACATTTAAGAAAATAAAACATGACGTACAAAAGCAACCATAGAGCTTGATAGAGAAACGGTATGATAACACAGGAGGTGCCTAGTTCAAATCCTGCAACAGCAGTTCAATCAATGTTTTCAAGAACAATTTAAAGACTCATTTATTTAAGACTGCTTATTGTGCTTGATTTTTGAATATGTAATGTAATACATGTATGTAATGTTTTGCTTGATTTTTGTTTTACATATATATATCTTTAGTTAATATGTGTATATCCGTGTATATGTATATGTATATGGTATGTGTATGTGCATGTATGTATGTATGCATATGTAGGCCTATACATGTACATGTATATATATATATATATATATATGTGTGTATGTGTGTACTTTCTATAATGTTCATACTTTTGCTGTGTTAATTGTTGCGCCTCGGAATAGGCATGCCTAGATAGATGGCGCATTATAAATGCATTATTATTATTATTATTATTATAACAGTTTATTTTCTCTCTGTCTACTCCAATTTTTGTTTGTAACATTTCATTTTGAGATGCGATGTTTTTTGTTTACCTCGGCCTGAAGACGTTTCTTGGTCTTCTCCAGTTTGTCGGAGTTGCTCTTCAACTCGTCCAGTTTGTTCGTGACTGCTTCCAGCTCACGTTGGACCTTCCTGTTGTTATCCTCGGCAGACTCCAAGGACGACTGGTCTTCTTCGTGTCTCTTCTTTGCATCTTGGAGCTGCAGGGATGAGGACAGGGCAATAGTTTAAGGTTATATCCCCCTCTAGAAGTCAATATGTGATGATATTTTGCCGTCTACGAGTCAACATATTCATCATTATATTCTCTAGGAGTCAATTTACTGTATTTACCACAGGGCAATAATTTTTTTCTATTCACCAAAGGGCAATAACTTTGTTCTATTCACTAGAGCGGAATAGTTTTGTACTATTCTCCTGAAGGCAATAGTTTTTTATTATCCACCAGAGGGTAATAGCTTGGTACTATTAACAAGAGAGCAATAATTTTGTTTTATTCAATAGAGGGTGATGGTTCTGTTCTCTTCTCCGGGGGGCAATAGTTTTGTTCGTTTCAACAGGGGGCAATAGTTTTTACTATTAACCAGAATGCAATAGTTTTCTGCTATTCACAAGAGGGAAATCATTTTGTACTAGTTAATGCAATAATTTGGCACTATTTGTCAGAGGGCAACAGTTTTCCCTCTGCACCAGTCAATATCTGTACCGTTTCCCTCTGCACCAGTCAATATCTGTACCGTTGCCCTCTGCACCAGTCAATATCTGTACCGTTGCCCTCTGCACCAGTCAATATCTGTACCGTTGCCCTCTGCACCAGTCAATATCTGTACCGTTTCCCTCTGCACCAGTCAATATCTGTACCGTTTCCCTCTGCACCAGTCAATATCTGTACCATTGCCCTCTGCACCAGTCAATATCTGTACCATTTCCCTCTGCACCTGTATCCACCCTTACCTGAATGGTGAAGTTGCTGACTTGACGCTGGAGGTTGTTCTTGGCCTGTTCCTCCTCTTCCAACTGCTCCTGGAGCTGTTCCTTCTCCTCCTCGCTGGCGCGCAGCTTGGAGCTCAGGTCCAGCTTATGACGCGTCTCCTCGTTCAGGTTCTCCTGGACCTCGGCGAGCTGGGCAACCAGGGAGTTGGAGGATTTGCTCCCCTGCGACGCCTTGATCTCTGACTGCTCCAACTGGATGGTCAGGGATTCTATTTCATTCTGATGGAACACAAAACAAAAGCATGATTTTACCGATGATGACTCCCGATGATTATTTTATTTATTTTTTAAGGGGAAAGGACATTTTATTTATCATCATTTTAAAATTAAGTTTCATTATTATATTTTTTTTGGGGGGGGGGGGATGGGGAGGGGAGAGGGAGGTGAGTGTGTCTGAGTAGGACTCATTTCATTTCTGAGGGGGGTTGGGGGTTTGAATTTCCATACCTGCTGTTTGGTAGCTCTTTCTTGGAATTCAGTGCGAGCACGTTCAGTCTCTGTCAAGCGTACAGTCATCTCAGAGAGCTGTGCCTCCAGATTCTTGCGTTTCCGCTCAGACTCTTGCTTGGACTGGTTGAGGGCCTTGTGGTCGTTGCTCATCTCGGCGACGTTGACTTCCAAGGCAGACTTGTTCTTCTCGAGTGTTGCTTTGGTCTGAGTGAGGGGGAAATGAGGTTGAAATGAAGTGACATTTACTTTCCGGTTGACACAAGAGATATCAATGTGTGAGACTTTTGTCCCTCAACCGTCCGACTTGAACAATTTGCCAATGAGTTAACTGACCTTTCGAAACTAGACAACTGTCTGTTTATGAATGGTGGATAAGCTGTGTAGATAACAGTACCATGTACAGTTTAGATGCATTCACCACACAGTACCATTTGACAACTGTCTGTTTATGAATGGTGGATAAGCTGTGTAGATAACAGTACCATGTACAGTTTAGATGCATTCACCACACTACCATTTGACAACTGTCTGTTTATGAATGGTGGATTAGCTGTGTAGATAACAGTACCATGTACAGTTTAGATGCATTCACCACACAGTGATATTTGACAACTCTCTGTTTATGAATGGTGGATAAGCTGTGTGGATAATAGTACCATGTACAGTACCATTTGACAACTGTCTGTTTATGAATGGTGGATTAGCTGTGTAGGTAACAGTACCATGCACAGTTTAGATGCATTCACCACACAGTACCATTTGACAACTGTCTGTTTATGAATGGTGGATAAGCTGTGTAGATAACAGTACCATGTACAGTTTAGATGCATTCACCACACAGTACCATTTGACAACTGTTTATGAATGGTGGATAAGCTGTGTGGATAACAGTACCATGTACAGTTTAGATGCATTCACCACACAGTGATATTTGGCAAGCATTACACGTGCTGGTATAGTTAGCTTTATCTTTCAAAATCCATTTGGATAATATTGAATAATCAAACAACAGGAGGAGTATGGCACGTAAACAATATCCTCTCGAAAGTCATACACACAGAAAAGGGCAGTGACAAAGTGCCGATGAAAAAAAAAATGAGAATGTACCGACCCTCTTAAGACTCTCCAGCTGTTCGTTGAGGCCCTCCACCACCACGTTGTTCTTGTGTCGAAGCTCAATGATGGCGCTCTCATGAGCCTTGGTCTCTTCCTCCAGCCCCTTGCGGAGATCCGTCAGCTCCGACTCACGCTTATTCCTCAGCTCCTGCTGGGCGGCCGTGGAGTCCATGGAGTCTTCCAGCTCCGACTTGATGGCTTCCAGTTCCTAGACGGGAATCAACGAAGGGAGAGGGGGGTCATTTAGATCAGTAAATATATGACATCTACTTCGGAATGATAGTCTCAACAAAAAATAAGTTAATAATTCCTTTTTGCAAAAACAGACTAATTTCCTGTGAATTAGTTAATTTACCAAGCCTTCTATCCCTAGCCAGCAGTTTTTGTTGGAATAAATTTAGGGAGGGAATAGGCAAGGAAGTGGGTTGAGGTTGAGTAGGGTAAAGGGTTAGGTCTAGGAGGGAGAAGAGGTGGGAATTGGGTTGAGATTGGGCGGGTGGGTAGGATAAAGGGTTAGGGTTGAAGGGTACATATAGGGCTTGGTTAGGAAAAGGAAGTTAAAGTTAAAGACTGGGAGGGTACTGAGGATCAGGCATGCCAGAGTCTATACCTCATTCATATCTTTCTTCTGTTTCTCAGCCTTAGCTCTGGCTCCTCTCTCGGCTTCTAAATCCTCCTGGAGTTCAGTGGTCTGACTCTGGAGTTCTCTTAGGGCCTTCTGGGCGGCATTCTTGGCTGCCATTTCTTCATCGATTCTGTCAGTGTCAACAAAAAGTCAAAAGTTCAGCCATCACTTTCAATATGTTTTTCAACACATGGGATTTCCATTTTCAATCAAATGTCTTGGAATACCATGACCTCGTTTTGAGGGAGCGTTTTAAAACTGAACATTGCTGGTTCATTTACAACATTCCTTTTGGTAACACAGTGGGTTCCTGAAAGACATGTTCAGTGTTCCCACCGGGAAAAGCAGCTGTTGGAAATGGGAACTGTTCAAAAGCGAGCATAATGATCACTGAAATATTCAAAATAGAACGCTGCCCTGTTTATGGTAAGTACAGCGTGCATTCCAGATGGGAAGCAGTTGGTGTTCTCAATGCAATGAGTTTTTACAGGCTCATTTTTCGAGGACATTGAAATACATGGTTTAGCAATTGTTGTGCACAGAAAATTGGCTTGGGAGTTTGGGTTACCCATCATTTATCAGGAATAAAGTTTCAGCATAAGTTAACATGAAACTACCTCTGTACACAACGTTCACAAAAGAGTGGACCGAAATTTAAATTCTACAACATTTTCCCTGACAAGTCGCCATTTTGAGAATCTCACTTTGCCAGAGCAAGAATCAGCTCCTCTTCCTTCTTGGCCAGCTGGGCTCGGAGTTCCTCCACCTGGGCTCGGAGCTCGTTCAGCTGTTCACGTAGATCATTCAAGCTGGTTTCGTTCTTGCGCTTCGTCTTCTCTAGATCGCTGCGTGACTGTTTAAAAATAATCATGAACAAATTATAAGGGTCTTATTTCTTCCACCTTCAACCCTAGTACTGACTAGTACCCTAGTACCCTCCTCCCTGGAAAACCCCACCTCTTTTACTATAACCCATTTTTTTCTTTACAAAAAACATCAATTTCTTTTTAAAAAAATCACTTTTTCAAACATGGAGGGCCAAAGTCATGGTACAGCTAATCCCCTAGCTGAGCACAAAAGACCCTTCACTAATGAAAAGATCTCAAATAGCTCTTATTGTTAACACAGAATGTCTTGTTCACAACTGCAGCCAATACAGTGAGCTCTATTTAGCTGTGCTAGGCCCTCCAGAAGCCCAGGTTATGTTGATTGGCAAGTACTGTATTGTTGCAGGATTAGGAGGCCATGTAGTCTGGGCCTGGCCGGGCTTCTCAAAGGCTTGGCTGTACCATGACTTTGGCCCTCCTCCCTTACTGATCAATCCTAACGGTTAATTTCTTCGCATCTGAAATTAATTTCAGTTTCCCCCTTCAAAGTTACCTTCTCTTCACGGCGTAGTTTATCTTCCAGCTCCCCGATGGTTGCCTCGTGGCGTGACTTCAGTTTCATCAGACCCTTGCTCTTCTCTTCTTCCTCGACGAGTGTCGCCTCAACGTCGGCCATCTTCTCATCGATGGATTTCTTCTCCTTTGACATCTGTTCCAAGAAATAACCAAAAAATGATATTTCATTTCACATATGCGCTTTATATTATCAGGCCTGGAATTTCATTTTTGTAGGGGCAAGCCCTCTTTTCCGGACAAGAGTGCACTTCCATTAGAATATCAGAATGTTTATGGAAACATTTTGAAGGGGCGCCAAGACCAGGGCAACAGAGGCCATGGCCTCCAGTGGACTCTGTGAAATTCTAGGCCTGCATTATTACTTATCATTCCTGTAATAATTACAGGAGAAAACCTGATTTTGTCAACATTTTTCCATACTTGTACTCATACTCATGAAAAAGTACATGACTGTAACTACAGAGTTGGAGTACATTTTTCCATCCTTGTACTAATTACAATTATTTCATTACAAGTCTCGTAAGTTCATTCTTGGCATGGTTCTGCTATTGGAAGGTGGAGGGAGGGAGTTACCTTGACGTGGTTATCGTCCAGGACAGCCACATCTTCCTCCAGTTTCTTGACCTTGGCATCTAGGCTGACCTTGTCCAGCTGTAGCTTCTGTCGTTGAGCCTCTTCCTCTTCCAACCTAGGCAAAAAAAAAAATCCCGTCAAAACTGTTAAGGGAGATAATATGCAGTTTGTGCTCAGATCTGCATTCAGCGACAAATTCCACCCCCCCCCCCCATCTCCCTCAAACAACGCTGTCTTGCATGCAATGTGCCTCATCATGCGCTTCCCCCTTGGCATTGAAAAACTATGGGGTACCATGGCCGAGCGGTTAAGTGCATCAGACTTGTGTTCTGATGGCCGAGTCGTCAGAATGTGGGTTCGAATCCTGGCCGCGAACGTGGTGCTTGTGTCCCTGAGCAAGACACTTAACTATAATTGCTTCTCTTTACCCAGGAGTATAAATGGGGACCTTTGAGGTCAGAGATGGTAATTGTGTTTCATAAAGCTTGTTGCGCTACACATTTGGCAGCATGGGCTGTATACTCCCCAGGGAGTTGAGATGGTTCTAGGAATGATATAACTAGCCCGATGACAGGAGTAATAATGTTCATTGAGCGCCATGAGCGTCACTACATGATGGATTTGTGCGCTATACAAGAAGCCACTATTATTATTAACAACAAACGTTAAACACACAAGTAGTACTCAACATTATATCTGGGTTTAAGTGTCCCAAGAATTGTGTCTGCAATTGTGGGTTTGCATCTCACTTGAAGTATAGTGTGCGTTCCCGATAGGAACTGTCAGTGTTCAAAACAAACCGCCCCAGGCATTCCCTAGTTATGAGACCCTCCCGTTTATATTAGCGGCCACAAGATTGCCAAAGCTATCTTACTGTTCCTCCAGATCCTGGATGTGTCCTCCTAGTCGCTTCTTCTCGCCACTCAGGGACACGGAGCGTTCCTCTTCCTCCTCGATACGGCTCTCCATGTCATGAAGTATCTCCTCCAACTCCTGCTTCTTGGAGGCCAGCTTGGCTCGCATCTGGGCAATGACGGAAAAACCAATGGATGAAAACAAAACATCAGCTTGTGCTGCTACCCTCTTCGCAAACCGAAACATTTCCACTTCTGAATACATGTTTCTTCCGAACAGAATTTCCGTCCCGTGCACAGGGCAACTTTATGAAATTATGTGTACAAAAATGTATTTTTTTATCAAAGATTTCTTCTCTTTTAAGCAGGTTTTCAGCATTGCTAAGGGTGGGCGGGGACTATGGTTATATCTAGCAATACAAACAGAATGTTTTTTTTTTTCAACTATTTACAAATGATAGGGATCCATTTGCATCTGCGAGTGCGTAAATTTTTTATCAAAAATTTAAAGAAGCCCGAGTTGCCTCATCCTTAAGTGAGAAGAAAATTAGCGAATGATTCTTGTCTCGACCGGTCAAATGCCAAGACAACTCACCTCCTCTGCTTCGGCACTGAGTTCCGCCTCAGCCTGCAGCTGCTCGGCCAGGATGCTCTTCTCCTCCAAGATCTGCTGGTACTTCCTCTCCAGATCCGAGTAGTCGTCCTCCGACTTGTTCAGCTTGTCCTTGACCTTACGGAGCTCCGTGTCCTTGGCTTCCATCTCGTCTTCTTGACGGGTCACGTTCAGGAGGGGCTTCACCTGTAGTAGGGAAAGAGGTGAAACAGTGAGAGAAAAAAATGGTATTGCACAGGTAGGAATGTGAACAACAGACCAGTGGTTAGAAGAATAAATATAGTAGGTGTGGTATTCCTGTGTACTCCTCAGAATGACCAAGTTTGGGTCCATGAACAGTGGAAACTTCAACAAGTAAACACAACTGAACTTGTGCCATTACGATCATTGTATGGTGCTCCACCAACTGAGCTATCCATAATCCAACTGTCTAGCTGGTGGTCTCCCAAATTGTCAATATCTTTGTTCTAAGAGCACTAGTCAGAAGCCATGAAACCCATATAAGCCTTGTAGCCAGGGATCACTCCCTAAGTGGCAACGCTGAATCTGGGGAAGCAGCAGTCGGGGTAATCACTCAGATATGGCTTTTATTGTTCGAGGACGGTATAACCGGTCAAGAATGAACTTCACTCAAATCAGAATATTACCTTGGTGAAGAGACGCCACCAGGGCCAGTTACGCAGCTTGAGGTATGCAAGACAGTTACGCTGGATGATACGGATGGCACTCAACTGTTGCATACGCTTCTGGTAGTATCTGCAAACCAGACCATAAAATACAGACTATGAGTCCACAAGCTCCAATGTTCCAGACGGACAGCTCAATGGAAGAGCCAATGGCATGATTGTCCAAGTCAACCAACATTGACCATGATCAATACTTGGATAGGAGACCATTCCTTGAATAGACTGCGGTTGGCTACAGTCTGGGGCCATGTTAGGACCCTAATATCAAGAGGGCCTACGTTCTTGGGATGGGAGGTAAAGCAAGAGGTTCCAGTTTATGGAATGACTTCTGGCTGGCAGCAAAATGTGGGATGGGGGGGGGGGTTATTTCTGAATAGAAGATGGCATTACCTGCGGGAGAGTAAACCCCTGCAGTGAGCTTGGAACTGGATGATGATGTCTGTAAGCTTTAGATCTCTCTCCTCCTCAAGGTGGGCCAAGACGCCGGCACGGAAAAAGATCTTGCTCTGGCCGATACGGTACAGGTTAGGCTCCAGGTCAAGTGCCTGGATCTAATACAAACAAGAACAACAACAACAACAAAATGGTCAATTCTGTGGAAATATGTTTTCAAATATGACCTAATATCCACCTATTGGAATTGGGAATCTATTGTTTTTGTAAAGGAACCATGTTTTTGTAAGGGAGCATGTCCAAAATTGGGAACACTGGCCATTCTGCTGAGAACGCTGGTTCCCCATTTTTTGGAACAGCAGTATTCCAACAAACAATCACATTCTCACTGGTACTTGGTATTCCCATTTGCCAGCTTCGCAGACCCTACCTAAAAGCCTTCAACCTACTCCATACCCTGAACTCCGCCATTGTCTTCTACGTACCATTTGTTGCACGGCCTTCTTGCCGTCCATGAATCCTTTCGGAATGACGTTGGGAGTCAGCAACTCGTAGCGCTGCTTGAACTCCTGGAAGATGATACGATTGGGGAAGCCCTGTCGACAGATCCGGATGCCCTCCAGGACACCGTTACACCGGAGCTGCTCCAGCACCAGCTGCGAGTCGATCTTGCCCGCCTTCTTCTCGTGGTTGGGGATGATGCAGCGCACGAAGTTGGGGTTGGTGTTGCGCAGGGTCACCATCAGCCTGGACAGCTGGTCCTTGTAGAGTTGACCCACGGTGCGGAACATGCCCTTGCGGGTGCGCGAAGAACCAAACGGGGATTCGCCACCAGCGAGGGCGCTCATGCTGACAATGGTAGCTGCAAAGAAACGCTTCTTTTTTTTAACAAAGTGTTTCCACTGAGGTTTCAAGATGACAATCTTTGATGTTGCATTGTTGCTGTAAGGATTAGGCCAAAATAAAAAGTCTTTGGTTTCTGGTCTTCGCGCGCATCGTCTCAGACCCACATTTTTTATTTTTTTTTTGCTATGAAACGATGTCCAATTGCAGCCAAAATTGCTGGATCAATTGGAATTCTGCTGCACTGTGTTTTAAACGTCTTTTTCACATCTATAGGGGTATGTGAAGGTATAGAGATGCCAACATTCCAAATTGAAAAAGAGTAATTCGCCTAACGGAAGGTTTTCGTCATGAACTACGGTGTGCGTGCCATAAACACATGTGGTTCTTTACATCGTTGGTTTCGCGGCTGGCCAAAAATTGATACAAGGATCGTACAATCGTAATTGGACTCAATAAATCGTAAAAATTACGCCCAAATCATAAATGTTGGCATCTCTGAAGGTATGAACATTTGCCTGATTTGTGAGGCCTCTCTGAGCCACCATAATTTGCCTAAGAGAAATTTGGTCTGGTTCCAATAACTGTGTATACATGTATTCACTGGCTGGCAAAAAAAAAAGATTACCGAAAAAAAGAAAGAAAAAAAACCCAGCGATTTTGAAGCCGACCTATGACCAGAAACTGGAGACTTTTTTTTGAAAATTTATAAAAATATCTAGTTATTTTCAAACATTGCATGGGAAAGAATCATCATCATAAAACGAGGTTAAGCAAGGTTAAATTAAGCAAGGTTGTAAATGCCCTTACCATCTTTCCAGATGTTACAGATGAAGGAATCATTGGAGTTCTGCAGGAGGGTGACGACATTGTCATTCAAAGGATCCATGTTCTTCATCAACCAGTTTTGGCTGGAATAATCCACCTGAGAGGGGAAATTACAAAATGAAATAAATTATGCTGCCACATCAATATATATTCATTCACCAATCCAAAGGAAAACTTACCAAACAAACGTGGTTATAAAAAATTTAAAAAAAAAAAAAAATTAAAAAAATTTAAAAAAACCTAACTGAAGTTAACTGGCATTTAAATATGCGACCTTTGGCTTATAGTAACATCAACTAGGGCAGAGCTGCCAACTCTTCCGGATTCTGCGGAAGACTTTGCGTATTTGACGGTAATTTACTTACTTAAAATATATGCAAGGAGGCCTCTCCTTTTGGCACCAAAAGGAGTGGCCTCCTTGGATATATTTTAAGTAAGTAAATTACCGTCAAATACGCGAAGTCTTCCGCAGAATCCGGAAGAGTTGGCAGCTCTGCTAGGGTATAAAGCTCTCTTTTGTGTTAACCCTGATTTGTTGATAACTATTCAACTTGGTTCCTCCTGTTAGGGTGTTTGAAACTCAGCTTTCCACCTCTTCTCACCCATACACCCTAGCTATACCTAGATGTGAAACTCAGCTTTCCACCTCTTCTCACCAATACACCCTAGCTATACCTAGATGTGAAACTCAGCTTTCCACCTCTTCTCACCCATACACCCTAGCTATACCTAGATGTAGAACAAAAAAAGGTATACTCATAGAATTCCTTGCCTGGTGCATGTTTCCCTTCATCCTACGATCTATCCTGTTTCAAGACGAATCTCAATTCCCACCTTCAGCTCCTCTGAGTCTATTTACTACTTTTTTCTATCGTAGCCCTGTACCTTGAGTGGCTTTTTAGTCTTGTTCAGGGCGAATATCCATAAAAATCTTTGTTCTGGGATCACAGTCAGAAACCATGAAACTCAATACATTTTCAAACATTTCTCCAACATGTTCAAGGTTTCACCGAAGGCATTTAGCCAACAAAACTCCCACAGAGCCCTCAGCCTCAACCCCCAGACGTCACCCATATATCAATCTGCCAACAGTCATGGTGGTTCAAAAAAATTCCAGACTTACCTTGCCGGCGTAATGTACAACTGCAAAGTCACTATCCTCACGGAAGTCCGGTTTCTTGAACTTGGCGTGGGTGGAGTGCGTCTTGCAGAGTTTCTCGGTGAAAGATTTGTCCGTGGCTTTTGGGAACCAGCATTCCTCGTCAAGGAGGGCGAGGATACCCATTGGCTGTCAATCAAAAACCAAGGAACACAGATGTAAGTATCAAATGACATTATCATGTGAACACAGCTCCTAATGATAACACTAGGAAAGAGCATGTTATCCCTATCCCTGTTCAGTCAAATTCACCACCAGCCTACAAGCCCGAGACTTGTGATTTAACAGAAGGACTACTATATCTGCTAGGTTTGTCAGACTAGGGCAAGTGGACAGAAAAATCAAACACATCAAATCTCAAACAGAAATGGACATCGCAATGCAGTTCTTTGGCAAAGAAGAGAATAAATCATGTACGGTAAAATGAGCTGTTAAGTTGTTGAACTAATTTGATAAAGCTCTGTTTTGAGATATTAAACTATACATTAATTATTGTAACTATTTTATTTTTATTCAGGTTTTATTTGTGACTGGCTCTGGCAAAACCCTAAACTTGGACCCAACTTTCTGGAGTGACCTCCCAAATTTATTTATTTAACAATGTTCCCAACAACATTTCAGGATTTTTCTTTCTCCATCAAAATCTAGAGAAAATGCTCTATATGGCGACATGAAAATCTCAAACTGGTCCCTGGGGTCAGTTTTTGACCTTTTCATGGCTGTTACGCATTATGGTAAATGCAGAGAAGTTTCGGGTTTTGCCAGAGCGGATCACATTTAGTATATAAAGATGTATACATAACATGGACATACAACATTGGAATGACCTAAGGTCAAATAAAGGTCATATCAACACTGTAAACGAAACAACCTCATCACGACCTTACGAATCAACTTCATAACATCCGTGTTCTCTTCAACAGGTGAACATTTCAAAAACAATTTGGTCCAGTAAAAATTACGGTTTGATGGAATTGGAAGGCCAAGAAAGGTCAGCTTACCTTCTCAATGAGGTCGATGCAGGGTTGAAGATCGAGACCAAAGTCAATGAACTTCCACTCAATTCCTTCTCTCTGGTACTCTTCCTGTAATGCACAAGATTACAATGTTGTAGTCACTCATTTTTATTATTTTTGGTTTTTACAAATGTTTAAAAGGGAAGGTATAAAAAACAAAAAAGGTGATCCACAACTTAATATTGGAGACTACCATTAAAATGACATGGAAAAAAAGTTCCAACAAACAGTAAAATATACAAAAATCTCAGGCCTTCAATTTATAATGTAAGTGAAAATTACAAATCATACAGCAAAGATAAAACAGCTGGTTTTAAAAAAAAAATCATTTTGTGAAACTGAAAATGCTAAAAAAATTTTTTTTTTTAAATTCTACACAACCTCACAATGAAATGATTGCAAAATCTCAAACCGTGCATACATTTGCATAAATTAGAGGATGACCCATTTATTTCGTTAACATGGCCCTTACCTGTTCCATAATGAACATAGTGTGGTTGAAGAGTTGCTGGAGTTTCTCATTGGTGTAGTTGATGCACAGCTGCTCAAAGGAGTTCAACTGTAAAAACAACAAGCAAAATTTTGTCAGAATGGAAGCCATCTTTGTCTGGTTCCTAACGGTCACAGTGTTGATTTCTGTGAAGTCGGCTGCAGGCACCAGGACAATTCTTGGAACCGAGCCTCATTGTGAATCATGGTATATTGACAACCAATAAGTACTCGGACTCGACACTGAGAATTCAGACTCATTTTTTTAGGTTTGAGGACTCAATTACGGTCAGAATGGAAGCCATCTTTGTACGGTTCCTAACGGTCACAGTGTGGATTGCTGTGAAGTCAGTTGCAGGCACCCGACTATTCATGGAACCAAGCTTCATTGTGAATCATGATCGAGGTATATTGAGAACCAATACCAACTCGGACTCGAATACCGAGTATTCGGACTCATCCTTGAGGTTCGAGTACTCAAATACACGTCTTCAGCAGTACATACCTTGAAGATCTCAAAGCCAGCAATGTCGAGGATTCCAATGAAGGACGCCCCTGTGCGGGTGGTGCGATCCAGGGATTTATTGATCCTGCTCGCAATCCACTTGAAGAGACGCTCATAGATGGCCTTGGCAAGTGCCTGGGTTGAAAACATCACCTAAACAAAGCAAATGATTCAAATGAAGGCAGAATCTACAGACCTTTATTATCTAGCAGCCATCTTGGCTTTCAGAAAAAAACAAGTATATGTGAATCAATACGAGGTTGAAGTCAATTGGAAAAATTGTTGAAAAAAAATTATGAACAAGGATTTCTCCACCAACCTGTTCGACCGTCTGAGCTTTATGGACAAAGTCACGGCCGACCTTCAGCTTAGGTTTCAGCAGGGCTTTGGTCATGTCCGTCACGTTCAGGCCAAGAAGGCGACACAGCTTCTGGGCAACTGTTGCATCACAAAAACAAAAATGTTCAAATTACAGATTGAAATAAACTGCCACGACGTTGGATCCGACTTCATTCTGGATTTTTTAATAGGATGCTGTAATCAGCTCATGCACAGTGTAAATAATAATGTGCCACATGTTTATGTTTATATTTACTTGCACCAAATGTTACCCCAATCCGAGTTTTTGAACAACCCCATGCCTTTTAGTTACAGAGGTGGTTAGTTGCACTGACTGACAGAAACCTGATGGGTCTATTAACCCCTTGTGTACGGTATTATTTTTACCGAGTGAAGGTGGTTGCAGCCAACCAAGAAACATCTGTGGGGCCGGGGAGCGCCGGGTCAAACCCGGCCATGGACATGTGCACAACTCCGCTGTTCAGCCAAGCATATAGACCGAACATCCAAGCTAAACCCTATTCATAGCACGTGAAGTCTCCACATTGCTTAATTGAAAAGCCGGTGTTCAGAAATCTCATGAAAAGGCTGTATTCAGAATGCTCTCGAAAGCCCAATCTATTATATAACACTCCCATTCAAGAACAATATGGTCCACCAAACTATCAGCCTTCTTGAAGATTTCTATTCAAGGCGAATTCTCAGCAAATACAGCTGGAAAATCAATTAATTCACCGGCGATAGTGTCCCTTGAAGTTTGAGAAAGGTGTTTTGGAGGTTAGCATACATAATGCCCACTCTGGTAGACAGAACAAACTCCCCAACTTCCGAGTTTTTGATGGCAGACAGAACAAACTCCCCAGCTTCCGAGTTTTTGATGGTAGACAGAACAAACTCCCCAGCTTCCGAGTTTTTGATGGTAGACAGAACAAACTCCCCAGCTTCCGAGTTTTTGATGGAGGACATAACAGACTCCCCAGCCTCCGAGTTTTTGATGGAGGACAGAACAGACTCCCCAGCTTCTGAGTTTTTGATGCTAGACAGAACAAACTCCCCAGCCTCTGAGTTTTTGATGAATGACAAAACAAACTCCCCAGCTTCAGAGTTTTTGATGGTAGACAGAACAAACTCGCCGGCTTCCTAGTTTTTTTTATGGTAGACAGAACAGACTCCCCAAGCCTCCGAGTTTTTGATGGTAGACAGAACAAACTCCCCAGCTTCTGAGTTTTTGATGGTAGACAGAACAAACTCCCCAGCTTCTGAGTTTTTAAGGTGGTTTGGTTGCCTTTGGGTTTTTGAGGTGGTTGGTTCCCCATAATATTGGTCTCACATAACATACCTGTGGTCTCTGGTAGGATAGCTTGGTCATTATTTCTCTCCGACTTGAACGACAAGTTGCCAAACAACATCACAGCAGACACGACCTTAAGCACAGCTAGTAAGAAACATTACAATTGAATAAAACATTAGTAATTTGACCATCTTAATTAAATTGTTTATACATATAACAGTTCTGAGGGGGAAATATTGTGTACCAATAGCATTAACCCTAACCACCCCAAATCCATCAAAATCCTCCAAGGGGCACATTTTGGGGAAAATCCAGCGCTGTTGGAAACTGGTACTTTCACCTCTTCAAATGGGACAAAATTACTACCTGGCAAAAAGTAGACCATAAGTGCTGAATATGAAAGATCAACGAAAATGCATGGTGCATTTTGAAGATAATGGCATGTTTCCAAAAGTGCACTGATGGATTTTGGAGGATTCAGGAAGGTTCATAGCCAGAATACCTAGGATTAATCCCTATTAGCCTAAGCAAATATTTTTCATAAGCAATTTGTAACAGACAACCAGCCAAGGTCTGTACATTTTATATGAAACATTCACTGTTTTTTTGTTGTTATTTAAATTTTGTTTTAATGCAAATCGCCCCACACAAGGCCAATGGCCAATCCAAGGTGGGGGCTACTAAGTCATTGAGTTGTTACAACGACTCCACACTGAAGAAACCAGCCCCTCGCACCGAAACAAGACAAGTTAATAACCAGCCTCTTCACGGTGCGAATAGGACTGGGAGGGGTAACTAATCCAGAACAAGGCAGTTGCTAAACTGCCTCTGCCCCTATAAGCAATTATGGTTTAAGTGTCTTGCTCAAGGACACAAGTGTCACGGCCGGGATTCGAACCCACATTCTGCTGCTAACACCAGAACTTGAGTCTGGTAAGCTAGACCGCTCGGCCACGACACTACCATCTAAGCAAGATTTTCTGCGAAGCAGCTCTGTGAAATTGAAATTGGAGACTTACACATGAAGTCATCCTGCATGCTCATGACTTCCATGGCTTCCCAGGTAGCGTCAAATTCGTCCTGATCGCTGACGTTGGTGACAGGGACATGGCCGTTGGTGAGGAACGTGTAATTGTTGATGTCTTCCAAGAGAAGTTCCTCTGCACAAAAAAATAAATTAATAAATAAAAATACGATTATTGGAAAAACAAAGACAAATTTAACAGGATTTAAAATAGCACCCTCAATTTTATTATTTACTTTTTTTTTAAAACTTTTTATTTAACCCGGGGAGACCTTTCAGTGAAAGACTTTTTTTTCAAAAGGTGCCCATGATAAAAAGGGAAATACAAGTTTTTCAAACAAAATACAATTTTTCAAAAATAAACGACTAGGGATAAAAAAATTTTTTTTAAAAACCATTTTTTTTATATATTGACTGATGAACAAATAAAAATGTAATACGATTTGAACTTGCGACCTCTACAATATCTCTCTAAAATCTGTGAGATATCTCTATTAGATATCTCTATGATATCACTGGAATATTTGTAAACAACTACTCTTTGAGTACCAGCCAATGTCTCTACAACATCTTTATGATATCGGTGTGGTATCTCTATGATGTCACTGCAATATCTGTAACACTGCCACTGGACTATAAAGGAAGCCAGGTAACCTATAGTCTCATCAAGTATCACATTCTAGTTGGTAGCTTAGCCCCAGTGAACAAACAAACACTGCAGGCAATGGAATGATTAGACAAATACTGGGCGCCCCAGCCACCCGACCTTTGGCCTGTTGTATCCAGGGACCCCATTCAAACAAAATCAAATAATGGACATGAATGAGATCAGGGTGTTTGCCCCGAAGCTTAAGAGGCAAGTAAATAAGATTGTTCAGGATTGAATACTCTCCTAAGCTTTACAGGAGTCAATGATGGGAGGCATATCACGTTAGATGGAAGTTACAGAATTGGTAGATACCCGGATTCAGGCATCGAAATTAACTTGAATTTTATAGTAGCCCACAGCACTAGTTATGTCAAAATTTTTACGAGTCCTGAAAAAGGTGAAAATGTGGAGTATGGTTTGGAGTATAAAAAAAATAAATAAAAAAAAGTTGGTGATCACTTACTCTTTTGTTCCACGCTAGCACCGGCAAAAATCTGATAGAAGATGTGGAAAGTACGTTCTGTAGGTGCCTGACGAGTGACACGTGCCTTCTCAAGTAGATCTTAGAAGGAAGGTTAAGGCAAAATGGATGGCAAGATTGGAAAAGGGAGGAGGGAGTTACACAGTAGATACCAATTGCAATGATTTGCTTTATTCCAAAACATTTGATGTAACTCCTTTTTGTATATCATCTGAAAAATGTTTTTTTTTTGTCATTTGAGACATATTTTTTTATAACCTGCCTAGTGACCTCAATTGGAAGAGCCAGGCTTGACACAGAAGTGAAGCAACGTTGAACTCAAAACACTTGTTTTGTTTTCCGAATGTAAAACAGCCATGTTTTGACGGAAAAGAAAATTGTCAGCTAAACTGTGAAAAACTCGGGCAATATATCTTTAAAAGTCTCGCAGAGATTATTGAAATAAATGTGAATTGAACTGAAAAAAAAAAAAATCATAAATAAATAAATGGATGGGGGGGGGGGGACATGAACCTGCAACCTCTGGATTACTGTACCAGTGGTCTACCAACTGAGCTATCCAGCTCTTTGATTAATAGTCTCCCGATTTGTCTGAAAACACGATGATTATTTAATAAAAGGATACAAGTCTCAATGCTGGCTCCGGCAATGTAGCCTGATGTATCAAAGTTGATACGGATAAATTTACCCTGAAAAAAAAAGAGGGAAAAATAGAAACAGATTTTAGTTTAAAATAGTTAGAAATCGGGTCAACGATTATGTTTCAAAGATGTGGAAGTACAAGTAATGTTTGCAGTAGCACCATAAAATAATTCCTTGCCCAACAAAATGTTGGGATGGTTCCGAGCCCAAAAGGGGGTTTGAGGAGTAAACTCGCCCATAAACTTGAATCATGACGACACCTTTTAACTATTTTGAATGGATTTGGAATACAAAAATTAATCAAATTAAACCATACTTACAAATCGAGAGGAGTTATCATTTTTAACGGTCTTGGCATTACCAAAGGATTCCAGGATGGGATTGGCTTGCAGTAGCTGGGCCTCCAATTCTCCCTGTTTACCATGGTAACAAGACAAGAAAAAGCGTTAACAAAACTGATTTTAGCAACAAAACTTAGTTGTTATAAGGTTTCTTATGCTTAGTAAAAATCCTTAGAAAAAAATATAAATATCAAAAAGTGTATAAGTTTGTTTTCCCACTCTTCGTAATTTCTTAAATTTATGTTCTATTTAGGGAGGTTTGAGGTATTGTTGTTGAGCTTGTACAAGATGTTTGTGAATGCGCTAAAATTAACTAATCAGCGATGATGGATGCAGACTTTATGAATGTCTTTTGGACATCTATGGCAACTTCTCAGAGCTGATGCGAAAACAATAACTTCTAGAGATGAGGGCACACACTTTCAAAATAACACAGAATTGTCGGGTTTTTTTCAACAACGAAAAAAGGTTTACCTTTGCAAATGTTATTTTACTATATTTTCACAAATCCAAGCAACTTTTCATCAGGAAAATGATTATGAATTTGTTCTAAAAGGAACCGCAATTAACCTAGTTATTTTTTGAGTCTTCATTGTTATATATTTTTTTCAAATGGTACTACAATTTGACTTGGCCTCAAAGACAGTTCCATTTTGATTATGCAAATTCAACACTGCCAGACATAAGGCAATGCCTTGTCAGCTAACCCAAATACGTGGAGATAACGTCTACAGTCATAAAAAAAAAAAAAACACAGACAGTATGATATAGTATATAATGTCATATCATGAATCAAGAGGGGATGATTTGATGACGGTGTGGAGATGGAGTCTAATGACCATGGAAATGATTAACAAGGCTGGAATACATTAAATGCTGGTATGACTTGTGTGTCCCTCAGACTAAACAAACATGTCACATCATGTAACAAATCAGATATGCTGTGATGCGTACTTTGACATCTCACTCTAAATGAAGCAAATTTTTTTTTTTTAATTGCTTTGCTACGGCAATCTGATTTTTCTTCCTTGCCAAAGAAACATAAAAAGTATGCTTCATGATGAGATGCATACTTTGACAGCTCGATCTAAATGGCGCATTGGAAAAATTGGAAAAATTGCTTTGGTACGGCAATCTGATTTTTCTTCCTTGCCAAAAAGTATGCTTTACGATGAGATGCATACTTTGACAGCTTAGTGTTTTAATGATTTTGTTTAATTGTTTTTTAAATGTTTGTCGCTGTGGTGCTCAATCTAAACTAAAGCATTTGAAAATTGCTTTGGACATGATAAACCACTTTCTTCTTTGCCAAAAATAAACAATGTACTCTGTATCCTGCAATGCGTACTTTGACAGCTAAATCTAAAATGTGGGGGAAAATTGGAAATTTGCTATGGACGGGATGAACTGATACTGCAACTCGTTTTCTTCCCTTCCAAAAACATCAACAATTTCTTATTCTGCTTTTTTTTTTTAGAAACACTGCAGAACATTATATTTTTAATCGAATTTGTTCATTCATCAATACAACGCTTTGAACTTGTTAACTTAAAAACAAAAACAACAAATATTTGACATTCAAACAAGTTTTCATTCAAACATTCAAACGTTGAAAAACATTCAAACAATTTGTTGTAGGTTTTTCCTCTCAATCATTTCGGATTGGGATTGGTATCTATCCAACCTGATAAATGCTTACGTTTGTGTCCAAAGTCCGCTTCGTGATTCGTGTGTATCGGCGTCCAAAGTGAATTAATTTTTAAGAAGATTACATACAAACTTTGTCATAACAAGCAACACACACTGACAACAAACAATGAATGTAAAAATATCAGAAATACCAAACAAATGGAACGATTTGTCATAAAATAGCAAGCCAGACAGTAAATATTGCAGACCACAGTAACAAAGCACAACACATAACATAATGCAACAAGATCGATTCATACGCAAATTGAAACTATTGAAAAAGATGAATACACACCAAAAAAATTACTGAATTTAAAAAGCCGATATGTGACCTGTCACCACGAAACCCGGAAAAAGTTGGAAAATTTTATTTTGAGTTTTTGGTATTTTCATATTCTCCAGTTCATAAGCTTTTGAATGATTATAAACTTGTAGGGGTAACCCTTTCCTGTAATCCCCTCAGGAGGGGATTAAGCCTCCCCCAACATGCCCAATCAATAACAAGTCAATCAGAGAAAAGAAGGCTTTTGAAAATAGAATCTGCAAGCCGCGAGCTTTACGGTGATACCAAATTTTCAATGGGGGGAGTTTTACGCTATGCACGAAAGCGACTTATTTTCGGGAACATTTTGCGGTAATTTGCGAGCTTTTGTTTCAGTCCACGCTTCTTGTTCACCAACATCGCTCCGAAAATAGGATAAAAAGTATTTTACCTTAACAGATTTAATTTATTTTTAAAGTAAAATGATAGATGAATATGTAAAGCATACGGTCATCCCAAAATCCAAAAATTTACGATTCCACCCTGAAATGACTTTGCACGCTGTTTACTCGAAATGGATCGGTGCGACTTTGTCCGGGTTTCGTGGTGACAGGTCACATATGCACTATTCGTTATAATTGACCACTTTTACATAAAAACATTTTTGGTATTAATTGAAAATGATATCCAACATCCCATGAAATATTTCCGTCTCTGGTGCTAGCATTTAGAGTAGAATGAGTAAAATGGTTTCCTAATTTGACTTGAGAGACCAAACTTCAATGTTCAGAGGTGTGATTTGACAGAAGGTTACTTCTTTCTTTCCTTGGTGATGGCTTCTTCTCTTCTTTCAAGAAGATTTTGAGGCAAAGTGAGATTTGCACCAAATCCTGAAATCAGGGAAAAATCCTGAAAAATCACAGGCCTAAATGTTAGAATACAAAAATGAATGCATTTTGCCTAAACTTTGTTTCCAGTACAAATCTCTTTTTCTTACAAAGTATGTATGCATTTACACATATTTTACCAGACGTGTATACTGACTAGTTAGAAATGGTAGAAAACATGGTTCAACACAACCACAAGCATTGAAGCACAATTCTGCAATTCACATGAGTGCATACAGATGTGCTTACAGCTACGACGACAACAAGCCAGAACAATTTTTTTTCTTTCATTATAATGAAAAAAAAAAATTCCCAGCATTTGAAATAAAGTTTAATGAAACAATCGGACAAATTGCTTTCTGGCGTGGTTTTTTTTCCCAGACTCTTCCGTCGATAATCTTTTTATTTGATCTCAAACTAATCTACTTACGACACTACATTTCACTGAAGGAAAAAAAAAAGGTTGTGGTTACTACCCTCAAGCAATTGTGATCTTGTGAAAAGATTTGCTATTAAAAATTGACTTTAGTCTGGGGCAGTAAGTTTGACATATTCCACGGAAGGTTATGTCCCCGCTGGCTGGCTGGATGGAAACCATCCACGACGATTGAATTATTGAGAGATGCACCTTCAGACTTCAGTTATGAACTAGAGTGGGGTTTTATTCTTCAGTTTGTACGGAACCTTCAATTATTACTCGGTGAATTTCAAGGGTAATGGTGTGCGTAATCTTCCATAAATGTTACATTAACTGGCTTTATGAATTTTCCTTATTTTAAACATCTGGGGAATCCTTCGTTTGCATTCCCTTAAAAATTGTTTTACAGTCTTGCAAATTGAAACATTGAACAGAAAGCTGACAATCACAGACGAGCAGAGAGATGAACGTAACAGTTATTAACACCATTTAATAATAACAACATCAGAAGAAAAAAAACAGCAAAGCTGAAATGCTGATCCAATTAACGACAAGGCTATTACAAGTTTGTATGAAACGGTAACTTTCACACAAAGAAAACTCTTCTTCACTTTGATTGGAAGAATCTTGAAATGCTTAGCAAACATGTCAAGCAAAGGTTGATCAAAAGCCTTCTTTAAAAATGAGAATAGAGAACAATGGCCCAATTCCACATAGCTGCGGAGAAGATTAGTGACTGCTCAAACTTTTTCTTAAGACCCCAGCCCGCCCCCCCACTCCTTCCCTGGGTAAATTATGCATTGTTTGACAATGACTATCCCCCTCCGTGCATCAGCAGTTGAGGGCGCTTATTTTCAGATCACAACGGATCCTTAGGGCAAACGAAAGTGCATCAACGTTAAGCGTATCTGCACCAATGTGCCCTAATGGCTAGACACTGGGTGCATTTTCAACACTAGAGGGCCACTGTGTGCACCGAGAGGAGATTGCTGGGTACTGTATCTTCAAGAATGTCTTTTCCCAGGCAAATGTTCCCGAGTGGCATTCTTAGCAGCTATACGCACTTGGACCAAAGTGAATAGGAAATCATCAGAAAACAAGAAACGACCACACTTAACATAAGTGTAAGAATCAAAACACCAAGGTCAAAGGTCAAAGAGGAATAAATCAGTGGTGAATGGCTAGGCGACTGAAATAGAGGGGACAAACATGGGATGTTGAGGGGATCAAAACCTCTTTGTTGAGAGACTTCTCTGAAATCAATTAGGCTACAGTTTCGCAGAGATAAATACATTTCAATGCTTCCGAGGTTTCCAATAAAAAAAAATCTTGTGTGCAAGAATTTGGAAGATTGCTGTAGACGAATCTTCCAACCAAGGTCTAGGGAAAATGATATTTGAGTGTTATTTAGGCGTTATTGGCATAATGCACTGGGGTGCTGAATAACATGGTTACTTGCTCCCTCACCTTCCCCCAGCCATATACCACCAAGGATATCTAACAATATTAGTGTGCAAAAAGAAGAAACACAAAGAGAGAAAACAATGGTCTACAATGGGTACTTACGACAACATGTTTGGCGAGACTATCAAAGCTCTGTTGACGCAGTGGGGAGTGTGGGGGTTACACAGGGTAGAGAAGTGTGGGTACAGGGAGGTTGAGGGGTGGGATATTTTGGAAGAGGGTAGGGTTAATGTTTCATGAGGGTGGATGAGGTGGAGAGAGACATGAAGAGGGTTAGATACCACGAATACTACAACCTATGACCAGCCGTTACCTCAGGAGGGTAATGTTACCTCCGGAGGGTAATGGCAACCTCGGGAGGGTAATGGCAACCTCGGGAGGGTAATGGCAACCTCGGGAGTGTAATGGCAACCTCGGGAGGGTAATGGCAACCTCGGGAGGGTAATGGCTACCTCGGGAGGGTAATGGCTACCTCGGGAGGGTAATGGCAACCTCGGGAGGGTAATGGCAACCTCGGGAGGGTAATGGCAACCTCAGGGAGAGTACTGGTTACATGTACCTCCGGAGGGTAACAGTTTCCCCGGGAGGGTAACGGAAGGTCACAGCTACATGTACAACAAAAACAATGGCTACATGTATTTTCATTATCAGTGCTTGATTCTTTGGGGATCATTGGATCATTAAATAATCATTTCAGTTTGACAACAAATGGCCAAACTCAAAATCAATTTAAGTGACTTTCATAACCACTTTATTTCAAACAGTGAAATATAGAATTCTTTTATGAAATTTTCATTTAATTTTGAATAATTTTTTTTTTTTTTGTTAAAGATTCAAGCAATGATTATAAAAAAAATTATAATTTAGGATAAGCATTCTGTATGTGCATTAATGGTCTCAACATAGTGCAGCTTATGGTACATATGTTCATGCAAGAGTGTGCTAGTTGTAATAGATGACCTTTGTGTCTGTGTATACACATGGAGTATGTGTTAATAGACTGTATATGTACTGATATACGATGTGTGCTATGTAACATTATGTACATGTACATGTATGTGTACCAATGGACCAATAGACATTATGCCAGATGTCACAAAGTGAAGAGCGCCCTCGTTCAAGGGTCACTCATAGGTCCATGTATGTGTGCTGCACCTACGTGTGTTACACCTTTGAGTGCATGTGCACGCAGTGCGCATAATAGATTGGTCCCCTGTCTGTATCCTATATCAAGGATATAGACAGGCTCCAGGCGTACCCATTCAAGGGGTTTCGTTGGATACGTTGTGCTGAAGATCCGACATCACGCATCGAGGCTTGCGCGCTAGCTACCAGCCATGGTCAAAGTTGAATCTTGGGAGAAAACATGGCGACCGCAGCCAGTATCTGGCATAATTCACGAGCCTCAAAGAGTGATGTCAGCTCTTCAGGCAACACGCATACATGTACATGAACGAGTGACCTTTTGCCTCTGAACGAGGGAGCCCTTCAGTCTGATGTCAATGCCTAAGGTCTATACTGGACGATTTTGTCAAGTAAAAACTCTGTAATGTACTGAGTTGGATAAGTTGTTAAAGCCCCTATACACATTTTGGTCTTCTCAAAAAAACTACATGTAAATGGTCACAGATTAACGTGTAACTTAAATTGGTATACAGTTGATGGTTTCAAACATCTCTTGATGTCCGAGGTGCTTTCATTATTGTCTTCTGGAGTAGTGAACACACAAAATCTGAATGCATTTTCATTATTTCCTTGTTAATGGCACACCAAAATAAATTGAAACGTTCACAGGTTGGTTCTTATACTGCTTCTTATACAGTATGGATGCATACATACATTTCACCAATGCTGGCTTTAAGATCGATCAATCTCATAAACTGTATTTTTATGATACATTGATCCATTTTAGAATTTGGCCCATCTTGGAATCTACGTGCAGTGTAAGCTGTTTTTAAGCTGTTCACCACCAGAAAAGCAGAAAATTGACCAGCAAAAATGCATACATTTTGTGTGAAAGTTTGGCTGGTAACCAAAGAAATCTGCTAAGCAATTTTTTTTCTGGTAAGCAATTTGATCTCCTATGCAGTTCTATGAAATTGGCCGCAGAACTTTTTAAAGAAATTTTATTCTATTTTTGAAATTTTCCCAATTTTGTAAGTTTTTATTTGAATCAAAGATTTGTCCAGAAAATAGAATAAATCTAACGTGAGAAGACAATTGATTTTTTACTTTAATGTTATCCAAGTAAACATTTCAGAGGAAATCCTCAGGAAGGAACTGAAACCCCAAACGCACTTGAATTTAAAAAAAAACAGAATGTTGACAGAAAATGTAAAACCACATGTTCATAACAGCACAGATGGTTTCATCTTGCAGACCACATGTTCTGAGGCGAGAAAAAAAAATAGTCTAAGACAGAAATATGGCTGGTAATGAGATGGGAGGTGCCAATATACAGTACATGTATGAGATCGCTACCAATGACATGAGACATGACATGAGACATGACCTTTTCCAAACCAGATTTGGCAGATCGGGGTTGGTCCTTGTTACCTACCTTGCTGAATGTCAAATGAATAATCATGTTGGCTGTATTTGCATATTGTGTTGAATTATTTATTGTTTCAATATGGGCACCTGCCCTGTGTGATGTGTGTTACATTGTACATGTATAATTGTTATTGTTATACAATTCACAGTTATTACAATTTCACCACCATAACTTAGTAATACATGGGAAATGTGTACATTTTAGGAAAGAAGAGAAATAATGGTTAATAAATCAAGAAATAGAACATCTTTTACTTATAAAATGCTTATTTTCTTGACCAAGGCACTTGAGTTTCAGCAACCCTATCAAACACAGAATCTATACAGCGATCGTGCGTCAAACAAGGCAGAACTGCACAGACATGCAAATTAAGCCAATAGTCGCTGAATGCACTTTGGTTGTCACAATTCAATCGCATAATTTCAGGCGGTTCATATTAGCATTTTTCAAGCTTTTTTTTTTTTTTTTTTGGCAAGTATGAAATGCAATTACATGCCTCAGTAAGCTTCTAGGGCAGTTGAAATTGTCTAAAGCCAGAATCAGGGGGCATGATAATCTAGAAATGAAACTGACTAATTTAATGATCCGCATTTGGCTGGATAGGGTTCCTCTCTTAAAATATAGTTTCAAATATATAACCCTTGGCCGATTTTTGGCAGTGGTTGGTTTGTTTGGGGTTTGTTAGCCTTCTTTTCATGTTATAACTTTGGGAAGCACTAGTCTTGGTTCAAAACTGTGTTTGCATGTGTTTGATACACGATCCGACGGCGCTACACGAACGCTACAATCACGAACCGCTACCACACACACGAACTGCTATCAAACAGTCTTGGGAACTTCGTATAATCTCCCCCCGAAAACGGGTGGAAACCACTACGCATGCGTCAATTTGAAATGCTAGCACAGCCCACATTTTTGGTGCACGCGCGTGCATAAACACCAATGGACTGCTGTATTCACTGATCGACAACTTTATTTCAAATCGACGTATGCATAGTGGATTCCCCCCGTTTTCGGAGGGAGATTATATGAAGTTCCCAAGACTGTTTGATAGCGGTTCATGTGTGTGATAGCGGTTCATGTGTGTGACAGCGGTTCATGTGTGACAGCGGTTCATGTGTGACAGCGGTTTGTGATTGTAGCATTCGTGTAGCGCTGTCGGACCGTGCATCAGAAACATACAAACACAGTTTTGAACCAAGACTAGGGAAGTACATGTATGTCCTGTTGTTTATGGCTAATTATACAAGCACTTCTGTGATTTGGCTGAAATTCTAACGACAGTTTCAAATACCGTAAAATGTACTTAAAAATATCCCGTTTCTTTTATGGTCTTTCCACATGACTGAAATTTTCATATCTACATGTATATCATAAAATCTATAAAAAAAAAAATCTTCCTAAATTTTTTACTGGAAGGACATTTTTGTTTTAATGTTTACAGGGGAAAAGCATGTCAAATTTTACCATACATCTACACTTGATTAGACAGCCAATAAATTATTATTGCTTCAGTGTCTCATTTTTTATTAAGTTAGGAGCTATCTGCTTCGAGTTTGTAATTGTTAGTCAGGCACAGCATGCTGCAATGCACTTACTCGCAGTAATTAGTATTCATTGTACTTTACAGGGGCATCAGGTACCAGACCGTAGGTTATTAGACAGTACAGTCACCAGTGTTAGAAATGTACAGGGGGTCAAAGGTTAGAGTGGCAGACAACACAGGATATGAATCCCATTAGTTTGCGCAGCGTACGTCTCCAGTTAGGTCAGGCTAAGATCAAATTTCTTTCCGATATCGCAAACTATTTTTTAATGACTGTGGCACATCTATTTGATGTAAACTTGAGAATATTGATCAATCAGATCACAGTCACACTGCAAGTCACACAGCAAGCCGTCTTTTGATTGTCACAGGAGAACATTAGAATATTAGAATATGGATTTTCAGCACAAAACCATACGGACTAATTTCCACACATGGATCCACAGGGAAACTAACACACTTTGACCCAAGGCAATACTCACTTTGACTAGATCCTTTTTCAAAGGGGCAGGCTTTTTTCAAAACAATCGGTAAAAAAAAAATTATTTTTATTTTCGGTTTGTAATAACAAGGCGATATTCGTTGAGCTGGGTTTTCAGCTGTCAGTTACAGGTTTAGGAGATAAGTACGTTACGTAAGAAATGTCAGTGGAAGTTTAGTAAGGTACAGGAAAGAACACTGCCCTCTATTGACCAGTGTGAGAAATTGTAAAGATGTTCAAACTTTCCTGAGGAATATTTAGCCGAAACTTTCACAGACTGACTTCAACAACACATTTACCTTGAACCGCATCCTGTAAGAGTGCACACCAATGTTTGGCTTTGGGATCTAATCAATATTCACAACTTTAAATTGTGTTGTGTTACTTCCTAAAGATAGCACTTTTTTTCGTTGCTAAGGAAGAGGGAAGTGGGTCAATCCAGTTCCTTCCCCTCTCTCTCTCTCTCTCTCTCTCTCAGTGGCGTGTTTGTGACAAGGTACATGTAACCACATCGGTTCATTAATGCTCATAAATTAAACCTCAAACGGAGCTAAAATAGCAGCACACTTGGTCAAAGTACAGTCTGAGTACAACAGTGCTGTATATTAATTGCCGTCATGACCAAAAAACTACTTTGGAAATTCTTGGTTACAATGTTCAGGTTTTTTTTTTCAATGCCGATTCAAAGTGTTAATTTCAGGATTTTAATAATTCGTTTCTGTCAGGGTTGGAAAGCAGGAAAACCTAGTGTGGAATCCAAAGTGGTCTGAATAAAATTTACTCCTTAAAAAATGAGAAGAATTTGGTGTTTCAGCCCATTGCTGAATAAACAAGCACTATATTAAGTTTCAATATCGCAGAACAATATTGTAAAAATATTGTTACAATAATGTAACACGACCATAGATAGAGGTAAAGGTTTAGACTTGAGGTACAATTTCATAGATCTGGTAAGCATTTAAAAAAAAATGCTTAACAGAAAAATGGTTCCCATTCAAAGTTCCATAACAAATGTGTGTAATTTGGCCGGTACTCTGTTTTATCATTCTTAGGGAGAATATTTGCTTCGTAAAATTCTCTGCTAAGCAGATCAATCAAATTGGCCCCGGTACCGTAATTTCCTGCGTATAAGACGCTCGGTGTATAAGGCGCATTACCCCAGAATCGGGGGAATGTGATTAAAGTGTCAACGTACAAGGCGCACCGCCGTATAAGGCGCACCATGACCGCTCAGTAGTGCAGTGCATGCCAGAAGCGCTATAGCACGACCATGCCGCCGCCGCCACCACCACCACGTCGTACTAGGAAAGTAGTCTGGTTGCGGCCCAAGTGATCCCGCGGTGTTGTGCGTAATACACTGTGATTAATAATCGAGGTGAAAAACAGACACGGCAAAAGTTGACAACCTTGCACACATCGCATAGAGACTTAGTCATTAGAAAGCGTTGTAGATAAAAATGCGCGATCGTGCGATGTTGGGCATGCTATTTTTAGAAACAGGGAATTCTGCTTTTGGTACGTCACAAACGAGTGAGGTCTTTCGTGAGTATTATTTACGGTGAAAGAATGCATGAAAATCTTGCGCTAACGACCTTCATTGGAAAACACGGCCGCTTTGTTAGGTTGAGGTCCACCGAAAGTTACACAAGCGGTAATCATCACTTTGATCTCAAGCGACACCAGATAAGGCGCACCGTTAGATAAGACGCAGTGACGTTTTCGTACCTTTGAAAGTCAGATAAGCCGCATCTTATACGCAGGAAATTACGGTAAATGTACACTTGTAGATAAGGGAAATACAATGAAGGGCGTAATGCAAAGTGGCCACAGTAGGCAGGTGGCCACAGTAGGCAGGTGGCCGCAATGTTCAGCTGTTTATATCATCTGGCATTTTTGTCTTGGGACCTCCAAAGGCTGGCCACATTGAGCAGGTTTGACTTAAGCAGCCAAGCTCGTTTCATTCTTCAACCAGTTGTATCTTACAAATCCGGTTATAACTACAGATAAGAATGTGTAATAAGCTTCTGCAGCGCACAGCAGCTTTTGGAGTGAGAGCAAAAGCTAGCACTCTTAAAAGCATAGATACAAATAATAAAGTTTTTTTTCTTGTTCTTTTTTAAAGACCACATGCTTGGTAATGCATATCCATGTGTGTAGGTGTGTGTGTACCTGTAGTTGTGATGCAGTCTGGCCCTTTCCTCCCTTGCTTGCGGCTATGTGGGCAAGGTACTGGATGACTTTCTTGGTGTTTTCTGTTTTACCGGCACCAGACTCTCCACTGTGTAAGAGACAAACGGGATAGGATAGGATAGGATAGGATAGGACGGGACAGGACGGGACAGGACGGAGAAGGGAGGGAAAAAAGAGAATGAGGGAAGACAAACAGATTTAGTTTATTTTGTTTCAGAATTCATAGATCTCTAGATAGAAGGGTACAATGAGAAATGACACTGTCGAGAAACTGGAATTGTGATTGAAAACGGTTCTCACACCTCGAGACGTGAGCACCTACATGCATTATGACAATTCCACATGTTAGTTTTCTAATATATTTCTTAAAAACTCGAGGTCTGAAATAAACATATGTGTGTACTTTACCAATTTTGTAAGTTTCAAATGCTGTGCTTTCCTTTAAATCATGCGTTTGACACAATGAAATAACTTTGTAAATCATAATCTATCACAGCTGGGAAAACATCTGACATACTCCTTTAGCTCTAAATTTAATTGTTTCATAACCCTATGGAAAACAAATTGAGTTATCAAGACTTCACAAACACAGCATTTGGGGACCATTTATAAAGCAGACACACTGCCTTCAACAGCAAAATGAGATATATGAAGCTCCTCATATTTTTCTTTACATAGCAACACTTCCAGTTAAAGATGTTATTTTTGGACATGTCTGCAAAGGTCACTGCCGGTCATTGCCAAGGCATAATCAACACAAGCCAATGGCCTCAACAAGTCATCACGGCCACCACTTGATTGATGTTGACTGGGTGGGGGGGGGGGGGGGCGGGGGGAGTTGAAAGCACCCACAAGCAGCCGGGTGTTGTTTCATAAGGAAGCCATGTCCGGTCAGGATGTAACAGTTTTTTTTAAAAGGAAAACAACTGAACCTTGGGGACTGGAAATGATTGGAGTTACCCAAACATTTGTAAGGTAACGCCCTTTTTATTTTATTTTAAAAGGGGTGGAGTGTGGATAAGGGGGGAGGACCTGATATTGTAAATAAAAATGAACCTTGATTTAAGATTACAACTCTTTAAATATTTCACAGGGTTGTGTTTTGTCCGGATATTTCTGGATTTCCGGATTTTAAAGATTTAAGCAATAAAGGAAAGCAAAGCAAACGCTCAGAACTATAGATTTCACCCCAGCGCTGTTCACAACAGCAGCCCCAATACCCCTAGCAAAATTTACTTGGATTTTTAAAAACTGACCAGTCACAACGCTGATTTCTCTTTAAACCAATTTGGAAAGTAAACCCATTCTTTTGAAAGGGGTAAGGGTAGGCATTATGAATAGAAGGGTTGGAATTTTTTTGATTGGAATTTTTTTAAAAAGCAAACTCAACCGCTGAGACATGAACAGAAACATGTCTTTTCCATCAGAACATTTGTTCAGGTGCATGTACATTTGTTTTATTATTTTTTTTATGAAGGGAAATACGGGTTAGGGGAAAACAACACAAAAACTTTGACCAAAATATTATTTAAACTAGCAAAAATGTATGCATGGTTTTTATTTAGGGGGAGGGTTGTGGATTGAGAGAAGAGATCTTTAACTAGCACAAGAGGGAGTGGCAGTTTCTTGTGAAATAGCTGCCCAGTGCCTGCATTGAGTAATGTGAGTCACCTGATACAAACAGCTCAGTAACCTTACCCAGGTGCCATTGTTAATCCCCCCAAAAAAGAACCGATTTCCATGCCTATTGACAGCCCCAAATATCCCAGCCAAACATTCATTAGTTCTCCTATTCAGAAAGCGCCCCAGACACTTGTTGCAGATCGGGTGCATACTTAGCATTCCCCAAATAGATGTTGCCGAAGGCTCCAAGGCTTGTTAAAGGAGCTGGCTTTAAGCTGTTGGAGCAAATTCTGGCATAACTTCCACTCAATTCACCAAAAGTCATGCTCTACCGATTGTTTTCAAGCTTTTCTTTTCCGAGGGCATATGATTTGCACTAATGCTTTACAGCTCGGTAACCTTACCCAGCTGCCATTGTTAATCCCCCAAAAAAGAACCGGTTTCCATGCCTATTGACAGCCCCAAATATCCGCTTTTTATGCCCACTGTTGTCCCATTCCACACAGTAAGGCTCGGTGGCAACCTTCCCAGCCAAACAGTCCTTAGTTCTATTCAGAAACATGTAAATGTATATCATTTTGTCAAAGCTTCAGCAACAAATAAACAAGCTGGAGAAAATAACTGCATACTTGGATTGTAGTGGGATGTAATCATATTGCTTAGATTGTAACAGTGGGATGCAATTGCCTTGAGTGCCA
The DNA here is from genome assembly GCA_029582265.1 of Zoroaster sp. YZ-2022. Taxonomy (NCBI): domain Eukaryota; kingdom Metazoa; phylum Echinodermata; class Asteroidea; order Forcipulatida; family Zoroasteridae; genus Zoroaster; species Zoroaster sp. YZ-2022. Next base: position 3,103,748 of record CM055819.1, read on the forward strand.
TTGAATTCTCTCTAGCTTAGAAGGGACAGTATCGTCACGATCACAGGAGACTTTCAACAGGGCATGATATCGGTGTCCTAGTATAAGATGAACACAGTGACTGAAAATTACTGGCACATTTATGCCACAGCAACAGTAATATGACCTTAGTTTGTGGGGTATTATTTTCAGTCACTGAGCTAATTAATCTAAAAATAGCACTCCGATTCCATGCCCTGTTGATCGTGACGATATTGTCCATTTAATGGTGGCTTGAGCAGGGAATATCCAAAATACATGAACTCAAATGTCCTTTTTTTTCCCTTCTTTCTTTGACTTTTCCCAGAGCTCTTATTATGGTCCATTTCCCATATCGCTGCATTAATTAAAACTGCCTAACCCCCTAGGCACTCTGGCTAGGAACCTTCCTGAATCCTCCAAAATCCTCCAGTGCACTTTTGGAAACATGCCCTTATCTTCAAAATGCACCATGCATTTTCATCAATTGATCTTTCATATTCAGCACTAATAGCCTGCACGTCTTGCCAGGTAGTAATTTTGCCCCATTTGAAGAGGTGAAAGTAACCAGTTTCCAACAGTGCTGAATTTTTTCCATAAAAGTGCCCCCTTGAAGATTTTGAAGGATTTGGGAGTAAACTGTATCTCGCAAGCACACCTTAGCATTTATCGAAAGCGCCCAATGTTCGCAACACAGATGGTTCACCTGCATCTAGTTTCAGATTGCATCTAGTTCTCTAGGAACGAGCTTCGTGCATCAAGTGCCTATGCCATGATGCCCCATGGCAGGCCGGGCAGGGGGAGCAAATCCGTAACCAAGGTTGTCGCGCGTGCGCGCATTTGGAGTACAATGCCATGGTGTGGATAATAGAAGGCTGGCACACTCCATGTAGGTAACAGACTTCTGATAATACGATAGTATACACCGTAAACCTTCTCCTTGAGAAGTTGAACGGCCTCAGATGGGAAAAATTCAGTTGTGAAAACACTGACTCATTTTATAGACAGGCCAAGAACAAACTCCTATTTTGGTTATGGGACTCTTTCGGAAACCTTTAATTTCAGAGAGCAAGACAAGAAGGTGATTCATTGTAACTCACGTGCACAGGATAGATTGGTCTTCACGATCTGTACATGGAGAGAGAGAGAAAGAAAAAAAACGGAGAAAAGGAGAACATTAGTGAAGTTATCAAAATGGCGATCAATTAATCAATGTTAACGACAATCCACTACAGTTCAGTAATCCCTCCTGTAAAACATTGGATGTGTTGACAACACTCCCGAGAATTATCCAGGAGTATTTTAACTTTCTCAACCCAATTTTGACCCAACCCATTAAAGTTACAGTTCAATGCAGAATCTACTTGCACGCCATGAGAGAAAGTGTGGGAAAAGCATTTACAGAAAATACATAGAGCAGAAAGTTATCGTCTGGCAACCGTTTGTAAATGGGCATATTTACTTGTGTTTTTTTCTTGATTTGAGAGCACTTTAATAGACAGAACATTTTTTTTCAGAATGACTGGTCATATAAATAACTCATGAATAATATTTCAATGGATATTAATCAACGTCGTACCTAGTTCCTTAATGTTGTACTTTTCTTAATAAAGAAAACACCGAAAGTTACAACGTGATAATGCAGACCTCGACCTTAACCCTTGAGTTACCACTGCAGCATCCATGGAAAAGTAATTAAGATCCAGTTCCGCATAATATTTCTTCTCAGGCATGCCAACTCCGCCAGGAACAGAGTGATATATTTCAAGGCTTTGAGAACTCATGTCTAGTATTTCTCATGTTCAAACCTTGAATTGTATTCCTGTAGGTGGAAGGCACTTTTTTTTCCTTAGTGAAGGGCACTTCCGTTAGAAAAATCAAAACGCTATGTGAACATTTCAAGGGGGTACAAGGCAACGACCAGGGGCATCAATAGACCTATCGACACCCCCTGGTAAAAAGTCTGATAAAGTCAGACTTGCACATAACATTTGTACAAAATGAAACTTGCACGGCAAGATTGATGGCGCTACAAGTAATGACATTGTATGATGTGCGCATTTTTGCGCATTGGTCTGATTGGTCAATCTGATTAGTTAATTACGACTTTTGAATGAAAGCCAACATTGACGAATTAATTGATTTAATTTTGCCCTACGCCGACGTGTGTATAGCACTGTATACTCAGTGCTTTCCGAGTGTCTGTGAAAAAACTACACAGGCAACTCGGGCGGGATTCGAACCCGGTGTAGGGCAAAATTAAATCAATTGTTTATCTCCCGACGCAAATATTTCACCAACCTATATTGACGAATTACTTGCAAACTGAAAATAGTTTTGAAGAAAAAGCATAACATTGGTACTTGCAAATGTACTGTAATATGCATGTTCATGTCAATCCTCTAGTTTTCAAGAAATGCATCATGAAAGTTCAATCATTTTGCACTCACATTTTTGAGCAAACAGCAAAAAACATGTTTTTTTAATGTTTTTATAATTTAACAAAAAGTTGCGAGACGGTAAATATCTGGATCTGGATCTGGATCTGGATCTGGATCTGGATAGTATACTGCCCAACACCCCTAAAAGGGGCAACACGAGCAGGGTATAGTGCATGTGGTTGATGGTTTGATGCTTATTTCTTGCTAGCCATGATCTTCGAATGACATTTGTTCTGATGAGTGTTGTTCTTATGACAGCCCTCCAGAAGTGCAACTCTTCTTATACTTTCTGCTTGCACACTGTGACTTTCGCGGAATACAAAAATGGCGTAACTTGTCGTTTAGCATTTCCGGTTTCCTCGTATTGGTCATTGACATTACTGAAAGAGGGCGCTGTGTAATGCAGGATGACATACATGTAGATGTAAAATAATTCCTTTCAAGGGTGTGATTCAAGGGTGTGAAAAATGGGTAGCGGGCCTGGGTCTCCCTTTGGTCTAGAGTACAAATGTTCAGGGAGCCTCCTGGATGTTTAATTTTTGGAGGATTTACAGACTCGCCACATGCCCACAAATAAAAAAGAAGAGGTTTGGACACAATACACGCTACTTCTTTTTTTTTCATTGGTGGCTACTTCTCTCCTGTCAAGAAAATTTTGAGACAAAGGGAGATTTGTAAAAAATCCTGAAATCAGAACAAATCCTGATAAATCACTGGCCCGAGTATTTCAGCCCTAAGTATATCTCGATGATTGACACTTTACACCAAGTAAGTTTCAGATATAAATATTTGGTTAATTTGATAACCTGGAAAATCACCAATATTGTACCTGCCCCATTAAGCCATCCTGGCGAATAGAAAGCTAACATCGCCGAAGAACTTGATCAAATAAAAAGAATGGAAAAACCATCATGATTATTCATCGTTACCTTTAGATTAGATTCGGTGTGCGCACACGTCAAAGGAGGCAGAAACACCGAGACACGTTTACACACAACACTTACTCGGCTGAACGCACTGATATTGCAAAAAAACACTTTCGGCATGAATGCATGCATGTTAACACCAAGGCCAGCTTCATGGTAAAGTACTTGAGAGCTTATCCCAATGACTCAACGCCGGCTTTGATTATTATTAACAAAACAAGTTTTGATTATGCAGTGAATAGCTTAAAAGGGGGACTGTCATGGATTTAAATCAAACAGTTATATACATGTATGTGATCGTTTTATTCTTTTATATCAGTAAAAGATTTTTGTTTTGTGTTTTTATTGTTTTTGAGAGTGTTATTTTACCATTGTAAAAATGCCCCCCACTTTTACTACAATGTAGTTGTTCCCACCCTGCACGGAGGAGCTGTTCGGGACGTCATGTCGGGAAGAGAAATTCGGCTCAAAACTCGACTCAAAATGATCGCTGCACAAAACTGTGTGAGCCGATGGACCTGACCACTTTACTCTTGTCAGTCTTCCCGGCATTTTATTAGTTCCGGAAACAAAAATCACGGAAGAAATGAAATCGACGCTACATGTGTGAAACGTATGTATGTACATGTACATCATGTACACATCGGATCTTCCCGACCTTACGTCGCATATCTTATGCAAATGAAGCTTCCACCATGGGGCGGGGTCGACTCCCCCAAACACTTCAAACATTGTTTTAAAATACTTGTACTCAGAAATCAATGATTAAATAGACACAGGTGGGTCTCAAAAACAATATTTTATTACAAAACGCCTTAAGTAAAGGATGTCAGTCCCCCTTTAAATGCCTCACTCCATTTACATCAAAAATAAATTTAATAAAGGGAAGCTAAACAATGGAAAAACCCCATTGATCCTGTTATTGATCAAAAGAATTCTCGCTAAATGAAAGTGGGCATGGCAAGGCCGACTAGTCAACCTTATAAAAACTTCAGGCCTCACGGGTCAAAGTTATTATTAACCCTAACTCCCTAGGCCCATTTGCTTGTACACATAACCTGAATCCTCCAAAATTCTTCAGTAGTAAAGCAAGCACATGACATGTATACACACACGTTTCTAATCTGTGATACATGTACATGGCCAGGGACCCTCCCTGCATGCATGGAGCAATAAACAATGTCCACTGACCCAAGCACTAACCTTACAATCACTACAACAAACATGGATGTACATGTACCATGGAAAGGCATGTATGCCTAATAACCTCAATCCTCCAAAATCCTTCACTTTAGCATGGAGGATTTGGGAGGGTTAGGGTTAATTATGTAGCATGTAACCTCAATCGTTCAAAATCCTTCACTTTAGCAAAGAGGATATTGGAGGATTTGGAAATGTTAGGCTTAAGCAGTGTTACATGTACATGTACACTGTACCAAAACACTGCTGGTACCTGCAAAATACTTGAAGGTACATGTATTCATGTTTTATGATAATCATAATACATGTAACCTTGTGCACTGGCTACTATACAAAGTACAAACTACTGTAGTTTTTAATTTTGTATTATTTAAAATAATTTTAGATAATTCATTGTAAATGCACGAAGTATTTCAATGACTGAAGTTTCACATTGTCCCATTAGATATGAAACGGTATCTTTTTAATTTGTTCATGCAAACATACGATTTATTACTTTGCCCATACAGACTGACACAAATAAACCAAAAATAAAATGTCATACAAGAAAAAACTACCGAGCCTGGTTTCCTCTCTGGTTGTTATTACAACTAACACATCCATAGTTATGCAATAGCCGCTGTTATCATTAGGGCCACTCCCCCATCCACGTTATAAGCATTTTAATTTCCTCTGCATGCCCTATCAACTGGTTGGTATCTTTGTGCGGAAGAGCAATTGGAGAAATACCTTGCAGGGAACCGATTTTTGTTCAAAGATAACACCTACATGTATTCTGCACAACCTTCAATACAGAATTCATTTCAAATCCACCTGCACACATTCAAAGCCCTTCATGGTTTAGCCCCATCCTACATACAGGACTCCAGACCATGTGCCAATTTCATATACCTGTTAAGCAGAGAATTTTGCTATTCAAATATTTTCACCAAGCACTGGAAAACAGACTACCAGCCAGGGTACACTCATTTTTGATGAATGTTTGGTTGGTAACCAAGAAAATCTGCTAAGCAAATATTTCTGGTAAGCAATTTTTTCTTTCCTGCTTAGCAGCTCTATGAAATTGGTCGCTGAGATTTTCTTCCCGAGATTTTGCCAAGCATTCTTGTATTTATACATAAATACTTCAGTGCATGCAATGCTCATTTGGAATAGAAATTTCTTGAATTTTGTGTAGCAAATTGTGAATTTGGTGTTGTATTTTGCTATGTGTACAAGCGAAATCGGTCACTGCATTGTATTTTATAAAATAAATGAAGAGTATTGGCTCTGGTCATAGACTAAAGAGGGAGCTACTTATGCAAGCACCTCTGTAGTCTAGGTGCTTGTACTAATGTGCTCTTTCATCAATTAGAATTGGAACTTATTTTGGCCTTTCTTAAAAGTTACAGCACCTTGAGCAAAATTATTTCCAGGAAAGATTGATACCATCATATAAATTTCACAAATTGACATTTGGTTATTTTTTTTAATAGCCAATTCTATACCTTTAAATATTTAACAGGATGAGGCTAACCCTCATTGAGTGTGGTTCCCTTTTTTCAAACCTGAAACCTTTTTATTAAGCCAACAAGCCCCAAACTCCTTCACTGTTTGATCAAAACTGAACAAATGGATTTTGAATTTACCCATTCTAAATCTTAACCAGGATGGAATGACATTTCAACCACCAAAAATAAACCCTTGATCTCATTAAGAGTGGTTCCCCTTCCCATCTAAACTTCAAACTTATCATTTGGCCAGCAGGACCCAAACTCCTGTCACTGTTTGCTCAAAACCGAATGTATGGGGAGACCTGCCCACAGGTCCAGGGCCAGTTGTGCCTTGAATACAGCATACTGAATAAGTAATCCCTCAATGTCTGGCATTGAAAGCAATGAATGGCAAAAAAACACCCTTAGTTCCTGCTGTCAGTTGTCCTTCACTATAAAAGGTTGAATGGTGCTCCGATTCCAGTCAATTTGCATAAAGGCAAGGCTCTCTCACTGCAAACCAATGTCCATTGTAGTTGCAACAATCCAGCAAAGAATGGTCTTACAGGATGTCCTCTGAACAGTGTGTATGGATGTATACGAAATACCCACTGACTACCACCATGAAGGACTGCTTGTTATGTGGGCGTGTCAACAAAACAAAGTTTCTACTGTATGGTCCGTTTAGAACCATTTCCATTCATACAGAACAGGGCTGGCTAACTCACGTCCACATTTACATGAAATGATTTGAAAACCATTCCTACAAATAGGGAAGTCCAAAGGTTTTAATCAAAAATGGAAAATGTCATATAATCATGTACACATACTTTGTTAAGTTTATGAGTACCATACATGTAGTTGACTGGCACAAGCTAACACAACCAACCATTTTAGAACCAATAAAAACAGAACTCTATCATACATGTACCTCAACCTAAAATTGTGAAAACTAACTAAAAACTTCCCTCAAAAACATGTCTCAACATACAATGTACATTCACTTACCACAAGATGTACATGTATGTATGTACTCCAATACATTCATAAAAACATGTACACATTTCAAATTAAGTGAAGACTGGTTCTTTTGAGGAAAGTGTAAAAAAGCATTCATTTTCCCCTTCAGACGGAATCATTTTTCCTTCAGACGGAACCATTTTTTCCTTCAGACAGAATCATTTTTCCTTCAGACAGAACCATTTTTTCAGAGTGATTGGTACCTTTACCATCTTCACATCAAGTTAGCTTTCGGGTAATAATTCGGTCCTTTTCAAATCAGTTAATTACCAATGTTATATCTTCCCTTTTTACTTTCAATTATTACAACCCGTAAAGAGGGACAGAAAATCCAAGGAGTGGTTTGTGTCAAGTATACCTCAAACAAGAGTTGCACATTAGACAGAAAGCAAGGTCTTCAAATTCTCACTGTCATCAGTACTTAAATTGCACAACTAACAAGGGCAGGAAATGATTAGTCTAACTGACATAAACACAGAACCAAGGTCAATGTCCTATGGGAACAAATTGTGTCAGACAATCACTTCATACAATGTATACACATGTATGTGAACTTAGGCTCTTCTTCCAACATCCGTTCTGTCTTGCGTGTTAATCCACAGTGATAAACCCATTTCCTTTGAGGACAGATCCTTGCTGCAGGTTTTGTCAGCAGGAGAGTGTATGTGTACAGATGCACCTCAGGGGTGTGACTTAAGAAAAGTAAAAAAATCTTGAAAAATGGGTAGTGGGCCTGGGTCTCCCTTTGGTCTAGAGGACAAGGCCCCCTGGATGTTTAATTTTGTATGATTTACAGACTCTCCACATCCCCACAAACAAGAGGTTTGGACACAGTGTAACTGTAAAGATAATTTTCAAAAATAGATCTTGAATATTGATTTGCAAATTGTTAATTTTGGGTAGCATTTGGATACTTGATACTTGTAAGCATACATATTTGTAAAAATAAAAATTAATAGCAACCTTATTATTCATAAATATTGTGCAATGTATGTAAATGTAATGTTAATTTTGAATAGCAAATCTAGAACATTGATTAGCAAAGTGTGAATTTCGGGTAGCATTTTGCTTATGTGACAAGCTGAAATCATCAGCGTCCAGTCCGGAAGAGAGATACCTTGCCCATCAAGACTTAGACGGATCCTAGAGGAATCCTCTGCTACTCTTATCAATCTTTCATGGCCCCGATGACAGTTTTATTATGGCTGAGCCAAGGAAATTCCTGAAAAATAATCTTGTGCGATAAATCAACACTGTCCCAATAAAGCATGATATCATGGACACTATGAAACACAATCCAGTTGAAGACCAAACTATCAGTATAGAAGGGATCAGTCATGATGTCACAAACGGCATCTGCGCACAGCTGCCATTACATCGCACACAAATTTCTTCCAAAATTATTTTAATAAATTGATTTTAAGCAACCCTCCTACTCTAACTGCACTTTAGTGGGAAGTTGCTATAGAGGTCAAAATCAATCAACAGCCTGTTTCGACCCACATGTGCAACACAGGGGCATTTTTGACTGGTTTTACTGTCATTTTGACCACCCTGAACAATACCAGATGATGCTTTTACCAGTCAAAAACGGTCGACTCATTTTGACCTGTAAATGTACTTACTACACATAAGGTTTGAAAGTGTTTGACTTGTGCACTAGATATACCTTGGCAAGTATATCAATATTTTGACTGTTTTTGACCCTTGTAGTAGTAGGAGGAGGGTTAAAACTAGCAATCAAACTAGCAATTAAACTTGCAATCTTCATGTATTTTTTAGAAGTGAACAATTTTAGTTTGTATCGCATATTGCAAAAAAAAACTATTAAAATTTTGGGGTCGACAATACACACTTTTTCAAAACACTGAAGTGTCATGGACAAGCGGTTCAGTGTGTCAGATTTGTGTTCTGATGGCCGTGTCGTCATGGCACTCGAAGCTCTTCTTATGATATGGTGTCCATCCCATTTTGCCCTGCCCCCTTAAGCCACCATGGATCCCGCACCAGTTCAACAGCTGCACCATGTCTTGTGACATTCCTTTGAAGATAAACAATGAATAAAAGACCGGACTAAAAGAACATTTTTTAATCGCGATTTGTCGATAACTTAAAAAAGGTTCTCGATATTGTAATCGAATAAAAAAAAGTTATCGCGATAGTCGATATCGCCCAAGCTTAGCCGGGTATCCGGGTAACCACACAATGGAAGTCTCCGATTTTTTTAAAACATTTTTTGTGTGGTGAATGGGGATGATACACGTACATATCTTTTAATATAGAGGCGGGAAATTTATTATTATGAGTCTAATAAAACAAGAGAAACTTGTGTCCATACTGGTTATTTTATACATTCAGGAGTATACACTGTATGTATTTGTCCAAAATCGTTTACGGGGGACCCGGGTATCCCAAGATTTCCAATTTCGGGTATCCGGTTCCTGAAATAACCTTAAATGCACAGCCTTAATATGAACTAGATATGATATGGACTTTATACAGTGTCCTCAATTAGAAGTCGGAACCTGCTCCATACAATTATGCATCTCTGATCTTGTTCTACATGCAAAACAAAAATGCATCCGTGTTTAACTCGGGGTGAGAAGCTCTGGGTTTTAATGCAATTACAAATTCATGTTCTTGTGGCGGGATATAAGTGAGTCCCCTTGGCAAAATCAAATTATAATAATACACAAACCTTAAACATGTATTTTAAGCTCACTGATTAAATTAGCTTAGAAAATATTGAACGTTGAATTTTTATGTGTGCCCAAATGGAAGATACAGCATTGGTAATGTTGGCAAAACTAATTTAACGAGAATGCTTGTACTCTCTTTAACCCTCCTAATTCTGGTACCTTTTTCATACAAGTTGATCCACCATTTGAAACCATTCGCTTTTGTGGTTTTGAATGGTGAAATAACTGTACAGTATTGATTCCCCCAAACGGTTTTGAATAGTAGGTCAGCTAATACAAAACCTTGTTTGGATCTTCCCAAATGGTAGTACAGCTAATACAAAACCTTGTTTGGATACTTCTAAGTGGTGAATTAATGGACCCTCTATGCATTTGAATGGATTTGAATGGTAGTAAAGCTTGCTACCAACACTGTTCAAATGGTATCACCATGTGTGTACAAAACCAATGGGCATTTTGATAAGTAGAAATTTTGAATGGTTTCAAATGGTCAAACAGTAGGAGGGTTAAACCAAGACATAAATTAAGAAGGAATGTATAATATCGGTCATGTTGGCGAATGGTTTCTATGATAAACGAGTATTCATACTGGGATGGTTAACTGACTGAAACTGCACTAACTGTTTAGAAATTTGCTAACCGGCTAAACCAAAACCAATATTTAACAATTTTTTTAATTTATTTATTTATTTTTTAAATTGGAAGAATTTGCTGTCAATTTGTTGTTCTAGACTATTTTTTGCAGCATTTGCTATTAAACAGTCATTGCGGGAAGTCCATTCATGCTTTTTGATTGAAAATGTATGTCACATTGTGCCATTTGCCTAGTTTGTGTGGTTGCCGGGTTAACTGACCGTGAAAGTTTTGGTTAAACAGTCCGCAAACTAAGCAGTAAATTCTAGCACGACGTACTTTGAATCAAGAATCAAGAACCCATCCATAAAAGACTTCTAGCTTATTATGTTGTGCCATTAACGAGAAAATAGTGAAAATACATTCAGATTTGTTGTAATCATTCTAATGGTATTTAGGAGAGAGTTACTGGTAGAATCAGAGTTTGAGTTGAGTCGAGTCGATTCCAAGCCATCATTACCAAAGCCTACTGTCATCGTAAATTGGTATTTTATGTCATTCACACGTTTCTGACCGCACAGGTCTGCATGCAATGTGCATGTATGGACACCACACTTGTTATGTCAAAAAAAGGCGTATTGCACTGTTAACTGCAACCCAAGAAGATCTGTGCGATTTTTTCCCCATTTCTGAAAAATTCCAAAGCGGCTACCTGATACAACCCACTGACACAGTAGAAACTGGCCACCAACTGATAACAACTAAAGGTCAACTAGAGAAAAAAAAAACATCTTATTACTTACAAAACACTATCACTGACCAGTTAGCCACTGTTGTATGGATTTCTTTCCTTGATTCTCAGGCAGTGAAACTTATACACTACTCGAAACTCAAGGATCAGGTTGGTGTGATTGGTACTTCCCTCGTCTTTCACCTCGGTGGACCCGGGTTCAAATCCCACTCGGACCCCAGCTGACATGTGGATCGAGTTCCCACTCCCTACCTGATCATGCATGTTTTTCCCTAGAAAATTTGTCTGGGGGTTTTCTAAGGTAAATAGCTCGAGTCACAATTTGTTTCAAATATTCTTTCTCATTTGGTTCAACCGGAGCATATTTTAGAACAACCCCCTCCCCCCCAGTGTTATCACAGTATTTTGTAAGCTGAACATTAAAAGTAAGGTTCGCGTTAACACCATGTAATGATCTCTCAGGAGATACAATAATTGTTGGTTCCGAGAAGAACCGGTGGTAAGATAACTCGACATTTCAATCAGTATCGTCTTCAAGAGATTCTATAAGAGATTTTTTTCTTTTGTGGCCTTGGCGTCAAATCCACGTTCAGTTTTCTAACGATGCTTTTGCAATGTTGATTCAATATTTACAGTATTACAAAAACAGTTACATAAATACAATCACATTTGAAAAGGCATTGAAATGCAGGATGCCCTTACCTACATGTTCAACGCAATAATAAGTTTAAACAGACATGGTAAACAGGACAGGGTTTCCATCAAGCAAGACGGAATGTCCAAGGACGTCCTGTCGCTTCCAGAGCTCATATACAGCTGGCCAATTCCAGCGTGACTCACGGGACAAAAGATAGCAAATTTGAATCTTTTAACTGACTGACAAAAATATAGAAGCAGAGTAACTACTGAAACTTCATTCAATTATAAAGTACTAATGATGATATTAATATAGTAGAAAGTATTCAGAAATTCATCCATATATTTTGTGTGGAACTAAGGAAAAGGTTAGCATGACTCACGGGACAAAAAAGGGCAGTGATTTCCATGTTCTAAATAAAGTTCGCAAAAATTTATCTGTTCTGATACCCTTAATATTCATTACTATATTGAAATATTTGCACGACTGTATCCTTTACAATATACAATAGCAAAAAAAAAAAAAATCTTCCGCCATATCCAAGTTTTGCTAAATGAAGTAACGTGACTCACGGGACATGGGAGGCGTGACTCACGGGACATTATCTATGAGCAGATACACATATATCTGTGTTAAGAGTTTTATTTGCAATTTTGAGCTTAGAATTAGTTAATACACTTTGCTGTGCTGCTCCTGTGCACCTTGACATTGGTTTAACCCCTTGATGAATAAAATATCTCATAAAACTATAAAATTCAAGGGTTAGAGAAATTGATAATTGTAGGGTTAAGGGTTAAAGTTGTAAAAACAAGAAATTAACAAGAATTAAAAAGATTATTATTTTTATACAGTTCAAAGTTGCCCTCTGTTTTGAGTCTTTCTCTCCTATTACGTTGTCTCTCAGCATTAGTCTTAGCCATACTGTCACAAAGTTCATTAGCAAACAGACTGATCAGTCATACCTCCACACACTATTGTTGTTAGAACACATACATTGTTGTTACTGTTAGAACAATTCAGAATGAGATCTCCAAATCCAATCAGTGCATGTATGCAGTTCATTGACCTTTGCATGTGGAAAATTCCATGAAATGTTTTAATTGTTTACAGTGGTTAGCTTGTCTGGCTCATGAATGTTTGGGATTTTAAAAGCTCAAAGGCCCTTTTCTCCCACCCCAATTATGTCAGAAATCTGCATTACTGGTTAGCTGAATGGATTATGTATGGAGCATTGACAAATACAGAATTAGGTATACTGGGATGTGGAATTCTCTTGTGCACACTATATGGGTCTTTAATGAAAACAGTACAGTAGAAAGAAATTGTAATTGATTGAAATTAAGCATCATTATATCTTGTCAGAAAATCCATGAGAAAAAAAATCCATCAAACTTCCTGGACTATTCAGGATTTCCATGGTGTTAAATAGGGGAAGGGTGAGGAGGGGTTATAGACCATTTAGCTTGAGTACATGTTGTTGCTTCAATAGCTGTTTTATGTGGAGACAAATTTCCATTGAAGTGACCATTTCAAATAACAGAGATTGGCCTGATATTGTGAATCATGCAACATTGTGACTCACGGGACATCGTGACTCACAGGACATATTTTGGATACTCATACTTTGTTAAATAGTAATAAAAAAATCTAAGCAGTATGGTGCCTGATTGAGATGAAGTCTCTAGGAGATAGCCAAGAAAAGAAAAAAGATAACCCCATTGCCCATCTTTATGAGAATCCACTTTTACCATTTTTTCGTGACTCACGGGACATCGTGACTCACGGGACATTGTGACTCACGGGACATATTTTGGATACTCATACTTTCTTAAATAGTAATAAAAAAATCTAAGCAGTATGGTGCCTGATTGAGATGAAGTCTCTAGGAGATAGCCAGGAAAAAAAAAAGATAACCCCATTGCCCATCTTTTTGAGAATCCACTTTTACCATTTTTTCGTGACTCACGGGACATTGTGAGGGGGTCATAGATCAATGCTCATAATATTAGCAGTGTGTTAAATATATGTACAAACAAATTATTTTATTGTTTAACATATTACTAATTGTTCAGAAAACAATATAAATTAATATATTTCAGTTATTCTAATTATTTATTTGAATCTTTAAGTTTTCATGAAAAATGACAACAAAAATACACAAAAACAGAATTCCGTGTTCAATGTGTGATAATTTTGTGCATAGACATCCTACAGATGACAAAAAAGTGTTTTTGGATAGTCTGATATGTATATTGTTAGGGATCAGAAGCATTAGAGGATTAATTTGTTTTAAAAATTTGGGGCATGTGGAACCTTTCTATGGAATTGACCAGCTACAATGTACATGAACATTCACGTACATTCATCATGTAGGTCTTTTTCCCATGGCGGCCATCTTAGTTTTCTAATACACACTTTCTATGAAAAATCAAAGTGAGGCTTGTGTCCAAAATAGACTGAGGCTTCAATATACTGTGATTTTTGTGATTGTAATCGGGGTACCAGACCATTTTTCCTGAAGCTGGGATGACCAGAGCACACACCACATGCATTGTACATTTATAATTGATTACATAGAAATCAACCAGTACGGATACAGAAGTTCATTTTAATATGCTGTACTACTGGTCATCTTAAGAAACAATTTATAAAGATTTTCTTCAGGAAATGAAAATTCCCTGTTGGAATTGGATAAACAAAATCTGAATGTACTTTTTTCATGGGTGTGATTTGACAAAAGTTTTAAAAAAAATAAAAATAAATAAATAAATAAAATAAATCCTGAAAAATGGGTAGCGGGCACTAGGTCTTCCTTTGGTCTAGGGGACAAAGCCCCCTGAACATCCTGGATGTTTAATTTTGGAAGATTTACAAATTCTCCACATCCCCACAAACAAGAAACTAGAGGTTTGGACACAATACAGGCTACTTCTTTCTTTCCCTGGTGGTTACTTCTCTTCTTTCTAGAACATTTTAAGGCAAAGGGAGATAATAATAATAATAATAATATGTGGTCTTATATAGCGCACGTATCCACCAACTGAGTGGTGCTCAAGGCGCTTACATTATTACCCCTGGTCACTGGGCCAATATCATTCCTATAATCTTTCTCAGCTCCCTGGGGAGTATACAGCCAGTTCGCATCGGAGGCCGTGTATACACGCAATTTTTTTTGGGACAGCGGATCGGAGAGTGTCTAAACACGCCACAGGATTCTCGGGAATATTTGTATAGATTCCCGGTCGACGTGGCAACGAGCCATAAGCATACGGTGGAAGACGCGGTCTCCCCGGTCACGCTCTGGTGAGCACCATTGGTCGTGTTTGTGCAGTAAAAATAAACCCGCCATGGGGTTCGGAAAAACTTTTATTCCCGGTGCGAACTGGTTAAAAAAAAATGCTGAAATCAGGAAAAATCCTGAAATCACGTGTTTTTTGTAAAAATTTTCTGAAACGTTCATAGGTTAGTAACCTCTTGATTCTTGTATTTTCATTTACAGACATTTGGAGCTTAAACCTCCTTGCAGGATATTCTTAAATTCAACAGAAACAAAGTTATGCTCTAACCACAGAATGACAGGCTGATCATCTATCGTGTTATTTCCCCAGCGCATGTATCATAGTTCTTGTTATCTCGAATACCAGAGTGCTGTGAGTATCGGACTCAAGCTGGGTCAGATTCTAATGAGGTCACCCAGCAATCCATTCATGTCATGGTGGCACTGATCACCTCAGCGGGTGACCAGGGAGAGTAAGCTTGCGCAGTCGGGGTGAAACAGTGAGAGGAAATCCTCCGATGAATGTACATGTACTTAAATCGAGGCATGCATTGCAAACAGAATCCAAGGTCTCTGCTTCTTGGGGTCAGTTTCTTTCTCTTTTGGAAATAAGCCGCATAGAAAGTTAACCCCGAGGTACTGGATTAAAAAAGTTGTCAGTTACTAAACATTGATAAGCCATGTAGAATGTTTGGCTTAAGGTCCAGGATTAAAAAGTTACCAGTTAACTTGTTTCTATGTGCTCAACAGGATAGCAAAGAGTGAGTTTGTTATGGCCAGAGAGTGGGTTGATAACTTTTATTCTAGTCGACTGGGCAACTTATAAAAAAAAACTATTTTAAAACTTCCTAGAGGCATTTTTGCAAGAAAACAACCCAAATCCTGCAAAATCCATCAACATGCAGTATAAAAGGTACTCCAATTGTTGGACTGACGGAATTGGTACAGTAGCAAATGCAAAGCATCCATGGCTTGGCTATACACACAGTCCTGAATCCAACAAAAGCAGCCGGTGGAGTTTGATGGATTCTGGCTACATGCTCCATTCGCTGGGCTATACTGTGGAGTACTGAATCCGCCATTAACCCTAACCTTCCAAATTCAACCAAAATTAACCGGAGGATTTGGTTGATTCTGGTTGATTTTGGCAGGTTAGAATTTTATTTTTGGTTGATTTTGGAGGATTTTGGCAGGTTAGGAAATTTTTCTTGGTTGATTTTGGAGGAGTTTGGCAGGATGGCCCAATGTAACGTTGGTTGATTTTGGAGGAGTTTGGCAGGTTAGGAAATTTTTCTTGGTTGATTTTGGAGGAGTTTGGCAGGATGGCCCAATGTAACGTTGGTTGATTTTGGAGGAGTTTGGCAGGTCAGAAAAAATTTTTGGGTTGATTTTGGAGGATTTTGGCAGGTTAGGAAATTTTTCTTGGTTGATTTTGGAGGAGTTTGGCAGGATGGCCCAATGTAACGTTGGTTGATTTTGGAGGAGTTTGGCAGGTCAGAAAATTTGTCTTGGTTGATTTTGGAGGAGTTCAATGGCAGGTTAGACAAATTTTCTTGGTTGATTTCACCATATACTGGCACCTTTTGTTTTAACAGTTCTAAGGTCAGAAAGTCTCTGGTTACTTCCACTTAGCTTAGCCCTAACCCTGCCAGATGCAGCACAGTGCATCAGGTGGAAAAGTCTGATGCACTTTGATGCAAAATGCAACCACTAACTGCTGTGAACTTTGTAGCAATACTGATGGAAATTGAGGTCAAACCAACTAAGGGCTGGGGAATTGGGCAAACCACTTTGGGTCCCTGGTCTGAAGGGTATGTCTCGGGTTTCACTCTACTTTCATAGTGCAGTCTGGGATGATGCATTGTACATGTATGGCCCAATGGATTATTTCAAAGGTAAATTTGAGTTCAATAGCAGAAACCCAGAAAAGAATGTAAACAAAAGGAAAACAGAATAAAGAACAGGCAGTGATGATATTTTGTTTCAAATATTCAAAGCCAAACAAAACCTACTACCCTCCCAGCAACTTTTGATGCATCTACGGGTGCATACTGATGGAATTTGCATGGTACTTGTACCACCACTGATATACACCCTTGACTGCCACACGCAGCAAAATGCACCGGTTGATTTTGTAGGATTTAGGCAGTGGGCACCACACAAAATAGAACACCGGTTGATTTTGGAGGATTTAGGCAGTGGGCACCACACAAAATAGAACACCGGTTGATTTTGGAGGATTTAGGCAGTGGGCACCACACAAAATAGAACACCGGTTGATTTTGGAGGATTTAGGCAGTGGGCACCACACAAAATAGAACACCGGTTGATTTTGGAGGATTTAGGCAGTGGGCACCACACAAAATAGAACACCGGTTGATTTTGGAGGATTTAGGCAGTGGGCACCACACAAAATACATGTAGAACACCGGTTGATTTTGGAGGATTTAGGCAGTGGGCACCACACAAAATAGAACACCGGTTGATTTTGGAGGATTTAGGCAGTGGGCACCACACAAAATAGAACACCGGTTGATTTTGGAGGATTTAGGCAGTGGGCACCACACAAAATAGAACACCGGTTGATTTTGGAGGATTTAGGCAGTGGGCACCACACAAAATAGAACACCGGTTGATTTTGGAGGATTTAGGCAGTGGGCACCACACAAAATAGAACACCGGTTGATTTTGGAGGATTTAGGCAGTGGGCACCACACAAAATACATGTAGAACACCGGTTGATTTTGGAGGATTTAGGCAGTGGGCACCACACAAAATAGAACACCGGTTGATTTTGGAGGATTTAGGCAGTGGGCACCACACAAAATAGAACACCGGTTGATTTTGGAGGATTTTGGAAGGTTTCTAGAAAATGAGCCTAGGGGGTTAGGGTTAATCAAGCAAAACCAGGTGGTGGATTTTAATGGACTTGGGGTAGTTAGAGTTAAAAAGCCTGCAGTTAGTTTACATGTACTAGCCACTGCTTGCTGAAGTAGTGTCAAAACTGACCTCTGATTATGAAGAGATGGGAGTGGCCTTTGGTCAAGTTCTTAAAGCAATAAGATTGGGAGGGGGAGGGTGAGAACTAACCATTCCTTGTTGAGGTATAGATCCTTGAACTTTGCATCTCCAATAACACTTTGATAAACACAGCCCACTGGTGTGTTTATAAATACTAAACTCTTCATGTAATATATCAGATTGCCCTCAAGCTGACCTTAAGAAATCCAAGAAGGCTTTTTTTGAGGTTTTTTTGAAAGGAAATCTTCCAGACAGATGTGAAGAGATTGGCCCTTACATCTCCATTATTTCTGACCTGGTTAATTGAGGAAACCATTTGCTGCATACTTGTTCAGGTCTTTACATGATCATGAAGAACTTGTTTAGAGGGGATAATGATGTGGTTGTGTTCTTCTGAGGAAGTCAAGAAACCGTATGGACAAAACTTTTCCAAATTGTACACTGCGGTGTAACTTTGAAGCCATTTCCAAATAGCAAATGCACCCACCGTTAAATTTCAAGGGAAAGTACATCAAATGCAGTTGAAAATGCACTCATTTCAACCCTACATGTATACTTTGAAACAAAATATGCCATGAAAAACGCTTACGTTTTCCAGATAACACACACACACACACAAAATTTTTAATTCTATTTTTGTATTTTTCTAAGATGAAAGCACTTAAGACGGCATAAATTCGCTGATGTTTTTGAGATAACAAAAAAACTTTTTACATATTTATGATTTTTTAATTCAATTTTTTTTTTATTTCTCTAAAATGAAAACATAACGGCATAAATTCTCACGATGATTGATATGTTTACCAACTTTACACCAAGTAAGTTTTTGGACGACAAATCTTTTAGTCTGATAATCTTTATTTTACCGATGTCGTACCTTCCCTTGAAGCCAAACTGGGTCAAAGCTTTTCCCAAACTGTTCATGGCAGTATGAAAATATGATGTCATTGGCATTGTGGTTATTGTTACCCATGCAAAGAAATAATATCAACAACTTGTGTGACCGAGTTGTCCCTGCGATTCCCAATGCTTGAAAGACTTCTATAAGTGTCCGCTTTCATCACATTTGTCACGGCTAATGCTTCCACTAATAATATTGTAACCCAAACCAAACTCTTCTACTTAACAGCGTCAAGAAAATAACTTTGAGGGCATGTTTTAGTGACCAATATTTGCATATCAAAAGGAAGAGAGAGAGAAAGAGCTTCAATTTTCCCCAAGTGACTGCATTTGAAAGAGCCGTTTACAATATTGTGATCTTTGTTAGAAACTATGCCACCGGCAACATGCAATACACTTTTGAAACTTTTACAAGTTGAAACTTCACTTGGGTTACTGTATATATTTGTCATTTCAAAGCATTAAAGAATATAATAGCTTTTATTCCCCATCAGTACAGCTTGTCTGTGTGACAAAACACATGTCGAGTTATTTCCTCCAGGTAAATTATAAATCTACATGAAATAACAACCCAGGGTTCAAGGTTGAACAGCAAACGCCCAAGACTTACTAACTTCCTGCACATTTAGCCATTACTGGGTGCCGACTCGGCAATGGATGAACTTCACTATCCACAGATAATTTCTCTTGGATTAGATTTTAAGAGAAATTAAATGGCTGATTAATTCCCCCAGACTCTGGTTTCTGGTCATAGGACGGCTTCAAAATCGGTGCAGTGACATGCTTTTTTTGGGGGGGGGGATGTTTAATTTAAAAAAAAAATTGTTTTGCCAATCAGCGAAATACATGATACATGCACACACGGTTATTGGAACCACACCAAATTTTCCATACACAAAGTATGTTGGATAAGAGCGGCCTCACAAATCGGGCAAACGTTCATACCCGTATGTGAAAAAAAGTTATTTAAAACACAGCACGGCAGAATTCCAATCAATCCAGCAATTTTAGCTGCAAATGGACATCGTTTCATAAAACAAAAAAACAGAAAACTAAAAATGCTGATGCGCAGGTCTGAGATGACGCGCAGAGACAAGAAACTAGAGACTTTTTTGGGAGGCCTAATAAAACTATTTAGTTTTTCTTCTATCTGTTCAACGCAGTATTCTGCAGTTGGTATTGAAACTAATAATAATAGGTTATTATTATGTACACGTACACGTGAGTAACAGTCTCCTGAGGATGACTAGAGCACGCTAATTGAAACGTAGAGAAGACCTATACAGTTCTTATCAGAACCACAATCTCACTTCACGATAGTTGAGATTCAAACCGCATGGTGTTACCGCAAACTGAAACCGATAATGATACTCCACCATGCAAAGCCTAAAACAATTTCACATATAACAGACTTCTGATAGTACATGTATGTGTATATACCGCCATATGGCCAGGGATATGAATGAGCGCCTTTTTGACGCCCAATCTGGCCAAATTGGCACCCTGACAGTTAATGTATAGAAACGACAAAAAACAAACCCGCTACACGAAACTCACAATGTTTGTATTCAGACTGTGAGTGAAGTCCATACGGCATACGGTGCGGCAGCAGTGCCTCATCTAGGATTGGACAGTTTGGTAAGCTACATGAAATCGCGGCGTTGGCCATGGTATGCACCGTTGGGCTTTCGCGGCCCGGTGCGTCCTTTTACCCCCCCGTAGCAGTCTTGCCAAGGAAGAATTAATTAATTTCAATTATATTCTTCTGATCTCATATCGGCCTGTCATCATCATGTTTTACCCCCAAGATAATGGACGGGGTTGGTGGGTATGATCTTGCCAAAAAACTGTCCAAACCCATCCATAATCACCTTTCAACTGTGCAAAGGTAGATGGACAGGTCACGAGATGAGACACGCCGTGTGAAAATGCATGTTATGAACTTTATACTGCATGTACAGCACACAAAACTCCATGTACATATGTTATTCCAGCCTCCACTTAGATGTACATGTATGTGCACACATGTCAGTAACTATATTACCTACATGTATGACCACAGTAGACATAACCCAGATGCATAATGAGATCAAATATCAATGCTTTTGTTGTTTTCAATGTCACAGCGCAGCACCAGCACATAAGGCGGGCAAACTCCTAACAACTGAAACTCAATAAATAAACATTTAAATTTTCCCCCAGTTGAAACCAATGTGTTTTTTCCCAGGTCTCTACCACACCTCGGTGTATATAAGTGTGTCTTCACTCACAGCTATTTCTCTGTGCATTTTGTTAACAGCCCATGAGTGGTGTAGTTCCTAGACTTGTAATCACATTTAGCAATGTATGCAAGTATGATTGAAGTGCTGATTCTCACTGAAATGTGGTGCCAGCCTACTTTCGTTCCAGCCTCGATTTGGTTATGTGGATTCACATGGTAGAAAAAATCCAAGATGGCTTCCCAGCAATTAAAATGTCTATTGGAAATAGGTATTTAGAAAGAAGATTATTGATATTAAATCATTTTTTTTAGTCAGTTGATGATTGAAGGAATATAATGCTGCCATTATATGAGTATTAAATATTTTAAAATTGTTTAAATTTTAGTGTTGGTCTATTATTGACTTATTTAAAATGAACCCCTGGAAATTGGGTCAATCATGAACACTATCAACCCATAGATTTTCCCAGGTCCTGGAAGCAATCAAGTTTGTATAAATTAAGTGGAACTGCACATCCTTCCAGTGACCCTCACACATGACAAGCATTAGGACGAGGATACCTAGAATTGGCTGCAGCACCCCCTCCCCCCCCCCCTTTTGAAGTTGTTCAAATAATGAACAACACTTGAGCCTAACCTTCCCAAATCCTCCAAAATCCTCTTTGCTAAAGTGAAGGATTTTGAAGGATTGAGGTTACATGCTCTTTGCTAAAGTGAAGGATTTTGGAGGATTGAGGTTATTAGGCATACTTGCCTTTCCATGGTACATGTACATGTACATCCATGTTTGTTGTAGTGATTGCAAGGTCAGTGCTTGGGTCAGTGGACACTGTTTATTGCTCCATGCATGCAGGGAGGGTCCCTGGCCATGTACATGTATCACAGATTAGAAACACATGTGTGCATACATGTCATGTGCTTGCTTTACTACTGAAGGATTTTGGATGATTCAGGTTATGTGTTTCAAGCAAATGGGCCTAGGGAGTTAGGGATATTTATAGCACCTGCATGTAGCCATCTTGGGATTGTGGAACCTCTTCGCAAATACCAGTGCACACGTTAAATCCGATTTGCGAAATGAATGCTGGTCTAACTGCAAAACTGGCCTTACCTCCCCAGATATCGCCTATCAATGTTACACCCACACTGAAGCCAAGCCTTTTCTTAGATTTGTTGTGTTCAGACTAGTAACACAACTTTGTAAATTGTTAGATTATAAACTACAGGGAAATGTGAACATTGATCACCAGCTAAATCGAGATGCAACATGCGCGCATATTTTCTAAGAAGTCTATGCTAGTAAAATTTCTAGCGTGATCTCACCTCCCACAAACGATGCATTGCGTAACCACTATTTCACCCCAATTACCAAAAAAAAAAGTATCAAATGTGCATTCCTCAACACACAATACTCATCACGTACATTAAAAAAATGGGGGGAGGGGAGCAAGTCGTCTAAGGGGCGTGGCTAAGTCGTTGGTAAATTCCACCCACACGAGGGTAAGTAACACCCACCTTGTAGCATGCTATGGTAAGCAGTGTCTGTGATGGCGAATACATGAGGAGGCACCTCGTGACGTTTCTTGCCTTTGTAGAGTTCGATGACCTTATCAGAGTAGATGGGGAGTCTCTTGTAAGGGTTCACCACCACGCAGAAAAGACCGGAATATGTCTGGGAACAAAAGGGGAATAGTTCATTGAAAATGAGTCAATTTGATTTTAACGAAAGATGTCAGGAAAATAAATAATTGCTCTTGTAAAGATTCATTGAAGACGGATCGAGTACACTAACTGCCATCAAGAAAACCAATTCGAAATTCAATCTACATTCTCCTGAGGACGATCAGAGCATACTGATCGAAACGTTGAGTTGTAACCTCCAGTTCTTTTCACAACTAATTACTACTCAATTGAGAATTTCACATGGTGTCACCGCAATTAGCCTTACTAAATCCTCTTCACCATGCAAAGCTACAAATTTTTACCAATCTACAAAGTGCTCAACCATTCAATCTCATCTCAAAAATCTTTATATAAAAACTTGACAATTATCCTTTCCAGATATTTTCTGATTACATTTTTTTTCTATATTCAGTGACCTCGAAAATATCTACTTAACAAGAATTACCAAACGAAAAGAGTCGAGGTATATTTGTCCAAACTTTCTCTTTTCAGTCCCATTATAATAATATAAATTGATCCAACTGCATTTTGATTAAAAAGCACGGTTGAACAATATCCATGGATATTATACAGTTATGTCCATACACACTTGGCGCAACCCTCCCAATTAATTTATCCTTTGTGGCTATTAACAATGCCGGCATCCGTCTCAATCACGTCATTGCATCAAGTTACATACTCATTGGAGAATCTCAATCACCGAGGATGATTTCTTCCACCCCCCCCCCCCCCCCCTGTAGGAGCTCTCCCAAGTCAGCTTGCATCAATGCTCTCCCCCTGTCTCCACATTCAAATCTCATCTCAGTCATGTGTGTGATTTTTTATTACAGCTATTTTTTCTTCTTCTTTACATCTTGGCACGGTTCTCAGGTCGGACACACTTTGGGGCAAAAAATAAGCCGCGGCACGTAATCAATGCGCAAAGGGGAGATTTGTGCAGTCTGGCGTGCGAATCAAGGTGTTAGGGAGTGGGGCCAGCAGTCCATCCCAACTGCTACTCTTCCAATTATGTCTGCCGCCCTTGGGCAACAGAGACTAGGTTGCTGATGGAACCTTGGTAACACAGCCACCGAAAACAAAACAAGCAGACAAAAGTGTACACAACAAAACCCAAGAGTCTTTCCATCATCACTTCTGCTTTGTACCCGAGAAATAAACAGGATGTTTGTTTGTGTACAAATTGTACACGTCACAGGCCTGAATACAGTTTACCCATGTAATGCTTTCTAGTATCCTTCCAATCACAGCTTCATTTCTCATTATTCAGTCTACCTCTTAGTGCCTTGGCAAAAGGATGAGACCCCCATCTATTGTTTTACTTAAAAGCCGGGATTTAGAAACGGGTCGTCCCAATTTGGTATGCTTGAAAAAGCAGGGTGGCCAAATGTTAAACTGTCAAGCTTTTGCAAATTTAAAAACCCTCCTACTGTAGCTAAAGTTTTGTGGCAAGTAGCTATAGTGGTCAAAAACCATTCAACTGACTGTTTTTGACATTTTTTACTGGTTGTGACTGTCATTTTGAACACCTTCAACAATACAAGATAATGCTTTTACACTGTACTGATCAGTCAAAAACGGTCGACCATTTTGACCTGTAAATGTACTTACTACACATAAGGTTTGACAGTGTTCGACTTCTAAGTGCACTAGATATACCTTGGCACGTACATTATGTATATCAACATTTTGACTCTTGCAGTTATTAAATTGTGAATTCTTTGTAGCATTTTTTGTACAATGTGGTATCCAAAGTCCATGTAAAAAAAAAAAACTCCTAAACCTAACCAGGTCAAACATAAAAGCATGAAAGACACTAATTTTTATACTTAAAGCAAACACTTTCTTTACAGTCAAAAAGAAAGGTCCCAACACAGTACAGTTTTGTACCGACACTAGCCTACCAGACAGATAGAACAATGTTGACCTCTGACCCTGGTGCCACTCCTCCCAATACCAGCTCTAACTACCTAGTGACAGTGGAGAGGGTCTTCATGAAGTGTGCTGATAAAAAGCCTCGTATGGCTGGAGTTTCAGGTAATGAAGGTGTACACTGATATGAGGAGGGTAAATGAGCGACAGACTGGTGCCAGTGGATTGCTGAATGGCCCATTAGAACGCTTTTATGGATCAGCCGCCCGGCCAGTTTGGAGTCTACAAGATTAACCCTCCTACTATAGCTGCACTTTAGTGGAAAGTAGCTATAGAGGTCAAAATCAGTCAACTGCCTGTTTTGACTGTTGACCCATATATGTGCACTGGGGAATTTTTGACTGGATTTTACTGTCATTTTGACTACCCTCAACAATACAAGACTAAGGCTGTGCCGGGTATCCGGGTACCCAACCGAAAATTACAACTGAACATTTTAAGCCACACAAAATAATAAAAGTCTCCGATTTTTTATGAAGAAAATGAAGAAAACTTGGATGAAGGCTTTAGAAGTAACATTTGCCGACAGCCTTTCGCATACTGGCCGGCTTTTGTTTGAAACTTATATTTGCATTGGTTATTTTATACATTCGGGAGTATTTGTTTACGGGTACCCGGGTATCCGAAGATTTCAAACTTCAGGTATCCGGTTCCCGAAATAACCGAAAACGCACAGCCCTATACAAGACAATACCTTTTACTAGTCAAAAACAGTCTACTCATTTTGACCTGTAAATGTACTTACTAAACCTCAGGTTTGACAGTGTTTGACTTTTAAGTGCACTAGATATACCTTGGCAAGTATATCAACATTTTGACTGATTTTTACCCTTGTAGTAAGGGAAGGTTAAACTCATTTTAAACTTTTTAGTTCTTTGAACGAGTTTTGTTTTTCCTTGTTTTCAAGGTTACTAGTGGGCAATGGTGCTTTTGCATATCAATAAAAATAAATATTTAAAAATTAAAATAATAATAGTCTACCAGACAACTGACAGTGCATGGTATTGCCAGAGTAAGCAGTCATACTGCATACTACTTGATATGGTTTCGGTCAGTTAGATGCAGTAGGGCCCCATGAAAATACTGTATGCAATACGTGATTTATTGCCTTTGGCTGGGGCCAGCCACCCAAAACCTTGGGTGTGTTTGGTTTATGATTGCATTGTGCAGGGTTACCGGTCAAACATCAAAGAAACATGCACTATCCAACCTTGTTCCCACGGTGATTGTTCCCATGGTTACGGAAAATACAATTTCCCAAGATATTAATCAATTAATTCACATTATATAGTCTGGCGCTATGATTACCACAGGTGAGTGTGTGCTGCAGTGAGTGGTGGTCAGGGGACTAGATCAACGGGCAAATACAATCACCATTATAATTAATTGTTCCAACCTGGGTCCAATAGTTGGAAACGAAATTCAATGTTGGATCGGACATTTGCTGATTTTACCGGATGTATAACCATATAGACATTAACCCTCCTACTGTTTGACCATTTGAAACCATTCAAAATTTCCACTTACCAAAATGCCCATTGGTTTTGTACACACATGGTGATACCATTTGAACAGTGTTGGTAGCAACCTTTACTACCATTCAAATCCATTCAAATGCAGAGGGTCCATTGATTCACCACTTAGAAGTATCCAAACAAGGTTTTGTATTAGCTGTACTACCATTTGGAAAGATCCAAACAAGGTTTTGTATTAGCTGACCTACCATTCAAAACCATTTGGGGAAATCAATACTCTACAGTTATTTCACCATTCAAAACCACAAAAGCGAATGGTTTCAAATGGTGCATCAACTTGTATGAAAAAGGTACCAGAAGTAGGAGGGTTAATCAAGGATGTTGGAAAATTTTATGAAATTTGTATTGTTTGTATCCAGTGAATGACTTTGCTTGTATTGCACAGCAAAATACTCCGCACAATTCAACAAAAGCTGTTTAAAATTAGCATGACATACACACATAAATAGTAATGCATACAACTTTTGCTGTACAAATGTTTAAAATATTTTGATGATAAAACCTTGCCTTGGTAAGCATGACTGCATTTCCCTTTCATTTTTCCCTTGAGGACAACTGTTCATGCATGTTCATACGTCACACTGTGGCAAATGACAAGCCCCCCCCCCCCCCAACTGCCTGACACATTTCTCAAGAATTCTGTCCTTGGTATATATTGTATGTTACAATGGATCAAGTAATGATTATAATATCCGGTTTGGAGGACCTTCAAGTTTGGGAAAACACCCCCACAAAAACCACTGATGTTAAAAACCCACATTTCTGATGGCTTGCATGTCATACATTTCATAAATG
This sequence comes from Zoroaster sp. YZ-2022, assembly GCA_029582265.1. Lineage (NCBI taxonomy): Eukaryota > Metazoa > Echinodermata > Asteroidea > Forcipulatida > Zoroasteridae > Zoroaster > Zoroaster sp. YZ-2022. The sequence goes on from CM055819.1 coordinate 3,130,825, forward strand.
GCAAATAAAAAAAAGTCTCCCGTTTCTGGTCATAGGTTGGCTTCAAAATCGGTGAGGTGCTTTTTATTTTTGGTTAATCTTTTTTTTTTGCCAACAGGGAAATACGTGATACATGTATACGCGGGGACCAAATTTCCCATATACAAAGTATGACGGCTAAGAGGCCTTGCAAATCGGGCAAACGTTCATACCCTATGTTTAAAACACAGCACGGCAGAATTACAATTGATCCAGCAATTTTGGCTGCAATTGGACATCATAGCAAAAAAAAAAATTTTTTTAAATGCCAACGCATGGGTCTGAAGCAGTTTTACAGTAAATGTGTACCAAAATGAATTTATGATTGGTCCCATCATAAAATAATGTTGGCACTGTTTTACTGTAAATCCAAACTATTTTGCGACAACTATTTTATCAATGTTCCAATGGAAAGAAATGGGCAATACATCTTTAACCCTCCTACTGTTTGACCATTTGAAACCATTCAAAATTTCCACTTATCAAAATGCCCATTGGTTTTGTACACATATGGTGATACCATTTGAACAGTGTTGGTAGCAAGCTTTACTACCATTCAAATCCATTCAAATGCATAGAGGGTCCATTGATTCACCACTTAGAAGTATCCAAACAAGGTTTTGTATTAGCTGACCTACCATTCAAAACCATTTGGGGGAAATCAATACTGTACAGTTATTTCACCATTCAAAACCACAAAAGCGAATGGTTTCAAATGGTGGATCAACTTGTATGAAAAAGGTACCAGAAGTAGGAGGGTTAAAAGGACAATATCGTCACAATCGAGTGCTAGTTTTAGATGAACTCGGTGACTGAAAATAATATCCCCACATGATAAGGTTATAATACCAATGCTGAACTGCATAAATGAGCCAGTAATCTTCAGTCACCGTGTTCATCTTAAACTAGGACACCGATTCCATGCCTTGTTTAAAGTCTACTCTGATTCTGCCGATAATGTCCCTTTAACGGGCAAACATGTTTTGCATACAAGTGGTCTTTATGAAACCAATCATTGAATTCCATCATGCATTCTTGTGGTATTCAATGTTTAGTCTGTTCATTGTCTGAGAGAATATATGTGACTCCATGTGTGTCTAATGTTTCCTGAGGTCATACAGGGACAATTTTTCTCATTTCTCTTACTTGCCAAAGTCTCCAAAACAAATTTACTGCTGTCTGATTTTGTCCTTGTTTTTGAATATTGTACACTGTGTTTGGAAGCCCAGCCTTAACCCTAACTCTCGAGGCCCACTTGCTTACACATAACCTGAATCCTCCAAAATCCTTCAGTAGTAAAGCAAGCACATGACATGTATGCACACATGTATTTCTAATCTGTGATACATGTACATGGCCAGGGACCCTCCCTGCATGCATGGAGCAATAAACAGTGTCTACTGACCCAAGCACTGACCTTGCAATCATTACAACAAACATGGATGTACATGTACCATGGAAAGGCAAGTATGCCTAATAACCTCAATCCTCCAAAATCCTTCACTTTGGCAAAGAGGATTTTGGAGGGTTTGGGAAGGTAATAGGGTTAATCAGTACAGTTTTGTGTCTGTATACAAGTCTATAGGATTTACTCTTTGCATCCCCTATTAGGCTTGGGCAATGACACGATAATATCGAATATCGCGATATTTTTTTTATTCGATTATGATATCAGGAACTTTTCAAATTATCGGGATATCGGCAAATCGCGATGAAAAAAATATATCGCGATGAAAAAATATATATATCGTGAAGAAAAAATATATCGTGATTAAAAAAAATTCTCGATTGTCAGTCGGGTCAGAAATTCCATGGAAAAAATTTAGGAAGTTTTCTTCTCTACTATTATACCATACTGGGACTCTTGCCTAGTGACAAAACACATACACTACTCTTGATAAACCACGTGACGTTTATTTAAAATAGTGTGAGTACAATCCAAACTCGGTCAAATTTTCCGAAGTGCAAATGACGTGTCACAATCACATGTGGTTTTATATTATCCACGGTACTATGCGCACACAGAAATAAAACTAGTCACGTGTTTATACTATGACATAGTCACGTGGAACGCGAGTCACATGAACTCAGGCTGATGATTTGATTGGGACGCACGACGAAGTAACCGTCCCACATAATTATTACGCAAACGAATTTGCCAATGGTCATAGTGCACTAGTGAACGGCGCGATTCCACATGTCTGTCTGGTAAGCACTGGCAATTTATTGTGACGTGTGTTATATGGGTACATTCCTGTTATTATTGGCTCTAAAGCACTCATGCGTGAAAAAAAATAATCGCGATATTATCGAAAATCGCGATATATGTTTGACGATATATCGTGGATGAAAAATATCGATATCGCCCAAGCCTATCCCCTATGCACAATAATCCCTAGTCTATATATTGAATCCAAGTATAAATTCAAATGTACACACTATGAATACTTGTTATGCTACCCTAATGAGATTCACTTAAAAATGTACCCGTATGTATTCAAAAGGAGAATGCGTATTAACTCTGTCTTGAAGTACATACATGTGAGAGGACTAACCTCACTCCCGGTTCTTTTTCAGAACCACATCACTTCTTCCAAGAAGAGATTATTACACATGGTGTTACCCTATTAACCTAATTGTGTTATACATACATTTGATCCTATTAAAGGGGCTACATGTAACATGCATACAACCCATTTCAGACACCAATATACATGTAAATCACTTAAAAAGTAGTTGATTTTACTCAAAATGTACTTTAAAATGAGCACTTTACTTTGTAGGAAAAATACTTATTGTGTCCACCCCCCCTCCGAGATTATACTTCCTTCATATTATATTTAGATAACTGTACAAATGGAGAATCACCAAAGGTGAACAGTGTCTTTAAACTAGAATCTAGACCCAAAGGGAAAGTCTTCTTGTGGTTTGCATGTCTCCAAGACATGGAACATGAGCTAAGATAAACTGCAGGACCTTTCCCCCCACACTCAGTGACTCACCATTTTAACATTTCTCACTGTTGACACATCTGATTTACCAATGCCGGCTTCTGCAATCTGCTTTGTATCTAGAACTATTTTATTTCTCAGTTCCTCAACAGCTTTGTGGAAGTGTGTTATTTATGATTGCCTGTCTGTAATGTAGACAGCAGAGCTGGAAGACTGATAGAACACGTGTGCAACATGTATGTTCCATCTATGTTTAATTCTGTTTTTTTTTGTATATTAGCTAAGATTATAGCTAAGGGATTAAATGGACATTATTGTCATGATCAAGGGCATGGAATCAGAGTGCTAGTTTTAGATTTTAACTCAGTGACTGAAAATAATATCTACATGATAAGGTCATCTTATATTGATATTTTCTTTCAGCACCTCTTTAACCTTAACTCCCTAGGCCCATTTGCTTACACATAACCTGAATCCTCCAAAATCCTTCAGTAGTAAAGCAAGCACATAACATGTATGCACACATGTGTTTCTAATCTGTGATACATGTACATGGCCAGGGACCCTCCCTGCATGCATGGAGCAATAAACAGTGTCCACTGACCCAAGCACTGACCTTGCAATCACTACAACAAACATGGATGTACATGTACTATGGAAGGCAAGTATGCCTAATAACCTCAATCCTCCAGAATCCTTCACTACACGTGTAGGGTACAGTACCAAAACAAAAAGTTATATTTCAAGCAATTCGATTTTATTCATAATTTTTTGAATGAATCATTGTTATTTAGTTGAATTGGCATCAATAAATATCCAACATACATTGTATCCGACAGCAGTGCAGGTGCATATTTTGTGATACAGTCATGTTAATATAAAATGTGTAGATTGCACCATTAAGTTTATAGCATTTTGGGACCCCGTCTTTCAAAGAACATCAACTTTGGATACCATATTATCCAAATACTGTTTAATGTGTGTGTAGTGAATGGTGATTTTTCAAACAAAGAAGCATGCAACTTCCCCCAAGACATTTCCATCAAACATATTTCATTTCGTATCAAACGTATTTCTGCTCCAGGATAGCATCGTCATCGTCAAGGATAACTGCTTCGACTTCTTCCATGTGATCATGTCCCAAGCCACCGTCCCTCCCCTCCATCCAACCATGGGGTCCAACAAACGGGTCTCCACACATTCCTTCACGTTCTTGATTCAACCTCAAGGCTCCTTAGTGGGTTTTTTTTCTCTTAGGACCCTTGCTATCATGGCAAGTGTGACCAAGGTTAGTGACCCTTCATGTATGACATTCATTCATTACATGTTACTCGTTTCACATATTGGCTGTTATGGTGGATGGGACAATAATGGGGAGACGTGACTAAGCTACAAACTATGTAGAACACTCAACCACCTGTCACAGCTGGCTGAACAAAGTTGCTTTCAAAAAGCGCTTCTGTCTTAAGCGTGACGGCAGATGACATACTTGGCAGTTTTGAGGAATCCTTGGTTTCCAGAAATACATCATTTTAATATTGAACATTTAAATTGGCAGCGGTAATAACTTACATATGACTGATTTTATTTGAATGAAGGAACGACAAGTTTTGAAGATCTGGACTAAAATTTACAGTTTAGAGTCAACTTGGGTCTGTATTTAAAAATGAATGTTTTAAAAGGAAAAATCAATTAAGTATAGCATGTGAAATTTTGTTTCCATTGCACCCAGCCTACCTGGTAAATTTCGCATTAACCCTCCTATGACTGCAAGAGTTAAAAATCAGTCAAAATGTTGATATACTTGACAAGGTATATCTAGTGCACTTAAAAATGCGAACACCGTCAAACCTTACGTGTAGTAAGTACATTTACAGGTCAAAATGAGCCGACCATTTTTGACTGGTAAAAGCATTGTCTGATATTGTTCAGGGTGGTCAAAATGACAGTAAAAACCAGTCAAAAATGCTCCTGTGTGCACATTTGGGTCAACAGTCAAAACAGGCAGTTGACTGGTTTTGACCACTGTAGCTACTTGCCGCTAAAGTGCAGCTATAGTAGGAGGGTTTATATCTCATACCAAACCAGCACCTTTAACTAGTTCCATTCATATTCAACCAGAACTGTACCCAAGAAAGTTAACCCCATTACTAACTATGGTTACTTGTCCCTGGCTGGCTCCTATCTTCAGCTCAATTCCTTTCGTGATCCCAACAGGCCCAATCATAATGCAAACAGTGGAGGTCTATTGTCCTGCCTGGAATGTGGAGGCTGAGCTATTTACTGGCCAGTCATTCAGGGCACCACAGTACCAGGAAGCCCAAGGGGGAAAGGCAGCATTCATGCATGGTGGTTACACTACCAGAATATTTGTCAAAACATTTGCTGACATTAAATTTAGTCAGAAGAAAAAAAACAGTGACAATCAGGACTGTCTGAATTGACAGTTGACTAGGCGTACTTGTAAACACACCATTAACATTCCAAGAGGTACATACAATCAGTATGTACAATCAGTAATTCAAATATAAGCAAATGTGTGTAATGTGAAACTAACTTGGTTTAAAGCCGATGATAGAATAAACCTTCTCTGGAAATAATTTTTCTCTGTGGCGCTGTAACTTTAACCTGAACCCCCTAGGCATTTTTGCTAGAAACCATCCCAAATCCGCATCAACATGCAGTAAAAAAGTACCCCAACTGTTGGACTTTGATGGAATTGATACAACAGCAAATGCAAAGCATCCATGGCTTGGATATACACAGTCCTGAATCCAACAAAAAGCAGCCGGTGGAGTTTGATGGATTTGGTACACATTGGTACAGTAGAAAATGCAAAGCATCCATGGCTTGGCTATACACAGTACTGAATCCAACAAAAGCAGCCGGTGGAGTTTGATGGATTTGGTATACATTGGTACAGTAGAAAATGCAAAGCATCCATGGCTTGGCTGTACAAAGTCCTGAATCCAACAAAAGCAGCCGGTGGAGATTGATGGATTTGGTACACGTGGCTACATGCATGCTCTTCACTGGGCTATAGTACTGTGGAGTACTGAATCCATCACAATCAGGATTTTGGAGGATTTGGGAAAGTTAGGATTAACCCTAACTACCCCATATCCTCTAAAATTGTCCAAGGGGCACCCTTTAAAAAAATAATAATTCAGCATTGTTGGAAATTGGTACTTTCACCTCTTCAAATGGGGCAAAATTACTCCCTGGCTAGGCAGTTTCATGAAAATTTGAAGTTGCTTCAATTCTTTTAAATGTCATATCACTGGATAGAGCAAAAAATTAGAAAGAAAATGAGGGGTCAATGGTCATGATAGGTTAACCCTGTGCAAAGTTACGATTTTTTGTTGATTTAAATATTTGGTCATTTTGGAGGCCAGTTTCATTTGAAAAGTTGTGACCGCATTTGCCTGCAACGTATCCTTGTAGTACTATTGTCTATATAGCATGTACCCCTTTTATAACAAACAAATCTCATTGAATACCAAAATCCACCCGTGCGTGACACCCCGATTAAGCGTGCGTGACACCCCGATTCACCGAGTCAAATCGCCGATAGAGGTGATTTTTTTTTTAATTGCTGTCGGATCATTTTCCGCGAGTTGCACTGTTTTTCCACCAACGTTACAGTTGGCACCACGATACGGTGTATCCTTTTTCGTGGTTTCAAGTTTCGTGAAGACCATCCAATACCTCTAAATTGATGATGAATTTCCGTCATGCACAATGATGAAAACGGGTCGTAAACACGGCGATATTTCTAACGTCCGAGGTCGGATATTTTGCATTGAAACGAAGCAAAATTTATGAATGAATCTAAGATGGCGTCTACAGATTAACGATTAATCCAAGACAGCGACAACGCGAGCTGCGACGACATATAAACAGCTAGCCAGGGGGAACGTTTTCGCGAGAACCCGGATGTGAGTGAGTCGGTCACAATCGCGATGTCTAAAGTTAGCTTTTGAAGTGCGCCGCCAGCGGCGGCTTGCGTGAATCTGCCTACCCTGGCAAGAAGTACAGGCCATACTTGTGCTGAATATGAAAGATCAACGAAAAATGTATGGTGCATTTTGAAGATAAGGGCATGTTTCCAAAAGTGCACTGATGGATTTTGGAGGATTCAGGAAGGTTCCTAGCCAGAATACCTAGGGGGTTAGGGTTAAAGAACAGTTTTTCTAAATAGTAAATTCCACATCAGATTGAATACAACCAATCTGAATGCATTTTCACTACATTCTTGTCAACAACACAATGTAAGAAGTGGGACAGGGTTTGGCCATTTAGTGTCTATCTTGATTTAAAGGGAGTAAGCATCAGTGTAATTTAAGCAGTTTTGCCAATGCTACCAATATTTCCCTAAACAAATACCTAATTTGCATACAACTGTTAACTGTTTTATACACACCTCTCCTGATTGTTTATGTTTGCCTGGTGTGGGGTGAAAGAAACCAATTTTGCATATATACATATTAATGAGCAATCAACTAGCAAAAGTTAACACCTTTGCCACCAACTGTTTGACAGGGCAAAACACCCAATGCCATCTGTGACCCAGTGCTCAAACTTCACGCATATGTCTGGAGGGTGCATGATGTTCAAGCACTGGGTTGCAGACGGCAACAAGTGTTCAAAATAAATAATTTTGCACTGTCAAAAACATGGCGCATATTACCGTGATAGGGTTTATTCCTCGCAACTAAAGAACTGAAAAATAAGACACTCACATATATAAGCCCTGAGTAGTATCTATCTTTGAGATTGTAGAGAACTGATGCTTCATTGAGACAGGTCAATTCAGCCATGTCTTCCACCTTGTTGAACTTGGGCGGGTTCATCTTCTGTATGTCATCCTTATTCACCACCCTGGTCTTGTTATTATCGGCGATTTCTACCGTGATGTTGTCTCCTTTCTCGCTCTTGACACTGGCTGCGACGAAGCCATGGGCCTCGTCTGGGACCCACACTAGCCTCCTGGCCGTCCATTCCGCCTGGGACGCCGGGTCGCTCACCATATTCTTGTCCACTATCAAATACTTCAACTCTGCATCCGCCATCTTGAATCGCTCTTTACTTCCGCACTCTAGCTAGCAACGCGGTAATCTGTAGTTCTGTACGGCACGTTTCACCATACGAAGTTCAACCCACTTTTACCTTACCGAACTTCGTGACAGTTTTTGGCTATAATTCCTCCTGATTCTGCCCCAGAATTTTACGTACGCTCACAGACTCTTGTAGCACGTTAAAATGAGTTCGAATCCTGTGCAGAAATTACTGGTTTCGATTTATGCGGCAAATGTTTCGGCAGAAGAGTTAAGATGACTCACCTACCGGAACCCCGCGAGCCTGAAACAGCGTTATGCACAAAATATGCACACATTGCATGCAAATGCCAAACAAAATGGCATCCGCCAACGCGCCTGGGATGGTGTGATTGGTGGATTAGTCACGTGACAAACCACCAGGCCAACGTGTGGGACCACGCCTACGAAACCACAATTAACAAATCTGACATTTTAATGGGATTTGTCAGTGGTTCTATTGTGAAAAAAAACACGAAAATATGTCACTCAATTGAATATTTTCTGGGAAGCCGGAAGTGCATGAAGGGTACACCGTTATGTGTACATCGTTGGCATCTTTGAATTGTTCATTTTTTTTATGAGTGGTGCACTTCCGAGTTCTGACTCCATCAGTTTGAGCCGCCTATCCTGAAAAAGGCGTGTTCTTTAAGTTATGATCATGAACAGGCAGCCGTGTCACTTAAAATGAAAAAAAATATTCTTCTATTTTGGGACAATGTGCTATCCCATATGTTCTGCTGTGTCCATACATACTGCACATGCATTACACCTTTTTTTCTCGAAATCGTAAGCCAATTAAACATTAATCAAATTCGAATTCAATCATTTCGCATGCTGTTTTCTAAATTAACCATGACGCGTTGTTACGTTGACCAACGGTTATTGGTTATCACATCCGTAGCGAACCTCGAGTGGTCAAAGGGGGTCCTTTTTTGATAATCATTCATACATTTATTATTCGCTTTTCATGTGTCCGTGCCACACCGCTTTTTTGACACCGTGGATACGCCCGACCGACGCACCAGCTGCCGCAGGCCCTCAGCACTTTTTTATCACATGTACATGTATATCGTTTTGTGTCATGGCATGTGACCCCAAACATAGGTTTTCAGCCGGTTATTAAAAACATTGAAATTCAGAACGGGAGTGTCATTGTTCAGTGGTTCATGGCATACAGCACTGATGAACTTTGCCATGTCCAAGAGGGCGCTGTTTAAGTTTTTGTTATCCCGGTTTAATAATTTAACGTGGGAGCAGTGCATTGCTTTTGGATGGCCCTATTAATGTTCTACGAAAACAATGATTTTAAAAACAAGATAGATATATTAAAGGGAAAGTACAGCACTGGTAACTACCAGATAATCAAACAAAAGAATTATTATTTAAAAGCAAAACAGTAGTTATTGGCCTTACGTTTTCGAACCTAGCAGGTTCTTGGTGTAAAACTTACTTTGTATATAGGCCTAACTGAAGTTTGTACAAAGACCAATAATCTTCAGAAACGAATTCATTCTCAACTACTTTCATCTTAGAAAAAAAAAATAACATGTATGTTGAGTTTCCAAAATTGTGCCGTGCGGCAACTTTGAGAAAACAAAACTATAATGCCAAAAATAGTCACCGGTTTCTGGTCTCCGCGTGCGTCGCCTCAGACCCGCGCGTCAGCATTTTTAATTTCCTTTTTTTTCTTCTATGAAATGATGTCCAATTGCAGCCAAAATTGCTGGATCGATTGGAATTCTGCCGTGCTGTGCTTTAAACGACTTTTTGAGGCCTCTCTTAGCCACCATACTTTGTATATAGGAAATTTGGTCTTCGCGTATACAATGTATCACGTATTTCCCTGTTGGGGAAAAAAAAACAAAAAAAACAAAAAACAAAAAACGTGTACTGCACCGATTTTTGAAGCCGACCGATAACCAGAAACCGGAGACTTTTTTTTTTCGCCTAAAGAGGTTTTCATTGTTTTCTCAAAAACGTGAGAGCGCCAGTTTGTGACGAAACTTTCACAGGTTAGTTCAGGGGTGTCATTTGACAAAAGTAAAAAAAAATCCTGAAAAATGAGTAGCGGGCCTAGGTGTCCCTTTGGTTTAGAGGACAAAACCCCCTGAGATTCCTGGATGTTCAATTTTGGAGGATTTACAGACTGTCCACATCTCCACAAACAAGAAACTAGAGGTTTGACACAATGCAGGATTCTTCTTTCTTTCCTTGGTGGGCTACTTCTTTAAACGGAGATTTGTAAAAAAAAAAAAAAATCCTCAACTCAGCAAAAATCCTAAGAAATCACAGACCTGTTTAATGATATTTCTTAAAACAAGAGGGTTTAAAATAATGAATGTATTTAACCAAATACCAATGTTGAACCTCCCTTTTATAAACCACTTTACACTCGTGGATTTCTTGAAAAACAAATGTTTTACAAGAAACTTACTTGGTAAAGTTAATGATATGGTAAAGTTAATGTCCCTTGAAACCTTCGGTCAGACGATATCCAAACTCGATGTTTGTCTTTCGAAGAGAAATATTTATCATAATGAAAAGGCTTATGAACTGCATGCATTTTCATAAATATTTCGGTAACACAGGTTGAAACTTCCACAGATTCAAAGAAAGTAAGGATACTTTTAGATGCGGTCTTATCCACATTACCAAACATATGATGCCCATCATGCTCGATACGCGGCAGAGTGCACCGCCCTCCCATTGTGTCTTCATCGTGTTCCAGGAATCTTAGGAATTCTTTAGAGGATTTCGGGGGGGGGGGGGATGTGTTAGTATATAGGGACATTTGGGGGGTGGGGGTGGCACTCTGCCGCATATAGAGCATGGTATATTACCAATAGTACATAATGGCTGGGGGGGGGGGAGGGGGTAAAATAACTGAATCAGTTCAAGCTGATCGATTGGGAATTGGAGAAAAGAAAAAGCCATGACAACACATTCTTTCAAACGCAAACATTCTTCTTCAAAAGGATTGATAATCAATATCAATATTTTATTTCAATAATTCAGTATCAAACGCAAACATTTTCTTGTATTCTGGAAATAGGCAGTAGTACTGCAGTACGTATTTCAAACTTGAACTGGCTGGGAAATATACCGGTAGTACTTATAAATTGATAAATTTTGAGACAATTGTGAATTTGGTCACCTAAGAATTAGCATTCAGCACAAAGGCAATGATAATTCTGTATACAAAAACACAAATAAAAAACCACCCCCCCCCCCAAAAAAAAAAAAACAAAAAAAGTTCTAGAAAATGAGAAATTGGAAAGACTGAATAATTCCACTATCAAATTCCACCATCCTCCCCAGTTGTATCCCTAAAATGTCCAAGCAGATGTCAAAGTACTGATTGTGGAGCAGATAGTCTATGTTTAAAGTGACAATATCGTCACGGTCAGAGCAGACTTTCAACAGGGCATGGAATCGGTGTCCTTGTTTAAGATGAACACAGTGAATGAAAATTACTGGCTCATTTATGCAGCAGTAACAGTAATGTGACCTTTTTATGTGGGGTATTATTTTCAGTCACCGAGTTAATCTAAAACTAGCACTCGGATTTCATGCCCTGTTGATCGTGACGAAATTGTACCTTTAAAAGAAAAATTGTAAATCAAAACTTCTTTTCTCATTGACCATCTTTGCATGCAGTGAGTGGGCATGTGTATATATGGGCAACGCCCCTTCCTCAAATATGTTATGAATATCTATCATTAGATAAAAACTCTCATAAAAATATCTTATGAAACAGCAAATTACATATACAAGTGTCTAAACCTTAATAAAAAAATCTCTTGATTTTGTACAAAGAATATTTACAGTCATTTAAAAATATCCACTCATAGGGTGAATGTAAAAAATTATGTGTGACCTAGAACACAATATGAACTCATAAAAATAAACTCAAAATAAAATTAATTACAGAAAGTATATTATGACAGAAAGTGTATCATTCAACTTGCTACAGCCAGCTATTTAAGGGAAGGTACAACATTGGTAATTTAACATATACATACATACATACATACATACATAACATATATATATATATATATGTGTGTGTGTGTGTGTGTGTGTGTGTGTGTGTGAAGTTGGTGTAAGTTTCAATCACCCTGAGAAATTATTCCATTTGAAGTGTTTTAGTTCTAATCGAGAAAAATTTAAATGAAATAGTTACAATTTGTCTCCGATAAAGGTTTCTGTGATATTTTGATAGTATTAACTGTACTCTTTTGTATAACTCATTAAATATATATAATTTAATTATTTATTCATTATTGTTTATTAATTGTGCTGCATGTAAATTAGGCAATTCTCCTTTTGAAGGACCAATAAAATAAAATTGAAATGAATGTCGTATTTCAAAAATTGTTTTGGAATTTTCTATACAAAAAAACCCGTCGGCACTTAGTGTGTTGAAACTTTCACAGGTTAGTTTTAGGATATATTTCTTGAAAATAATGAACGTACGTTACCAAATGCCAATGTTGAACCTTCCCTTTAAAGTTATCCGATCTAGCAAAATCCAATGGAAATAACAAATGACTGTCATCGACTGGAAAAGTGGATGACAGTCATTTGTTATTCATAGCTTGAAATTTCCGAGACTTTCAGCTCATTTTTTTGGAAAAAGTAACATTTACGATTTCCGAGTGACTGCGAAACCCACCCCCCAAAAAAAAAAAAATAAAAAATAAAATTGACAGGCGATTTCTGACAGGACGCAAACCCATGACCTCCTGCTTACTTGTACATTAGTGTTATCCCGTCTTGTCAGCTAAAATCAAATATAGGACCAGAAAGCAGGAGATAGTGGGTACAAATGCCATGAAGTATTATCAGAAATCTATTACCTACATGAAGTGTGTCAGCCTGCTGCAACCCACACCACGGCATTGTACTCCAAGTGCGTGAATGCACAACGTAATAGACTTCTGGTATTATACATTGTACATATAAACCATTATCTGTGTTTGTTTCAAACCAGAAAATCTTTACCAGTCACTCATGTCACAGATTTTTTTTCAGCAGAAAATACCGTATATGTTTTTGTTTTCAGAGAATAAAACTTTTTCCAACAACCACATTAACCCTAACCACCCCAAATCCTGCAAAATCCTCCAAAGGGCACTTTTTGGGAAAAATCCAACACTATTGCAAACTGGTACTTTCACCTCTTCAAATGGGACAAAATTACTACCTGGCAAGAAGTACAGGCCATAAGTGCTGAATATGAAAGATCAACGAAAATGCATGGTGCATTCTGAAGATAAGGGCATGTTTCCAAAAGTGCACTGATGGATTTTGGAGGATTCTGGAAGGTTCCTAGCCAGAATACCTAGGGGGTTAGGTTTCGGGAAGGTTCCTAGCCAGAATACCTAGGGGATTAGGGTTAAGGATGCCTCTTGGGCATAATAAAGAACATGTCTAATGTATACTACTCAAAACAATTTAGGGAACACCAGATTTTTTTTTTTTTTTTTTTAAACATCAAATAGGTTTGAAATGTTCCATGAACCGGGATTTTCATTTGCAACCCCCTCTCTTTCAGTAGTCATGTCATGAAATGAGTAATCACTACATGCATCCTTTATCATCCGTTTCATATTTTCTCATCAATTCTGTGAAACATTGTGTTTATCTGAAATAAATGATCTTGCTTTAACTGAGATTATTCCGGTGTTCCCTAAATTGTTTTGAGTAGTATATTACAGAATACCTCAGTAGAGGTATCTTATAAATATTTATACACTATCATACAAAGGATTTTCCCCCAAAATGGACTAGTTAAATACACCCATTGAGGCCAAAAACAAAGTCTCCGGTTTCTGGTTTCCTCGCGCACCGCCTCAGATTTTCTTCTTTTTGGACTATAATTTGATGTCCAATTGCAGCCAAAATTGCTGGATCAATTGGAACTCTGCCGTGCTGTGCTTTAACCCTCCTATGCCCAGGCTGAAATTTGGCCCAGTCAGCACGGCACTCACAGACAGTCACTTGAGTATTTTTGGTTGCATTGCCAATTAGTATGTCAAACCACAGAGTCACACAGAGCTGTATATGTACTGTCGAGTGGTTTTGGTTTGACCTCCTAGCCACATGTCCTTGCATTTATTTGAGTGCACTGCACAAAGTCAATGGGTTGGGAGTTACATACAAATTTTGAGTGTATTTGAGTGCACTGCACAAAGTCAATGGGTTAAGAGAGACAAACATTTTGAGTGTCTTTGAGTGTTAAACCTATAGGAAGGTTAAAAGACATTTTCACATAAGCGTATGAACATTGAGGCTTCTCTTAGCCACCATACTATGGTCAAGAGATGCCAACATTACAAATTGAAAAAGTGTCATTCGCCATGGTGCATCCGCCTCGGACACGAAAATACCCAAATTACCTCCCTTTTCAAACCTCACACTCGAGGCTTTACATTTTTGTACATCGTAAAAATTGATACAAGGATCGTACAATCGTAATTGGACTCAATAAATCGTAAAAATTACGCCCAAATCATAAATGTTGGCATCTCTGTGTGGTCTGGTTCCAATAACTGCATATACATGTATCACGTATTTCACTGGTTGGGGGAAGGGAACAAAAAAAGCGTCACTCCAGAAACCAGGGACATTTGTTTTTTAGCCCAACACTCTTTTTTGCTTTCTCTAAATTTTTTTACACTGGATATTTCATAATGCCCCAACTGACAGAAAAATGATACTACAGTGACAGTTCATCAAGTACATGATGTAAAAAAAAGTCCAAATGTAAAAAAAACAAAAAAAACATTTGGACTACATCGAGTGGGAAATGGGATAGCATTTTGTACAGACATTTTGTGAGTTAAGTAAGGCCCTTTTGATTGTGAATACAAGTTTGACTGCAAACTAAGGTTAACTATAGTCGGATTAATTTGCCCTGAACCATGTCTAGTCAATGATGGTTTGACAATTCTAGTCGACTATCTGGACCCAGCACAATGGGCATGGTTGCTTTGCTGGTCTCACGTTATCGTAAACTTGAGCCAAACACATCAGAGAACCACATCAGGGAACCATTGATTTGTTGGGTTTTTTTTTCCCACCCGTGGTTGTTTGAATGTTAATGTACAGAGCATACGCACTGTCAAATAGTGATCGACCATATGTCAATGAGAGCAGTCAGCACAAGAACTTGCTCAAAGTTGCCCCCCTTAATAAATAAGTGCAATGAGACAGCTCTGTATGTGGACATTTTCATATTTTTGTTGCTCCACTCGAGAAACTACAAGGGAGTCCTATAAAGTTCCTTGATAAAGTTTGAAAAATAACACTGACCTATTTGTGTTTGCAAGAAAGGGTAAAATAACCATGTAGTACAATCTAAACAAACTGCTTACCCTCCTACTCGAGGTGCATTTTAGTGGGAAGTTGCTATAGAGGTCAAAATCAGTCAACTGCCTGTTTTGACTGTTGACCCAAATGTGCACACACAGGCATTTTTGACTGGTTTTTACTGTCATTTTGACCACCCTGAACAATACCAGACAATGCTTTTACCAGTCAAAACCGGTTGACACATTTTGACCTGTAAATATACTTAATACACGTAAGGTTGGACAATGTTTGACTTTTAAGTGCACTAGATATACCTTGGCAAGTATATCAACATTTTGACAGTTTTTGACCTTTGTAGTAGTAGGAGGGTTAAGTGCACTAGATATACCTTGGGAAGTATTTCAACATTTGGACTGACAAAAGAAATTGTGTAACTTGATTCTAAGTACTGTACATGTACACGTTTACATTTCAAGAATTTTCTTTAGAATAAAAAGGTTACTGGCATCTTCCTGTCACTAGAGGGCAGATACCATATTTACATTCCTGAGATTTTGGTGTTTGATTAATAATCCCTCAATAGTCATCATGATTTGACATCAAAGTACTGAACATGGAGTGCCATGGTCGAGCAGTTTAGTGCGTCGGATTTGTGTTCTGATGGCTGAGTCGTCAGAATGTGGGTTCGAATCCCAACCGCGACCATGTTGCTTGTGTCCTTGAGCAAGACACTTTACCATAATTGCTTCTCTCCACCCAGGGGTAAATGGGTACCTGTGAGGTCAGATTTGGTTGTTGTGTTTGATTAGCCCTATATGCGCCAAAATGGTGCATTATATTATTATCAAGGTGCATTATATTATTACCCCTGCTCATCAGGCTCATAAATCATTCCTGAAACCATCTCAACTCCCTGGGAGTATACGATGGTTTCAGGAATGATTTATGAGCCTGATGAGCAGGGGTAATATAATGCACCTTGAGCACCAGTTTGGTGGATATGTGCGCTATATAAGTCCACATTATTATTATTATTATTATTATTATTATTGGATTTTCATGGTCGCTGGTCAAAAATTTACTGAAGCTGAAAAAGTACTTTTGCCGTAGTAACTGATTTTGGAAAGAATGTCGAACCCAACCGCCACTTGTGCACAATGTCTAAAAAACAGAAAAGAAAAGGGAAACCCATACCCCTGGGGCCCCCCACTGAAAAGCAATGCCCCATGATTCGAGTGGTCTTGTGATGGTGAACAGGCACTGTGATTGGTCATTGGTTATGATTAGCGAAAGGTCAATTCAAGTACTGCAACTTTTCTGCAAATATAATTTTCTTGTGGGGTCTGAATTTTAATGATTCCCACTTCAAAAACTTTCATACTGTGATAGTTAGAAATGCAATCACCTTAAATTATAATCTTGATTTCAAATCGAAGAATCCACAATGGAAACCTTGACTTGATTGAATAAGGAAACTGAAGTGGGAGTTGAACCTGCAACCTACAAACCGAGCTGTCTAGCCCTCCAGTTGGCAATCGTCAACCATGGATTGGTAGAGTACCGGTTTAACATCCGGTGGTCAGTAATCCCGTTTAAGTAAATTTGTCTTTGTACACATCAAAAACATTTATTTCAGTGTAGGTTTTCTTGGGGACAACATCGCAGCATGAATTTTGTTGAGGTCAATGCAGGAATTACACTATCCCAAGTACAGTGTAGGGGCATCAGCTACCTATTGTATACCTGGTTGCATTTATTCGCGATCGTCTTCAAGTTCAGATCACACAGTGCAGCGTACAGTCGTCCCTTGGTGCAAATATCGGGGCATTTGTCCCTCCACTGGAGCAGCATCTGGACAGCCTGCTCCTCCGGGCCGGTGTGGTTCTCTTTGATCGCTCGGAGGTCGGCTTCGAGTGTCTCGTCGTCCCGGACGTAGCGGGCCACCTTCAGCCAGTGGGGCTGGATGAGGGGCGCGATGCGGTAGAGCTGCGACTGGGTGATCTCTTCGGTATTTGCGCGCATCAGCTGGTCGTCCACGCGGAGCCGCATCGCAGGCATTGACTGCAGGATGGGAGGAATGAGTGAAGAAATAGCTTTGAGATGTACATGGGAGTATGAAATAGGAATTGTTGTTGACATCTTATTTTATTTTAATTGAAAATTCATTAGAAACGGTTGATGTCTTTCTGGACACTGTCTATACACTAATAGCAATTTGCATAATCCTGTCTAGGTCAGTGATTTCACAGCAGGATCAGATGAAACATCAAGGGGGTGTTTAATTTTGTTTTCATAAAATCTCCTCGTCTTTCAAAAGTCTTATTTTAATCATTTGCAAACATCTTACCTGATTTGACGTCGAGGGAATGGAACCATATCTTGTCTCTGTCAGTGGCGTGTTATAATACTGGTTTGGACGCGGAGTGGAAGTCCGTGCCGACATCACGTTCCCAGTGTGCGAATGTACAACACTCACGTGCGAATGTTTGTTCGTCATGGTACCCAGCGGCGGAGAGTAACGCGAGAATGTTGGCAGCATTCCGAGGGTCAAGGTGCTGGGCGACTGGGGCGGGGTGGGCAGCTTGGGCTCGGGGCTGATTCGTAACGACTCCAGGAGGGTTGCTTCAGCCGAGATGGCTGCCGAGGAGCTGATGGTTGTGGCAGTGCTGTACCTCAACCGCTTGGCAGCAGTTGGGTTGGCAGTTGGGTTGGCTGTTGGGTCGGCTGTTGGGTCGGCTGTTGGGTCGGCTGTTGGGTTGGCAGAGGTTGTTTCACACGTGGGACAGACACGCTTTCGGCTTGGGCTAACATACAAGCCACTGGGGCCAGCTGTAAAAAGATAAGTGTCAGTTTCACTTTTGTACGTACAAATACTGTTCTTTTAATGCCTTTTAAATTCTCCCAATATCCTTATTCCCAATATGTATATAGAAATAGGCCTGTGAGTCTTTATGGTTAATTAACATCTAAATACTAGCCGTTTTCTGTTTTTAAAATATGTTTTGATGACTGTGCTGTAATTTTTTGATATATCGAACTGCCAAAAAACAAATATGTTCTCTCATATGTTACTGGCTCTGGCAAAACCCGAAACTTGGACCCAATTTTCAAAAGTGAGATTTTGGTAGTTTGATTCTCTAGATTTTCCTCTTTCATTTGATACCAGATTTGTAGAAATCGGGGCAAAAATACAAGAGAATTTATTTTCTTCCGATTTCTACAAAACTGGTATCAAATGAAAGAGGAAAATCTAGAGAATCAAACTATACCAAAATTGGGTCCAAGTTTAGGGTTTTGCCAGAGCAAGTCACATATCAACCCAAGTATTACCCAATTGTGTCCAACAAAAAAGTTGTATACTTTATAACAGTAACTTCCATGTAGCACTTTAAACCTGGTATTGGGGAGGGCTGCTCCAAAAGTTTTTTTTTTTAAAACATGGAATGTATTTAGGCAATTCAAACTCAGAACAGTGCGGTTTCTACCATGGTCCTCACACTGACCCTGGCCTGCCACATGCAGGCACTGTGGGTAACAGCGTGAAGATCACAGCCCAGCCATTCATGTTGGTGACTGAACGATCAGACCCCTGCACAAGATGTCATCATCGTTTACCACGGAGCTAAATTAGTGAAAATATTCTGTAGCTAGAGTACTGCATTTTGAGACTCCCCCACCCATTCACATGAATAAGTACATTTCTGTAATTGGTGCGGCCTTTATTTTGTTCGTCTCTACATTCATAACTCTGGAAAAATTTTTTTTTAAATTTTACAATATTTTTTCCTTCTAATATGAAAGCACAATTGCTCAAGATGACCGACCAAGTATTTTTTTTTATAGATAATTTGTTTAACCTGATAATGACCAATGTTGTACCCTCCTACAATCAGTGCAATTTTTGAAACAACCCATTCAGGCCACTAGCTGTTGCCAGTGGCCTCCTATGGTTACCCTTCTGTGCACTGTCACACCACTGAGATTGCAGGGTAAAGTGGTCTCCCATCGATACATTGTAGGCCATACTAATATGTTCGAACATTTACAGTGTCCTTGGGTGGCACACATTTGATTTTGTAAGATTACTTGGAAAGGACAGCAGGCTTGTACATGTATGTACTGAAGGTTGCTCAAGAGCAGAATTTTGTGGATCGGAGTGGCCTCCATGTGTAGGAGGGTTAATAATCTCTAGTCTCTGCAGAATACCGTGTTAAGCAGTGGCATATAATGTGGGGCCTTATTAAGATGACTTACGTTGTTCATCATTGTGACCTCTTGACGTTGATAGGGCTGTGGAGACAGATGATGAGGTAGACCTTCCCGTCAGCCAGCCCATCGACAGCATCTCCGTCCAGCTTGATACCGGCGTCTGCTGCGGTTGCTCTTCAGCGTCGCCGACACGCAGGTCGCGTCCGACCTCGTTCAGCGTCTGCAAGAAGTCGCCGTGTGTGCCACCCTGCCGTCGGTACTCGGATATGATGGCGCCGAAGATGTCGGGGCTGCGGCCAAACTTGGTGCGAAGGTCCTGGAGGCTGAAGCCCAGGGCGCGGGCAAACTGCTTCCAGTTGTCGCCGTCTGTGATGCCGTGCACATCTGTCAGGAGATTTAAAAAATATATGATTACCATCCGAATACACAACATGAACATCAATCTTCATGAGTATCAGCTTAATTAGTCTGAAAACCTTTCAGAGGAAATTCATATATAAACTTTGAATAAAATTAATAAATGATTTACCTGCAAGTTGTTTGAGGGAGGCTGCTGTCCAAGGGTCCTCAGATGCTAAAGCAGGCTCGTCAGTTTTCTGGAAAACAAGACGGACAGTCATTAATTTAATATCACTTTGTTTTTACCGATCTGAAGGCGATTTCATTGAGCTGCTTAATAGAAAAATTTGCTAATCAGGATTTTGTTGTTTACCAGCTAAACTTTCATATTTAACCAGTTCATGTCGGGAATATTTTTTTTTCCCCCCGGTCCCCCGTGCGGGTTTACTTTCAGTGAAAAATCAGAAAAAATTTCTAGCCATTAATAATTTTTTTTTGTCAATGAAACTAAGTTCGGACACCCAAATTACTCATTACCCTTTACTCATTGACATTTCGAGAATTAAATGGCTAGTTTTTTTAAATTACGGTTGTGTTTGTTCAGCACAATTAGACTGTTGGCAAGCTCCGATGCAACAGCCTATTAGCGACCAGCGCCCGGTCGAACAGATGGCATACCCGGAGAGAGAGGAAAGGCCTCGTAAACAATGGATATAAATCCGTCTTTACAAATTCTTGGCTGGTACGTCAAAGGAACAGGTCTTGGATAAAGGGATTAGGCAAAAATCAACAAAAAGAGTGAACTCGTTCAGTGTTTGCAGTGCCTTTTGTCTGGGGCCACCGAACCGTGACCCCATGGACTTCGAGAAACGATTGCGTGGATACAAGTCAGGCGCCACGACGACACGCCACGTGTGGCGTGTTGCCAAGTCTCCCAGTAACACACAAAAATCGGAATGCGTGTTTAGACGCTCTCCGATCTGCCGTACAACAAAAAAATGCGTGTATACACGGCCTCCGACGCGAACTGGTTAACTGTACTTTGTCTGGTAATCTATTTGATATTGCAGAGCAAAAATATTTGCTCATCAAAAACTTAGCAGTTCTTTAAAATTGACTTGTGGTATTTGTCACTACTGCCTGGAATTGAACACAATTCGGGTTGCCTTTGTCAGACAGACATGGGCGATTGGTATATTGCATTGGTCTTGAATTCAGAATGTGGGTTTGATTCCTGGCCCTTGAACTAGACATTTCACCATAATTGCTTCTCTCCACCTAGGATTACATACGTAACAGCTGGGAGGTATCACAAGTATTCTCCACCGTTATATGCCACAGAAACCAGAAATAAAAACACCAGTCTGATGAGCCATACTGGCTTGGGACAGACTCGACATTACTTTTTTGAAAGCTTGCCCAATAAGTCTCTTAAAAAGCCAAATCAGATTTGAACTAATCGTCAATAGTAGGTATGTGGATGTTGTCCCGCCAATACAAACTCAGAACAGTGCGGTTTCTACCATGGTCTTCACACTGACCCTGGCCTGCCACATGCAGGCACTGTGGGTAACAGCATGAAGACCACAGCCCAGCCATTCATGTTGGTGACTGAACGATCAGACCCCTGCACAAGATGTCATCATTGTTTACTCCTAGCCCGAGTTGCACTCGACTTGAGTTCTCATACTCGTACTCCAGTAAATTTTCCCTGTATTCGCAAAAACATACGTCACTGCTACACTGACCCTAACTCCTATCAATAACTGGCTAGACACCCTGCCTACTGCATCAACATCTACCAGTTGTCCAAGTGTGAAGCCTGTCGAGTTCAACAAGATCCATCAACAAAGAACAAAATATACTTTGTTACATTATTATCCCCGTCATTGGGCTATTACAAATCATTCATGATTATTCTCCACTTCCTGGCAAGTATACTGCCTGTTCGGCACTCAGATAATCAAACACAATTACCACATCTGCCTTCACAGGTCCCCATTTATACTCCTGGGTGAAGAGAAGCAATTCATGGTCAAGTGTCTCGCTCAAGGACACAAGTGCTGCAACTGGCATGGCTAGGATCTGAACCCACATTCAGATGATGTGGCCATCAGCACTCTAATCCGGTGCGCTAGGCCGCTCGGCCATGACATTCCATTATTGACAAAAACGTACCCTTCACAAACTCATTCATGTTTGCGTAAGGATCAACTCTAACTCCCTAGCTATTTTGGCTAAGAACCTTACTGAATCTGCCAAAATCCAACACCGTGCACGAACACTACCACCCAACTGTTAGTCTTAGCTGGAATTGGGACACCCGGCCCCATGCAAGGTATCCCTGTCTGGGCTATATACAGTACCGAGTCCACCAAAATCCAACAAACCAAGCTGTTGGAGTTTGAATGGTTTGGGGTGGTTAGGGTTAATCTGGCTTTATACAGAATATAACACTAACCTTTATGAGGTTGAATTCAAACAGCCTCTCCTCGGTTCCGTTCTCCCATCTTCTCCGCACAAACACCTTGCCAAAGATGTCCTTGTTGGATGGTTGACCTTTGAACTTGCAGGCAAACTGCTTCTCAAACTCCCCGCCTCTGTAGTTTTCTTCCACTTGTTCGAGGGTCTCATCTTCACCCGCGGCCGTGTCTGCCTCAAAGTAGTCCGACTTGCCAAGCTTGACGATGATGGAACCACCTATTTAAAATTCATAGAATGAAAGTTGAATTACTGAATGTTTGAAAGTCTTCCAAAATAGATAGGAAAATCAGTTTGCATAATTATAATAAATAGTCATAAATATATAATAAATGATTTATCACCTGTATTTTGCACAATTGTACTGGAGATGTTCTTTTTCATTGGAACATTGCTATTTTACTTTAGGAAACAGATGCTTTAAAATAATGTTTTTCATTATTGTAAGAAACATGCATTTTCACAAATTTTTCTAGAAATTGTGCCAGGTTCTGTCATAAATTCATTTTTTTTAACCGTTAAACCAAATGTTTATCTACTATTTTGTGCAATATATCATTTCAAAGTACTTATTTTTCTTTCTAAAACAAAAATGAAAACAAAATTGTTGGTAAAACACAGGTGTCTTTAATCTGTGGAAAAAAGGCAAATATGAAGAGATGCATCTTTAAGCAATCTTTTTGAATGATGATCAAAGAACATGAATCATAAAATACAGGGCTGGAACTTTCCTCGGAATGTCTTTAAGAATAAATTGCGATATAAAAACAGTAAGAATAAATTTCATCTTTTACAAATCTTTCGCATCAGTACCTTTCATTCTAAAATTTCTTTGAGTCAACCAGGAAAAGTATCACTGCATATTGAATCAAGAGGTAAATTCCCCCAAATTACCAAATTTTCTCAAAGTATATTTGAGTGATAACGTGTGTCATGACAAAATTGCCACCACATACAATTATCTCCTATTTTGAGTAATTTCTTTGCAATAACCAAAAGTGTACAATTAACTTCAATTTATGACAAGGAATTTATACTGACCTGGTCCTATGCTTACAGGCTTCAGGCTACCTCCAACATTCTTGGCGTAGTTTCCTACATCCTGCATAGGAGTATCACTGTTATGGCAGATGACCACCAAACCAAATTTTCCAGTGTCTGGGTTTTCCAGCATCCAGGCCTGACATTTCATATTGACAGCCCCGCCGGAGTAAGTGAACCCGACCCCAAGCCGAGCATTCTGCATTTTCCCCCTGATGCTCGCCCAAAGGGCAGTAAGCCACGAAAAGTGGACAACCGGGATGTCAATGAAATATTCACCATTCTTGTCGCACTCTATTTTAAAATTCGTGTTTAAGGCTTCCCACGCAACTGGCTGGTCTTCAGTGGTTGGGCTATGCCACACCGATAATTCAGCTTCAAAGCCAAAGTTTTGCATGATAGCGCTGTAGTCTGGTATGGGAAGCCGTACCGTGACTGGGTTGCCGGGCAAGGTGTTGAAAAGGTATCCATGGGGCTGGAGTATGACTGCTGGGGTAGCTAGGGCATCGGAGACATTAATGTTGGTCCGGACATCAGGTGGAAGTTCCGAGCACAGGACTTTGATGCTGGCGTTTATATCCCCGTTTACGCATCCCCGTGGAAACAATACATGCAGTCCAGGCACTTCATTTACTTCCAGGACTCCGCCTTCCTCTGAGCTTATCGTTCGACTTACCGAGAATGGGGTTTTGTTCAGGATGGCAGTAAACAACGAAAAATGGCTTGTTTTTATAAGGATATAACCGTCTCTTACTCGGAAATCACTGGATGGAATACGCTCCCATGCTGGCCTTTCCAAGTCATCTGTGTTACTTCGTAAACAGTGAACTTGACTTGAAAAGGCGACTTTAGTGAACAGGGGAAGCCGTATGACGGCAGGTTTGTCCTCATAGAAGACTGCCCCGTGCGGCCCAAGGAGCACGACAGGACTGGCATGGACTATAGTGGGGTCTTCTTCGGGCAAAAAGCTTTGGTCACTTATGATGTCCAGTGAAAATTCATTTCTCATGTAATTCATCTTGTTGTGCTCTGGTATTATCACGGTTACATTAGCGACTTTGAGAAGTCTTGATCGATTTGGCAGGATGCAGTCATACGGGGTCAAATCACCGAGGTCAATATGATCTCCATTCAGGGGCCGCATGCAAATCTCACACCGGTCCTCGTCCTCGCTGATGTCAAACCCAGCCTCATCGTTGTCACTTCCGCAATCACCATGGCAACTTAGACCATCGTATTCAATGTTCCTCCGCATCCAATCACTGTCGATATTGGAGCCTGAACAGGAGCCATAATCGCTCGTGGAAAGCTTCCGATCGAGACGGAGCACATCCGACACTTGCTTGTGCCTACTGTGAAGTGTTGCACAACTGTTAATGGCTGCAACTTCTTCATCGTGTGGATCTGGTTCAGAATCATGCTTATAGCATGTGTCAACTAAATGGGACGTATGACGTAACTGTAACGTTCTTATTTGATCCGGCAGAGGTAATTCTTCCAGGACCTGCCTGGAATGGAAGTGAATTGGTCTTTCTATCTGTATCCCAAAATGGCGACGGATTGCCTGCAAACCGTGCACGTAAATATCCCTCGGTACATTCTTGATAGGATTTCGGGTTACTGCGAACGTTCTCAAGCCGGGCGATCGAAACACCCGCTCATCTAAAGATTTCACATGGTTCCCGGAAAAATTAACCACCAGTAAATTCTCCAAATCGGACAGGCAGGATGGGATTGTCGCTATCCTGTTGTGGGAAACATCTAGTGTTTGCAGCTGCTTGAGACGTCCCATCTCTGCAGGAAGCTTCCGCAGTGCATTGTGGTGGACGTACAGGTATTTGAGGTTTGTCAGCGTGTCGATGCATCGTGGAAGCTCCCTCAAGTTGTTGAAGCTCACGTCAAATGTCTCCAAACTGAGAAGGAGTTGGCAGTGCTGGAATAGCCCGGGCGGGATTGAACCGAGATGCTGCCCCCTGAGATCAACAGACTTCCTAAGATGACGCACGCTTCGTTCAATCTCTACATCCTCACTTGGAAGAATGTGCAGCCTACTTTTCAATGACATCAGTCTGTTGAAGGAAAAATTGTAAACAAATATTACAATACATTTTAATAAAAACAGTGTCACTAGGCCTAATGATATAAATCATCTTGTAAAAATTTAAAAACAAATTCATGGACCGATTGAATGCCGTGTACAAAAACCAAGTTGAGTTCCAAGATAACTGTCAGGACGTCTAGACAAGAAGTTAGCAGCACAGACAAATGGGTTTTTAGTTTGAAAATATTAAAAATCTCATGAAATATACTGCAAGGTGGAGCCAATTACTAACCCGTTAACCGTTTTACCTGTCTTAGTGCCTGGTTACTTAAAAAAAAGTGGAAAGAAAAAAAAAGAATATGTAATTTCCCCTCTAATTTACATAATGTTAATGTTTAGTAGGTCATACTGTGTGCTTAACAGTTAGAAGGAAAATGTAGTCATTTTAAATCGGTTCAATTACAAACTTAATTACAAAAAATTAATTGTCCGCAAAGCTTGTGTTGTGTACAAACTACAATCTCTTGTAACTCTTATTACTATACCTCATACATATTCATGATCGAGAGCCGAATTCTCACTGGTCCATTCACCGTCACGTGCCAGATGCTATTTTTGCTGTTTCCCTCGCGTCCGCGAGTATTCACGCACAGGGTAAATACGCATGCGCAGTAGTGCGTAGTAGACTGTCGCATCGGGGAACAGTCTCGCGGGAAATAGTCCCAACGATCTGTTCCCTGCATCCGGGAACATGCCAGCGGGGAACAGTAGTACGCACGCGCGAACATCGCCTTAGCTCGCTAGCTAGCTACGTACATACACATGAAAAAATGGCGGCACACGTAAATGTAAATTCGCGTTTTATTTCACAGTGGTTATATTGCCTTTCCCTTGCTTCTTATTGTAATGGCAACTGAATATGTATGAGCATGGTAAAACAGATATAACATGGTTTATGGGTGGACAGTCGATATTAGCTCGGTATTGGAAGTTGAGAAACTAGTTCCCTCGGCTTCGCCTCGGGAACTAGTTTCTCAACTTCCAATACCTCGGGGAGCTAATATCGACTGTCCACCCTCAAACCATGTTATATCTGTTACTAGTCTTAGACTCTTACTCTTAGTCTTAGTCTTAATGCATACTATGTAATATTGAGTTGTCTGACTTCCGATTAACGGAACTAATGTTATTATTGGGCTATACATTCAACACTGCAAAAACCCAAAACTGGCTGGAGCCGTCAGCGCAAAGCTTTTGGCGCTGAACAAGCGGAAGATAGGGATTTTGGCTGGGCTAGGCTGCGACCTTGTGACGCCTATGGGCACGAATACACGAATCACGGCGGGCAATTGACAACGGACCGTGCACGGTGACGGTCTACGGAACAACCAAGTTAGTCATCAGTCATTTCTTTCCACTTGTATGGTAAATTGTCAAACAAAATTACCATATTTTAATACAAATGAACATCAAGGGAATACGACAATTGGTACAAGTGGTTCGTACAAAGTGCCTCAGTTTTAAAATATACCGCTACATATCCGTATCTTCCTGACAACACGACGCGGGTTTTTTAATCGCTTTGAACAACGGAATTTACAACCACTCGTTTTCAGTCCCACAAAAATAAATACTTAGTTCTAGTTCCCCCATTTAAAATGGTACCCTTCCATACTATTAACGATATCAAACAATGGACTATATTAAGCAGGGAAAATATACAAAAATAAACAACATACCTTCAAATGTGTTTCGTTTTCATAGTTGAGTAAATTTTGATGTAAATATAGCTCAACTTTTTGGTTGTAAAAAACAATTCCACGCTGGAAGCCATCTTGAATGCACACTGTATGCAGTATACAACATGTTTATTCATCATCCTGGGGTTAATGCATAGAATACTGACCAATAGAAATACGGGAGAACATTGCGTAGGTGGATGTTAACCAATGAAAAATCGAATTACTAAAGGGACGCGTTGTCTTATTTGCATATCAGATGCAAACAAAAGTAATGTCAGAAACTGTTTTTACAGGGCATGTACGGCCGGGGGATGTTCATCCAATGTACATGTACATGTACCTGGTAGTGGTACATGTCCATACATGCATTTATTGAACGCATTGAATGGTGGTGGGAGATGGGGATAACTCGTACCATAGAGAAAGGACATTCTCTATGCTCGTACCAGGTGTGGCGAAAGTGGGGGTTGGGGACATTTTCCCTTGGATGTATTTTCCCAATATTTACCACATTACATACGATTCAATGAATATTATACTAAAATAACACCTTTCCCCTTACTTCCCCATATTTACCATAATATGATTTAGTGTGATCGTATACACAGGTAGTTTTTGGTTTTATGAGTACAAGGGGCGTTATTAACGGCTGCCACTGTGCTGTATGTACTGTAAGTACGGGGGGCAGGGTTTCAACTGAAATACGGTAAATTCAATGTGCTCTTTCGTTGACTAAACCGGGACCGGGAAATAACAAATAAAATCCGTGCATATCATTTTTTTTTTAAACATTACTTTTATATAAAATTTGTTCAACTGTTTTAATGTGTTATCAAATTTATTTTATATTAACAATTATCCACACTGAACACCTTTGAAGGCAAGTATATTTCTACTAATACTCTTCCAAATAAGTCAAGTAAGATTTGTAGGTTTGCATGGTGAAAGGTTAAGTAAAGACTGTTTGTGGTGACACCATGTGAACAGACTGAATGATGACAATCAGAGCATACAGATCGAAACATCGAGTTGTAGACCTAAAACCTCCAGTTCTGTTGAGAACTAATTACTACTCAAAACGGAGAATTTTCACATGGTGTCACCGCAAACAGACTTTACTTAAGTAAAACTTGTAGCTTTGCATGGTGAGGATGATAAGTACTAGACTAATTGCGGTGACACCATGTGGAATCTCAATTGAGTAGTAATTAGTTCTGAAAAGAACTGGTGGTACAACTCGACGTTTCGATCAGTATGCTCTGATCGTCCTCAGGAGACTTTACTTAAATTACAATGTAGTCAACGCAAGATGAAAAATATCCTCGACGGTAAATAACGGCTTGTTTATCTTTCTCATCTGTCAATTCTTTGCTTTTAAGTTATTAATTTGCTATGTCCGATAAATAACTACGCCGTTGCCAAACTTTTCACTCAGAATTCGATGATAGTTGTCAGTTATAGAATATCATCACAAAATTGGTTGGGTGTTCTTTCTGAAATACACCCTTCCGTTCCCGGCGCACCATACTTCCTAGACTTGATTTCAAGTCTGAGATCGCGGTTATTTTGTCTACCAGCACAGCCACGCAAAACGCCGTTTACCCCTACTGGCTATCACAGCCCAAACTCGCGATCTCAGGTTAATGTCGGATGTTAATACACAAGAGGGCGCTATTTAATGCGATACTGTATTGGCTTCAGGCAGACAAAATAACCACGATCACAGAATTGGAACCAAGTCTACATACATACTTCCTAGTTATTGAACGTCTTTACCAAGTGAACAATAGCGCCCCCTGTCGTTGACTGGTTAAGGACAGATCGGCAGTCGTGATGGCGTTACCTGGATCATGACACGTCTTGCAACAATAATTCGGTCGTACTGGGTAGGCTCGTCTCTCGACCATTAATTCGTTAATGAAGCTTATGCCCAAACTCCATTCCGTACAAAAAGCCATCTATAAAATGAAACGAACCAACCAAAACTATCGATATAACATGGGTTTCTTCTATACACAACGTATTTTTTGTTTTCTTTCGATGACACACAACATAATAAATTTAATAAAATTTAGATTAACCATTTTGTGTTTTTAATTCTGGAAAAGCAGCACATGACAATTTCTCTCAAATACTTGCGGTTCTTGTGCTAACAATTGACAAGGGATAACAAATTTCTCTCGAAAATGTTATTCTTTGTAAAGCAAATTAGAATGTAGTATACAACCGCCACTTCTATAGCCAAATAATTACAAATGTCACAGAATTTTCTTTAATTAAAAGATGATAGGGGAGACACTTAAGGATAGGAAAGTGTAGTCAAGTGAGGATTGAAAAAGATATTTTGTGAGATTTTGAGCGATGAATGTATGCCGCAAATCCAGTGAAATGTTGGCCATTTTGTCGTCTGCTAAAAACACATGCTTAGACATTGTGCACAAGTGGCGGTTGGGTTCGACATTCATTCCCAAACGAATCACTACAGTTTCGATATAATAATATCAAGAAAAGTGGTTTTTAACTTACGTTTTCAACAGTTTTAGAAACAACTTTGTGTTGAAGTTGTGCAGGTTATAGGTAGTGCAGTATGCAAGTATATGGCCATTTTTATGTATGCCGTGCTCAAGCTCTATATGTTTAGTGATCCTCTTCACCAAACCAAGTCTATTAGCTTGTAAAAAAAACCTATGCTAAACTGATGCACAAATCTATCGCTGGAATTCTGGTAGATGATCAGCCAACACATCAAAACCTCTCTCGCTCAGATTTTCTTGCATACTGAAATACACGTATTTTCTTCTTCCCTCAATGATTAACTATAATGGCCTTTCTCTCTCTCTCTGAACACACCGGTCTTATATAATACCCTATTCTTCGTCCGCTAAAATTAGAACTCATTTGCGCACGCCTTTCCACGAGATAAGGAACACCTGCAACTTGGCGTGCAGCTGTAAATTCAGCTGTTATGTTATTGTTAATGAGTGTAAGAACAGTTGTCCATCTTCTGATATAGGCATACCTGTACAAACCAGATTAAAAGGAAAATGCAAAACTGGTAATTATGCAAATTGCAAGTTTTCTTATGTTATTTTCGTTCCGCAAGTTAAAAGAGACAAAATCGGAGTGTCCCACCCCCACTACTTGGACAATAAAATTTGACCATAAAAGGGTCAGACTATTATAACTTTAATGACACTGCTCGTTTCAGATAATAGCGGACACAATAAAAGGATGCTTTTTTTCAGAGTAAGTAAATCGAGCGTAAATAATAGTTCACCCACTCTAAGCAGCGCCCTCAGTTGTTGTCCATCAACCTCAAAAAGACTTATGGGGATGCACCCTACTAAATAGTGAGGAATTCATGCACCGAGCTGTTTATCATAAACTGTATGTCCTCAATTTTTTGTGCTCAAGATTTGAGGCCCATACATTTGATGGATTGTGTAAAAATGGCCCAATATCATAACCAGGGGGTCCTTGACTTCCAACTGTGAGTATTTTGGATACACTAGGCCCTGAAAATGTAGTCCTAATTTGATTTCAAGCATAAGTCCTTTTTCCAAAATGGCTGCTTTTCAGTGTGGTCGTTTTCACTACTGTAGAGGGTGGTTTTCATTGGGATGAGAATAACTCCCTGGAAACCTGGACTTTAGACAGTAAATAGATAAGAAAATAAAAGGTTATATATTGATCAATATTTTTTCTTTTGGTTTTAAAAACTGTGGGAGTTCTGAGTAATTTTTAATGATTTTTGAATATTTTGTGTTTAGCACTGTTTACTATGGGAGTTTATATAGTGGGGTGCACCCACGGGGGTAGACTGGTCTCCTGTCTTTATCGTATATCAAGGATATAGACAGGCTCCAGGCGTACCATTCAAGGGGTTTCATTGGATACGTTGTGCTGAAAATATAATGTCACATGTCAAGACTCGTGCGCAAAAGCTACCACCCAAGGTCAAAGTTGAATATCGGGAAAAACTGGCGGCCGCACAGCCAGGTTCTGGCGAAATTCACGCGCCTCATAGATCAAAGCATGACGGTCAGATGTTCAGGCTATGGGGGTAGCTATCATGTTCATGTGTTTAAAGGGACTCTAAGCTATGCGTAGGAACACTGCCCTCTGTTGAATATAATGTGTACCAGAAATGAAGATTTCTGCCCTTTAATTAAAATGCATTGTTTGTCGCAACGTTTGTAAAGACAATTGGGAATTTGTATAGAGACAATTTCGTCTTGATCATCAGGGCATGGAATGAGAGTGCTAGTTTAGATTAACTCAGTGACTGAAAATATTACTATAAATGAGCCCGTAGTGTTCAGTCACTTTGTCCATCTTAAACTAGGACACCAATTCCATGCCCTGTTGAACTCTACTCTGATCGTGAGGATATCGCCCCTTTTATTTTGTTTTACACTATGAATTCCCATACTGGGTCGATTGAGGGCAGTATTCTTCACATCATCTTTTAATATTTTAAGCGTTTATCATTCTCCTGTCATCTTTGTTGTTCTGTAAACCCTAGACAAGTAAAATGTTATGGTCGTAGCGCTGATTCTCAAAACATAAAAAAGGACCAGCCTCGGTTTGGTCGCGTGGATTTTGATATGCAAAAATCCAAGATGGCCGCAGCAAGATAAAGGTTTATATTCCGGCCATTTTGAGTCCAGAATGATGCGATGCAGGCCCACAAATACAAGCATGAAAAACAGTTGGACGAATTCGCTATGCTTTTATTCACTTACATTTATAATTAATCTGAAAAAAACTAGATTGAACACAATTTGGACGAAGGCGCCTACGTACATACAAGTTTTAATCAAGGCACTTAAATTTCTAACTTTAAACTACATATTATAAGGCCCCCAAAAGTCTACGATTTCTGGTCCCCACACGCGTCCTCAGACCCGTGCGTCGGCATTTTTAGTTTTCGTTTGCTCTGAAACGATGTCCAATTGCAGCCAAAATTGATGGATCGTTTGGAATTCTGCGCAGCTGTGTTTTAAACGACTTTTTATCACATAGGGCCGATAGGGGTATGAACGTTTGCCCAATTTGTGCGGCCTCTCTTAGCCACCATACTTTGTGTGTGGTAAATTTGGTCTGGTTCCAATAACCATGTATACATGTATCACGTCTTTCACTGCTTGGCAAAAGAAAAAAACACGTCTAGGATCTAGGACCACAAACCGGGGACTTTTTTGGCCCAAATTGGCAACCATTAATATCTCTACACGATCCTCAAGACAAATTGTCCTTACGAATGTTGCTCTCGATCCAGTTATTTTCATTAGCTAAATCTCTCTCCCAAACACGTCTTAAATAAAATAAGGCCTATGCAACCAACCCTATAGACGGCGAGAAATTGCCACTTTCCTTCAAGAGCAGGGAGGTAAATTACTTAAAAACTGCACAACTCACAAAATAATCTCATGCATATATACATTCACGCGCCTAAATGGTAATAACTGTAGTTTTTAAACAATAAGAAAATGACTGCTTAAAGGGACAGTATCGTCACGATCACAGCAGACTTTCAACGGGGCATGGAATCGGTGTCCTAATTTAGATAAACACAGTGACTGAAAATTACTGGCTCATTTCTGCTGCGGTAATACGACGTTATCACGATTGTGGGGTATTATTTTCAGTCACCGAGTTAATCTAAAACTATGCCCTGTTTCATCGTGACGATATTATCCCTTTAATTTACAAAAGCCACATTGGTTATATTAGCAAAACGGTTTCTAAATGTATGCTTACTTTCTTCGAATAGTT
Source organism: Zoroaster sp. YZ-2022 (assembly GCA_029582265.1). Taxonomy (NCBI): domain Eukaryota; kingdom Metazoa; phylum Echinodermata; class Asteroidea; order Forcipulatida; family Zoroasteridae; genus Zoroaster; species Zoroaster sp. YZ-2022. The sequence continues at coordinate 3,163,841 of CM055819.1, forward strand.
GTATACATATTAAATTACCAATCTGTGAAAGTTTCAGCTCAAACCGAATTCTAAGTCATTGGAAAGTGTATACAATAATCATGTTTTCTCATGAGAGCATTTAAGACAATTTTCTGGATTATTTAGTAAATGTACCGTAACCTTTACACACTTTACATCAAGTTAACTTTTTGAGAATATTAAACTTGGTAATTTTGTATCCACGTACATGTATTAACCAATGTTGGACCTCCTTCCCTATTGGACAACTAACATCAAAATGTTTTACCTAACTGTATAATAATCGTTGTTAAAACGTTTTCAATTTTAAACATGACTTTGTGCTAAACATAACAATGAGGAAATAACTGATGTGCACGATTACTTAATATTTTACTACTACAGCGGCCATCTTTGTTTGAATTCCTGTATGATTATAATGCTGATTCTCATTTCATCAAAAGGAGCCAGACTATTTTCTCTTTCAGCCTCGGTTTTGGTCACGTGGATTTGTATTAAAGGGCCTGTGAAATGCAATTTTATGCAGATACATATTTTAGCAAAATATGCATGCTTCTTGACGGATAAAACAATATTGGAAATCGAATTTTGGCATAAAGAAGAAATTAAGTGTACTATTTCAAATATTCAAAATTAATGCTCATCATGCTTATCCTTGACACTTGAGGGCGCAGTTTTATGAGACCACATCAGGAACGCTGTGTCACAGCAGTGCTGCTATGACACAGCACTGAAAGTTTTACAAAATCAAACGCCCTACAACTTGCCCGATAATTACAGACGTTTGTGTAATGTGTTCAAGTAAAACAAATCTTATTTTCATAGGCTCTTTAAGGAAAATCAAGATGGCCGACAAGAAGTCCAGTATTTATCAGGATGAGCCACCCCTGCAAATTATGTGAGCCACCCGATCCACTGTATCTATACATCAAGTAAAACTGTGCTCATTTCCACCCTTTCTGAGGGGGTCATGAAGACCGTATATTTGATGTTCATTTTGTTTTGTGATACGTAAAACACACTTTGACTAATTTCAGTCTATAAAGTAGTGTCTATTAAAAACGTCCATATGTATTTGTTTGCTTTTGAGGAATTCCGTGGAATAAGGACCAATTTCCGTGGCGCCCTTGCATCTTCGAGAAAGCGCAGATGTATGCTTAGTAACCACGTAAATTTCCGTTTTCTTTTTCCGTGGCTTGGAAAACCGGCAATTCTGGCAACATCGGGCGAGAACATCACAGTAACCCCGACGGAAATCGCTGTTGGTTAACGCGTAAATAACGCAGTTTATGCAACTGTTGAGATGGACCATGGTAAATATTATGATGAATGATACTCTTGCCACCGGCAATGATGCATTATAGATGATCGTGAAAGGGGTAATTAGGATCAACACCGCTAGAACAAGGGTCAGGAGTGAACGTAGGAGGCGCTTGTCAGTGTTCGTCAGTGGAACAGCTCTCCTGCTACCCACAGCAAATTTTTTAAGCGCTTTTTTCGAGGCTCGTACATAGAACCATATGCGTAAATAGCAATATATGATTAAAGCTATGATGATACCAAAGCCAATAATACCGTATAACGAAGTGGGTGAACTCATACAAGTGAACACTTCAGGTAAGATGAGGTGTTCAGATCCGTAGAGAATAAAGGGCAACCAATCGCTCGAAAATCCAGACACCCATATGAACATAATGAGTAAGGACGTGGTACGCTTCGTGAAGATTTTGTGGTAGACAAGGCAGTGGCAGATGCATATATAACGGTTCAAAGCGATTGCGAGAATGCTGAAACACGAGGTTACACAACACACAGTACAGAGGGAACCAATGAACTGGCACAGCGCACCGTAAGTCAAGAGGAACTTCCCATGGTTCTGGATGCTGGCCAGGTTGACGGTGTCCAAAAACGCCGAGATGCACAGGTCCGCAACGGCTAGGTTCACCACGAACACATTGTGGATCTTACGGAGTTTATTGTTAATCAGCACAGCCGCTATGACCAAAAGGTTACCCACTGTTCCAAACACCAGCTCCAGCAGTGTTATCCAAAAGAGGACGAGGTTCAGCGTGTTATCCTCGGTGTATAACGCCATGAGTTCAGACGGGCTCAATGCTTCACCAGGGTCCCTGGTGACAGTGATATTCTGTGTTGTAACTAAATTGGGATTCTCTGTGTTACTGTACTCCATGGTTATCTGAAACCTGCAGATATCGTCCAGCTTTGCAGATAAATGTTGCACTAAATCTTTTTAAGTTTACTATTCTGTGCACGACGAGAAATTCTACAGGAGAGCAAGCTAATAAACTGCCACTGGAAAATAAGGTCAGATTTAATTCGTTGCACGAACGAATATGCAACAGTGAAACAGCAACAAGTAAACCAGTTGAATACGCGGACCCTCAAAGTCTGAACAAAGAGTAATTGTGTAAAGCGCGCGAACATGTCTCGCACTGCTTTTATGCTGGCTGCAGTAGGCCCTTGTGTTCCTATATGGCGTTATAGGATAACGCAATAACATGAACGTCGTTATTTTAATCAAGAGTATTTGGATTTCCACCGCTGTGTTTATCGGTCATTTTAATCAAAATGTCAATCATTTAATTACCATCACCGATGTTATCATGGAAACGGGTAAATTCATTATAATGGGCACACGTAATTATCTAGAAAACCAATTAGGTATCTATAAAACCAATACGATATCTATTTTAGTGCGCACCGAAAGTTCACAAAATCCAAATCCCTCAAATATTGACCAATAAATAAAACAACTACAATTAATGTCAATATAATTAAAACAAAGTAAACAATGTAAAACAAATCTTTAAGGAAAAACAAGATGGCCGACAAGATGCTGGAACGCCAAGACAAGTTGTGCCACTGTAATTGTTTTGTGTGTTTTATGCTGCGAAATAGAACGTTGATACGTAAAACACACTTTATTTCAGTCTATAAAGTAGTGTCTAAAACGTTCATGTGTAAGTGCTTGCATTCAATGAATGCCGTGGGATAGGGACCAATTTCCGTGGCGTCCTTACATCTTCGAGAAAGCGCAGATGCATTCTTAGTAACCACGTAAATCTCCGTTTTCTTTTTCCGTGGCTTGGAAAACCGGCAATTCTGGCAACATCGGGTGAGAACATCACAGTAACCCTGGCGGAAATCGCTGTTGGTTAACGCGTAAATAACGCAGTTTATGCAACTGTTGAGATTGATCATGGTAAATATTATGAGGAATGACACTCTTGTCACCGGCAATGATGCATTATAGATGATTGTGAAAGGGGCGGTTAGGATCAAAAACACTAGAACGAGGGTCAGGAGTGAATGTAGGAGGCGCTTGTCGGTGTTCGTCAGTGGAACAGCTCTCCTGCTACCCCCATCAGCAGCGAATTTTTGAAGAGCTTTTTTCGAGGCTCGTACAAAGAACCATATGCGTAAATAGCAATATATTATTGAGGCTATGAGGATACCAAAGCCAATGTAAGCGAATATCGAAATGCGTAAACTCATACAAGTGAACAGTTCAGGTACAATGGGGTGTTCAGATCCGTTGAAAAGAATGGGCAACCAATCGCTCGAAAATCCAGACACCCATATGAACAGAATGAGCAAGGACGTGGTACGCTTCGTGAAGATTGTGTGGTACACTAGGTGGTGGCAGATGCATATATAACGGTTCAAAGCGATGGCGACAATGCTTAAAAATGAGGTTGTAAAACACACAGTACAGAGGGAACCAATGAACTGGCACAGCGCACCGTAAGTCAAGAGGAACTTCCCATGGTTCTGGATGCTGGCCAGGTTGACGGTGTCCACAAACGCCGAGATGCACAGGTCCGCCACGGCTAGGTTCACCACGAACACATTGTGGATCTTACGGAGTTTCTTGTTAACCAGCACAGCCGCTATGACCAAAAGGTTACCCACTGTGCCAAACACCACCTCCAGCAGTGTTACACAAAAGAGGACGAGGTTCAGCGTGGTATCCTCGGTGTACAACGCCATGAGTTCAGACGGGCTCAATGCTTCACCAGGGTCCCCGGTGACAGTAATATTGGGCGTTGTAACTGAACTGGGATTCTCTGCGTTACCGTACTCCATTGTCGGGAGCGTAAAAAAAGCTTTATTGGCAGAATTTTCGCTCACAAAGTGAAAAATAAGACCAGTTTTAATTCGTTACACGACGAACTAATATGCAACAGTGAAACAGCAACAAGTAAACCTGTTGAATACGTGGACTCTCCAAGACTGAGTATAGACTAATGGTGTATGCGAATAACCATGCATCGGTACATACCGCTTGTTTCGTATAGCTGCAGTTGGCCCTTTGACATTAGTACGAAGCAACAGCACGAACGTAACCTTGCTATTTTAATAGCATTCATCTTTCTGACAGCTTGTTTTTCCATCCAGGTACAGGTGTGTCCACCAGTAATTTCAATCAAGATGTCAATCATTTAATTACCATCACTGATGTTTTATTGGAAGGTTTTTAATGGCACACGTAATCATCGAGAAAGCCAATAAGGTATGCATTTTAGCGCAATCTGTCCGTCTTGATGTTTGCATTAGGTTTGTACAGTGATGTATACGAGCCAACTTACATTATTTGAAAAAAAATAGAAGGAAAACAAATAAGGCCATGTAATACGTTTGTTCAAGTTCCCCAGGCGCGTACTCAAGGGGGCGGGGGGGGGGGGGGGTTGCAGGGGTGCAGGTAGGGGAGGGGGAAAGAGACGGTCGGCCACCAGGTTAGCTTATGGATAACAATTTGGTGATTTTGTAATCATGTTACTATCAATGTTGTACAATCTCTTTATTAGGTACAATATGATTCATTCATCACGATAGTTGCAGTAAATCTCTTTATTAGGTACAATATGATTCATTCATCACGATAGTTGCAGTAAATCTCTTTATTAGGTACAATATGATTCATTCATCACGATAGTTGCAGTAAATCACGGCTGTAGGACTTAAAGGGACAGTATCGCCACGATCAGAGAAGACTTTCAACAGGGCATGGAATCGGTGTCCTAGTTTAAAGATGAACACAGTGACTGAAAATTACTGGCTCATTTATGCAGCAGCAACGGTAATAATTATGATATTATCATGTGGGGTACTATTTTCAGTCACTTAGTTAATCTGAAACTAGCACTCTGATTCCATGCCCTGTTGATCGTGATGATATTGTCTCTTTAAGAGTACTCTTAAATCAGTGTTTTGATAAAAGAAATTGCTATTTTATATTATTTTTTTGCCCTCCACCGACGTGTGTATGAGTGTCTGTGGAAAGAAAACCTCCACAGGTGACTCGGGTGGGATTCGAACCCACAACCTCCTTCTCCTCCTGTAATATGACCTGATCATAATGTCCCTTTAGATCCCTTTAATTATACACTGTTTCTTTTAATGAATGATTACAGTTTTACATATAACTTCTTCGTATCAAGCTCATGATGATATCAAATATCAATTGAATTTTTTTTTGCATAAGTTACTATCATTAAAATAATATCTGTAAAATTATTTTCCCAAAGTAAATTGTCGACTTCATGAGACGGAAACTCCATTCTTGAAAGAAAACGAAACATCTGAATGCATTTTGAGCATTTCCCTCCATTAACGACATAATGAATTGAACTGAACATATACAGGTTGGTTTGTGTACATCTTAAAGGTCCTGTGAAGAGTGTATTTACCAAACTTTATTTTTTGGTGCTGTTATATTGATTGGTATGAATTAAAAACAATTTTAAATGTTTTTTTTGTGTCGAGTGGATTATTAATTGTTTATTTAAGAATCAAAAATTGACCCCCCGAATTTTCGAAGTTTTATCGAAACGTTCGTGACGTACACAAAGGCAGAGAATTTTACACTCGCGGAGCTAGGCGGTATGGTTTGGTGCCAGACTTTGATCGGATAACAGTGTAATAATTATAGAGGGTCGAGATGTCCCCGTCACGGTGCAATGCACGCTTAGCGTTGTCACGCACACACAGACGCATTTTAGGCCAGAAGCACGGGAGAATTACTCTACGAAAAGCTAGCAGTAACACACGAAAAACATGTCCGAAAGAGAGGAGAGTTATCCGTGAAACGCAGCGCAAGCCCCCATCATGCGGTTGGAACACACACCGAAGGCAATGCTAACATTACGGTGTTATTTTACGAAATAACAGAAACAGTTGAGTCAAAGTTCTGATCATTTAAAAAAAAAAACTCAAAACAAGCGCAGGCATAATGAGAAAGGTTTGATGTTTTTATGTTTGTCTTGCCAGGATATAAAATCAGACACGATGTTTTTATTAATGCGGAAAATCACGGCATGTTTTCATGCCGTGGACACTGAAACGGTGAGCATGGTGTGACCATGTCGTTTTTCACGGAAGTGGACTGGGTTATGCATGGGAGTATTACTAAATGCCCACTTACCCCGAGTCTTTCTCGCTTTAAAAAAACACCCCTCTTCTTCGTTGGTGCCTTCACAGCATTCTTACTTAGCGGGAATATCGTTGGAATTGCATCTGGTAGCAGCATGGCCTTATAAGCCATACCGAACTGGCTGTGAAGGCCCCGTTTAAAGCATGTCTGCTCATCTGTCTGCAAGTGCAATTTTATGTTAATGAGGGGGTATGGGCGTGTCGAAAAGCACCCCCTAAATTTAAAAATTAATATTTGTATGGTATAAACGTGAGGGGGAAAATTTACAAATGACAAATATATGTTCCAGTAGGCATAGCTTTGTGTATACAATGAAAAAAACACCTATTTCATAGGACCTTTAATTGTTATCAAGCATGTATGCATTTACACGCATTTTACTAAACGTTCATATTGCCATTGATAGATCGATATTTAGCTGAAAATGTGTTTTATATTCATAACATTATTATATTTATTCATATACATGCAGTGACATCCATGTTGATGTTTATCTACGGATATTGAAAATGATTTTTGTCCCTCTTTAGTCTGGTCCCAGGACCAGTACCTGACTGTGCTTTGTGTACCTTTGTCTTTTGTGTTCATTTCACACCTGACTATACTTCTGCTCACTCTTGTGTTCGTTTCATGCCTGACTAACTTCTGTTCACTCTTGTGTTCATGTATGAATGTATGTTTGTATTCTGTCTCATTTTGCCTTTTAAAAAGAACCTGCTAGGTTCGAAACGTAAGGTCAGTAACCATTATTTTGAAAATTATTTTAAAGAGGAAATAAGGTAATTAATTTTTTACAAATATAAAGAACATTTCTTAGCTCTGTCTGCCTCAAGAAAATAGATAGAATACATGTAGGGAATTTTCATTTCTAAATATGTCAGACTCGTAGCCAGAAATATGTCAAGGGAGGGGCGGCGAACATTATTATGTTAAAAATACTAGCTCAGGAAACGTTATCCCCAAAAATATTTTAATCGAGGTCATAAAACAACTACCTTCCCCTTATAAGGAAACAAATTGAGTCAAATATTTTACTGTGGGGAAAATTTGTTGTTTTAATTTATTTTATTTAAAAAAAAAAAAACAAGGGAGAGGGAGGGGAGATATTTGCTCTTCATTAGCCGGACAAATTATTAAAAAGCATTCAGCTAACCCTCTAGAAATAATTAAGCTAAGGAGCGTAACTATTGGAGGCATGGGTACTTCCCCCAACTCAACCCCTCTTTGCCCCCCCCCCCCCAGCGCCCCCGCTCTGAATTCGTATCCCTATAAGAAAAACATAAGGGCCTGTAAAATGAAAGCGCCTAAAAGTTCACCCCAAGTAACCCCCTACTGAACCAACCCAAACTGATGTTTGGAGGATGGGACGATTTTAATATTGGGGTTCTTTTGTCATTATAATCCCGTCAAATGTTGAGCTTGTCTCCCCGTCCTCGAGGGTCGCCGCCCGATATCATACAGTGTTTGTCCTTTTACTCGTTTATGTTGCATTGAACATTAGACTGCCAGTCACAGACACTGGTCGTTGAGTTGAAGTACTCGCCAACATTGCAGGATTTATGGACTGCGGTTGACCAGTCGCATTGGTAGAACATCCTGCAGTCCTCGGGGTCGGCGTAGTATCCTCCGTGAGTCTTACCCTCACAGGTGAATTCGACTGCAGTCGATGCGTCGCTGGAGACCGATGTGTCCATTGCCAGAGTACTATCGGATGCTTGCCCAGTAACTGATGATTCTATCAATGGATTCTGTGCGTTGGTAGTCTGTTCACCGGTGCCCGGGAGTGCATCTGTTTTATTTCAACAAATCAAATGTACAAATATTAATTCCAATCCACTCAAATAAAATTGCCACATTGTTTACCAAATCGGTCGAGAAATATAAATAAAAACATAAGACCACAGAATGGACTGGTAAAAGCCCTCACGGCAACGTCGCCACGACTTGTGTGCGTGGTCTTTTTTCCTGCGTTGTGTTTTGGGTTGCCGTATGGGCCTTGACTAAAGACTACTTATCGTCAGGGTAATGACAGCATCGCCTGTTGCCATGTGCTATTGATTCCATTTACATTGAAATATAATGGCTACCGCTAAATATAAAGATAAATTGTTTCTACGGCGCTGGAAAGTGCCCTAGTCTTGTGAGATTGACAGAGGGCTACGATGTACACAGCGGATTGGCAAATATAAAAGAGTCGATAATATACTACTCAAAACAATTTAGGGAACACCGTATTTTTAACATCAAATAGGTTTGAACTGTTCCATGAACCGGGATTTTCATTTGCAACCCCCTCTCTCTTTCAGTAGTCATGTCATGAAATGAGTAATCACTAAATGCATCCTTTATCATCTGTTTCATTGTGCAGTTGTTTCTCATCAATTCTGTGAAACATTGTGTTTGTCTGAAATAAATGATCTTGCTTTAACTGAGATTATTTCGGTGTTCCCTAAATTGTTTTGAGTAGTATATTTTATATACCAGAGCAACTCAGCCATTTCTGAACCTCCTCTGGAGTGCGGAGAAAGGTATCAAAGTAGATGACTTTGAAGTGCCGGCCGGGAGTACGGGTGTTCACACCGCCCAGTTTAATCTTAGTGCACTTGCAGGGGTCCTCTACAGGGATGACCCAACGGTGCCTGTTGTGGGAACTCGGATCCGGTTCCTGTCCCATGGAACACACCATTGCTTCAGGGGAAAAGAATAAAACATTCGTTATATGTAAACATGGCCGTTGTTTACCCTAAACCACGCTCAATGTAACATGAAACAGATTTTGTAGTTGTTGCATCTTGTTGTCCTCAGTAGAGACAAAAACAGCCATTGTTCTAGCTGGTGGATCTTGTTGCATTGAGCAGCCTGCACACTTTTCTGTTGTTGCATTTTGTAGCATTTAGCAGCATTCAGCAGGGTGTGCCTGTGAAAATGCATGTTTTAGGACAATCGTCAAAGCTAATCGTATTTTTGTAAAATTAATTACTGGTTAATTAAATTTTGATTTGCTATTTGATTTGAAACAATGACGCCATACATAATTGATTTAATTTTTGCCCTTACGGATGGGAGTGTATGCGGAAAAAACCTCCACAGGAGACTCGGGCGGGATTCGAACACACGACTTGCTTACTAGTGCGGATTTCTTAACCTTTCGACCACCGAGCTTGCCCGATGACGATTAGCTGGCTGGAATCCTATAAAGCAGCGGGTACCGTAATTTACATTTATATGAAATTAATTTGTCGGGATGATGAGTATTAAAATTAGTATGAACAAAAACACATACTAATGAGATATATAATTTCTAGTTTGAATTTAAGGAAAGAGTACTCTTTCCTAAATTTCCCATTAGCATGAATAACTTAAATGAACTTTTAATATTTTCTTGTCAACGACACAACATGTATGAATTTATTAAAGCATACTCATAGAAGCAGTATTACTATAACGTTATTCCAACAAGGCAAGTTCCCTTTAAATAAATATCTCGTCAGGCAAAAAAGGTCTCCGGTTTCTGGTCTTCCCGCGTCAAATTTTAGTCAAATTGCTGGATCGATTGGAATTCTGCAGTGCTGTGTTTTAAACGACTTTTACACATAGGGGTATGAACGTTTGCCCAATTTGTGAGGCCTCTCTAGCCACCATACTTTGTGCATGGGAAATTTGGTCTGGTTCCAATAACCATGTATACATGTTAACATGTATCACTTAAAATTAGCATACTTTTAAAATCAGTTTTAACAACATCACTAATATTGTACATTCCTTTTAAAAATACAACAATGGGAAAGAGAAGAAAAGTTTACCTTCAGAATGATATGTGAGCAGTGTAAGAACTGCGGCAAATTGCAGAAAAACTGACATTCTAAAAATGTCTTAGAAGATTTCACAAAACTGACGATAGACTGATTTGTACACTCCTTTGAAATACATACAGCGTCTACAGGGAGCTGTTTGAGTGTAAGCACGTATTTTACCAACCAACTGTATCTACCGCTAACGGCCGAGTTCCATGTATTATATATGGCCATCATAAATTAATTGAGAGGAGGCGACGAAGCAACGGATAAACAAAAATCAATTTACGGTCTAATCTTTTGTAATTTTTTGCACGGAGTTAGGCTTAAAGGGAAGGTACAACATTGCCAATGTTGGCAAAACTGCTTCTATGAGTATGCATACTCTCTATGAATAAGATATACATTATATTTTATTGTTATATTTTGCAACAAGCATCCTGTGAAAGTTTCAGCTCAAAGTAGAGTCTAAGTCATGAGAATATTATCAATTTCAACAGAAAACTCATGGAAAAAAATTGCCGTCGGCAACTATTTGTAAATGATATTTTGTTCGTGTTTTCTCTGACACGAGAAGAATTTCTCTGAGACAGAATAGCTTTTCAGGATAACTGGAATCCTCACCAACTTTACATCAATTTAGTTTTTGGACAGTCTATTATTGGTACTTGTGTAATGAGATAATTACCAATGTTATACCTTCCCTTTAAATAGTCTCCATGGAGACGTATAGCAAGACTGGACGGATTATTGATTATAATTATAATTGAGAGTCAATTAAGCGTTGGCAGTGGTCTTATTTAACATGTAGGATAAATCAGAGACAGTAAATCGATAGATGTTGAAGCCAGGAACGTGTGTGTTATTATTTCGGTGAAACACGTCACAATAGAACCACAGAAAAACTGAAACAACTTGAACACGTGATTGGTGTACCGCAACGAACTAAAATGGGGAAAACCAGAAAAGACTACAGGGTACCCGACCCCTTGCTTGCAGTATACATGTCTTTTCCTACCCTGGGCCAAGGGTATGCAATAACAAACGAGATAAGCACATCGGCAGTAACTCTGATTTGTGTCTGAACGAGTTAGAGTGGGGTTAGAGTGGGGTTGGAGTGGGGTTGGAGTGGGGTTGGAGTGGGGTTGGAGTGGGGGTGGGTCTTACTCTTAAGAGGGGGGGGGGGGCTGCAGGCCGCCATTGATTTATAATATTTAAACTTGTCATTGGATTCTATTCATCGTGGATGACGTGGTTGTCTTCACACGCACTGAGATCCAAGCTGTAGTTGGATTCAAGGAATGCCGGTTTAGTAATATTGCACTGTTATACACACACACATTTTAAATAAAACAATTTGAGGGCGCTGTTGCGTGATAAGACCCAAGAACCATAATAGTATTGAGATAGACCTATAACAGCAAAATTGTTTGGTTTCAACCAAAAATCGATCGTTGTCAAAGCTGTTGGCACACAATGATACAATCGCAGAACTCAATGAGAAGTCTCACTGAGGACCCTTCCCCCACCCGGTCCAATGCTGAGCGCTTTTAAGGTCCCTTTTGCGCAAATAATTTTCCAAATCAATTTGGATTTACACTTGACATTGAATGGGGTGCGGGGGGTGTTTTCTCGAAGTTTTCTCTGCAGGTCTTATATGCAATAGCGCCCTCTCCTGGTGCCTTTTGAAATTCTGTGGCGTTGAGAAACCAACATAAATCCTTATCACTGTTGCATTTCCTGCTGTATACATATCCCCTATGCCATAAGAAGTCCTTTAAAACCCAATATGTTTTTGTTGTAAAATACAGGTAGTAAAGATGTGGTCACCACAGCTGGGACATTTATGAAATCTTGCCTTTGTGAAGAAAAAAAACAGATGGAATGTTTTGCCATCAGTATTGAAGGCTACAAGAATTGTATTGGTATGCTAAGCATTGAATGTGTTTCAGAGCCTGATCTAGTCTTTTGTGTTCTCTAATAGAGGCCTTTTCATGTAGGCTACATGTATTCCTTAACATTCCAGAATACGACTGAGCACGAGCGTGGTGAAAGAAAACGGGCGTCGACCATGATTTGAGGCTGTGTCGACGAAGGACGTATCCGGTCTGCAGTCAATGTGCACTGCTTCTGAAATTGGGCCTATCTTCGCAACATGTAAGTTTCCGTAATGTGTTAATAATTATATTATTTCATTTATTTTTTATTAAATGTTTGTATTCGGTTTCCCTCGACTTACCGACTTGGTGTGTTTTGGCCGCTTTGCCCATCCCGGCTTCGCTATAATAATCTGTGTCATTTATACCCGAGTCGATCTCGTCCTCACTGTGCGATGGGTGATCCACCCTGCGACTCACCCTGTCTCTCTCTCTCTCAACTAGGGAGGCGTTTTGGTATCGGTAACCTGAAACACCTTTCGGTTTTCGTCATCGTTTTCGCGACACCTGTTGTGCTGCAATCATGTGACTAGACCAAACTTGAACCAAACATTGGAGCCCAACAAAATAGTAGGAAAGAATGTCGAACCCAACCGCCACTTGTGCACAATGTATATTGCACGTGTTTTTAGCATACGACATACTGGCCAACATCTCACTGGATGTCCATACAATCATGGCTCAAAATCTCCCAAAATATCGTTTCCAATCCTCACGTGACTACTCTTTTCTCTCCTTAAGTGTGTCCTCTATCATCTTTTAAAGGAAAATCTGTGATATTTTGTCATTTGGACAGAAAAGTGGCGGTTGTATTCCACATTCTTTCAAAAGAGTAAAGCTGAACACGACGGCAGCCATTTTAGCACTCCGTATACAAAACGCACACAGAAGTAATACATATTATTCAATGCAGAGAGGCTTATTTTGTTGGCTTTGTAATGCGTGGTTTAAGAGAGCAGCAACATGGCAGTCCAGTGGCTTCAATGTCACGCCTGACCCTCTAGATCCAATAAGTTAGGGTTGTGTTTTTGCGATCATGACCAGAAACATGTTTCGCCAAAACAAGCCCCAAAAGGTACCGACCCTATGCCCCGTTTTTACACCAGTTTACTCGATTGGAGTTGCATGATCTACGGCTCAAACTGTTAGTGTTAGACTCGATCACTTGATGTTGATACAACCAAACTATGTTTGTTTAATTGCCATACCATGAAAACCTCATTATTTTAAGGCAAAGGACAAAATGAACTGTCGGTACACGAGACTGAAAAATAGGAAGCAAGATAAATTTCCAATTGAAAATCAAACAATGATTAAATTCCCATATTCCCAGAGATTTTTATTGATATCTAAAGCTGGTGATGGTATCAAATATCATGTGAAATTTTAGAGAAATAAATAAAATGTCAAATGAATTTCGATCTTCACTAAATGTTGTTCTAATGTAAAAGGCATAGTTGGTTGAATGAATTGTCCACTTTTGGAACGAACATCGCCCTCTATAGACCGATATTGATTTGGCCCTTCTCATCGTGAGCAATGCTCTGTTACACCATCAGCGGCGTCATATTAAAGTTGCCATAAATGCTTTAAAGCTTGACCGATAGAGCAACAGTCGTTACGGGAAAGGTATAACCCTATTGGCCAAACTGTGATGTTTTATTGACAGGCCAGATCGGTCTATCTTGACTACTGTTTCGAGAAAGACAAGTAATTTAAACTTGAAAATAAATGACCAAGCTGAATCTTTAATAGATGAGTTTATATGCATATTTATTGATCCTAATCAAGTATGAATTTACATGAATTAACATTAACATGGTGTAAAGGGGTTTTCAGGACGAGATCGTCCGCAGTGTATGAGTGTCTGTGGAAAGAAAACCTCCACAGGTGACTCGGGTGGGATTCGAACCCACAACCTCCTTCTCCTCCTGTAATATGACCTGATCATAATGTCCCTTTAGATCCCTTTAATTATACACTGTTTCTTTTAACCCATAAATGGTTACAGTTTTACATATAACTTCTTCGTATCAAGCTCATGATGATATCAAATATCAATTGAATTTTTTTTTGCATATGTTACTATCATTAAAATAATATCTGTAAAATTATTTCCCCAAAGTAATTGTCGACTTCATGAGATGGAAACTCCATTCTTGAAAGAAAACGAAACATCTGAATGCATTTTGAGCATTTCCACCCCCCCCATTAACAACATAATGAATTGAACTGAACATATACAGGTTGGTTTGTGTACATCTTAATTGTTATAAAGCATGTATGCATTTACACGCATTTTACTAAACGTTCATATTGCCATTGATAGATCGATATTTAGCTGAAAATGTGTTTTATATTCATAACATTATAATATTTATTCATATACATGCAGTGACATCCATGTTGATGTTTATCTACGGATATTGAAAATGATTTTTGACCCTCTTTAGTCTGGTCCCAGGACCAGTACCTGACTGTGCTTTGTGTAACTTTGTCATTTGTAAGACTAATTGCGGTGACACCATGTGGAATCTCAATTGAGTAGTAATTAGTTCTGAAAAGAACTGGGGGTACAACTCGACGTTTCGATCAGTATGCTCTGATCGTCCTCAGGAGAAACCTTGTGTTCATTTCACACCTGACTTACTTCTGCTCACTTTTGTGTTCGTTTCATGCCTGACTAACTTCTGCTCACTCTTGTGTTCATGTATTCTGTCTCATTTTGCCTTAAAGAACCTGCTAGGTTCGAAACGTAAGGTCAATAACCATTATTTTGAAAATTATTTTAAAGAGGAAATAAAGTATTTTTTTAAATACAAATATAAAGAACTTTTCTTAGCTCTGTCTGCCTCAAGAAAATAGACAGAATACATGTAGGGATTGTCCTTTCTAAATATGTCAGACTCGTAGCCAGAAATATGTCAAGGGAGGGGTGGCGAACATTATTATGTTAAAAATACTAGCTCAGGAAACGTTCTCCCCAAAAATATTTTAATCGAGGTCATAAAACAACTACCTTCTCCTTATAAGGAAACAAATTGAGTCAAATATTTTACTGTGGGGAAAATTTGTTGTTTTAATTTATTTTGTTATTATTTAAAAAACAAGGGAGAGGGAGGGGAGATATTTGCTTTTCATTAGCCGGACAAATTATTAAAAAGCATTCAGCTACCCCTCTAGAAACAATTAAGCTAAGTGGTGTAACTATTGGGGAAATGGGTACTTCCCCCAACTCAACCCCTCTTTCCCCCAGCGCCCCCGCTCTGAATTCGTATAAGAAAAAACATAAGGGCCTGTAAAATGAAAGCCCCTAAAAGTGCACCCCAAGGACCCCCTACTGAACCAACCCAAACTGATGTTTGGAGGATGGGACAATTTTATTGGGGTTCTTTTGTCATTATAATCCCGTCAAATGTTGAGCATGTCTCCCCGTCCCCGAAGGTCGCCGCCCCGATAAGATACTGTTTTTCCTTTTACACGTTTATGTTGCATTGAACATTAGACTGAAACTCGCAGACACTGGTCGTTGGGTTGAAGTACAAGCCAACATTGCAGGATATATGGACTGCGGTTAACCGGTCGCATTGGTAGAACATACTGCAGTCCTCGGGGTCGGCGTAGTGTCCTCCGTGAGTCTTACCCTCACAGGTGAATTCGACTGCAGTCGATGCGTCGCTGGTGACCGATGTGTCCATTGCCAGAGTACTATCGGATGCTTGCCCAGTAACTGATGATGTCAAGTGATCCGTTGCTGTAAAGGTAAGGAATAATATTGGTAATGTTTTCAATGCTGCTTTTATATTAAGTAAGAAAGGAATTGTAATAAGTGTTGGTTCTGAGAAGAATTGGTGGTGAGAAACTCGATGTTTTGATCAGAATACTCTGACCGTCTCCTCAAGACGATCAGAGTATTAACTTTCTCTGAATCAAGGCAGGCCTATACATTAAACAGAATAAATACAGTGAAAGTTTCGATACATGTTTGGAAGAAAATTGTAAATATTGAGTTTCAAATAATAATACTATAGTCAAAAGAGGTTCTAAATTTGAATCGAAACATATTGGGCAATAAGGAAAACATTCTGAAAAGGAAAGCACGTTAGACAAAACAATGTTCAGGTAAGGTAAATAAAATTTACATTATAATTCTACAATTTGATTATTTTAATAGAATTACCAATGCTATATGACTATACCTTATGTTTTATATGATTAAATAAAGTCAGAAATATCAAGTAACAAATAAAATAAAGTAACATCTCAGGAATAAAACATTTCATTTATGAATGAACCTTTTCACCAGACTGAAGCTACCCGCTTATTGGGCCCCAGAAATCCCAACCGCGGATTTACAACTACCCAGCCGCGTATTCAGAAAAAATTATAATCAATGAAGTTAAGGGTGGTAAAATAAATACTCCTTATTTCAGAGGGTTTCTTGGATATTTTGAAAAAAAATTGATATTATCTTTATTTAAAAGTAAATTTTATTTCATATTCTTAAAAAGCATAACACCGGGCATAATTAGATTTAGAAATTGGTAATTTGGCTCACTAATTACTGAGTAAGTAGGCGCTACAATGGGGACATCGGTATTATAATACACAAATATTATTATATAATTGCATGCACCCCAAAGAAAATGTAACATTTATGTTCAATAAAAGTTGATTTTTTTAAAATTTCATAGTCTTAAAGACCACACTACTGGGCAATCATAGTCAATATTTGTGTACAATATACTGAAGATTGCAATGGAAAATGGCGTCTATTCTAGCGGCTAATTACCCATTAATTAGTGAGCCAAATTTACCCACCTCCTAAATTTAGTGTGCCCAGTATCAAAGTATTTAAGAATATGGAATAAAATTTACTTTTAAATATAGATAATATAAAATTTCGTTCAAAATATCCAAGAAACCATCTGATGTATGGAGCATTTATTTTACCACCCTGTACTGCATTGGTTGTAATTTTTCTGAATTCGCGGTTTGGATTCCTGGCCGAATACGCGGCTAGGAAAGTCGTATACATTTATGTCATACCTTTATGCCATAGTTATATGTGTCTCGTTATTTGACTTCTCTCAAGTTACCATTCAGGAGCTTTCTCTGAATCACATGGTATATCAACAGTGTGTTTGGACGGGGAAATTCAAATTGAAATGCATTTACCACTGACCTGAGTCAGTGTACCAGACATTATTCTGTATAACTAGGCCTATCGTAGTCGAAACCTTTTTGTAAAAGTGAATCTTTGTTCGTGTTGTCTCTGAAATGAGAACCCTTAAGACAAAATATTTTCTGGATGATTGGTACCCTTACCAAGTTTACATCGAGTTCAATTTTTACCAATCAGAGTGACAACGTTTGTGTTATACCACGCTGACTCTTGTGCTTCCGATGTAGTGTTTGGTCGAGCCCAGAAACGTGAATTTGCCCATTTCTTTTTGGCTTTGTTAACCAAAAATGTAAGTAATTAAAATTTTGGTAAATGAAATCGATACAGGTATTTATGAACAGGAATAAAAGTTCGACACTTGGTCTTTACCGCAGGATAAGGACAGATTGTTGGCGTGGCCAACAGGCGATACAATACCGAGCCAAACAACCGAACCGCCCGACGAACCTTTACTCCTGCCTTAGTGGTATTCTAGAGAATTTGGCTCTCGAGAATTTGCCGAAATACAATAATTTTCGCCAAAAACTGTGATAAAAAGTGAAATTGCTTCCCAGTCGCAAGTAGATTGGATCATCAAGTGCAGAAATAACTACTTACAGCTTGGCTTGGTCGGTTTGCGGCACGCTGATCTGAAAGCCGAGAATGCCTTGGCTTGGAGTGATGCAAGATCTTCCCCCTCAGCGGCAGAGACCATTGAAGTACACATTTGTCCCTTCAGAGGCAGGATATAGGACATCAGTGCTAAACCAAGTGGCATAAGGGCTAAAATGTTATGCATTTTCGCCATAACGAAAAAAGGCACGAAGTTATTTTCAGGCAATGCGTCGTTTTGACGAAAACTATCAAAACACGTCAGTCCACACAAAGTTAGTATATAGGCAAATGGTTTGGCTTGTTTCTGTAAATAGGTGTTTGAGAGCGGTACCCATGGCAACCACCAAGCCCGCAGCTTCCACGCGTGCACATCTACATAGATAACTAGTAATGTGACGTCATAAATAAAGTATATTACATATAGATTATGTATTTAATAGACTTCTGCTAATATATATTTCAAGTAAATAGCCAACCTATATGTAGAGATCAGGGGAGATGAAAAGATGGGCGGGGGGGGGGGTGTAAATCCTGTTATTTTTGTCAAGTAATTGATGGTTACTGTTCTCAGTGATTAAAGGTAAGGTATATGATTAGTAATACAAAACAAAATAACTAATTCACCTTGCTGTTCTCTTTCCAGCACAAATTGATGGTTAGTTCTCAGTGATTAAAGGTAAGGTGTATGATTAGTAATACAAAACAAAATAACTAATTCACCTTGCTGTTCTCTTTCCAGCACAAATTGATGTTTAGTTCTCAGTGATTAGGCTAAAGATAAGGTAATGCAAACATTTCAAAATGATAGAATTTGAACCTTTATTGTGTCATTGTGAATCATTTCTTGATCTTAATGGGAGTGAACACCGTAGTCAATTACCCGATTAAATAATTACTGAATTATAATCTAAAAACTAATTTCTTGATGTGAAGTTGTTGATTGTATCAAACATCGTGACAGGTTTTTCCGTCTGATATGCTGTGATTTTCGAGAAAACGTGAAATGTATTACAAATTTATAATGGATCACGGCCTTGATCAATTGTCCACATTAGAATGCGTACAAACAAACCTGAATGCGTGGGGTTCCATGGTCGAGCGGTCTAGTGCATCGGATTTGTGTTCTGATGGCTGAGTCGTCAGATTGTGTGGGTTCGAAGCCTTGCTGCAAACCATGGTGCTTGAGTCCTTGAGCAAGACAATTTACCATAATTGCTGTGAGGGCCGAATTGAACCCAGACACTGGGGATGTACATGTACAAGCCAGT
Organism: Zoroaster sp. YZ-2022; assembly: GCA_029582265.1. Taxonomy (NCBI): domain Eukaryota; kingdom Metazoa; phylum Echinodermata; class Asteroidea; order Forcipulatida; family Zoroasteridae; genus Zoroaster; species Zoroaster sp. YZ-2022. The sequence continues at coordinate 3,183,073 of CM055819.1, forward strand.
GTATGCTTTATAGGTTGGTGAAATTTCTTGCGTCGGGAGATAAACAATTGATTTAATTTTGCCCTACACCGACGTGTGTATAGCACTGTATACTCAGTGCTTTCTGAGTGTCTGTGAAAAAACTACACAGGCGACTCAGGCGGGATTCGAACCCACGACCTCCTGCTTACTAGTGCAGACGTCTTAACCTCTCGACCACCGAGCTTGCCCGATAACAATTGGCCGGCTAGAATTCCATAGCAGCGGGTTCCGCGATATATATACAGTACATAACAGCAAAAGAAACGTCACCACTACAAATATTTATTATTTTCATTTTATAATTAATATAATTTGTTTAATGAAGAATATTATGAGTAGGCCTATGGAGTGTAACACGAACACAGTGTCGTGGCCGAGCTGTCTAGCTTGCCGGACTCAAGTTCTGGTGTTAGCAGCAGAATGTGGGTTCGAATCCTGGCCGTGACACTTGTGTCCTTGAGCAAGACACTTAACCATTATTGCTTCTCTCCACCCAGGGGTTAAATGGGTACCTGTGAGGGCAGAGTTGGTTGATTAGCCCTATATGCGCTGTAATGGCAGCAATTGAGCTGTATACTCCCCAGGGAGCTGAGATGGTTTCAGGAATGATGTATGAGCCTTATGAGCCTTATGAGCAGCTAGGGGTAATAATATAATGCGCCTTGAGCACCACTCAGTTGGTGGATACGTGCGCTATATAAGTCCACACATTATTATTATTATTACAATGTGGCAAATTTGGTTGACCTGGCAGCCAACCATCCCACAACATTGTATATTTATTATGTTTAATAATATAATTACTTAACAAAATTTAGGGGGTGACGTTTCTTTTGCTGTTATGTGTATATATATAGGTTGGTGAAATTCTTGCGTCGGGAGATAAACAATTGATTTAATTTTGCCCTACACCGACGTGTGTATAGCACTGTATACTCAGTGCTTTCTGAGTGTCTGTGAAAAACTACACCGGCACCACAGTGCATGCTTAGTGCCGGTCCCAAGCCCGGATAAATGGGAGGGTTGCGTCAGGAAGGGCATCCGGCGTTAAAACCTATGTCAAATCAAATATGCGGATCATGATCCGCTGTGGCGACCCCTAACGGGAGCACCCGAAAGAGGACAACAACAAACAAACATGTATGCATTTGTACTATTTCCTCGTTGTACAAGTTGGTTTCTATACATATAAGTTGGTTTCTATACATATGTCTTGGTTTCTATACATATATCTTGGTTTCTATACATATATCTTGGTTTCTATACATATAAAAAATTATAAGTTGGTTTCTATACATATATCTTTATTCTTCAATTCAATTCAATATTACATTTATTTCCATTCTCTAGATACATTATAAATGGACGCATTTATAACGGGTACAATACAGAGTATAATAGAAAAAAACATCGGAAACTTGTCAATGTCAACGTTAATTAAACAAATAATAGTTAATTAAAGTAATATAACCATATATACATTACATGCATACAGATATATACATGTACATATAGACAAACATATTAGAAGATAAGGCAATGAATGTACATGAATAAGACTTCTTAAGAGAAGGAAAAATCATTTGTAGCGTACAATAATGTTTGAAAATGGAGGCACAATCACAGTATAAAGCAAGAGCTTGTAGGGGTGTGCCTTAACATAAAACAAACAAAGGGGACGAGACAAGGGGAGGACAATAAGTATTCTTATAAGTATAGATTCTTATAAGTATAGATGCATTTATAGACATTATAACCCTTTAATCATATTGTATTTATCTTGTTGTTACTGCACTTAATGCACAGGAAACCAGAAACATTGATGCGCATGCCTAACCACCAAACAAAATGGCGGCACTCACGTCATGCAATGGTGCTATATCTGAAATGACTACAAGGATTTGTTTATAAAGGAAAATGCAACTAACGGTCATTGAAGTGAAAATGCATCAGTGACATCTTCCAACGTCCTGGTAAAACGAATCTTTACAATGCAGAATGATAGCAGACGACCGTAATTAAATGAGTTAGCCTACGCCTTCGTGAACCTATAGATATGTTTAATAAACACCACGATACCAGTAACCAAATAACCTTGAACGATACGGAACATATAATAGGTCGGCTTCAATATCGGCGCGGTGATGTGTTTTTTTGGTAATTTATTTTTTAGTGATACACACGTTAACATACGCAGTTATTGGAACCAGACCGTAGTGTACGAATACTTTCACCTTTAAGGTGAATTAACCAGTTTAAATTGAGAAAGGATTTACCGGTAGTTTTCCTTAACAGAATGAATACGAACAATCTGAATGCATTTTCACTATTTTTTCTATTGAACGACATAAGGTAATAACTTCACAGGTTCGTTGTGTAAATGCACATGTCTTGATTCAATATAGAATAGGTACATTCGTAAAATCAGTTTTGCAAATATTACCAAAACTGTATAGGTACCTTTGAAGTGAAAACAAAAACACAATTCACTTCATGCTGTAATTTATATCATCGCATGAATACCAGACAATCGTATATTAATGAAGGTTAATTTATCAAATGATGATAAATATTATTGTTTGGCTTAAGGTCTCAAAAACGGAATGGTTTAACATTATTTTTGAGTTGAGTTTTAAGTTTTCTTGCCGCGTGTCTTTATGAAATTCAATGTCTTGTTAACAAAACTAATATCGTGGAGCCTGTACTGATCAGCTGTACTGTGCAGAAGAATGTAATTCGAGATGCCCATCGATAAATATATAGATATCATAAATATTATTCATAATAAACTAATTTGTCGGGCAAAAATCCAATAAATTGTTTATCACCATACGCATTTAGCATATACTGAGTATTGTAAAAAGTAATTTTGCCTGAACCCCTTTTGTCTCGAATTCAGAAAAGACTGGGGTCCACCGAATAAATAATAGCGGTTTCAGGGGATCTACGAATTGCCAAGTACACAACAATACAATTGAACTGGTATACAATTCACTCGTCCCCACCGCCTTTATCCAAAGGCACTAGTTACACTCCAATAGATCTGAGCTCTCATTAGTTAATTTGTTGTGACCCTCGTTGCCCGCGGTCACTACTTCCTGTTTACGTTCGTCATTTCATGAGTAAAAACGAGTAAATACGACTAATAAGTAAGATTTGTAGCTTCACGTGGTGAAAAGGATAACTACGACTGTTTGTGGTGACACCATGTGAAAACCTCCAATCGCTCTGAGAATTTTCATGATATCTTTGTTTATGGTTATCTGCGGATATGTAAAACTATTTAAAGAGAAAATAAGGATTTTTTTATTTTAAATTTACCAGGCGCGGAAATGTTGCGCATGTCTAACCAACAAACAAAATGGCGGCACACATTTCATGCAGTGGTGTTACACTGAAATGATTACAACTTTTTTTGCAACTATAAAGGAAAAAACTATAAAAGAGAAACTGATAAACAATACCTCGGTCATTTGAATCTTTACAAGGCAGAGTGATACAGCAGACGACCGTAATTAGGTAAGTAACGCCTTCGTGAATCTATAGATAATTATGTTAACTAATTCATAACAGCTCTGGCCGCGATACCAGTAACCAAATTCAAGTTTACCAAACCACCTTGAACGATATGGAACTGATCTTATATTCGATCCGAATCGTGCATAAATTATACGCGTTAAAGGGAAAACAATTATCCAGTTTTTGGTAATTGGGCGGCTTTAAGTGAAACACGTCGGCATTTTTTTTTCTTTTGCTATGAAATGATGTCCAATTGCAGCCAAAATTGCTGGATCAATTGGAATTCTGCCGTGCTGTGTTTTAAAACATCTTTTTCACATAGGGATATGAACAATTGCCTGATTTGTGCAGCCTCTCTTAGCCACCATACTTCATGTATGGGAAATTTGGTCTGGTTCCAATAACTGCATATACATGTATCACGTATTTCACAGGTTGGCCAAAAAAAAAAAAAAAAAAAAAATAATGTATTACAAATTTGAAATGGATCATTTCCACATTACACTGCATTATTTGCTCGTTAATAACACAATAATATAAGCTGAAACATTCAAATGTTAGTTTCTGTATACCTACATACATTTACATACATTACATTTACATACATAACATTTACATACATTACATTTACATACAATACATTTACATACATAACATTTACATACATACATTTACATACATTACATTTACATACATTACATTTACATACATAACCTTTACATACATAACATTTACATACATACATTTACATACATTACATTTACATACATACATTTACATACATAACCTTTACATACATACATTTACATACATACATTTACATACATAACATTTACATACATACATTTACATACATACATTTACATACATAACCGTTACATACATAACCGTTACATACATACATTTACATACATACATTTACATACATTACATTTACATACATTACATTTACATACAATACATTTACATACATTACATTTACATACATTACATTTACATACATTACATTTACATACATTAATATTGCCAAAAGAGCATTTATGGTACACTTAAACGGACAATATCGTCATGATCAACACTGCATGGAATCAGAGTGCTAGTTTTAGATTAACTCAGTGACTGAAAATAATACCTCACATGATAAGGTCATTATTACTGAGCCAGTAGTTTTCAACGAGTACAACGATTCCATGCCCTGTTGAAAGTCTGCTCTGATCGCGATGATTATTGTCCCTTTAAATCATCTATATAAATATCCAAGGATGCAATTTGTATGATAGACACTAGTTATTTCCATAACTAATTAACTATTAATTTCACATGGTGTCACCGCAAACAGTCTTCACTTAATATTTTAAGACCTGTTCCAAAGATTCTCTACACAACTTTTCCAACATTTAATTGCCTGATATAAAAAATATATCAATAAAGATAATTCCAGCTGCTATGATTATTTTTTAGTTCACACCAGTGACTTAACATGTAGGTTATTTATATAAAATATGAAATATGATAGTACTATAATGACGACCAGTCCCAAGGATCTTTAAACTTAACAACATCAAAATTAATCATAATCTCCATTCTACAATAGTTCCATTCAATTCAAACGATGGATCAACATGGTTAAGGGGATGGGTGGCTTCTGAGACTAATTGCTGACCCCCACTCCTAAATTTAAAAAAATATATATAGTCGCGATGGATTTCCCATCACAATCACGGTGAGGGCGCTGTAGATGTAATTAATGTGATGATTTCCAAAATGTTGTAATCAAAATATACCACAAGAAATATTCAATGAGTTGTACAATATTATTGTATGACTCAAGTTAATAAAGTAATGTTGATTTTGGAAACAAATCTTTGGTTTTAGTAAAAGTAGCCCAGATGTTGAGTATTTTTTCACTTAACTTTGCACCTTAACATATTATGTAAAAGGTTTTCTTTTTTCTTTCTTTTTTTAAAAGTGACTTGTGACTCGGACTCGACCTTCATGACTTGTGACTCGGACTCGGACTCGGACTCGGACTCGACACTGGGGACTCGGAATCGAGGTTTGAGGACTCAACTACAAGTCTGGAATGCGGCGATTTTTGGGTTGAAGCCTTATCAATGGCGCCCTGTGCTGGTGCCTTTTGTGGCGCTGAGAAACCAAAATAAATCTTTGTCACTTTTTTCCCTCCCTGCATTATACATAACCCCACTATGCCAAAATGACACCTCTTATAGCCAATATTTTGTCATAATGATGGCTTCAAAGGTTGACCGATATAGCAACAGTCGTCATGGAAAGGAAAGTCGTGTGCTGTCTGATTAACAGGCCAGATCGGTCTATAATGACAAGTGTTTCGAAAAAGAAAACTTAGCCAAACTTGAAAATCAAATGACTGATCTGAATCTTTAACATATGAGTTTATACGCATATTTATTGATCCTCATCAAGTATGAATTCACATTATACGACTTCAGTAAACTTCATCTGCGATATATAAGATATTCAGCAACATGATTCTTAACGCAGATTTTCCCACAAGATAGTTGCAATAAATAACGGCTGTAGGACTTAGAACTTTAACTGTACACTTTAAATATACACATTTTATTTTTTTAATCCACTGAAATGATAAGAGTTTTACAAACAACCTACCTGGTGTCAAGCTAATGATGATATCAAAATAATATCCATTGAAATGTATTTTTGCCTGAGGTGATATCATTTTAGTAAAATTCGTAAAATTATTTTCCAAATGGCATAACGAATTGAACTGAAACTTTCACACGTTGGTTTCTAACCTTATACAACATGGATGCACTTAGCAAACATTACCAAACGTATATTGCCTTTGACAGATCTACATTGTCAGGCGCGTAGCCAGAAATTTGTCAAGAGAGGGGCGGAGAACAATTTTATTAAAAACGGTAGCTCAGGAAAATCTTTGCCCGAAAAATATTTTTCTTGAGGTCACAAAATGACTACCTCCTCCTTTTAAGGAAGTTTGTTTCAATTTGTTATTATTTATATAAAAACGTGCCAAAGTGGTGGGTGTTTGTGTGTGTTTCTATAAATCGCTACCTTGTGGAGTCCTATAACAAAAAGGAAAGGCAAGAACAATTGGTCTCCACATGGTAATTCTAAAGGACTCCTTGCTCCACAAGAAAATTTGTGTACAAACCCTATGAGAAATTGTTCAGGGACAAAGGAAAGTACAGGGACAAAGGAAAGAACAATAGATGTCTCCACAAGCATGCACATTTGAGAATGTGTGTGTGTGGTTTTTTTGGGGGGTGGACTGCCCCTTTCGCCACCCCTTTGGCTACACGTCTGATATTTGCTTGTGGGATGGGGATGCTCTACGTCAGACGGACACAATGGATACCAGGCGCGGATTTTTCAATACAAGTTGTGTCCCAGGCTGCATAGAATTGGTATTTCTAAAAAAACAAAAATATAAGGGTCTGTAAAATGAAAGTACAGATGAAGCAATGAAGCGCACCATGAAAATCCTGGTCTCCCCCATATTACCCCTAGTACTGAACCAACCTAACATACGAACCTGGTTACGCTTTACTGTGTGACTGATGTTTGGAGGATGTGATGAAATTATTGGGTATACTTTGCCATAACAATTTCGTCAAATGTTGGGAATGTCTCCCCGTTCCCAGGTCGCCGCCCCGATAAGATACTGTTTTTCCTTTTACACGTTTATGTTGCATTGAACATTATACTGATGGTCACAGACACTGGCTGTTGGGTTGAAGTACAGGTCAGTAGGGCAGGATTTATGGACTGCGGTTAACCGGTCGCAATGGTAGAACATCCCGCAGTCCTCGGGGTCGGCGTAGTGTCCTCCGTCAGTCTTACCCTCACAGGTGAATTCGACTGCAGTCGATGCGTCGCTGGTGACCGATGTGTCCATTGCTAGAATACTATCGGATGCTTGCCCAGTAACTGATGATTCTATCAATGGATTCTGTGCCGGTGCGTTGGTAGTCTGTTCACCGGTGCCCGGGAGTGCATCTGTTTTATTTCAACAATTCAAAGGTACAAATATTAAGCAATAACATTCATGCATGTCAAATGGTAAAATTCCAATCCACCCAAAGTAAATTGCCACATTTGAACATGATTTTACTTATTTCTGTTTCTTTAGTTTCAATTCAGTGCACACATTACTGGTTCGTAAAGTCAACAAAGGCGTGGATCCAGTGTCTCGCTTGAAAGGGGGTGGAGCACACCAAAAAAGGAGAAACCACCTCCATTTTGCCCCCCCCCCCCCCGAGCTGCCAGTGTGTCATTGTCTCTGAAATTCCTGCCTTATTCATTCACCACGACCATGAGCCGTATTTACATAATTTCGTTGATCTCATGAAAATGGGCTTAAATATCAAGTGAAGTTTCAACATGAAATCACATAACATATTTTGTGCCTTTACCAGTCCGTTCCGAGGATGTTACTACTGAATTATTCATAAACCTCCAGCAGCAAACTGAATAATTTATGTCTGCAAATTTATTTAAACCAATCGCCTTAAGCATAATGTTGGGCTCTTCCATATTTAAATAAGTGATACAAATTAGTAACATAATGCATTATGTATTAACATTTTGCTACCAAATCGGTCGAGAAATATAAATAACAACATAAGACCACAGAATGGACTGGTAAAAGCCCTCATGGCGGCGTCGCCACTACTTGCGTGCGTGGTCTTTTTTCGTGCGTTGTGTTTTGGGTTGCCGCATGGGCCTTGACTAAAGACTACTTATCGTCAGGGTAATGACAGCATCGCCTGTTGCCATGTGCTATTGATTATATTTACATTGAAATATAATGGCTACCGCTAAATATAAAGATAAATTGTTTGCACTAGTCTTGTGAGATTGATAGAGGGCTACGATGTGTACACAGCGGATAGGCAAATATAAAGAGTCGATAATATTTTATATACCAGAACAATTTATTTTTAAATAAAGATAATATAAAATTTTGTTCAAAATATCCAAAAAACCCTCTGAAATATGGAGCATTTATTTTACCACCCTGTACTGCATTGGTTGTAATTTTTCTGAATTCGCGGTTTGGATTCCTGGCCGAATACGCGGCTAGGAAAGTCGTATACATTTATGCCATACCTTTATGCCATAGTTATGTGTCTAGTTAGTAGACTTCTCTCAAGTTACCATTCAGGAGCTTGCTCTGAATCACATGGTATAGCAACAGTGTGTTTAGTCGGGGAAATTCAAATTGAACTGCATTTACCACTGACCTGAGTCAGTGTACCAGACATTATTCTGTATAACTAGGCCTATCGTAGTCGAAACCTTTTTGTAAAAGTGCATCTTTTTTCATGTTGTCTCTGAAATGAGAACCCTTAAGACAAATTTTTTTCTGGATGATTGGTACCCTTACCAACTTCACATCGAGTTCAATTTTTACCAATCAGAGTGACAAAGTTTGTGTTATGCCACGCTGACTCGTGTGCTTCCGATGTAGTGTTTGGTCTTGCCCAGAAACGTGAATTTGCCCATTTCTTTTTGTCTTTGTTAACCAAAAATGTAAGTAATTAAAATTATGGTAAATGAAATCGATACAGGTATTTATGAACAGGAATAAAAGTTCGACACTTGGTCTTTACCGCAGGATAAGGACAGATTGCTGGCGTGGCCACAGGCGATACAATACCGAGCCAAACAACCGAACCGCCCGACGAACCTTTACTCCTGCCTTAGTGGTATTCTAGAGAATTTGGCTCTAGAGAATTTGCCGAAATACAATAATTTTCGCCGAAAACTGTGATAAAAAGGGAAATTGCTTCCCAGTCGCAATTGAGTAGATTGGATCATCGAGTGCAGAAATAACTACTTACAGCTTGGCTTGGTCGTTTTGCGGCACGCTGATCTGAAAGCCGAGAATGCCTTGGCTTGGAGTGATGTAAGATCTTCCCCTTCAGCGGCAGAGACCATTGAAGAACACATTTGTCCCTTCAGAGGCAGGATATAGGACATCAATGCCAAACCAAGTGGCATAAGGGCTAAAATGTTACGCATTTTGTTGTAACTAAAAAAATGCACAAAGTTACTCTTGATGCAACTCGTCGTGGTGACGAAATAACTATGAAAACACGTCAGTCCACTCAAAGTCAGTATAGGCAAATGGTTTGGCTTGCTTCTGTAAATCGGTGTTTGAGAGCGTTGCCCATGGCAACCACCAAGCCCACAGCTTCCGTGTCATTAATATCTTAAGTATATGTAATATACTTAAGATTATGTATTTAATACACTTCTGCTATTTCAAGTATAACAGACAACCTATAATTAGGCTATGTATAATTCAGCAGAGGTAAAAGGAGGGGGGATAAATCCTGTTATTTTTGCAAAAAATGGTAACACAAACATTTCACAATGATCGAATTTGATTGTAAAATTTACTCGGTGTAAAGCCATTTATGGTATTAATTTTCCATAATACTTTCGTCAGAGGTGCTGTAAGAATGAAATAATTTCCATTTCAATTTTGGTAAATATTCCTTTTACGGGGAGAATTACCGGACAGCCGCCAATAGTGTAAATTTTAAGGGATGATTCCAAATTCCAATGAACGCCCCTAAATGTTGGCTATTCCTAACCCGCCCCATACCTACCCCAGCTCAACTTGAGCAAAACATAAATAAATAATAATTTGGCTTTGAAACATTAAGTTGTATAAAAAAACAATCAGTAAGAAAATATTTGGAAATTTAAAACCATTTTCGAGTAATGTTGGGAAAAATTTGGAACATTTACCGAAATTTTGGAACATTAAGGAAATTTTCGGCCAGTTTTTGAGATTTTTTTTTCATTTTACATGTAGTTTTAGAGAATCATTAACTCCTTTTCTAAAACCCTTTTCTAAACTGGGGGCAGTGTTCCCCTTACCACAGAAATACTGACATTCTAAAAATGCATACGAAGATTTCGCTTCGAAGCTGACGATAGACTGATTAGACTCCATTCAAATAGGCCAGCGTCTATATAGAGATGTTTGAGTGTAACCACTCCATCTACCAACCAACTGTATCTACCGCTAGCGGCTGAGTTACATGTATTAACGTATGGGCCTCAATGGCCATCATAAAATTAATTTATTGAGACGAGGCTACGAAGCAACGGATAAACAAAATTCAATTACGGTCTAATCTATAGTTAATTTATGCGTCTACTTTTGATTTTTCTGCATAGCTATATTCAGGTAGGCCTGTGGATTTAGGCTTAAAGGGACGGTACAACATTTTTAGTGTTGGCAAAACTGTTTATGGGTATGCTTACTCTCTTTCAATCAAGATGTATACATTAAACAACCACTGTGGCGATTGTGTCCTTGAGCAAGACACTTAACCATAAATTGCTTCTCACCACGCGGGAGTATAAATGGGACATGTGAGGGCAGAGATGATCCTTATGTTTGATTATTGAGCTTTCCAGGGATTTGAGATGGTTCTAGGAATGATAACTGGCCTGATGACAGTGGTAATAACAATATGCTATTCATGCGACATGAACGTCAAACTTAATAATAATAATAATATGTGGACTTATATAGCGCACGTATCCACCAATTGAGTGGTGCTCAAGGCGCATTATATTATTACCCCTGCTCATAAGGCTCATAAATCATTCCTGAAACCATCTCAGCTCCCTGGGGAGTATACAGCTCAATTGCTGCCATTACAGCGCATATAGGGCTAATCAACCAACTCTGCCCTCACAGGTACCCATTTAACCCCTGGGTGGAGAGAAGCAATTATGGTTAAATGTCTTGCTCAAGGACACAAGTGTCACGGCCGGGATTCGAACCCACATTCTGCTGCTAACACCAGAATTTGAGTCCGGTAAGCTAGACCGCTCGGCCACGACACTCCACTTGGCGGATAATGGTGCAATATAAATATCTGGATCCATTATTATTTTTTAGTCATATATTGTTATATTTCGCAAACAACCAACCAACAAAAAACTCATGGAAAAAATCGTACATCATAATATTTTGTTTGTGCTTTCTCTGACACGAGAATAGTGTTTCAGGAAGATAAGAATCCTCGCCAACTTCACATCAATATAGTTTTTGGATAGTATAGTATTTGTAATTGTGTAATCAGATAATTTCCAACGATGTCTATTCCCTTTAAATGCAAGAATGGACGCATTATTGGTTATATTGAGAGCCAAGCGTTGGCAGTGGTCTTATTTAACATGTAGGATAAATCAGTGGCTCGGCTCGACTGTAAATCGATAGATGTTGAAGCCAGGAACAGGTGTGTTATTGTTTCGGTGAAACACGTCACAATAGAGCCACAGAAAACCAGAAACAACACGTGATTGGTGTGCCGCAACGAACTAAAATGGGGAAAGCCATAAAAGACTGCAGGGTACCCGACCCCTTGCTTACAGTATACATGTCTTTTCCTACCCTGGGCATGCAATAACAAAGGAGATAAGCACATCGGCAGCAACTCACAATTTGCGTTCGAACGCCAGTTGAAGTGGGGGTGGGGTGGGGCTTAAGAGGGGGGGCTGCAGGCCGCCATTGATTTATAATATTTAAACTTGTCATTATTGGGTTATATTCATCGTGAATGACGTGGTTGTCTTCACACGCACTGAGATCCAAGCTGTAGTTGTATTCAAGGAATGTCGGTTTAGTAATATTGCACTATTATACACACATTTTAAATAAAACAATTTGAGGGCGCTGTTGCGTGATAAGACCCAAGAGCCGTAATAGTATTGAGATAGACCTATAACAGCAAAATTGTTTGGTTTCAACCAAAAATTGATCGTTGTCAAAGCTGTTGGCACACAATGATACAATCGCAGAACTCGATGAGAATTCTCACTGAGGACCCTCCCCCACCCGGTCCAATGCTGAGCGCTTTTAATGTCCCTTTTGCGCCAACAATTTTCCAAATCAATTTGGATTTACACTCGACATTGAATGGGGTACGGGGGTGTGTGTTTTCTCGAGGTTTTCTCTGCAGGTCTTATATGCAATAGCGCCCTCTCCTGGTGCCTTTTGTAATTCTGTTGCGTTGAGAAACCAACATAAATCCTTGTCACTGTTGCATTTCCTGCTGTATAAGTCACCACAGCTAGGCCATTTACGAAATCTTGCCTTTGTACAAAAATATTGAGATGGAATGTTTTGCCATCAGTATTGAAGGCTACAAGAATTGTATTGGTATGCTAAGCATTGAATGTGTTTCTGAGCCTGATCTAGTCTTTTATGTTCTCTAATAGAGGCCTTTTCATGCAGACTACATGTATTCCTTAACATTCCAGAATACAACTGAGCACGAGCGTGGTGAAAGAAAACGGGCGTCGACCATGATTTGAGGCTGTGTCGACGAAGGACGTATCTGGTCTGCAGTCAATGTGCACTGCTTCTGAAATTGGGCCTATCTTCGCAACATGTAAGTTTCCGTAATGTGTAAATAATGATATTATTTCATTATTTTTTATTAAATGTTTGTATTTGGTTTCCCTCGACTTACCGACTTGGTGTGTTTTGGCCGCTTTGCCCATCCCGGCTTCGCTATAATAAACTGTGTCATTTATACCAGAGTCGATTTCGTCCTCACTGTGTGATGGGTGATCCACCCTGCGACTCTCCCTGTCTCTCTCTCTCAACTAGTGAGGCGTTTTGGTGTCGGTAAACTGAAACACCTTTTGGCTTTCGTGATCGCTTTCGCGAAACCTGTTGTGCTGCAATGTTGTTGTCGTATGCTTCATCTCCGAGCGAAGGTTTGCAGGTTGTCCGATAGCCACTCCTTGGCAGTGTCGTCGCAGGTGTGAAGGGCGGCGATTCCACCCTCAAGACGTGTTTGAGGGCAGTGGCTACGACATGGCTCATGGTCTGAGGCTCACCGCAGTCGTACAGTGGGGAAGCGACGTAACCCCACTTGAAGAAGCTGTTTCGGCAGGGCCCAGCATTTGCACGAAACCTATTGAGAAGAGTCCATTGGCCCCGAGGAAGGAGCATTCCTGGTAGCTCAGCTGCAATCATGTGACTAGACCAAACTTGAACCAAACATTGGAGCCCAACAAAATAGTAGGAAAGAATGTCGAACCCAACCGCCACTTGTGCACAATGTATATTGCATGTGTTTTAGCATACGACATAATGGATGTCCATACAATCATGGCTCAAAATCTCTCAAAATATCGTTTCCAATCCTCACGTGACTATTCTTTTTTCTCCTTAAGTGTGTCCTCTATCATTTTTAAAAGGAAAATCTGTCATTTGGACAGAAAAGTGGCGGTTGTATTCCACATTCTTTCAAAAGAGTAAAGCTGAACACGGCGGCGGCCATTTTAGCACTCCGTATACAAAACGCACACAGAAGGAATACATATTATTCAATGCAGAGAGGCTTATTTTGTTGGCTTTGCAATGCGTGGTTTAAGAGAGCAGCAACGTGGCAGTCCAGTGGCTTCAATGTCACGCCTGACCCTCTAGATCCAATAAGTCAGGGTTGTGTTTTTGCGATCATGACCAGAAACATGTTTCGCCAAAACAAGCCCCAAAAGGTACCGACCCTATGCCCCGTTTTCACACCAGTTTACTCGATTGGAGCTGCATGATCTACCGCTCAAACTGTTAGTGTTAGACTCGATCACTTGATGTTGATACGACCAAACTATGTTTGTTTAATTGCCATACCATGAAAACCTGATATTTTAAGGCAAAGGACAAAATGAACTGTCGTTACACGAGACTGAAAAATAGGAAGCAAGATAAATTTCCAATTGAAAATCAAACAATGATTAAATTCCCATATTCCCAGAGATTTTTATTTATATCTAAAGCTGGTGATGGTATCAAATATCATGTGAAATTTTAGAGAAATAAATAAAATGTCAAATGAATTTCGATCTTCACTAAATGTTGTTCTAATGTAAAAGGCACAGTTGGTTGAATGAATTGTCCACTTTTGGAACGAACATCGCCCTCTATAGACCTATATTGATTTGGCCCTTGTCACCGTCCACCGTGAGCAACGCTCTATTACACCATCAGCGGCGTCATATTAAATTTGCCACTAAAGATTTGACCGATATATATCGAAAGCTTGACCGCTATAGCAACAGTCGTTACGGGAAAGGCATAACCCTATTGGTCAATCTGTGATGTTTTATTGACAGGCCAGATCGGTCGATCTTGACTACTGTTTCGAGAAAGACAAGAAATTAAACTTGAAAATAAATGACCGAGCTGAAACAGATGAGTTAATATGCATATTTATTGATCCTAATCAAGTATGAATTTACATGAATTAACATTAACATGGTGTAAAGGGGTTTTCAGGACGACTTCGTCCCCAGTATATAAGAGATTCAACAACCTGATTCTTGACGCAGATTTTCCCACAAGATAAGCTTTCTATAGCCCTATAATTACACTTAAAATTGTTTTAATCCACTGAAATGATTATCGTTTTACATAAAACTTACTTTGTGTCAAGCTAATGACGGTATCAAAATAATATCCATTGAAATTTTTGCCTGAGCTGATATTATTTTAGTATGATTCGAAACATTATTTTCCAAATGAAATTTCGACTTCATGAGACGGATACTCCACGCAAGAATGAATACGAAAAATATGAATGCATGTTTAGTATTTTCTCGATATAAATGACATAACGAAGGGGTGTGAGGGTTTGCCCGAATTGTGCGGCCTCTCTTAGCCACCATACTTTGTGTTTGGGAAATTTGGTCTGGTTCCAATAACCGTGTATACATATTAATATGTACGTTATCACTTTTTGAATTTGCCAGGCACGTAGCCAGAAATTTGTCAAGGTACGGGCAGCGAAAAATGTTGTTAAAAATACTGGCCCATGAAAATGTTGGCATGAAAAAATATTTCGGCTGATATTTGCTTGTTTGACGCTCTGGTGGACAAATTGTTTGCATAACATTGATACGAGGCACGAATTGTTCAAATGTAAATTATTTTTGTTTTAAAGCATTCATCTACCCTTAAATAATTATGCTAAGTGGCGTTAACTATGGGGCATGGGTTACTTCCCCCAACCCAAGCCCTGCTCCCCAGGCTGGCCAGCCCCTCCCCTGCACAGAATTCCAGTGGCCCCCAGGTTCCCCCACGAAAAATCCCGGATAGTTCCCCCCAAAAAATGAAAAGGAAAAAACCCATACCCCTGGACCTTCCACTGAAAAGCAATTCCCCCTGTTTCCCCCACTGAAAAAGTCCTGGCTACGCCGCTGCCACTCCCCTTCCTCGAGAGTCGCCGCCCCTATATATTAGATACAGTGTTTGTCCTTGTACACGTTTAATTGTTGCATTCATCAGTATATAGATAGTTGCAGGAATTGGATACTGGGTTGAAGTAGAAGCCTACGGGGCAGGATTGAGGGTAGGCGGTCTCCATTATGCATATCGTCACCGTTTTCACGAAGTGACGAAACAGCCCACACAGCTGCAAATCCATGTATTGAGATAATCGCACATGAAGTTGAACTGTTTTTGAAATCGCAATTTCAAAGACTTTTCAGCATTAATTATTTTAGATTTTGCTTCCTACTTAAAGCTAATAACTTTAATTACAAAGAAATGTCGGTATCTTTATCAAAGAGATTGTAATTAATGGGGAATTACTTTCCAAACATATTTGTCACTTCGTGAAAACGCAAAAACAAGACCGCGCGTGCAGAGCGCTGTATATTAAACAACGTATTGAGCGATTTGTCACTTCGTGAAAACGCTAAACGTAAGTAGGTCACACGATTCGTCACTTCGTGAAAACGCAAAACCAACAATACCCGCTTTGGCATTTTGCCAATCGCTATGTATTTCAATGTATAAAACGGCGAATGGCGATTCGTCACTTCGTGAAACCGGAAAACAGCTTAGCTGAGTGATTCACCGGGTATATTAATAGCGTAATTACGAAACTATGACGTTTCAACACTTGAAACTTAGCAGAAATGTTGGCAACAATGAATACATCTCAAATATCTACAAAACTGAATTTGACAAAAAAAGAGATTTTTTACGGATTTGTCACTTCGTGAAAACGGTGACGATATGTAGTACATCCTGCAGTCCTTGGGGTCGGCGTAGAATCCTCCGTCAGTCTTACCCACACAGGTGAATTCTACTGCAGTGGATGCGTTGCTGGTGACCGTTGCCTGAGTATTGGTTACTTGGCCAGTAACTGTTGGTAAATTGAGTACCAATGGTCAGTTCACTGGTAACCAGAAGTACATCAATTGTTTTATTACAGCGGGGGCCAATTTCATAGAGCTGCTGTTAAGCACACATTGGTTAAAATAGGTTACCAGCCAAATTGCCACGTAATGTATATTGCTCCTGCATGACAGGTTCTCTGAGAAAGTTTACTTAGCAGATTAATTTACTAAGGAATATTTTGTACTAAACAACTCTAGTACACAATGAATGAACCTTTTGCGAGTTTTATTTGAATAATGTCTGGTACACTGACTCAGTTCAGTGGCAAGTGCATATTTAAATTGGAATTTCACAGACTATTGCTATAATCACATGATTCAGGGAAAGTCTGGTATCATTATGCCATATACATTCATTGTAAACTGTGTATAGTTATTGGACTTCTCTATAAAGGTTACTTGTTGGCGTGGCCACGGTCGATACAGTACCGAGCCAAAGGACCGAACCACCCAACGAACTTTTACTTCTGCCTTTTGGCATTCTTTTTCCTAATTCCAATAATTTTCGCCGAGAAATGTGATAAAGAAAAATTGCTTCCAAGTATCAAGTAGATTCTATCATAGCATAACTACTCACAGCTTGGCTTGGTCGGTTTGCGGCACACTGATCTGAAAGCCGAGAATGCCTTGGCTTGGAGTGATGCAAGATCTTCCCCCTCAGCGGCAGAGACCATTGAAGAACACATTTGTCCCTTCAGAGGCAGGATATAGGACATCAATGCCAAACCAAGTGGCATAAGGGCTAAAATATTATGCATTTTCGCCGTAACGGAAAAAGGCACGAAGTTATTTTCAGGCAATGCGTCGTTTTGACGATAACTATCAAAACACATGAGTCCACTCAAAGTCAGTAGAGGCAAATGGTTTGGCTTGCTTCTGTAAATGGGTGTTTGAGAGCGGTACCCATGGCAACCACCAAGCCCACAGCTTCCGTGCGTGCAGATCTACAGTAATGTGACGTCATTAATATCTTAAGTGTATGTAATATACTTAAGATTATATATTTAATAGACTTCTGCTATTTCAAGTATAACAGACAACCTATAATTAGGCTATGTATAATTCAGCAGAGGTAAAAGGAGGGGGATAAATCCTGTTATTTTTGCAAAGTGGAAGTTATACACCTTGCTGTTCTCTTTCCAGCGAAAATTGGAAATACAAACATTTCACAATGATCGAATTTTATTGTAAAATTTACTCAGTGTAAACCCATTTATGGTATTAATTTTCCATAATACTTTCGTCTGAGGTGCTGTAAGAATGAAATAATTTCCATTTCAATTTAGGTAAATTTTCCTTTTACGGGGAGAATTACCGGACAACCGCCAATGGTGTAAATTTTAAGGATGATTCCAAATTCCAATGACCGCCCCTAAATGTTGGCTATTCCTAACCATCCCCATACCTACCCCCAGCTCAACCTGAGCAAAACATAAATAAATAATAATTTGTCTTTGAAACATTAATTTGTATAAAAAGCAAAATCATTATTAAGAAAATATTTGGAAATTTAAAACCATTTTCGAGTAATGTTGGGAAAATTTTTGAACATTAAGGAAATTTTCGGCTAGTTTTTAAGATTTTTTAAATTTTACATGTAGTTTTATGAGAATTGTTAACTCCTTTTCTAAAACCGTTTTCTGAAGTGGGGCAAGTATCCCCTTGCACAGAAATATTAAAAATGCATTCGAAGATTTCGCATAAAAGACTGATTAGACTCCCTTCTATGTTTGAGTGTAACAACTCCATCTACCAACCAACTGTATCTACAGCTAGCGGCTGAGTTACATATATTAACGTATGGGCCTCGTGACAATGGCCATCATAAAATTTATTAATTGAGACCTGGTATTTGGGATAGTAGTATTGGTAATTGTGTAATCAGATAAATACCAATATTGTGCCTTCCCTGTAAATTGTCTCCATGGAGACGTATAGCAAGACTGGACGGCGTATTGTTTGTCTTATTTAACAGGTAGGATAAATCAGTGGCTCGGCTTGACTGTAAGTCGATCGATGTTGAGGCCAGGAACGTGTGTGTTATTTCGGTGAAATACGTCACAATAGAGCCACAGAAAACCAGAAACAACACGTGATTGGTGTGCCGCAACGAACTAAAATAGGGAAAACCAGAAAAGACTACAGGGTACCCGACCCCTTGATTACAGTGTACAGGTCTTTTCCTACACTGGGTCAAGGGCATGCAATAACAAAGGAGATAAGCCCATCGGCAGCAACTTACAAGGAGCGCCCGAAGGAGGGGGCGGGCTTAAGGGGAGCTGGGGAGGGGGCTACAGGCCGCCATTGATTTATAATATTTAAACTTGTCATTACTGGGCTCTGTTAATCGTGGACGACTTCGTTGAACCAAGGTGTAGTTTTATTCAAGACTGGGATTTATCCTGCTTTAGTAATGTTGCAGTATTATACACATGCATTAAAAACAATCATTGGTTGAGGGCGCTGTTGCATGATAAGACCTAAGAGACATAATAATTATTGAGACAGACCTATAACAGCAAAATTGTTTTGTTTCAACGTAAATCGTCTTCGAAGCTGTTGGCATACCTTGACTCAATCGCAGAACTGAAATGAGAATTCTCACTAAAGACCCCCCTCCCACCACCTGGTCCAATAATGAGCGCATTTAATGTACCTTTTGCGCCAACAAATGTTTCCGAATCAATTTAGATTTAGACTTAACATTGAAAGGGGTGGGGGGAGGGGGGGTGTTTTCGCCAGGTTTTCTCTGCAGGTGTTATATGCAATAGCGCCCTCTCCTGGTGTCTTTTGTAATTCTGTGGCGCTGAGAAAGCAATATAAATCCTGGTACCCCCCCCCCTCCGCTGTGTACACATCCTCTTTCCCATAAGAAATCCTATAAAAACAAGATTTTGTTACATGTCAGAAGTTGTAAAATACACGTAGTAAAGATGCGGCCACCATAGCTAGGCCATTTACGAAATCTTGCCTTTGTACAAAAATATTGAGATGGAATGTTTTGCCATCAGTATTGAAGGCTACAAGAATTGTATTAGTAAGACTAATTGCGGTGACACCATGTGAAATTCTCAATTGAGTAGTAATTAGTTCTGAAAAGAACTGGAGGTACAACTCGACGTTTCGATCAGTGTGCTCTGATCGTCCTCAGGAGAATACCGGCAAGGGCGCAACCACTGGGGGGGTCGGGGGTCACGAACCCCCTACTTTTATGTGGACCTCCCCAACTTCTGGAACATTTTGGTATTTTATGTATACATGATCCTAGTAATGTCATTCATGACATCACAATTGGGACCCCCCCAACTTGGGTCCCCAACTTTCAACACGTGCTTGCGCCCTTGAATGCCGGACTCTGGGGGATGCTGCTGCTTAAGTAGGCTGCTGGAGGATTACGCGATGACAGGATGCTGGAGGATTAGTTCGTTGAGGCGTGCAGGCGGGAACTGTTGAGACGAGGATCCTAGGGATTGGGGAAGGAGTGTGTGCTCACTGAACCGAATCAGTTGTTGACAAGCACGGGGGGAGGAGGGTGGTGAACTTAGGATATAGGAGATCCCTCAGTCTGGGGTGGGTTGTGGACTTTGGATATAGAAGATCCTTCAGTCCGTAGTAGTGGTAGTGGTCGCCAAATATCGCTGATGTAGAAGCCGATGTCCTGTGGCACAGTGTCGTGTTTAACAATCTCGATGGCCTCTCTGATGCGTCTGGGTTGCCATGTGTCGATGGGTGTGATGAGTTGGGCTGCCTGCCAGTCGATTTGGTGGTCCTTGATGTGTGAGTGCTTGACAATGGCTGACTTCTCAAAATCTCCTCTGCGGCCGTGCGCTCGGTGTTCTTTCAGTCTAATGGGGAGATTCCGCCCTGTTTCGCCGATGCAGACCTTATCACACTCACACGGGATGCGGTAGACTCCCGCTCTGTTGCTGGGATCCGGTTTATCTCCTAATTGGTCATGTCCATGTTTGATGGACAGGCCAGATCGGTCTATATTGACTAGTGCTTTGAAAAATAAAAATAATCCAAACTTTAAAATAAATGGCTGAGCTGAAACTTTAACAAATGAGTTTATATGCATATTTATTGATCCTCGTCAAGTATGAATTTACATTATGACATTTCCAGTGGTGTATATAGGGGTTTTAGGTATACGACTTCGTTCAGGATATATAAGAAATTCAGTTCTTGACGCAGATTTCCCCATAAGATAGTTGCAGTAAATAACGGCTGTAGGACTTAGAACCCTATAACTATACTACTCAAAACAATTTAGGGAACACCGGAATAATCTCAGTTAAAGCAAGACCATTTATTTCAGATAAACACAATGTTTCACAGAATTGATGAGAAACAACTGCACAATGAAACAGATGATAAAGGATGCATGTAGTGATTACACATTTCATGACATGACTACTGAAAGAGAGAGGGGGTTGCAAATGAAAATCCCGGT
This sequence comes from Zoroaster sp. YZ-2022, assembly GCA_029582265.1. Classification (NCBI taxonomy): domain Eukaryota; kingdom Metazoa; phylum Echinodermata; class Asteroidea; order Forcipulatida; family Zoroasteridae; genus Zoroaster; species Zoroaster sp. YZ-2022. The sequence goes on from CM055819.1 coordinate 3,204,314, forward strand.
TCATGGAACATTTCAAACCTATTTGATGTTAAAAAATCCTGTGTTCCCTAAATTGTTTTGAGTACCGGTAGTATACATACACTTTATTTTGTTAATTTTGTTTCAAGATGTATCGCCCGTGTTTGGGTCGATATGACGGTAAAATAGATTTAAATGTTGAATTCAAGGAAGTTATAAGCTTTCATTTGAGACATTGAACGAAAAAAACCTGTCAAGGATTAGTACCAGTAAATTAAAAACTTTAATTAATAAAAGGCGGGACCCCGTGGTTTAATCCTCAGGTTGCACGTGACCACACAATCTATTGTATATAAAAGGCCGAGGGCGTGGGCAGTCTCCTGATTGGCCAGCGCGGCTGTCAATCAGAATCAAGCAAGTTTAAAATATTTGCAATGTTGTTCATAATTTGCGTGTTTTTTGTTTAACAACGGAATTATCTTTCAAAATTCGTTCGCTTTATAAATTCTATTTTGTGGGTCGTCTTAGCCAAACACGAGCGATATATCGTTAACCTACAGTTTTACATATAAATTGCTTGGTGTCAAGCTAACGATGGTATTAAATATGCATTTAATTTTTTTGCCCGAGAGGATATAATTTTAGTAAAAATCGTAAAATTATTTTCACGGATACTCCACGCTAGAATGAATACGAAAAATCTGAATGCATGTTTAGTATTTTCTCGTTAATGACATAACGAATTGAACTGAAACTTTCACATGTTGGTTTCTATATATACATAACAGCAAAAGAAACGTCACCCCCTAAATTTTGTTAAGTAATTTTTATTATTAAACATAATAAATATACATTTTTTATGTTTTCGTGTAGAGGAATGTATGACAGATTCATTTCATGCCATAAATGTGTCTTTTGAGTTTCAGGGTCATTATCATGGGTCAGTGACACAGGGAAGGAAAAATCACAAGTTCAGGTAACAAATCACTTGGACTTTCAATAACGTGTGTGGCCGCCCCTGGCATCAATACAGGCCTGCATTCGACGTCTCATTTCTTGATAATCGCGGCATTTCGTAACAAAATGATGAATGTTGGATTTTGACATGGCCTTTTATAGGGCTGACCTTGTACATTGTTTGGACCAAGCTGTTGTGTTTATTGCAATTCGTACATTATCCCTATGTCTGAGAACGTGTTTAGCTTATGTGTCCTCAGACGTCATGCATGACGAATTTTGAGGTCAACCAAATTTGCCACATTGTGTTCGTGTTACACTCCATACTCATAATATTCTTCATTAAACAAATTATATTAATTATAAAATGAAAATAATAAATATTTTTAGGGGTGACGTTTCTTTTGCTGTTATATATATCGTCCATGTACGTAATTCGCCGCACTCGTGAAATGACGCACCTACCTTTGGCTTAGCATTTCTCGGAAAACTTACAAAACTATGGCGTGTTACTGGTTGCATAAACTTATCTAAGTCGTGCTTGTTACAGAAATAAAAATTATAGTGAAATTGTATGATTTACTGGAAAGTTAGTGCTTGTGAAAGTGGAAAAAGTTGTTTAACCACTGATTTTACTAGATACAAATAGTAAGAGATTTACATGACCTCAATTTTTTTTCACGAACATCTGTGATTTTATTGTTCTATGCCGTCAACAAGCTGTTGCCTGTGGAAACCAAAATATATGAATGCTTTGCATTTGCAATGATTTTTTAAAGAAATACTGATCCTCAAATTGGACACATTCCTTATAGAAGAAGCTAACGAAGACTACTTAATTCGTTGGTGTTTATTTCGATGGTAGTGTAAAATTATTGAGAAAATGAAACATTAATATCATGATTATGAAAAGAAATCTTTTATTTGACAAAATGTTAACAGAAATTTTACACATTTCAAAGTTTTAAAGTACTTTTTGCAAGAAATTTAACCACCTTCCATTGTATTAGTCTTTTAAGAATATTGATTAAAAGTTTTGAGAGCTTCTCCAAATTATACCATTTTATTTTAAAAATCGAAAACAATAGTTTTATTTTCATGTTTAAAAACAATTTTACAACCATCTGGAATAAGATGAAACATGATTTCAACTGTTTTTCTTTTTGGGTACATTTTCTGTGCCCCCATCAACTTTAACAGTTTGGGGTGAGTCATTATACCAACATCAATTTTCTGATGACCACAATTCTGTGCGTCTCAAAAAACGGCGCTCAAGACGTCCACGCGTATGATCATGCATTGAAATTCAGCATTTTACAAGAGAATCCTTCACTGAAACAAACTGAAACAACAAACTGCTAATTTCATTTGTAAGTTACCGTCCAGTTGATTATATAACCTTAGGTGCGTTATTTAGGGTAAATTGAGGATACATAATCTTATACTGCATTTACAAACATGTTACCAAACGTTTGTATTGCCTCTGATAGATCTACATTTAGGCAGAAAAGTCGCCGGTTTCTGGTCCGCCCGCACGCGTCGCCTCGGACCCGCGCGTCGGCATTGTTTTTGCTATGAAACGATGTCCAATTGCAGCCAAAATTGCTGGAGAGATTGAAATTCTGTCGCGCTGAGTTTTAAACGACTTTTTCACATACATATATGAATGTTCGCCCGATTTGTGCGGCCTCTCTTAGCCACCATACTTTGTGTATGGGAAATTTGGTCTGGTTCCAATAACCGCGTATACATGTTAACATGTATCACTTAAAAATGATTACCAAACAATAATAAATAGGCGCGTCATTGCACTGATAGGCGCGTCATTGCACTGATAGGCGCGTCATTGCACTGATTTTGAAGCCGACCTATGACAAAAAACCGGATACTTTTTTGTTGATCAATAGAGATAGATAGATAGATAGATATTTTTATCTGTGGATATGGAGAACTATTTTATAGAGAGAAATAAAGTAATGTTTTAACCAATATAAAGGACTTGTACTCGCTCCTTTTGCCTCAAACAAGATGATAGAGTATCTGGAATGATTTTTTAAATTTTATTTTTAAATTTGCCAGGCACCAAGACAGAAATTTGTCACGGTAGGCGAACAATGTTATTAAAAAAAACCGCCCCTTTTAAGTCCTCGTCAGACAGACAAATTGTTAACATAATATTGATACGAGGCACGAATTATTCAGTACACGTTGTTGGAAATTAGTGTTCAGCTACCCCTCTAGAAATAATTATGTGGCGTAACTATTGGGGGCTTGTGGGGTATTTCACCCAACCCAAGTCCTGCTCCGGCCCCCAGGATAGCCAGCCCCTCCCCCGTTCAGAATTCGATTGCCTCTCCCCTTCCTCGCGGGTCGCCGCCTATATTAGATATAGTGTTTATCCTTGTACATGTTTAATTGTTGCATTCTTCAGTATATAGATGGTCGCAGGATTTGATCACTGGGTTGAAGTATGTGCCTGGGGGGCAGGATTGAGGGTAGGCGGTGTCCGTCACGCATTGGTAGTACATCCTGCAGTCCTTGGGGTCGGCGTAGAATCCTCCGTCTGTTTTACCCACACAGGTGAATGCTACTGCAGTCGATGCTTCGCTGGTGACCATTGCCAGAGTATTAGTTACTTGGCCAGTAACTGTTGGTAAATTGAGTACCAATGCGCTGGTGGTTAGTTCACTGGTAACCAGAAGTACATCGTTTGTTTTATTACAGCGGGGGCCAGTTTAATAGAGCTGCTATTAAATTAAGCACACAAAATTAATGTGCTTAGGAAAAATAGGTTACCACTACCAGTCAAATTGCCACGTAATGTATATTGCTCCTGCATGACAGGTTCTCTGAGAAAGTTTACTTAGCAGATTAATTTACTAAGGAATATTTTGAACTAAACAACTCTATGAAATTGGGTCCTGATGATTAGTTTTTTTAGCACAATTATTATCCATGCATGTCAATGGAAAAGGCCACTACTCTTAGGATATACAAATATGCAGTGTATCAGAGTAAAAATGGGGAAAATAAATATAATTGTACCATCCGGAGCTGATCTATTTCAAGAGAGGATCAGTTCAGATATTATCAAATGATTCTCATTTTTACGAAACTTAAAGGCATCAAATGTTGTTTTATAATAATAAATCACAAATATATGTAAATTCTTGTCACGGCATTTGATGTCACAATGTTCCGTTGCTGTAAAGGCAAGGAATAATTTTGGTTATGTTTTCAATGCTGCTTTTATAGGTAAGAAAAGAATTGTAATAAGTGTTGGTTGTGAGAAACTCAACGTTTTGATCAGAATACTCTGACCGTCTCCTCAAGACGTTCAGAGTATTATTAACTTTCTTTGAATCACATGTTTGGAAGAAAATAAATTGTAAACATTGATTTTAAAATAACGAAGTTTTCACAACACTATACCATATATGTCCTAAAATTTTAAGTTATCAAGGGGAAATAAATGAAATATTAAAAAAATGATCGTACCTTATAGACAAAACAATTCTCAGAGAAGATTGATAAGCATCAGTTTTAAGTAAGTTTTGCATTATAATTAGACAATTATTTTTTAAATAGAATTATCAATGAATCATTGCTATACCTTACGTTTTATGATTAAATAGAGTGAGAAATATCAAGTAATATCTTAGGAAACAGTTCGCGTTCCTAGAATAATCTTGATTTTACTTACTTCAACTATGAACTAATTGAGTATCTTTGAAAAACATATGCCTACCCCAAAATTGCATCCAACATATCTCTATTAAGAGTACACAATGAATGAACCTTTTGCGAGTTTTATTTGCATAATGTTTAGTACACTGACTCAAGTGCATATTTAAATTGGAATTTCACAGACGTTTGCTATAATCACATTATTCAGGGAAGCTCTTGCATTGCAGTAATCTCCAGCTTCGGAAAGTCTGGTACCTTTGTGCCATACAAATTCATTTTAATCTTTGTATAGCTACTTGAGTTCTCTGTAAAGGTTACAATGCAACAGCTTGCTGTGAATCACATGGTATAGCAACAGAGTGTCAAATCTGGGAGATTCAAATTGAAACATGCATTTACCACTGAACTGAGTCAGTGTACCATACATTAATTTGTAAAACTTAAGTTGGCCTTGGCCAATGTGAAATGCACTGTTACTCGTACTCGTATAAAATAATATTTTCAGGATGATTGGTCAGTACCCTTGGCAACTTCATATCGAATTCAAGTTTGTGTTAATTAGGCCATGCCGACTCGCTACACTTCCAATGAAGTGTTTCGTTTGTTCCCAAAATGTGAATTTGAACATTTCCATTATTTTTTGGCCTTTTTTAAATAAAATGTATCACTGTAAAAATGATGTTTAGAATTTAAACACATTTCTGAACACTTAATTGTACCCAAGCTTTTTCTTTTAGCCTAAACATGTTTACATTTATCATTGTGCTTTTTCTGTGATGTGTGTTTGAATGCTAAAAGCCATAATCAAAAAGCTTAGCACGTTTAGCTTTGTGACATGTACAGAGGATGGCCATCCTCTGTACATGTCAAAACAGGGGGAACTGCATTGACGAAAAAGGGGCCAATATAAAGAGTGTATAATATTTTACTTACCAGAACAACTCAGCAGTTTCAGCAGTACATGTTTAGCATTTAAACGCATTCCTAAACGCGTTTATTTTGCTAAACATGTGGAAAAAGTGGGTACAATTAAGTGTTTAGAAATGTGTTTAAATTTTAAACACCATTTTTACAGTGTATATGTATTAGAAATGTTGGTAAACGAAATCGATACAAGCATTTATGAACAGGAAACAGTTCGCCGCTTGGTCTTTACCGCAGGATAAGGACAGGTTATTGGCGAGGCTACGGGCGATACAGTACCGAGCCAAATGACCAAATTTCTACTGGTCCGTAGTCATTGAATGGGTGGATACAGGGTCTCGAAAAAAAGGGGAACTGCATTGACGAAAAAGGGGCCAATATAAAGAGTGTATAATATTTTACTTACCAGAACAACTCAGCAGTTTCTGAACCTCCTCTGGAGTGCGGAGAAAGGTATCAAAGTAGATGACTTTGAAGTGCCGGCTGGGAGTACGGGTGTTCACACCGCCCAGTTGAATCTCGGTGCACTTGCAGGGGTCCTCTACAGGGATAACCCAACGGTACCTGTTGTGGGAACTCGAATCCGGTTCCTGTCCCATGGAACACAACATTGCTTCAGGGGGGAAAATAAAACATTCGTTATATGTAAATATGGGCGTTGTTAACCCTAAACCACGCTCAGTATAACACCATGCAACAGATTTTGTAGTTGTTGCATCTTGTTGCCCTCAGTAGAGAACAAAAGAACCATTGTTCCAGCTGGTGGATCTTGTTGCATTGAGCAGCCTGCACACTTTTCTGTTGTTGCATTTTGTAGCATTTAGCAGCATTCAGCAGGGTGTGCCTGTGAAAATGCATGTTTTAGGACAATCGTCAAAGCTAATCGTATTTTTGTAAAATTAATTGCTGGTTAATTAAATTTTGATTTGCTATTTTATTTGAAACAATGAAGCCAAACATAATTGATTTAATTTTTGCCCTTACACCGACGAGTATATGCGGGGAAAAACCTCCACAGGAGACTCGGGCGGGATTCGAACACACGACTTGCTTACTAGTGCGGATTTTTTAACCTCTCCAACACCGAGCTTGCCCGATGACGATTGGCTGGCTCTAATCCTATAAAGCAGCGGGTTTTGCATTTTTATGAAATTAATTTGTCGGGATGATGAGTATTAAAATTAGTATGAACAAAAACACATACTAATGAGATATATAATTTTAGTTTGAATTTAAGGAAAGAGTACTCTGTCCTAAATTTCGCATTAGCATGAATAACTTAAATTAATTTTAAATATTTTCTTGTCAACGACACAACATGTATAAATTTATTAAAGCATACTCATAGAAGCAGTTTTGCTAACGTTAATCCAACAATGCACGTTCCCTTTAAATAAATATCTTGTGAGGCAAAAAAGGTATCCGGTTTCTGGTCTTCCCGCGTCAAATTGGAGTCAAATTGTTGGATCGATTGGAATTCTGCAGCGATGTGTTTTAAACGACTTTTTCACATAGGGGTATGAACATTTGCCCAATTTGTGAGGCCTCTCTTAGCCACCATACTTTGTATATGGGAAATTTGGTCTGGTTCCAATAACCGCGTATACATGTTAACATGTATCACTTAATATTAGCATATTTTTTAAAAAGAGTTTTAACAACATTACTAATATTGTACATTCCTTTTAAAAATACAACAATGGGAAAGAGAAGAAAAGTTTACCTTCAGAATGATATGTGAGCAGTGTAAGAACTGCGGCAAATTGCAGAAAAACTGACATTTTCAAAAAATGTCTTAGAAGATTTCACGAAGCGGACGATAGACTGATTTGTACACTCCTTTGAAATACATGCAGTGTCTACATGGAGTTGTTTGAGTGTAAGCACTTCACGTATTTTACCAACCAACTGTATCTACCGCTAACGGCTGAGTTCCATGTATTATATATGGTGTGTGGGTCTTATGACAATGGTCATCATAAAGTTAATTGAGACGAGGCTACGAAGCAACGGATAAACAAAAATCAATTTACGGTCTAATCTTTTGTAATTTTTTTGCACGGAGTTAGGCTTAAAGGGAAGGTACAACATTAGCAATGTTGGCAAAACTGCTTCTATGAGTATGCATACTCTCTTTGAATCAAGATATACATTATATTTTATTGTTATATTTTACAACAAGCAACCTGTGAAAGTTTCAGCTCAAAGTCATGAGAGTCTAAGTCATGAGAATATTATCAATTTCAACAGAAAACTCATGGAAAAAATTGCCGTCGGCAACTATTTGTAAATGATATTTTGTTCGTGTTTTCTCTGACACGAGAAGAATTTCTCTGAGACAGAATAGCTTTTCAGGATGACTGGAATCCTCACCAACTTTACATCAATTTAGTTTTTGGACAGTCTATTATTGGTACTTGTGTAATGAGATAATTACCAATGTTATGCCTTCCCTTTAAATAGTCTCCATGGAGACGTATAGCAAGACTGGACGGATTATTGGTTATAATTATATTGAGAGCCAAGCGTTGGCAGTGGTCATCTTTAACATGTAGGAGAAATAATTGTGGCTCGGCTTGACTGTGTAAATCGATCGATGTTGAAGTCAGGAACGTGTGTGTTATTATTTCGGTGAAACACGTCACAATAGAGCCACAGAAAACCAGAAACAACACGTGATTGGTGTGCCGCAACGAACTAAAATGGGGAAAAACCATAAAAGACTACAGGGTACCCGACCCATTGATTACAGTGTACATGTATTTTCCTACCCTGGGCCAAGGGCATGCAATAACAAAGGAGATAAGCACATCGGCAGCAACTCACAATTTGCGTCTGAACGAGTTGGAGTGGGGGTGGAGTAGGGGTGGGGTGGGGTGGGTCTTAAGAGGGGGGAGAGAGCTGCAGGCCGCCATTGATTTATAATATTTAAACTTGTCATTGGGTTCTATTCATCGTGGATGACGTGGTTGTCTTCTTACGCACTGAGATCCAAGCTGTACTTGTATTCAAGGAATACCGGTTTAGTAATATTGCACTATTATACACACACATTTTAAATAAAACAATTTGAGGGCGCTGTTGCATGATAAGACCCAAGAGCCATAACAGTATTGAGATAGACCTATAACAGCAAAATTGTTTGGTTTCAACCAAAAATCGATCGTTGTCAAAGCTGTTGGCACACAATGATACAATCGCAGAACTCGATGAGAATTCTCACCGAGGACCCTCCCCCACTGGTCCAATGCTGAGCGCTTTTAATGTCCCTTTTGCGCCAACAATTTTCCAAATCAATTTGGATTTACACTCGACATTGAATGGGTACGGGGGTGTGTGTTTTCTCGAGGTTTTCTCTGCAGGTCTTATATGCAATAGCGCCCTCTCCTGGTGCCTTTTGTAATTCTGTGGCGTTGAGAAACCAACATAAATCCTTGTCACTGTTGCATGTTCCTGCTGTATACATATCCCCTATGCCATAAGAAGTCCTTTAAAAACCCAAGATGTTTTTGTTGTAAAATACAGGTAGTAAAGATGTGGTCACCACAGCTAGGCCATTTACGAAATCTTGCCTTTGTACAAAAATATTGAGATGGAATGTTTTGCCATCAGTATTGAAGGCTACAAGATTGTATGCTAAGCATTGAATGTTTCTGAGCCTGATCTAGTCTTTTATGTTCTCTAATAGAGGCCTTTTCATGCAGACTACATGTATTCCTTAACATTCCAGAATACGACTGAGCACGAGCGTGGTGAAAGAAAACAGGCGTCGACCATGATTTGAGGCTGTGTCGACGAAGGACGTATCTGGTCTGCAGTCAATGTGCACTGCTTCTGAAATTGGGCCCGTCTTCGCAACATGTAAGTTTCCGTAATGTGTAAATAATTATATTATTTCATTTATTTTTTTATTAAATGTTTGTATTCGGTTTCCCTCGACTTACCGACTTGGTGTGTTTTGGCCGCTTTGCCCATCCCGGCTTCGCTATAATAATCTGTGTCATTTATACCAGAGTCGATCTCGTCCTCACTGTATGATGGGTGATCCACCCTATGACTCTCCATGTCTCTTTCTCTCTCAACTAGGGAGGCGTTTTGGTGTCAGTAACCTGAAACACCTTTCGGCTTTCGCGAAACCTGTTGTGCTGCAATCATGTGACTAGACCAAACTTGAACCAAATTTTTAGAGCCCAACAAAATAGTAGGAAAGAATGTCGAACCCAACCGCCACTTGTGCACAATGTATATTGCATGTGTTTTTAGCGTACGACATAATGGCTAACATCTTACTGGATGTCCATACAATCATGGCTCAAAATCTCTCAAAGTATCATTTCCAATCCTCACGTGACTTTTCTTTTCTCTCCTTAATGAAAATCTGTGACATTTTGTCATTTGAACAGAAAAGTGGCGGTTGTATTCCACATTCTTTCAAAAGAGTAAAGCTGAACACGACGGCAGCCATTTTAGCACTCCGTATACAAAACGCACACAGAAGGAATACATATTATTCAATGCAGAGAGGCTTATTTTGTTGGCTTTGCAATGCGTGGTTTAAGAGAGCAGCAACATGGCAGTCCAGTGGCTTCAATGTCACGCCTGACCCTCTAGATCCAATAAGTCACGGTTGTGTTTTTGCGATCATGACCAGAAACATGTTTCGCCAAAACAAGCCCCAAAAGGTACCGACCCTATGCCCCGTTTTCACACCAGCTTACTCGATTGGAGCTGCATGATCTACCGCTCAAACTGTCAGTGTTAGACTCGATCACTTGATGTTGATACAACCAAACTATGTTTGTTTAATTGCCATACCATGAAAACCTCATATTTTAAGGGCAAAGGACAAAATAAACTGCCGGTAATCAAACAATGATTAAATTCCCATATTCCCAGAGATTTTTATTGATATCTAAAAAGCTGGTGATGGTATCAAATATCATGTGAAATTTTAGAGAAATAAATAAAATGTCAAATGAATTTCGATCTTCACTAAATGTTGTTCTAATGTAAAAGGCATAGTTGGTTGAATGAATTGTCCACTTTTGGAACGAACATCGCCCTCTATAGACCTTTATTGATTTGGCCCTTCTCACCGTCCACCGTGAGCAACGCTCTATTACACCATCAGCGGCGTCATATTAAATTTGCCATTAAAGGTTTGACCGATATATATCGAAAGCTTGACCGATATAGCAACAGTCGTTACGGGAAAGGCATAACCCTATTGGTCAATCTGTGATGTTTTATTGACAGGCCAGATCTGTCTGTCTTGACTACTGTTTCAAGAAAGACAAGAAATTAAACTTGAAAATAAATGACCGAGCTGAAACAGATGAGTTAATATGCATATTTATTGATCCTAATCAAGTATGAATTTACATGAATTAAAGGTCCTGTGAAGAGTATATTTACCAAACTTTATTTTTTGGTGATGTTATATTGATTGGTATGAATTAAAAAGTAAAAAATTTTTTTTTTAATTGAGTGGATTATTAATGGTTTGTCTAATAATCAAAAATTGACCCCCCGAATTGTCGAAGTTTTAACGAAACGTTCGTGACGTAACAAAGGCAGATAATTTCTATACATTCTCGCGGAGCTAGGCGGTATGTGGTTTGGTGCCAGACTTTGATCGGGTAATAAACACTAAGCCCCGTTGTATCATAGATTGTATGGAAATTAGACTTAACTCATATTGACCTAAAGGATTTAAGCTTTACAACATGCTGGCAACGTGTTTACACAAGATTTGCGTAATATAAACATGCCCTCGAACAGCGATAACCCACTAAGCCACGGATGTACCGTGAAACGCAGCGCAACCCCCATCATGCGGTCGGAACGCACACCGAAGGCAATGCTAACAGTTGAGTCAAAGTTCTGATCATTTAAAAATCTCAAAACAAGCGCAGGCATAATGAGAAAGGTTTAATGTTTTTATGTTTGTCTTGCCAGGATACAAAATCAGACACGATGTTTTTTTATTAATGCGGAAATCACGCCCGCTGTTTTCATGCCGTGAACACTGAAACGGTGAGCATGGTGTCGTTTTGCACGGAAGTGGACTGGGTTAACTTAAGCACCTCTCTTCTTCGTTGGAGCCTTCCCAGCCTTCTTACTTAGCGGGAATATCGTTGGAATTGCATCCGTGGTAGCAGCATGGCCTTATAAGCCATACCGAACTGGCTGTGAAGGCCCCGTTCAAAGCATGTCTGCTCGAAGTGTGCAATTTATAAGAATGAGTGTTCCGTCGTTCCCGACGACTTCGCTCTGGTCAGCTTCACTTTAGCCGTCCAAATACGTCTGTATTTTGGATCAGACGGAAATCGGTGTAGATAAACACCGTCTTTGGTGGTGTTGCTGCTGCTGCAACCTGCAGCGACACACCTCGATGGCATTATCGAAAATAATAAGCTTCAAACCTAGCAACACTCTGCATGCAGTGGTGCGCTGTATATACGACGCATACTTGGGCAAGTGCATGCTGTGGATCGCGGATCGGGAATCGCCTCAGTGTACGTCACGAATTTTATGCTAATGAGGGGATATGGGCGTGTCGAAGAGAACCCCATAAATTTAAAAAATAATATTTTTATGGTATAAACGTGAGGGAGAAAAATGACAAATGACAAATATATGTTCCACTAGGCATACTTTATTGTATACAATGAATTTTTTTTTTCATAGGACCTTTAACATTAACATGGTGTAAAGGGGTTTTCAGGACGACTTCGTCCCCAGTATGTAAGAGATTCGACAACCCGATTCTTGACGCAGATTTTACCACAAGATAAGCTTTCTATAGCCTTATAATTACACTTTTTTAATTGTTATGGCTTTAAACTATACATTCAAGAGGTTAGTTCCATGTTATGGCTTTAAACGATTACCTGAGCCAGAAATTGGTAATGGACCTAAAATATCTACACTGACTCTCTCGAATGGACCTACGGTCGTTTGAGTTTGTTGGACCCCAAATTCATAGTGGCATTCTGATCAACTAAAAACTCAGTACCAAGAATAAGCTCACGATCAAGATTACTAGTTATGTACATGGGAATCTGAAACACAAAACCTGCTATAGTAAGTGGAATATCAACTACTCCAACTATGGTAAGACAAGTTCCATTGGCTGTTACTGCTTGGGAAAATTCAAACTTGTTTATCTTACTCCGAGCACAAGTATTTGATTCTTGAAAACATTTCTCACTTATTAAATTGATTGTAGCTCCAGAATCTATAAGACAAGACAATTCTCTCGAGTCAAGTTTAACATCAATACAACAACCTTGCATCGTTATGTCTACTGTTTGGAATCTCGAACTATCCCCTTCACCTATTTCTTTAGCATAGACACGGTTACGCTGGGTATCAGCAAGTATAGGTGGGGATTTTAGTTTAAACGATACCCTTCAATGTGGAATTTAGAATAACATTTAAACTGTCTATGTCCAGATCTACCGCATCTATAACAGATTGATCTGTTCTGTCGTGGAGGGAAATTGGACTGCGAACTGTTATCATACTCTGGTCTGTTGTGGGCATACTGTTTTTGTTTGTTAAATTTGCCCCTATTTTGTCGAGAATTCGACCTATGATTCGCAATCTCATCAACTTTTGTCTTTATTTGCGCTACTTCCTGGGCTATAGCTGGATAGCATTCACGCTCAAATCGTCCTTATGTGGACACGGAAGGTTGGTCCTGCTCTACTACCTGAGCTGTATGAACACTTGGGGTTGCCTGTGATTCGGCCACGATTTCAGCTAAACGAGCATAATGAAGTGCACGGTCTAAAGACTCTGGTTCTTTTGAAATGACAAAAGCTCGAGAATGTGGTTGCAAACCCCGAATGAAATGAGTAAGCTTTTCTTGATCGGATTTGTGTAATTTGTGACTCAGCGAAGAAATATCTGAAAAATAATCATCTAATGATTCTGACTTCGCTTGAGTACGAGCTGACAGTTTGGTTTCATTAACCCATTTCTGATTTTTTGCCTTGGAAATTTTCAATCAAGGCACTCTTGAGATGTTCATATGTGTCTTTTTTGCTATCTTCAAGAGTAGAAATCCAAATAGCTGCATTACCTCCGAGTCTTAAGCTTAAAGCTAGGTGCATTTTATTCGGGGCAAAATCACGTAGTTTGGCATTAAGTTCAAACCTACTGAGGAACAAATCCAAATTTTCAGTTGGAAGGCCCGAATGATTATCTTTAAATTGACGTTCGTATTTCGACATGACTGTTTTTTTTTGACTTTCAACTATGTCTCCAGGTTCTTCCATTTCAGTTTGACACGACAGCCAAGAAATAACCTTATTTCATGATTACACATTTACATTAGGCAAAAATAATAATGATAACAGAATAATCAAACGCCGGAATAAAAAAAAAAGAAGGTTTTAAACAATATAAATAAAATAAGCTTACCCCTATATGCGTCGTGAGTAGCAGTCCGACTGACCAAGGTGTGGCTCGCCGAAGAAAATGTTGGAATGTGCGGAATTTGAGAAATGTCCAGCAAAAACCGGATCTTCCACCATATGTTATGGCTTTAAACTAGCCAAACCGGAAACAATCTGACTCAAATAAATTACTAAGTATACAAAATAAGCTTTACAACAATAATTTATTATTAACGTAAATAAACTCACATACCAACAAAATAAACGGGTGGCGGCACCTACGCCTAGCCTAGCCGTGCCCAAGTATATAAAGTCTAATCACCCTAATTACTATGCAAAGTATTACTGCGCTACATTCAAGAAGTAGTTCCATAGCATAATCCACTGAAATGATTAGCATTCTACATAAAACTTACTTTGTGTCAAGCTAATGACGGTACCAAAATAATGTCCATTGAAATTTTTAGTATGATTCGTAAAAAAAATTTCCAAATAAATTTTCGAGTTCATGAGACGGATACTCCACGCTAGAATGAATACGAAAAATCTGAATGCATGTTTAGTATTTTCTCGTTCATGACATAACGAATTGAACTGAAACTTTCACATGTTGGTTTCTATACATGTATACATAATCTTATACAACATGGATGCATTTACAAACATGTTACCAAACGTTTGTATTGCCTGTGATAGATCTACATTTAGGCAGAACAAAAACTGTCCGGTTACTGGTCCCCGCACGCGTTGCTTTAGACCAGCGCGTCGGCGTTATTAGATTTCTGTTTTGCGCTATGAAACGATGTCTAATTGCAGCCAAAATTGCTGAAATGATTGGAAATCGGCCGCGCTGTGTTTAAACGACTTTTCCACAAAGGGGTGTGAAGGTTTGCCCGATTTGTGCGGCCTCTCTTAGCCACCATACTTTGTGTTTGGGAAATTTGGTCTGGTTCCAATAACCGTGTATAGTTACATGTTAACATGTACGGTATCACTTTTTGAATTTGCCAGGCACGTAGCCAGAAATTTGTCAAGGAATGGGCAGCGAAAAATGTTGTTAAAAATACTGGCCCATGAAAATGTAGTGGCACGAAAAAATATATTTCGCCTGATATTTGCTTGTTTGACCCTCTGACGGACAAATTGTTTGCATAACATTGATACGAGGCACGAATTGTTCAAATGTAAATTATTTTATTCTAAGTGGCGTATATAACTATACGGGGAATGGGTTACTTCCCCAACCCGAGTCCTGTTCACCAGGCTGGCCAGCCCCCCCTGCTCAGAATTCGTTTACCTCTCCCCAGCGGCGTAGCCACGGGGGGGGGGGGGGCTGTGCCCCCCACAAATTTCCAGTGGCCCCCAGGTTCCCCCACGAAAAATCCCGGTAGTGCCAAAAGAAAAGAAAAAGAAAAAGAAAAGGGAAAAAAGCCATTACCCCCTCCCCCCCCCCACTGAAAAGCAATTCCCCCTGTGCCCCCTACTGAAAAAGTCCTGGCTGCGCCCCTGCCTCCCCCTTCCTCGAGAGTCGCCGCCCCTATATATTAGATACAGTGTTTGTCCTTGTACACTTTGTTGCATTCATCAGTAAGTAAATTGTCGGAGGAATTGTATACTGGGTTGAAGTATATGCCTGCGGGGCACGATTGAGGGTAGGCGGTCTCCAACACGCATCGGTAGAACATCCTGCAGTCCTCGGGGTCGGCGTTGTATCCATCAGTCTTTCCCACACAGGTGAATGCAACTGCAGTCAATGCTTCGTTGGTGACCGTTGCCAGAGTATTTAGTTACTTGGCCAGTAACTGTTAGTAAATTCAGTTCTCCCTAAAAATATTTTAATCGAGGTCATAAAACAACTATCTTTCCCTTATAAGGAAACAAATTGAGTAAAATATTTTACTTATATTTGTTGTTTCAATTTATGTTGTTATTATTTATATAAAAAACCCCAAACAAACAAGGGAGAGGGAGGGGAGATATTTGCTTGAGGGGTGGTCTTCATTAGCCGGACAAATAAAAAAGCATTCAGCTACCCCTCTAGAAATAATTAAGCGAAGTGGCGTAACTATTGGGGGAATGGGTACTTCCCCCAACTCAACCCCTCTTTTCCCCCCGGCGCCCCCGATCTGAATTCGTATCCATATAAGAAAAGCATAAGGGCCTGTCAAATGAAAGCGCCTAAAAGTGCACCCCCAAGTAACCCCCTACTGAACCAACCCAAACTGATGTTTGGAGGATGGGACGATTTTATTGGGGTTCTTTTGTCATTATAATCCCGTCAGATGTTGAGCATGTTTCCCCGTCCTCAAGGGTCGCCGCCCGATATCATACAGTGTTTGTCCTTTTACTCGTTTATGTTGCATTGAACATTAGACTGCCAGTCACAGACACTGGTCGTTGAGTTGAAGTACTCGCCAACATTGCAGGATTTATGGACTGCGGTTGACCAGTCGCATTGGTAGAACATCCTGCAGTCCTCGGGGTCGGCGTAGTATCCTCCGTGAGTCTTACCCTCACAGGTGAATTCGACTGCAGTCGATGCGTCGCTGGTGACCGATGTGTCCATTGCCAGAGTACTATCGGATGATGTCAAGTGATCCGTTGCTGTAAAGGTAAGGAATAATATTAGTTATGTTTTCAATGCTGCTTTTATATTAAGTCAGAAAGGAATTGTAATAAGTGTTGGTTCTGAGAAGAATTGGTGCTGAGAAACTCGATGTTTTGATCAGAATACTCTGATCATCTCTTCAAGACGATCAGAGTATTAACTTTCTCTGAATCAAGGGATACGTAAAACAGAATAATACAGTGAAAGTTTCGATACATGTTTGGAAGAAAATTGTAAATATTGAGTTTCAAATAATAATACTATAGTCAAAAGAGGTTATAAATTTGAATCAAAACATATTGGGCAATAAGGAAAATATTCTGAAAATGAAAGCACGTTAGACAAAACAATTTTAGGTAAATACTTTTAGGTAAGGTTGATACAACTATCATCTTTAAGTAAAAATTTACATTATAATTCGACAATTTGTTTATTTTAATAGAATTACCAATGCTATACCTTACGTTTTATATGATTAAATAAAGTCAGAAATATCATGTAACAAATAAAATAAAGTAACATCTCAGGAATAAAACATTTCATTTATGAATGAACCTTTTCACCAGACTGAAGCTACCCGCTTATTGGGCCCCAGAAATCCCAACCGCGGATTAACAACAACTACCCAGCCGCGTATTCGGAAAAATTATCAATGAAGGGTTAAGGGTGGTAAAATAAATACTCCATATTTCAGAGGGTTTCTTGGATATTTTGAACAAAATTTGATATTATCTTTATTTAAAAGTGAATTTTATTCCATATTCTTAAAAAGCATAACACCAGGCATAATTAGATTTGGAAATTGGTAATTTGGCTCACTAATTACTGAGTAAGTAGGCGCTACAATGGGGACCTCGGTATATAATACATAAATATTATTATATAATTGCATGCACCCCAAAGAAAATGGAACATTTATGTTCAATAAAAGTTGATTTTTTTTAATTTCATAGTCTTAAAGACCACACCACTGGGCAATCATAGTCAATAATTGTGTACAGTATACTGAAGATTGCAATGGAAAATGGCGTCTATTCTAGCGGCTAATTGGCCATTAATTAGTGAGCCAAATTAGCCACCTCCTAAATTGAGTGTGCACAGTATCAAAGTCTTTAAGAGTATGGAATAAAATTTACTTTTAAATAAAGATAATATAAAATTTCGTTCAAAATATCCAAGAAACCCTCTAAAATATGGAGCATTTATTTTACCACCCTGTACTGCATTGGTTGTAATTTTTCTGAATTCGCGGTTTGGATTCCTGGCCTAATAGTAATACGCGGCTAGGAAAGTTGTATGCATTAAGCCATACCTTTATGCTATTGTTATATGTGTCTAGTTATTAGACTTCTTTCAAGTTACCATTCAGGAGTTTGCTCTGAATCACATGGTATAGCAACAGTGTGTTTAGTCGGGGAAATTCAAATTGAAATGCATTTACCACTGACCTGAGTCAGTGTACCAGACATTATTCTGTATAACTAGGCCTATCGTAGTCGAACCTTATTGTAAAAGTGCATCTTTTTTCGTGTTGTCTCTGAAATGAGAACCCTTCAGACAAAATATTTTCTGGATGATTTGTACCCTTACCAAGTTCACATCGAGTTCAATATCTACCAATCAGAGTGACAAAGTTTGTGTGATGATACGCTGACTCGTGTGCTTCCGATGTAGTGTTTGGTCTAGCCCAGAAACGTGAATTTGCCCATTTCTTTTTGGCTTTGTTAACCAAAAATGTAAGTAATTGAAATGTTGGTAAACGAAATCGATACAGGCATTTATGAACAGGAATAAAAGTTCGACACTTGGTCTTTACCGCAGGATAAGGACAGATTGTTGGCGTGGCCACGGGCGATACAGTACTGGAGCCAAACAACCGAACCGCCCGACGAACCTTTACTCCTGCCTTAGTGGTATTCTAGAGAATTTGGCTCTAAAGAATTTGCCGAAATACAATAATTTTAGCAACAAACTGTGATAAAAAGGGAAATTGCTTCCCAGTCGCAAGTAGATTGTATCATAAAGTGCAGAAATAATTACTTACAGCTTAACTTGGTCGGTTTGCGGCACGCTGATCTGAAAGCCGAGAATGCCTTGGCTTGGAGTGATGCAAGATCTTCCCCCTCAGCGGCAGAGACCATTGAAGAACACATTTGTCCCTTTAGAGGCAGGATATAGGACATCAATGCTAAACCAAGTGGCATAAGGGCTAAAATGTTACGCATTTTGCTGTAACTAAAAAAATGCACAAAGTTACTCTTGATGCAACGCGTCGTAGTGACGAAATAGCTATCAAAACACGTCAGTCCACTCAAAGTCAGTATAGGCAAATGGTTTGGCTTGCTTCTGTAAATGGGTGTTTGAGAGCGGTACCCATGGCAACCACCAAGCCCGCAGCTTCCACGCGTGCACATCTTCATAGATAACTAGTAATGTGATGTCATAAATATCTTAAAGGCACCTGGCAATAGGTTTTTTATTGATTTAAACAATAAAGTATATGTGTATTAACAATAAACAAATTGTTTGAGTGATTATTTGTCAGGATTTATATGTTTAAAAACAATATGAAGTTGTTTGGAGGGTGACTCCGCCCATCCCTTTTTGTGACGTCATTCGAGGAAGGATTCGCCGCTGATGGAACATCGACCGGCCCTCGACGCCCTCGAGAATTGCCTGTGTTTACACACGTGTGGTTTGGTTTGTTATAAAAAAAGGCATTTTTCCGGCATTTTCCCAGCAATGCCGACCAGGTGTATTGCTGCTGGATGCAACAAAACAACTAAAGATGGGGTCAGCCTGCATCTGTTTCCAGCTGATCCCAAATATAGGCGGTTATGGGCAGCGAAAGTCAGGATAACGAGGGCAAAGTGGTCCGTTCCGAGTCGTTTTCAGCGCTATGCAGTGACCACTTCGAGCCGTCGTGTTTCGAATCCGGGATGTACCACATTTGACATGACAAAAAAGTAATTCTGAAACATGACGCCATCCCAACCATATTCCCAGTTAGTGGGAAATCTAAGAAGCAACCCGAAAGACGTGACAAACCTACAGGAGCATTTGCCAAACGTGAAAAAATCCATGTGCATGTTGTGTTCTCTTTATACATGTACATGTAACGTTATAGTCAGTAGGTACCGTTTTCGTAGCACTAGCGGCATTGCTGCACCTATATCGTGAAAACTTGCATGCTTCCCATTGGGCCTTGTTTTACGTTGTCGTTTCATCTGAAACTAGGTTACAGGTTAGGCATACATTTTGTAAGTATGTGTGCTGGCAGTTCATGACAGACTTGACAGTTGTGTATAGACTATAGTGCAATGACCAATGTGTCAGACTACACATTTTCTCTTCAAATATCCCTGCCTCGAATGACGTCACGAACAGCGCCACCATGTGTCAATGTAAAGGGGGGGCCTATTCTAAAGTCGTAAATACAATAAAACCACTATTTCTGTAACCTTAGTTACTTGTTTATTCACATTCCACTCATAAAAATGTATATATTTATCACAAAAGCTACATTTGGACAAAATACCAGTGCCAGGTGCCTTTAAGTATATTAGTTAATAGACTTCTGCTATACATAACAGCAAAAGAAACGTCACCCCTAAAAATATTTATTATTTTCATTTTATAATTAATATAATTTGTTTAATGAAGAATATTATGAGTTTGGAGTGTAACACGAACACAATGTGGCAAATTTGGTTGACCTGGCAGCCAACCATCCCACAACATTGTATATTTATTATGTTTAATAATATAATTACTTAACAAAATTTAGGGGGTGACGTTTCTTTTGCTGTTATGTATATATTTCAAGTACACTAGCCAACCTAGATCAGGGGAGATGAAAAGATGGGCGGGGGGGGGGGGGGGTGTAAATCCTGTTATTTTTGTCAAGTAATTGATGGTTACTGTTATCAGTGATTAAAGGTAAGGTATATGATTAGTAATACAAAACAAAATCACTAATTCACCTTGCTGTTCCCTTTCCAGCACAAATTGATGGTTAGTTCTCAGTGATTAGGCTAAAGGTAAGGTAATGCAAACATTTCAAAATGATCAAATTTGAACCTTTTATTGTGTCATTGTGAATCATTTCTTGATCTTAATGGGAGTGAACACCAGCGGCGTAGCCACGTGGGGCCTGGGGAGGGGGGGCACGTGCCCCCCACAAATTTCCAGTGAACCCCCAGGTGCCCCCCCCCCACGAAAAATCCTCATAGTGCCCCAAAAAACAGAAAAGAAAAAGAAAAGGGAAAAAACCCATACCCGTGGGCCCCCCACTGAATAGCTGTGCCCCCCCCCCCCACTGAAAAAGTCCTGGCTCCGCCGCTGGTGAACACCTTAGTCAATTACCCGATTAAATAATTACTGAATTATAATCTATAAACTAATTACTTGATGTGAAGTTGTTGATTGTATCAAACATCATGACAAGTTTTTTTTCCGTCTGATATGCTGTGATTTTCAAGAAAACGTGAAATGTATTACAAATTTATAATGGATCACGGCCTTGATCAATTGTCCACATTAGAATGCATACAAACAAACATGAATGCATTTGTATTATTTCCTCGTTAATGAGCAGCAACTTGTACTAAGTTGGTTTCTATACATATATCTTGGTTTCTATACATATAAGTTGGTTTCTATACATATATCTTGGTTTCTATACATATAAGTAGGTTTCTATACATATATCTTGGTTTCTATACATATAAGTTGGTTTCTGTACATACATCTTGGTTTCTATACATACAAGTTGGTTCCTATACATATATTTTGGTTTCTATACATATAAGTTGGTTTCTATACATATATCTTGGTTTCTATACATACAAGTTGGTTTCTATACATATATCTTTATTCTTCAATTCAATTTAATTCAATATTACATTTATTTCCATTCTCTAGATACATTATAAATGGACACATTTATAACATGTACAATACAGAGTATAATATAAAAACAGAGAAAACAAGATGTAGACATGCTAACCGGAAGCTTGTCAATGTTAACTTTAAACAAATAGTTAATTAAAGTAATATAAACATATATACACTGTAAAAAATATCTGTATTTTTACACAGATTTTTTGTCTGTTTTTTCCTTTTACATTTCTTTTTGATGTAAATAAACCTGTATCTGTCAATATTATTGTATTTTCACATATTTTTGTCATTTTACCCATAGTTTCATAATTTAAGTCGAATTATGCGAATTCATTTTTTTTTACAGCAGTTGTGTAGTAAATGTGCATGTGTTTGGCTTTCTACAGCAAAATAATAACAACAGGTCTGTAATTATATTTTACAAAATAACGGGCAAAGTGCCGGCAACTCAGTTGCCAGCACTTTTTCAGTAAATTTACAAATAATTTTTTTAGAGTGTACATGCATACACACACATGCATACACATATATACATACATATATACATATATATATATATATATATATATGTGTATATATATATATATATATATATATATATATATATATATATATATATATATGCATATATATATATATATATATATATATATATATATATATATATATATATATATATATATATGCATATATATATGCATATATGCATATATAGATATATATGTGTATATATGTGTATAGATATATATATATATATATATGTGCATATATATATATATATATATATATATATATATGCATATATATATATATATATATATATGCATATATATATATATATATATATATATATATGCATATATATATATATATATATATATGCATATATATATATATATATATATATATATATATATATATATATATATATATATATATATATATATATATGCATATATATATATATATATATATATATATATATAGATATATATGATATATAGATATAGATATAGATATATAGATATATAGATATATATATATGATATAGATATATAGATATATAGATATATAGATATATAGATATAGATATATATAGATATATAGATAGATAGATATATATATATAGATAGATATAGATATAGATATAGATATAGATATAGATATAGATATAGATATAGATATAGATATAGATACACATACACACACACATGTACATATACATATTAGAAGATAAGGCAATGAATGTACATGAATAAGAGGAAAAAAAATCATTTGTAGCGTACAATAATGTATGCGAATGGAGGCACAATCACAGTAAGCAAAAGCTTGTAGGGGTGTGCCTTAACATAAAACAGACATCAAAGGGGACGAGACAATGGGAGGACAATAAGTATTCTTATAAGTATAGATTCTTATAAGTATAGATGCATTTATAGACATTATAACCCTTTAATCATATTGTATTTATCTTGTTGTTACTGCACTTAATGCACAGGAAACCAGAAACATTGATGCGCATGCCTAACCACCAAACAAAATGGCGGCACTCATGTCATGCAATGGTGCTATATCTGAAATGACTACAGGTTTTTTTTTATAAAGGAAAATGCAACTAACGGTCATTGAAGAGAAACTGCATCAACGACATCTTCCAACGCCCTGGTAAAACGAATACCTCGGTCATTTCCATCTTTACAATGCAGAGTGATAGCAGACGACCGTAATTAGATGAGTTAGCCTACGCCTTCGTGAACCTATAGATAATGTTTAATAAATAAACACCGCGATACCAGTAACCAAATTTACCAAATAACCTTTAACGATATGGAACTGACTTTTAATTCGATTGCAATCATGCATAATTATACACGTAGGCAAGGACAAACAAGTCTCCGAGCATAGGTCGGTGATGTTTTTTTTTGTTGGTATTTTATTTTAGTGATACACACGTTAATTAACATGTATACGCAGTTATTGGAACCAGACCGTAATGTACGAATACTTTCAGGTGAATTAACCAGTTTAAATTGAGAAAGGATTTAGTTTTCCTTTATAACAGAATGAATACGAACAATCTGAATGCATTTTCACTATTTTTTCTATTGAACGACACAAGGTAATAACTTCACAGGTTGGTTGTGTAAATGCACATGTCTTGATTCAATATAGAATAGGCGCATTCGTAAAATCAGTTTTGCAAATATTACCAAAACTGTATAATAACATGTTCAAAAGTATTTTGACTTAATCATTAGTCCTGTTTTCCTCATTTTTATGAATTTAGAAAAATTGATAATTTCTTTCATAAAAATTATGAAATTAAAAAATTTGTCATTAATAATATGAAAAATTATTTCATAAATATTAGGAAAAGTGGACTTATGATTAAGTCAAATTAGGTACCTTTGAAGTGAAAACAAAAACACGATTCACTTCATGCTGTAAATTTTATCATCGCATGAACACCAGACAATCATATATCAACGAAGGTTAATTTATCAAATGACAAATATTATTGTTTGGCTTAAGGTCTCAAAAACGGAATGGTTTAACATTATTTTTGAGTTGAATTTTGAGTTTTCTTGCCGATGCTTTGTTCAATGTCTTGTTAACAAAACTAATAAATATCGTGGAGCCTGTACTGTGCAAAAGAATGTAATTCGAGATACCCATCGATAAATATACAGATATCATAAATATTATTCATAATAAACTATAATTTGTAGGGAAAAATCCAATAAATTGTTTATCACCATACACATTTAGCAAAGGCTATACTGAGTATTGTAAAAAGTATTTTTGTCTGAACCCCTTTTTGTCTTGAATTCAGAAAAGACTGGTGTAGTTATAAATAAACGTGACGTTCTACTTGTGTTCCAAAATATAAGTGTAGGTAAATCGCCTATCTTCGATCCAATCCACTCGTGTCCAGACTCGCTATCCGCCGAGTCTCTTCCCTCAAAATCGCCCTTTCTTCGGCCGTGTCTGACAGGGTGCCAACTCGACCGACGCGCTGGCCGGAACCTCAGTCCACGGACTCCCGACACCCATTCGTGTACGCCTGCACTATAGCCACATACAAACACACATTGGCTGATTTCGTGCCATGAAACATATGGACAGGAATGTTCATAATAATTTATTTTCATTATTGAACAAGGTCTTGTTTTAAGTCCGCGTGTTGGTTTTTCTCTAATAAATAATATATTTTGTAATAATTAATAGCACCAAAATGAATTTTTAACAAAATGAATTTTCCCTATACCGTGGGAGATAGAGTTTGCCCTAGTGCACAGTACATTTGATGCTGGAAGGGGTTAAGTCTGAAGGGGCCCTCGCTCTAGAAGACAGTCCAAGTTTACTCAAATGGGAATAAGCCCCTTTTTAATCATCAAAAACTAACTAATGATCCAAACTGGTGTAGCAATGTCAGTATCCCTGAACCCTAATTAAAGGGGCAATATCGTCACGATCACAGCAGACATTCAACAGGGCATGGAATCGATGTCCCAGTTTAAGATGAACACAGTGACTGCAAATTACTGGCTAGCAGCAACGGTAATATGACCTTACCATGTGGGAATTTTTTTTCAGTCACTGAGTTAATCTAAAACTAGCACTCCGATTCCATGCCCTGTTGAGCTTGACGATACTGCCCCTTTTAAACATTATGCATTACAGTTACGCCTATGTGCGTATGTGAGATTGCCCAAAAGCAAAAACTGATTAATGACTTATCTCCCTCAAAACTTCAAATTATTTAGTACATTTAGAATTGTAGAAAAATAATCAAGTAGGCCTATAAACGGATTGCCACCACAAGAGAGGTTATAAATGAATACTGTTTTTGCACATGAGCTTGGAGTGGCTATACAAATACATGTATATCATATCAAATTTAATCAGAGACTTTTTTGGTCTTATGTTTATTAATGACATGATATCTTTGTTTACGGTTATCTGCGGATATGTAAAACTATTTTAAAGAGAGGAATTTAGAGAAAATAAAGGACTAATATTTATTAGCTTCTTCTGCCTCATCATGGAAAAAAACAGAGTTCTCGTAGGGATTTATTTTTATTTTAAATTTACCAGGCGCGGAAACCGGAAACATTATTGCGCATGTCTAACCAACAAACAAAATGGCGGCACGCATGCAGTGGTGCTACACTGAAATCATTACAACTTGTTTGCAACTATAAAGGAAAATGCAACCAACGGTCACTGTGAAGTGAAACTGATAAACAATACCTCGGTCATTTGAATCTTTACAGGGCAGAGTGATATAGCAGACGACCGTAATTAGGTAAGTAACGCCTTCGTGAACATATAGGTAATTATGTTAACTAATTCATAACAGCTCTGGCCACGATACCAGTAACCAAATTCAAGTTTACAAACCACCTTGAACGATATGGAACTGACCTTTAATTTGATCCGAATCGTGCATAATTACACACGTTAAAGGTAGGGGAAAACAATTTTAAAAATTTCCAGTTTCTGGTCAAAGGACGGCTTTAAGTGATACACGTCGGCATCTTTTGTTTTCTTTTTTCTTTTGCTATGAAATGATGTCCAATTGCAGCCAAAATTGCTGGATCAATTGGAATTCTGCCGTGCTGTGTTTTAAACAACTTTTTCACATAGGGGTATGAACGTTTGCCCGATTTGTGAGGCCTCTCTTAGCCACCATACTTCATGTATGGGAAATTTGGTCTGGTTCCAATAACTGCATATACATGTGTCACGTATTTCACAGGTTGGCAAAAAAATAAATAAATAAAATAAAAAAATAAAAAATAAATACAAATAATTCCCCCCCCCCAAAGGCGCGTCACCGCACCGATTTTGAAGCCGACCTATGACCAGAAACCGGAGACTTTTGGGGCATAAACGATTTTATGTCTAGTTGAGTTTGATTCCTTATTCCTAACTTCTCTAGCGCCTCTTTAGACCATCTTTAGCTCAACATTAAGCAAGGACATTATAGTACTCTAGTTCTCTAAGTGTTTCATAATTGTTACCAGAGATCGGGCTGAAAAAACCAAGAGGATTTTAAGATTTCATGGTGATACGAATAACCTTAAACCACGCATTACATAGTGTTTAGCGTATACAGATCACAAATTCTAAAAGGGTAACGAGAAAGTGAGAATCCAGCCTCGATTTGGGCCAAAGGAACGCGATATTTGGGCTGAGGCCTTATCAATAGCGCCCTCCGCTGGTGTCTTTTGTAATTTTTTGGCGTTGAGCAACCAATATAATGTAAAGCTTGACCGATATAGCAACAGTCTCATGGAAAGGAAAGTCGTTATGTAATAGCATAACCGTATTGATCAATCTGTGACGTTTGATTGACAGGCCAGATCGGTGTTTCGAGAAAGAAACTTAAACTTGAAACTAAATTACTGAGCTGAAACTTTAACGTATGCATATTTATTGATCCTCATCAAGAATGAATTTACATAATTCATGATACAACTTCAGTACCGGTATACAACTTCGTCTGTGATATATAAGATATTCAGCAACCTGATTCTTAACGCAAATTTTCCCACAAGATAGTTGCAATAAATAACGGCTGTAGGACTTAGAACCCTTTAACTATACACTTATTAATTTTTTAAATCCACTGAAGTGATAAGAGTTTTACAAACAATCTACCTCGTGTCAAGCTAATGATGATATCAAAATAATACCCATTGAAATTTATTTTTGCCCGAGGTGATATCATTTTAGTAAAATTCGTAAAATTATTTTCCAAATGAATTTTCGACTTCATGGGACGGAAACTAATCTGAATGCATGTTTAGTATTTTTTTATATTAATGACATAACGAATTGAACTGAAACTATCACATGTTGGTTTCTCTATACATATTCTTATACAGGATGGATGCACTTAAACACTTTATCAAACGGTTATAATATATTATTGCCTTTGATATATCTACAATTTGTAAAGGGAGGGCGGTTTTTGTTAAAAACAGTACCTCAGGAAAATGTTTGCCCGAAAATATTTTTATTGAAGTCACAAAACAACTACCTCCTTTTGAGGAAAATTGTTTCAATTTGTTATTATTTATATAAAAAAACGTGCCAAAGTGGTGGGTGCGGGCGGGTGTGTGGGTGTGTGTGTGTGGGTGGGTGTGTGTGTGGGGGGGAGGGGGTGGCCCCTTTCGCCCCCTCGTGGTCCCTTTCGCCACCATCGTGGCTACACGTCTGATATTTGCTTGTGGGATTGAGATGGTCTACGTCAGACGGACACAATGGACACGAATTCAAATTGTGGGTCTGTAAAATGAAAGTGCCTCAATGATGAAGAGCACCCTGAAAATCCTTGTCTCCCCCAAGTACAACCTATCTTATGGCCCTGGCTACGCTTACTGTGTGATAGATGTTTGGGGGTGGGATAATATTGGGGTATTTTGCCATTACAATCCCGTCAAGTCTCCCTGTCCCCGAGGGTTGCCGTCCAGGCATTAGATACAGTGTCTGTCCTCCTTTTACACTTTTAAATGTTGCATTGAACATTATCCTCATGAGCGCAGTTTCCGGTCATTGGGTCAAAGTACTCGGCACCATTGCAGGATTTATGGACTGCGATTGTCCAGTCGCATTGGTAGAACATCCCGCAGTCCTCGGGGTCGGCGTAGAGTCCTCCGTGAGTCTTACCCTCACAGGTGAATTCGACTTCAGCAGATGCGTCGCTGGTGACCGATGTGTCCATTGCCAGAGTACTATCGGATGCTTGCCCAGTAACTGATGATTCTGTCAATGGATTCTGTGCCGGTGCGTTGGTAGTCCGTTCACTGGTGCCCGGGACTGGATCTGTTTTATTTCAACAAATCAAATGTACAAATATTAGGCAATAACGTCCATGCATGTCAAATGGAAAATTCCAGTCCACTCAAAGAAAATTGCCACATTTGAACATGATTTTTTTAAATACTTCTTTCTGTTTCTTTGGTTTCATTTCAGTGCACACATTACTGGTTCGTTAAGTCAATGAAGGCGTGGATCCAGTGTCTCGCTTGAAAGGGGGGAACACCAAAAACATGTCAATTTACATGTATGGCGAAAAAAAGGGAAAGTGCTCCCTTTTGCCCCCCGGATCTGCCAGTGTGTCATTGTCTCTGAAATTCCTGACTTACCGCGTCTATGGAATCAATTGCCATCATATGCCAAATCATCGGCTTCTCTTATCCAATTTAAGAAAAACCTAAAAACTTATCTTTTTAATGAAGCATTTATATAATGTTGTTATTCTGTTTTTTCTGCTGTATCCTTGTATTTTTGTATTTAAGTTATCATGAGCACTTTGGTGGATTTGTGCGCTTTATAAATCTTCATTATTATTATTATTATTCACCTGCCTTATTCATGCCTCATTCATGTAAAGAGTCAATAATATTTTACTTACCAGAACAACTCAGCCATTTCTGAACCTCCTCTGGAGTGCGCAGAAAGGTATCAAAGTAGATGACTTTGAAGTGCCGGCCAGGAGTCCGGGTGTTCACACCGCCCAGTTTAATCTTAGTGCACTTGCAGGGGTCCTCTACAGGGATGACCCAACGGTACCTGTTGTGGGAACTCGGATCCGGTTCCTTGCCCATGGAACACACCATTGCTTCAAAAGAGACACAAAAACAAGCATTATGTTAATTACAGACCCATTGTTGGTTTTGTGGCAGCATTACCTCTGCATGTATTGGGACAACAATAACAACGATATTATTTTTCAAACTCACGTTGGTTTTATCTACAGTCTTCGACATCCAACTTTCATAATAATTTTTTTTCGTTTAACAACGACATTATCTTTCAAAATTCGTTCGCTTATAAATTATGTTTTGTGAGTCTTAGCCAAACAGCGGTATATCTTTAAGCAAAACAAGTATGATTTCATACAGAATCTTGGCAACACGGCTAACAAAAAAATAAAAAATAAATAAAAATAAATAAATGAATAAATGAATAAATGAATAATAATATTAAAATTTTAATAACTGATCAGTAGAATAACTGTTGCACAGTAAAATCACTGTTGCAACTTTTAATTTGTTTACAAATTCAATTATATATTCAAATGTTTCCACTAGAATGTGTACAAATGAGTTGTGTTTTGCTCTATGCATAATTGCATGTATGGCTATACAAGTCTGGACGCTCCATGATATGGAATAATTATTATAAATATTTTGTAAATAATGATTTAGTTTTCAGTCATGCGACTCGTACAAAAACAAAAAAAGAAAGATTGGAGAACTCTATCCTTTTTCCTATTTCCACTAGTCATTTGCGAAAACACATTTAGATGACCAAATTTATCGTTCTTTTGCAATTATTGAAAATAAATTGTACATATGGCAAAAAAATGGAGGGGACATTTCCGTAAGCGTTCCCTCTACAATAAATACTGGAGGGACATGTTCCCCTAGGATCGCCGCCCATGATCATATTATTGTATTCAGGCATATACAAATGGATGCTAGATTTATGCAAGTGAGGGAGTTATCCAATCGCATCGATTTGATGTAACATGACTGAAAACTGTCAAAATGTTTGAAATATCCATGATATTGCATCTCAGTGCTAGTGAGCACTGAGCAAGAATACAGTGTTTCACATAATTATTACATGTATTGTGCACAAAGGAATATACAGTAATTTGTACACATGCTATATTGGCTTATAAATAACATTGAATTTTTTGATCAGTAATACTTTGAAGACGATCAGAACATACTGATCGAAACGTTGAGTTGTAACCACCAGTTCTTTTCAGAACTACTTACCACTCAAAAGAGAATTGTTTTCACAAACAATTCATATTTTAATACCTGTTCCTAAGATTCTATAAAAAATGCAATATACAGCAATTTGTACACATTCTACTGGCATAATAACAGTAAATATTTTGATCAGTAATATGTTAAGACCTGTCCCTAAGATTCTATACAAACAAAGCGAATAGACAGCACATTATATTGTACATATTCTACTGCCATATAATAATGGTGAATTTCTTGATCAGTAATATTTAAAGACCGGTTTCTTCATGTTTGATTTTCGGACATTTTTTGTCCCCATTATTGGAATTTTGTGTGTCGCAGTAGTAGATCTTCCAATTTCAAGACAATTTTGTGCCGAAATATACTTGTATGTCAAAATTTACGATTGTTGTTTGTAGAGTGGATACATCAATGCCCAAACCGTAGCCATGCTGCCAGCCAGAGGCAAACGTTATACAATTACAATGAATAGTTTACCTTGATTCAGATGGAAAGCAAGAAAAAGCACTGTGGCAGTCGCCTGCAGGAACACTGGCATTTTTCTTCTTCAGTGTAATGTCTTCTGAGCAGCCGCAGCGAGGTTATCTGAAGAGCTGTTTCTCCAACGTCGTCTAGACTACTGCGTTTAATGCAATAGTCACGCTTCGAGGCTGGAGCGCGTTTTCGCGACCGTAACCAGAAACATGTTTGGGCTTCGGTCATTGGTTAAGCGTTTTCGCGAGTTCGGTTGCGCTGCGATGACGTCATTGTTCTGACCAAACGTGAACCGAAGTTTGTGATCGGTTACGCTTGGTTTCATGATGGCGGATTGTAAAAAGTAACGAAAGTTTTGTTAATTATTTGTTAAAACATGATGGAATGATTGTTCGTATACCAGTATATCTTTCAAGTTTATTACTAGCACTCACGAGTAAGTTCTATTTTGCAAAAAATTGAATTACACCGTATATTTTGAGAAACGTTGATAATTGAACACGTCACAAACTGAAAACAATTTTCTGGTTACGTTCGTGTTTTCGCGTAGCTATGCTGTCTTGTTTCTGGTCAAGAATATGACGTCAGAAACAATTTTCTGGTTAGGGTCGCGAAAACGCGCCCCTGGTGAAAGACGCCAGATACCAGCCTCTCAGTTTGAGCCTCGAAACTGACGTCAGATTTTCAGCACAACGTATCCAAGGAAATTTGTTGTATCTGTATCCTTGATAGGATAAAGACAGGACACCAGTCTACAACTCAGCGACCTGTCGACGGTCGCTAAAATTAGCTCACCACAATAATAATTGTGGAGTGTCGTGGCCGAACGGTCTAGTTTACCGGACTCAAGTTCTGGTGTTAGCAGCAGAATGTGGGTTCGAATCCCGGCCGTGACACTTGTGTCCTTGAGCAAGACACTTAACCATAATTGCTTCTCTCCACCCAGGGGTTAAATGGGTACCTGTGAGGGCAGAGTTGGTTGATTAGCCCTATATGCGCTGTAATGGCAGCAATTGAGCTGTATACTCCCCAGGGAGCTGAGATGGTTTCAGGAATGATTTATGAGCCTTATGAGCCTTATGAGCCTTATGAGCAGGGGTAATAATATGCGCCTTGAGCACCACTCAGTTGGTGGATACGTGCGCTATATAAGTCCACACACATTATTATTATTATTAAGCCTATTCTTTAATCAAGAAGAAATCGTGAGGCCACGCCTAAAGATAATTATGTTCGCGGTACAGAAGGTGTACCGCTGATTGCATAATTACTGAATTATTATCTAAAAGCTTACTTAATGTGAAGTTGGTGATGGTACTTAAGCATGCGGATAAATAATTACATTTGACATGCTGTAGTTTTGGGGAAAACGGGAAATGTGTTACAAATTTGAAATGGATCGCAGCCATGATCATTTCCACATTACTGCATACATTTTCTCGTTAATAACACAAGGATATAAGCTGAAACATTCAAATGTTAGTTTATGTATATATACATACATTAAATTTACATACATAACATTTACATACATAACCTTTACATACATAACATTTACATACATACATTTACATACATTACATTTACATACATTACATTTACATACATAACCTTTACATACATACCTTTACATACATACATTTACATACATAATCTTTACATACATACATTTACATACATTACATTTACATACATTACATTTACATACATAACCTTTACATACATAAATTTAAATACATAAATTTATATACATTATATTTATATACATTATATTTATATATATAACCTTTATATACATATATTTATATATATTACATTTATATACATACATTTACATACATAACCTTTTATATACATTACATTTATATATACATATATTTATATATATATACATTTATATATATATACATTTATATACATTATATTTATATACATTATATTTATATACATATATTTATATACATTATATTTATATATATTTATATATTATATTACATATTATATATATTATATTTATATACATATATTTATATACATTATATTTATATATACATTATATTTATATATATTATATTTATATACATTATATTTATATATACATATATTTATATATACATACATTTATATATTTACATATATATATATATATATATATTACATTTATATACATTATATTTATATACATAATATTTATATACATACATTTACATACATAACCTTTAATATTATATAATATTTATATACATACATTTACATACATTATACATTTATATACATTATATTTATATACATAACTTTATATATATATATATTTATATACATTATATTTATATACATACATTTACATACATAACCTTTATATACATTATATTTATATATATACATTTATATATAATACATTTATATACATATATTTATATACATTATATTTATATACATTATATTTATATACATAACCTTTTATATATATAATATTTATATACATATATTTATATACATTATATTTATATACATTATATTTATATACATAACTTTATATACATACATTTATATACATTACATTTACATACATACATTTACATACATAACCTTTACATACATTACATTTACATACAATACATTTACATACAATACATTTACATACATTACATTTACATACATTACATTTACATACATTACATTTACATACATTACATTTACATACATAACATTTACATACATACATTTACATACATACATTTAC
The DNA here is from genome assembly GCA_029582265.1 of Zoroaster sp. YZ-2022. NCBI lineage: Eukaryota > Metazoa > Echinodermata > Asteroidea > Forcipulatida > Zoroasteridae > Zoroaster > Zoroaster sp. YZ-2022. The sequence goes on from CM055819.1 coordinate 3,237,770, forward strand.
ATACATTACGTTTACATACATTACATTTACATACATAACATTTACATACATACATTTACATACATACATTTACATACATTACATTTACATACATAAATATTGCCAAAAGAGCATATATGGTACACTCCCTTAAATGGACAACATCGTCATGATCAACACTGCATGGAATCAGAGTGCTAGTTTTAGATTAACTCAGTGACTGAAAATAATACCTCACATGATAAGGTCATTATTACTGAGCCAGTAGTTTTCATCAGTCACTGTGTTCATCTTAAACTAGTACACCGATTCCATGCCCTGTTGAAAGTCTGCTCTGATCATGACGATATTGTCCCTTTAAATCATCTATATAAATATCCAAGGATGCAATTTGTATGATAGACACTAGTTATTTCCATAACTAATTAACTATTAATTTCACATAGTGTCACCGCAAACAGTCGTCACTTAATATTTTAAGACCTGTTCCAAAGATTCTATACACAACCTTTCCAACATTTAAATTTGTCAATTGCCTGATATAAAAAATATATCAATAAAGATAATTCCAACTGCTATGATTATTTTTTAGTTCAAACCAGTGACTCAACATGCAGGTTATTTATATAAAAAATGAAATAATATGATAGTACTATAATGACGATCAGTCCCAACATCAAAATTAATCATAATCTCCATTCTACAATAGTTCCATTCAATTCAAACGATGGATCAACATGGTTAAGGGGATGGGTGGCTTCTGAGACTAATTGCTGACCCCCACTCCTAAATTAAAAAATATATATATAGTCGCGATGGATTTCCCATCACAATCACGGTAAGGGCGCTGTAGATGTAATTAGTGTGATGATTTCCCAACATGTTGTAATCAAAATAAAGCACAAGAAAGATTCAATGAGTTGTACAATATTATTGTATGACTCAAGTTAATAAAGTAATGTTGATTTTGGAAACAAATCTTTGGTTTTAGTAAAAGTAGCCCAGATGTGGAGTGTTTTTTTCACTTAACTTTGAACCTTAACATAATTATGTAAAATGTTTTCTTTTTTCTTTAGTTTTTTTAAGTGACTTGTGACTCGGACTCGGACTCGACCTTCGTGACTCGTAACGCAGGACTCGGGACTCGGATTCCGACTCGACACTGGGGACTCGGAATCGAGGTTTGAGGACTCAACTACAAGTCTGGAATGCGGCGATTTTTGGGTTGAAGCCTTATCAATGGCGCCCTCTGCTGGTGCCTTTTGTGGCGCTGAGAAACCAAAATAAATCTTTGTCACTTTTTTCCCTCCCTGCATTATACATAACCCCACTATGCCAAAATGACGCCTCTTATAGCCAATATTTTGTCATGATGGCTTCAATGGTTGACCGATATAGCAACAGTCGTCATGGAAAGGAAAGTCGTGTGCTGTCTGATTAACAGGCCAGATCGGTCTATAATGACAAGTGTTTCGAAAAAGAAAACTTAGCCAAACTTGAAAATAAATGACTGAGCTGAACCTTTAACATATGAGTTTATACGCATATTTATTGATCCTCATCAAGTATGAATTCACATTATACGACTTCAGTAAACTTCGTCTGCGATATATAAGATATTCAGCAACCTGATTCTTAACGCAGATTTTCCCACAAGATAGTTGCAATAAATAATGGCTGTATGACTTAGAACCCTTTAACTATACACTTTAAATATACACATTTTATTTTTTTAATCCACTGAAATGATAAGAGTTTTACAAACAACCTACCTGGTGTCAAGCTAATGATGATATCAAAATAATATCCATTGAAATTTATTTTTGCCTGAGGTGATATCATTTTAGTAAAATTCGTAAAATTATTTTCCAAATGACATAACGAATTGAACTGAAACTTTCACATGTTGGTTTCTAACCTTATACAACATGGATGCACTTATAGCAAACATTACCAAACGTATATTGCCTTTGATAGATCTACATTGACAGGCGCGTAGCCAGAAATTTGTCAATAGAGGGGCGGAGAACAATTTTATTAAAAACGGTAGGTCAGGAAAATCTTTGCCCGAAAAATATTTTTCTTAAGGTCACAAAATGACGACCTAAGGGAGGAAGTTTGTTGGTTCAATTTGTTATTATTTATATAAAAACGTGCCAAAGTGGTGGGTGTTTGTGTGTGTGTTATTTTTTTTATTTGGGGGGGGGACTGCCCCTTTCGCCACCCCCTTTTTCGCCACCCTCAAGGCTACACGTCTGATATTTGCTTGTGGGATGGGGATGGTCTACGTCAGACGAAACAATGGATACCAGGCTCGTATTTTTCAATTCAAATTGTGTCCACCCCCGCTCAGAATTGGTATTTCTAAAATATATATATATATATAAGGGTCTGTAAAATGAAAGTGCAGATGAAGCAATGAAGCGCACCATGAAAATCCTGGCCTCCCCATATTACCCCTAGTACTGAACCAACCTAACATACGGACCTGGTTACGCTTTACTGTGTGACTGATGTTTGGAGGATGTGATGAAATTATTGGCTATACTTTGCCATAACAATTTCGTCAAATGTTGGGAATGTCTCCCCGTTCCCAGGTCGCCGCCCCGATAAGATACTGTTTTTCCTTTTACCCGTTTATGTTGCATTGAACATTAGACTGCCAGTCACAGACACTGGTCGTTGGGTTGAAGTACAAGTCAACATCGCAGGATTTATGGACTGCGGTTGACCAGTTGCAATGGTAGAACATCCTGCAGTCCTCGGGGTCGGCGTAGAGTCCTCCGTGAGTCTTACCCTCACAGGTGAATTCGACTGCAGTCGATGCGTCGCTGGCGACCAATGTGTCCATTGCTAGAATACTATCGGATGCTTGCCCAGTAACTGATGATTCTATCAATGGATTCTGTGCCGGTGCGTTGGTAGTCCGTTCACTGGTGCCCGGGAGTGCATCTGTTTTATTTCAACAAATCAAATGTACAAAATATTAAGCAATAACATCCATGCGTATCAAATGGTAAAATTCCAATCCACCCAAAGTAAATTGCCACATTTGAACATGATTTTACTTCTTTCTGTTTCTTTAGTTTCAATTCAGTGCACAAATTACTGGTTCGTATTAGTCAATGAAGGCGTGGATCCAGTGTCTCGCTTGAAAGGGGGGAGGGTGGAGCGTGGAGCACACCAAAAAAAAGGGGAAACGAGCTCCATTTTGCCCCCCGGATCTGCCAGTGTGTCATTGTCTCTCTGAAATTCATGCCTTATTCATTCACCACGACCATGAGCCGTATTTAATTATACATAATTTCGTTGATCTCATAAAAAAAGGGCTTAAATATCAAGTTAAGTTTCAACATGAAATCACATAACATATTTTGTGCCTTTACCAGTCCGTTCCGAGGATGTTACCACTGAATTATTCATAAGCCTCCAGCAGCAAAATGAATAATTTATGTCTGCAAATTTATTTAAATCAATCGCCTTAAGCATAATGTTGGGCTCTTCCATATTTAAATTAGTGATACAAATTAGTAACCTAATCCATTATGTATTAACATTTTTGTTTACCAAATCGGTCGAGAAATATAAATAACAACATAAGACCACAGAATGGACTGGTAAAAGCCCTCACGGCGGCGTCGCCACTACTTGTGTGCGTGGTCTTTTTTCGTGCGTTGTGTTTTGGGTTGCCGCATGGGCCTTGACTAAAGACTACTTATCGTCAGGGTAATGACAGCATGTGCTATTGTGCTATTGATTCCATTTACATTGAAGTATAATGGCTACCGCTAAATATAAATATAAAAATAAATTGCTTCCAAAGCAATAAACGGCGCTGGAAAGTGCCCTGGACTTGTGAGTTGGGAGAATGTTCACCGATAGAGGGCTACGATATGCACGCACGGAGCCTACAGGCAAATATAAAGAGTCGATAATATTTTATAATATACCAGAACAACTCAGCGATTTCTGAACCTCCTCTGGAGTGCGCAGAAAGGTATCAAAGTAGATGACTTTGAAGTGCCGGCCGGGAGTACGGGTGTTCACACCGCCCAGTTTAATCTTAGTGCACTTGCAGGGGTCCTCTACAGGGATGACCCAACGGTACCTGTTGTGGGAACTCGAATCCGGTTCCTGTCCCATGGAACACACCATTGCTTCAAAAGAGACACAAAAAACAAGCATTATGTTAATTATTGTTGCTGTGATAGCATTGCCTCTGCACAGTATTGGGACATAGAAACTTTACTAACATTGGTTTTTATCTACAGATTTCGACATCCAAAATTTAATAGTTTAATATATTTTTTACATTCGACGGATGTAATTACTATGTGTCGCTGAGGGGACAAATCCGTTTCAGTATAGGCGTGCGCATAATATTGGTTGACAAATTATACAAACGATATAATCATATCCAGCGGCGATTTCTTGTGGCGAGCTATTGCCTATAAGGACTACTAACATTCATTTATGCATTTAAAAAAAATATTTTATTTTAATTGCATTTGCTATTGTATTGTTATGCTATTGTATGATTTCTTGTTTACTGTAAAGCGCCTTGAGCACTTCTTGGTGGATATGTGCGCATTATAAATCTTCTGTATTATTCTTATTTCTTATTTCTTATTTCGTATTTCTTATTTCTGGAATTACTCAGTTTGAATTAACCTCATTATTACTACTGGGGTGTACATGTATATTTCTATATGGGCACGAAAAAGATTTTAAAGAAAAATTAGACCCAAAAAGAATAATTGGAATAACTCTTTACGAGGATGATAATTATTGTTGGGGGATATTGTCATTATTGTCAACGTCACAAATATTGGGGGGGGGGGGGGTGGGGACGGACATGTACCTGCCCCAGGATTGTTGCCCATGTTTGTTTACTAGTTTCACTAATCATGGGTTTATAAGAATCATTCTTGAACAAAACAGAAGGGAAATAGGAGCTACAATATGGGCGGGGAAATGTCGCTCCCGGCAGGTGCACCGCTGTCAAATACGTTTGATAAGTTAAACAAATTTGATTAAAACATTGCTGTGCGTACATATTTATCGGGAGACAGCACATTAAATTGTACATGCCATGTAATAACAGTGAATTTCTTGATCAGTAATATTTAAAGACCGGTTCCTTGATGTTTGCTTTTCGGACTTTTTTTTTATCCCCATTATAAGAATTTCATTTCATTTCATTTCATTTATCATTTCTGGTAATGAAACCAAGGGATGCCTCAGAAAAGCGCACTTAAGCACTGTAAGCTCGAAAGCCTGAGGAAACCTGTAAACAAGAGCGCTTGCAATGTGAACCAGAAACACCGGGGTAAACCCCTTACACTTCCACGATAAGTGTCCTGGGTTCTTTTACGTGCATTACTTAATCTAGTACACGGGACCTACGGCTTAACGTCCCATCCGAAGGACGAAGCAATTATGGTTAAGTATCTTGCTCAAGGACACAAGTGTCACGACCGGGGCTCGAACCCACACCCTGCTGCTGGTAACACCAGAACTTGAGTTCGGTGCGCTAGACCGCTCGGCCACAAGAATCATGTGTGTCGCAGTAGTAGATCTTTCAATTTCAAGACAATTTTGTGTCAAAATTTACGATAGTGTTATTTGTAAATATTAATAATGATTCCCAACCGTAGCCATGCTGCCAGCCAGAGGCAAACGTTATACAATTACAATGAATAGTTTACCTTGATTCAGATGGAAAGCAAGCAAAAGCACTACAGCAGTAGCCTGCAGGAACACTGGCATTTTTCTTCTTCAGTGTAATGTCTTCTGAGCAGCCGCAGCGAGGTTATCTGAAGAGTTGTTTCTCCAACGCCGTCTAGGACTACTGCGTCTAACAAATCAGCGAGCCTGAAGATATGACGTCAGGTTTCGAGGCTGGTAAAAGACGCCATATACCGGCCTCTCAGTTTGGGGGAGATTCAACTTTGATCTTGGTTGGTAGCTAGCACGCGAGCCTCGAAGCATGACGTCAGGTTTTCGTCACAACGTATCCAATGAAGTTTCTTGACTGGTACACCCGAAGCCTGTCTCTATCATTGGTAGGATAAATACAGGGGATCAGTCTACAACTCAGCGAGCTCTCTGGGTTCGCTAAAATTACCGTAGCTCACCGCAATAGTTCATAATGCCTTTTAATTTAATCAAGAAGAAACCGTCAGGCCACGCCTAAAGATAATTATTTTTACGGTACAGAAGTTGTACAGCTGATGGCAAAATTGCTGAATTATTATCTAAAAGTGTTTATTTGAAGTTGGTGATGGTACGGTACCAAATAGAAATAATTGCGTCAGACATGCTGTAGTTTTTGGAAAAACGTGAAATTTATTACAAATTTGAAATGGATCGCGGCCATGATAACACAATGATATAAGCTATAGCTTTCAAAGGTTAGTTTCTGTATAGGCTATCTACATATATTTACAGACATTTTACTAAAAGAGCATATGCACTGTATTAAAGAGACAATATCGTCACGATCGACAGGGCATGGAAAATAACTAATTACTAATAAATTCACATTGCGTCACCTCAAACAGTCTTTACTGAAGATTCTATACACAAAAAAGGGAATATCACAGCAATTTGTACACATTCTATACTGAAAAATATCCAAGGATGCAATTTATATGATAGACATCTCAAAACGGCAGCTGATTATGGGAGAAATTTGTTGCTGTCAACACTAAATGCAAGTCAATTAGTAATGGTCTCTTGCATTTCTGATGCCGGGCGTCATCACAAAATATTTAACAAAGTACGACGGCAATTTTATACCGGTCCTACTAATTGCCGACCCCTGCCGACATCTACCGACAACTCTTAATGCGCTCGAGATACGACATGGACTGTACCATTATACACGAGGGTGATGGTAACCAAGGAGAACAATAAGTCGGCAGGGGTCGGCAATTAGTAGGACCCAATGAGATGTCGGTAGGTTTTTAAGAGTTGTCGGTAGATGTCGGCAGGGGTCGGCAATTAGTAGGACCCATTTTATACACATGTCTATAATAGCCGTTGGTAAATTTTTTACTATGCATTAAGAATTAAAAAGCCATTTACACATCGAACGTGCATAATTTGTAGCAGCGACTTTGCTGATTAATAGAGATATTCATTCAGGGGCGCAGAGAAGGCATTTTCTCGGGGGGGGGGGGTGGTAACCAATTTGCCGACTAACGTCAGAGTTGGGGGGGGGGGGCGCAAAATTGTTTTGTTGGTAAATTTACCGACACAACAATAATATGACCAGACAAATTTACTTGGTTTTTCCCCATAAAATGGACACTTTAAGGCAAACCCATAGCTCTAGGTTTGCCGACTGAAAATGTATTCTGGACCAACCCTTGTTCTAGTACCTTTGATGCTTCATTTGCCGACTGGGCCTCTAAATGCCGACTGAGAAAACTTATTGGGGGAGGTCACACCCCCCCCCCCCCCCACTCGCTACGACCCTGTATTCTATGATATTCTACCATATTCATCTCCTGTGAACGGAATCATATCCGGTAGTTTGACATATTCACGGTCATGAAGAGTTCCTCAATTAAGGCTTGATTGTCATTGATCAGTCGGTCTACACGTCACGAAAGCGTTGCTCATTTATTGCCTCAATATGATGAGTGGAAAATGTATTTCAAGGGCATAGACAAGGGAAAGCCTTGCAGGTGACAAAAACAGGGCATGGAATCGGTGATAAACACAGTGACTAAAATGACTGGCTCATTTCTGCAGCAACGGTAACATGAATTTATCATGTGGGGTATTATTTTCAGTCACTGAGTTAATAAAAAAAACGACCTGTTGATCGTGAAGATATTGTCCCTTGAAACATAATATCTGCTTAAAGACAGCATATAAATTCATACTATTTGTATATAATTATACTGTTAAAATAATGTATACAAAATATATCCATACTATGTAAGAACCAACTGGTATGCAAACATGGGTATGACATTTAAAGACAGATTCCTAACTGTCTAACTGGCCTTGCGCATCAGGAGTTTGTAGGCTAAAGAAAGCAACCCCCCCCCAAAAAAAAACACAAAAAAACAAACAACAACAAAAAACACCTGTGTAAGTTTCAGCTTAATTCTTTGTGAAAATAGTAAAAATATGGAGATTTTAATTTGAATACAATCTACTATATAGGCCTGTAACATTTCACAGTTTCTCGACAATGACAATCATGTCAAACGGAATAAAAACCTCATAGGATGCTTGGTCCCAGTACACCACTGAAAACCAAGTAAGATTTTATATACTAATATTTGTTCAAGTCATTACCCAGCCAGTGGCGTATGCTCCCTTAAAAGCAAGTAGGCCTATACCGTGTAGACATGTTTTTATATCGACCCGTTATTTCAATTAGTATCGGCAAGTTGCCATTTTGATATGAACATATGAACATGATATGCATGTAACTGAAGCGTTACTAACCATTTCCTAAAAATAAATAAACATGTCAAATCGCTTCCAACAACAAATTGACAAACTGCACTAGAAAAAACACGAATTAAATCATTCACATTACAAAGAAAAAAATACCGACATTAGTCGTAAAATAATTGTAAAAACAGCAACAGTAAATTTCTAGGAAAGACTGATTGCTGTGACACCATGTGAAAATCTCAATTGAGTTGCAATTAGTTCTAAAAAGAACCGGGGGTTACAAATTGACGTTTTGATCAGTATGCTCTAATCGTCATCATTCTCCTGAAGACGACCAGAGCAAACTGATCGAAACGGCGAGTTTTAACCTCCAGTTCTTTTTTAGAACTATTACTACTCAATTGAGATTTTCACATGGCGTCACCGCAATCAGTCTTACTTATCCTCTTTACCATGCAAAGCTACAAGTTTTACCTAATAGATTTCTAAGTAAAACATTGATGAGAAATTAAAGGGAAGGTACAGCATTGGTAATGATAGTATCTAGAGTATCTTGCCTATACATTACACATTGATCAACCTGTGACACTTGCAGAATTTAGGAAAGAGTAATCTTTCATATAAATTATATTACTTTTCTGAAAAATGTACATCTCATTATCAGCCTACCACTAAATAATTTTAAATTACAATTCAATCAATCGGTTATTTCATTTATTTAACTTTGATTTGATTTGATTTCTTTTAATTAGGCCTACCAATTCTGTTCCTTACTTGGCCTATGATAGACTACACGTTTAAAATGTCAACACGTGCATGCCGTATGCTTGTACATTGACTGAGTAAGTTAGGTCTTGTAGTACTATTATTTTGACACGTAAATTAAAACAATTTTAAAACAAAATTCTCAGCTCAGTGACATCTCATGTGATCAATACAATATGTTAACAACATTTGACCCTTGGGCAAGCTCCACTGGCAAGCTTGACCTCAAAAAGGGACCGGTCACAGTTGATATTGTTCGGTCAGTCGCAAACACCAAGGAGTGTGCTTGTGTACGCCTGTGAGTATACGCAAGGCCACCGCGCCGGCACACCGGCAGACCTTTGCACAAGCCATCCGCTCGGTTATCGGAGAACAGCGGTTCACTTTGGCGCATTGTACCGGTACCGTTGCACGATATACGGTACGTATATCCTTCGGGATAGTTACATGTACCGGTTTGCCGGTCTTATATTATTTATATATTATTTTAGGTCTGGCAAAGCATATTTTCTGGCAAGGAAAATTGACAATCAAAGAGTAAAGGTTTTTCATTTTATTTGAAAATGTTCGACTTATCTTTTTGAAAAAAAACCCAAAAAACAATGTGTTAACTGCTTCTGGCAAGACAAATTGACAAAGAGTAAAGATATTTCATTTTGTATGAAAATGTTCAACTTATCTTTTTAAAATAAAAACTGCTTCAGGAAAAAAATCATAACTTATATTAATAGGTCAGGTTTGCCTCATTTCTGTCTTAAATCAATCCTCTACACATTTCATGATTTGTTCAAGCATGTGAACAAACATATGTCACAGTCTCAATCAAATTAAATGTTAACGATCATTTCCATATTGAAAGCCAATACATTGATCTCCGTCAGCCGGGAATATAATTAGTTACAACAGACATATAGTACCGTATAAACTTGAGGTGAATAGATGCAGTTTTTGAGTCATTATTTTGTACGCTACCACGTCGCGGCCACTCCTGAAGAGACCGTGTTAAAGAATGACAGTATTTTTGCGAATTGCCGTGGTTCTTTCCCTCGCCTTACTCGCGTATCATGTCAAAGGTAAATGTTTTATAGTTTTTCAATTTTTTAGAAATTAGCCTCATTATTTGACAATATGGCTAGTGAGTGGACAGTTCTAACATTTATTTGTTATTTATTTATTTATTTGTATAGAAATTAGACTAATAATTTGACATACCGGAAGGGCTAGTGTGGGCGCAGTTCTAACATCAGAATACATATATAATATCCAGTGGCGTAGCAACGGGGCTGCCGGGGGGGGGGGGGGGTTGGATTAGTCCCCCTCATAAATTTAGACTTTGTTACCTCCACTGGTCCCAGAGGAGGAACAAAACTTACCAGGGATTTTATTTTAGTGTTTGTCAAAGTCCCCCTATACATTCTTATACCATGTATAGGACTCTGCGTATATGCCTTTCAGTACATATATGTTGAGGGCCTTTATACATAATTATATTAATATGTTTGGAGAAAAATTTTGGTATTGAATTGTATTGGGTAATCGAAATCATATCAGGCCTGGAATAATGGCAAAATGTACTTCTAACGTATAACGTCATTGAACAAACAAACGGACCCTCTGTGAACAAACCAACGGATCCTCTCTGAACAAACCAACGGATCCTCTCTGAACAAACCAACGGATCCTCTCTGAACAAACCATCGACCCTCTCTGAACAAACCCTCATTTTCACTTTCTATCTCTTCCCCTTCTCGACCATTCTCTCTGAAGCAATGGTGTGTTCCATTGGCTTGGAGCGAGAGCCAGACTCGCACGCGAGGTACCGCTGGGTTGTACCGGTAAAGGACCCTTGCCTGTGTAACAAGACGCGGCTTTATGAGATGTCTACGCTTTCACCCTGCCAGCCCTTCGAAGTGAACGTCTCTGACATTCGACTCTACAGTAGAAATCAAGATGATATTAAAACATGGCACGATTGTACCGGTAAATATTGCTTTTTTAAAAGCATTATACACTAAGAAAAATAATTTTTACGGGTAACACCATGTGTAATAATCTTTTCTTGGGGGTACCGGTGAGGATAATTTTATCTACCGGCTCTTAACATAGCCACACTTCTTTTTTCCGATTATACAGACAAAATTTGAAATTTCTGGTTTAATAAATAGGATATGAAACTTTGCATGATGGAAGTACAGTAGGGGTGAGGTTTGCGTTAGCACCATGGAGAAATGTTATTCTCCTGAAGACGATCAGTGTATACTGATCGAAACGTCGAGTTTCCCAACACCAGTTCTTCTCAGAAGCAATAACTATTACAACTCCTAACAGACTGTTTACATGGTTTAATAAAGAAAAACACGAGAGATATTATTTAAGATTTTGTTTTGAAGATTTAAAATAACAAAATACATTAGAAAAAAGTGATTAAAAATAGGTAGCTAATTCATCAGTGATGTACTCAATAATGAATTAGTTCATTAGATAATTACATTACATTACATTACATTACATTACAACAAGTATTTATCATGCGCCATTCCCAGGAGGCTCATGGCGCTTACAAAAGTTAATATGACATAATAAATACAAATCAGGATAGAATAAGACATAAATTGATGCAAAATTAATGAGGAAACAAGTGAGTTTTAAGATAATGTCCTTATATATTGTAAAAAATATGTTTTTTCTTTGTGTTTTTAAATTTAAAGTACATTTTTGCATTTGGTTTCATAAAGTATAAACATTTTCCAACAGATCGCGTCAATACCAACGGATCGGCTGCAGCCAACTAAGGGTAGGACAGTTGGAATGCCTACACAGACCCAGTGAATTGTACTATGTACTACGACAGTGAGCTGAGCCACCTTGCCCGACCGGCCTGTGTATTTCGACCTACTAATCTTGATCTGCAACACGATAGAGAGTGTCCATTGTAATGCAATCACCGGTTAAATGGTACAACAATGGTAATTACCAGATTATCAAACGAATTATTAACTAAAATTGTCTTGGTGTTAAGTAGGTATACACGTATTAACCTTCCTATGACTGCAAGGGTCAAAATCAGTCAAAATGTTGATATACTTGTCAAGGTATATCTTGTGCACTTAAAAGTCCAACACTGTCAAACCTTGCGTGTAGTAAGTACATTTACAGGTCAAAATTAGTCGACCATTTTTGACTGGTAAAAGCATTGTCTTGTATTGTTGTGGGTGGTCAAAATGACAGTAAAAACCAGTCAAAAATGCCCCTGTTGTGTGTGCACATTTGGGTCAACAGTCAAAACAGGCAGTTGACTGGTTTTGACCACTATAGCTACTTGCCACTATAGTCCAGCTATAGTAGAAGGGTTAATCATCCTGAGATATTATTTCGTCACAAGTGCTTTCATCTTCGAGAAAACAATTGTTATGTCAAATAGTATAAAACATGTTGCCAGACGGTCATTTTTTTGTAAAACATAAAAACATAAAAAACAATCATGTAACCGTTTTTCGTTGTTCTCTCAAAAAGCGTGAGCACCTATTGTGATGAAACTTTCATAGTTTAGTTTTATGATATATGATATACGATATATGATATACGATATATGATATACGATATATGATATACGATATATGATATATGATATATGATATATGATATATGATATACGATATATGATATACGATATATGATATACGATATATGATATACGATATATGATATACGATATATGATATATGATATACGATATATATAATATACGATATACGATATACGATATACGATATATGATATATCTCTTGGACACACGAGGGGTGAAATGAACATTATCGAATACCAACGGTACCATCCCTTTATTAAAAAGGTACTGTTCCTATGAGTATGCTTCCTTCCTCTGAATCAATATAAACATGTGAAAGTTTCAGCTCAATACGGAGTCTAAGTCACGAGAACATTGTTAAAAAAGCATTCCCAATTTGTACAAAAAACACTTGGAGGAAAAACACTTCAGACATAATAATGTTTCCGAATTAATGGTAACTTTGCCAAGTTCACATCAAGTTAGCTTTGTGATAATAATTTAATAACCAATGTTGTTAAGGGAAGGTACACTACTTCTACGAGTATGCTTACTTTCTTTGAACTGAGATATACATTCAGTAACTAAAATGCGACCGTTTCAGCTTATTACATTTTATTTACTCTTAAAGGGACAATATCGTCACGATCAGAGCAGACTTTCAACAGGGCATGGAATTGGTGAACACAGTGACTGAAAACTACTGGTTCATTTATTGTCCCTTTAAATTAGAGCATCCTAAGACAAAATAGGAATACTGTTCGGAATGATTGGTACTTTTACAAACTTCACATGATGTTAGCTTTTTGATAATAATTAGTTAATTATCGGTAGTGTTGCACCTTCCCTTTGAAACTAGTACAGACTTTTGGTAAAAATGTTTGTAAATGCAGCATACTTTATAAGAATCAAGATACACATGAACCAAAACCAACATGTAAAGGTTTCAACTTATTCCATTATGTAGTTAACGAGAAAAATATTAAAAATGTATATAGACATTATTCGTATCATTCCAATGTGGAATTTACAGTCTCCGGAAAACACAAATTTGATTAATGGTACTAAAACAATAGCACCTCAGACAGATATATTTCAAGAGATGTTTGATACATCATCAACTTCACATAGTAGATTTCATGCAAATATGTGATCATTTATGTTTTTACCAATAGTGTAAAAGGGTTTTAAAAGAAAAGCAAAATAATGGTTTTTGGCCTTACGTTTCGAATCTAGCAGGTTCTTTCTCAAAGGCAAAATGGACGAAATACGTAGATAAACATAATAGTGAGCAGAAGTTAGTCTGGTGTGACATGAACACAAAAGAAAACGGTACAAAAAGCAGAGTCGGGTACTGGTCCTGGGACTGGACAAAAGAGGGATGAATAGATAGAGGTACAAGGAGTTTTTGGCTGGAGGAAGAGATTTAAAACAGTGAACTTTACCAAAAAATAGGCATATATTCTTTTTAAAGAGGGGCTCTAAGGTCAAATTTAGTTTTGTGATTTTCCAATAACTAGAGTCCTTATTAAAGTGTGAAAAAATTACAAAAAAAATTAGTCTCTTAGAGTGCCTCTTTAACAATTGATTATTTTTCTGGCTGGATGAGAATCCATAATTTTCTTACATGAAATATTTATAGTCTGTATTGCCTCAATGTATTTGTCTATAGTTTCGATTTAAAAGCCACGTCCAAACGTCACCCGTAGAAAATATTAAATATAGTAAATTATCAAGGAATATGCCCTTATAGCTAGTGGTCGTTGCAAGTGAGTCTGCATCGATGTTTTTTCTTTGATCAATAAATGATGTTTATATATTCACGTTCAATATCAGTGTGTTTATGGAGTGTGTATTGTGTACTGTGTCAATGACGATTGACACAGATACTTGTTGACATTTGGGAGCGTTTTTTTTGCATTGTAATGTTTATGATAGCAGACAAAAAGTATGCACGACAGTAGCCTTGACCAAGACGCGTCGGAACGGTTTGGTCGCATAATTTTCCCCCGCTTAGCTATCGTAGTCCATCGCACATGTACACAATGCACGGATCCGTATGTATACTGTATGTACATCTACATGTACATGTACATAGATGTCCATGCATGTGGTACACTGTACAATTACTGTACATGTACATACATGTACATACAGTGACTATTCGTCGTCGCACCTTGATCCTTCTGTACATGCAAACATTTAAGGCTGAGCTCATTAATTATAATAATACCAAATTCAAAAACGAAAGACGTATTCTTATTGGTTATTGGTTGGCCCAGTAACTGCTAGCTCGCTGTGCGCGATGTACATGTACATTGTACTGTAAACGTTGTGTATGTACGTGTGCATGCATTGTGCAGTGTGTGTGAACGGGGTCAAAGCTAGGGGCCTGTGATTGGCCATAATTTAAAATGAACCGCCCACAAATAAATAATTCTTGCATATGACTTTCCATTTAAATTCCAATGGGAAGATAAAGAAACACATAAGCTTTTGATTACAGAATGATCAAGGCTGTTGATTCAATTCCAACATACGATGTTGCAATGCACAACCGTATCCACGACTCAGTTATTGATCTCGCTGTACAGTGTACATGTACGTGTGCGGGGCCGGGGACGCACTACGACAACAGCCTTGGTCAAGGCTAGGTGTCATGCAATCTTCGATTTTGATGGTATATTAGCATAACCTTTTTGAGGTTTTTGGATTTTAAATATCATGAGCACTATCATCAAATCTTACTCATTGTACATTTATAAAATAGGGTTAAATGAGGGAATTTTACCCTTCCGTACAGAGGTCATCCTAGGGTCATTCAGACAACAGAGTATGCTTAAATAAACATGGAATACGGCAAAACGTTCCAAGGGCTCCGTTTTACCTGAAGGGTCCGTATAACCTTAATTTGTGGATGTCGAACTTCATAGCGTAAAAATGGTACATACAAACATACACATTCTTGCCTGCATTGTAAGCCACAAAAGTGAATAATTGAACCAGAGACCTGCAAAAAAGTAGCTAATTACGCCCCCCCCCCAGATCGAGTTAATGACCAAGGTTAATGAACTGAGTGCGCCGTCACAATTATGATTTTCAAACATAGTTTGGGTATGTTCATTGTTGCGACACAAGTCCTGTTCTGAAGCTTGACGGTGGGCGCAGCAACCTCAATTTCGTATAGTGAAGCTTGAATAATCGTGAAATTAAAGCCACTTATCGTTTCTGTTTGCGGTAACACAATGTGTTATCTTAAAACTATCGATAACTGAGGTACAGGGTTCTGAAGAGAACTTTATCGGGAAACTCCTCTCTCAACTTTCGCTACAATTGAGATACGAGTTGCCCGATAAGGTTCTTTTCAGAACCTTGTACCTCACTTAGCGAGATAGCTGAGATAAACACATGGTGTTACCACAAACCGACACGATATCAATGCAAATGCAAAACCTCAAATCTTATGTAAAAACACTTGTGATGCCTGTATAACCATGAGTGGCAGTTTAAAAAGAGATAAACAGTTGTTTTGGAAAACCTTCAATTGAATCGACTGTTGTGACTATCAAGGACTATTGATGGTTGATACAGTGTTTGTCTTCGTGTCCAGCTTGTTGACAAGATTATTTGAGCATCACTGTTGGTTTTGTGCGAGGAGTCGGCGATAAGTGAATCATATAAGTAGAGAACTGACAATAGTGACTCACACAGCTGGCGAATTGCCACAAAGTCAACTAGCAGTGGAGTTTCAGCGAGCGGGCAGAAACAATGGCACCGATCTTCATTCAATGTCTGGTCTTTATACTACTCACCGTAAGTGGTGAAACGTTGGCCTCGGCAACGACGGCTGGTAAGTGTGATCATGTTTTGCAAGATGCATTCCTCCAAACACGCTGCCTCAAAATTTCTTTAAGATCCTATGAGGATCCTAAGCGGCTAGGGGCGCATCAAGGGTCTCGAAAAAGGGAGCAGACGACAAAAAGGGGGAACACTGCCAAAAAGGGGTGGCACAAAAACACCAAAATACTTACAGTAGGTTTACATGCACGGCTGGAAAAAAGGGACACATTGCCCCTCTCCGCCAATGCTCGCGGCGCCCCCTCCCCCAGGTCTGAAAATTCTGGAAACCCCAAGTGCTCCCCCAACTTAGTCAGATCCAGTTATGCGATTGCTCCAGTAGCATAATGAATATGTTCACATAACAGGCAGGGAGACGAAAATATTAACCCCAACCGGAGGAAATAATTTCAAATAGAGGACCAGAGCTCATGCACGTTTTGAGAAAACAGTATTGCACGTAAATCTTAAACATAATAATACGGCATGATTAAAGCTGCTTCAAGTCTAATAAACATACCAATATAACAGGAGACGCAACCTGACTCGTTTCTTATTAGTCAATCAATTATCACGAGATGGCCTGCATGGATTTTGAACAAGGGGACCATACCATGTGCACGCTCAGACGTCATCAGTCGGCTACGAGTCGAGAGACGTGAATTAGTGTAGCATGGATCCACTTTGAACTCTGCCTCTTTTTCCTGATTGAAATTATTCCAATTCTCAGACCATAGTTACAAAGTTGTGTGCTATTTCACCAACTGGGCTCAGTATCGCCCCGGGCCGGCCAAGTTCACCTCGGCCAACGTGGACCCGAGTCTCTGCACCCACATGATGTTCAGCTTCGCCAAACTCAGCGACTCGCACAACAACAAACTGGAACCGTACGAATGGAACGACGAGTCCACAAACTGGGCCGTGGGAAACTACGAAGCCTTCAACAACCTGAAGAACAGTCACCCCACCGTGAAGACCCTCCTGGCGGTGGGAGGTTGGACCCACGGGGTGTCCAAATTCTCCTACATGGTGGCCACTGCCGCGCGCAGAGCGGTCTTCATTCAGGATGCAATCAGCTTTTTGAGGACCCGGAATTTTGATGGGCTAGATCTTGACTGGGAGTATCCAGGGTCTCGAGGAAGTCCACCTGAAGACAAACAAAGGTTCACAGCGTTGGTACAGGTAGGTGAATTCATGCCTAGGAAAGAATGTTGAACATAACCGCCACTTGTGCACAATGTCTAAGCATGTGTTTTTAGGAGACGACAAAATGGCCAACATCTCACTGGATGTGCATACATTCATTGCTCAAAAAACTCTCAAAATATCGTTTCCAATCTTCACTTGACTACACTTGACTCTCCTTAAGTGTGTCCTCTATCATCTTTTAAATGGAAATCTGTGACATTTAGCATATGTGGATGGTTGTATTATACATTCTTTCCCATGCCTACAAGCTCCCCTAAGTAATGTGTGATGGCAGGAGAAAAAAAAGAGGGTAGAATGCCGAACCCAACCTCAAATGCAAAACAGACTCTTGTATTTATGTATGTGTGCATTGTTTGTGTATCGTCCATTTTGTTTTTCAGAAAAAACCTACTAGCCCAATAACTACTATTTAGGACATTTTATATGCAGGAACTTGCCAGTATTCTACCTTCCCTTTAAAATGTTTTTAGATGATTATCTTGTTATTACCAATGTTGTACCTTCCCTTTAATTAAAGGAGCTTCGGGTAGCCTTCAATGACGAGGGAGTGAAAACAAATCGTGACCCTCTTCTACTGACCTCTGCTGTCTCTGCAGGATTTGTTACCATAGAAAATGGATATGAGATTAAAAAGATTTCAGAGTAAGTAAACTTTGCAATCAAAACGTTTTGTACAGAAATAATTCATGAGATTTTATAAATGTTTCTTTAATTTAAGTCAGGTTTGTACGTTCACACGCCTGTTCCTAGGTTTTGGAATGTTGAGATTTCAAGTTTAAACTTTTTGAATACAGTGAACTCGACTTCATCAATTTGATGGCGTATGACTTACGGGGTTCATGGGAATCGGTCACTGGACACCATGCCTCACTCTATGCAGCCCCATCAGACACAGGCGACAACAGAAAATTAACTCTTGTAAGTATCGTAAAGAATTAAACATTTCAATATTCTTCTTAAAGCCAAAAGTATTTTTTGGGTAATGTGCATTAAGGAAGATCAATGATATACCGTACATGGCCAATTCCAAAGAGCTGCTAATCCAATCGGATAATTTTGCTTCGCAAAGATTTTCGCTTAGCATCATAAAACAGACTACCAGTCAGAGTGCACTAAGTTTACGTGAAAGTTTTGCTGGTAACCAAGACACTCTGCTAAGCAAATATTTATGGTAAGCAATTTTTGTCTGCCTAGCATCTCGATGAAATTTGCGCCTACAGTAAGAAAGCAATCTGTGAAATGTGGGCCACATCTGTCCACAAGTGCAAAAGCTTATTTACGATTCTCGTGATGATCGGTGTAAAATTTAGTCATACAAGTGTTGTCTGCCTACAGATTTTCGTATCAGTTTAGACAAATGTTATTGGACAAAATTATAGCATACCGGTATTATTAGATCGATTTAAAACTTTACACTACACACATATTTTAGGTAAAACTTACACACACATTTTAGGTAAAACTTAAAAATAAGGTATACTGTTACTATTAAAAATTATCAAATTGATCGAATTGAAATATGAAACTCTCTTGGCATAAGTTGAAATAATGTTGTCCGAGGTGCTGTCACTTTAAGAAGAGTGAAATTATTTCCGTTTCAAATGTTATTTAGGGAAAAAGCTCTCTCTTTCCTAACTTTCCTTATTTGGATGAGCACGAAAAATGTGAATGCATTTTCACTGTTTTCTCTTGAAAGAAACAACATACATAATTTTTTTTAAACATTTTAAAAACTATTTATTTGAAACTTGATTTAAGTTTGCCCTACACCGACGTGTGTATAGCACTGCATACTTGGTGCTTTTCGAGTGTCTGTGGGAAAAAATCACAGGCTACTCGGGCGGGATTCGAACCCACAACCTCCTGCTTTCTGGTACATTGGGCAATCGGTGGCTCTGTGGCAAGCTCGGTGGTCGAGAGGTTAAGACGATAAGACATAACCAATGTCGTACCTTCTCTGCAGTGTAATTTAGGGGCTAACACGAATAATTAAAGTGTTGCAATACCGACTGTTTTTTTTCTGTAGGATTACGCTGTAAATCTTTGGCTAAATGGAGGTGCCATGCCTTCGAAGCTGATACTGGGTATTGGACTTTACGGTAGAAGTTTTACTTTAGCTAGTAGCCAGACAGGCATCGGGGCACCAGCTAAGGGCGCTGGTGACCCAGGTACATATACAAGAGAAGGTGGATTCTTGGCTTACAATGAGGTAAGAGTCATTTCTAAACGCTAGACAAATTTCATTTCATTTTGAAGTTGAGGAATCGTATTCATGCAGTATACTACCTCCACTTTATTTTTCTCTTTGTAAATATAACAAATATTACATAGTTCACTGTAAAATATGATAGAGGACAAACTAAAGGAAAGAAAAGTGAAGTCAAGTGAGGTTTCGAAACAATACTTTGGGAGATTTTGAGCAATTATACCTTTTAATGTTGGCCATTTTGTCATCTGCTAAAATCACATGCATATTGTGCATTAGCCGTCATGGTGTTCTGTCCACTTTATAAGTTGAAAATAAGATATAAGATTCAGTTTCCCACTTGTTTTTTATTTGTTTTCAATTTCAGATTTGTGACAAACTTGCAAATGGTATGAGATCAGAGTGGGATTCAGACAGACAGGTTGTCTATGGTTATCAGGGTAACCAGTGGGTGGGATATGACGACCCTCGTAGTATCGCACGCAAGGTGAGTTTATAAATAATCTAGGTAAAACTTGTAGCTTTGCATGGTGAAGAGGATAAGTAAGACTAATTGCGGTGATGCCATTTGAAATTCTCTATTGAGTAGTAATTAGTTAGAGTAGTAATTATAACTCCAGTTGTTAACCTCCCGTTCTTTTCAGAACTAATTACTACTCAATAGAGAATTTTACATGGTGTCACCGCAATTAGTCTTACTTATAAACAATCTAGATAGTTAAGAAATTATGTTTGACTTGAGAGCTATGTAGGTTTATGCTGAAACGGCAGTTGAATGTTGTTTTAAAGACAGATACAGGATTGGTAATTCAAAACTAACCAAATGGTAAAATTGCAGTGTGAAACTTACTAGGTGTTCAGCTAATGGAGATACCAATCTTCCCTATGATTGATTTTTTTCAGAGCCGCTGTCACTACTAAGAAAAGTAAAGTAACTTCCAGATCGAATTAAGAAAAAAAGTACCCTTTCCTAAATTTCACAAATAGAATGAATACAAAAATATACATATTTACATTTTTTCTACTAACAACAGAATATAATGAGCTGGATAATATCTTAAATTGATTCAAAGAGAGTAAGCATTCTCGTAAAAGTAGTTTTTCCAACAATGCCAATGCTGTAACTTCCCTTTAAAACAATGACATATTCAGGATTCATTGGCCAATTGGGGAAGACATGCACACTAGCGGAATCATGTAGCAAAAAGAACAATTCGAAGGGGGAGGAGGGCGGGGGAGGGGGTATTGGACGGCTGCGCCCATAATGAATATCCGTCACTGTAAACTCTGATTGATTCTTAATTTTGTTAAATTTCCTCTTAATTTCAGATTGACTTTATGAAGAAGAAAGGTCTTGGTGGTGCAATGGTTTGGGCGCTTGACCTGGATGATTTCTGGGGTCGATGTGGTGAAACGTGGCCTCTCATGAAGTTCATCAACAATGAACTAAGTACAGGTAATGCAAAACAGTTGACACAATTATCGCTTCTCTTGGTAATTCCACTCCATCTATAAAAAATAATTATTCAATAAGGAGCAGCCCTTTTTGCTTTGTAATCCTTTCCCTAATTATTATTCTACCCAAATCTGTTATTTTTGTCTAACGTGTTATGATGTATTCTAATTGATAAACTTTGGTTGGATAAATCTCACTTAGTCACTCACTCCACCGTTTAGACAGCTTTGGTCATGTGACCACTTTGTACAGCCCGATGCCACATAATTTCGCTGGGCTGACCTAGTTTGATCCAAGGTGATCTTGGACGGCCTCGGGGTCTTGACTAGCCAGGGGCATATATATTGAAATATATATTGAAATATACATTGACGGATCCAGGAAGGGTAGGGGCTAAGGGGCGTATGCCCCCTTTGTTATCGCCGTGCACAAAAATTTAACATACTTTTTGTGTCCACCCTTTTTTTGGCAGTATGTCCCATTTTATGCCGTGTTCCCCCCTTTTCAAGACACTGGATCCGCCCCTGGAAAAAGGAATAACATCAATTACTGGCCATGTTGATGAACATCATTACTGCCGGCACAATGTACATTGTTAAGGCCCTGAATAGTGATAACGAGGCATGATGCTAATGACCTTACATTTGTATAGGTGGTTCTACAGATCCTGGTGATGGTTCTGGTCCGACGATACCGCCAGCTAAGCCAACTCAACCCCATCCAA
This sequence comes from Zoroaster sp. YZ-2022, assembly GCA_029582265.1. Classification (NCBI taxonomy): domain Eukaryota; kingdom Metazoa; phylum Echinodermata; class Asteroidea; order Forcipulatida; family Zoroasteridae; genus Zoroaster; species Zoroaster sp. YZ-2022. The sequence continues at coordinate 3,259,932 of CM055819.1, forward strand.
CAACTACAAAGCCAGATCAAGGTACATAACCCCTATCTCCCCAGCCCCTGCCATCCCTCCCCAGCCCGCTACCATCCCCCATTTCCCCTGCCATCCCTCCCCAGCCCCTAACATTCTTCCCCAGCCCTACCATTAGCTCTCCCCAGCCCCCTACCATCCCTCTTCAGCCCCTTCCATCGGCCACCCCTTCTCCCTACCATCCCCACCAGCCCCTACCATCGACAGCCCCTTACCGATGTCAAATTTAATTGAATAAGCCACATCAGAATTGTGGTTTTATTATTGGAGTCTTAGACCAAAAAAGTCTCCATCACTTTCTGGTCATAGGCTTCAAAATCGGTGCGTTGACGCGTTTTTTAAATTTATTTTTAAATTTTTTTTAATTTTTTTTTATATGATCTTTTCTTTTTAAAAGTACATGTTAACATGTATACGCGGTTATAGGAACCACATCAAATGTCCCAAACACAAAGTGGTGGCTAAGAGACGCTACACAATTTGGGCAAACATTCATACACCTATGTGAAAAAGTTGTTAAAAACACAAAGCAGCAGAATTCCAATCAATCCAGCAAAACTAAAAATGCCGATGAGCGGGTCTGAGGCGACTCGCACGGAGACCAGAAAACGGAGACTTTTTGGGCCTTATATACTACGAAATCTAGGATGGTCATTGGGCCAATATTAATCTGCTCCCTGGGGAGTATACAGCTATGTGATGCCATACTCTGTGCTATAATGGCTATCAAACACAACATCCATCTGTACACCTGGTCATTGGGCCAATATCAATCCTTAAACTTTCTCAGCTCCCTGAGGAGTGTACAGCTCTCTGCTGCTGTACTCAACGCTACAATGGCTATCAAACACAACATCCATCTGTAACCCTGGTCATTGGGCCAATATCAATCCTTAAACTTTCTCAGCTCCCTGAGGAGTGTACAGCTCTGTGCTGCTGTACTCAACGCTACAATGGCTATCCAACACAACATCCATCTGTACCCCTAGTCATTGGGCCAATATCAATCCTTAAACTTTCTCAGCTCCCTGAAGAGTGTACACCCTCACAGGTACCCAGTTTTACCCCTGGGTGAAGAGAAGCAAGTATGGTAAAGTGTCTTGCTCGGGGACACAAGCGTTACGTCCATGGCCAAGATTTGGAAACCAACGACTCAGCCACGAGGGGTCAATTTCATACAGCTGCTCAGCAGGAAAAATGCTTACCAGAAAGTTTTGCTTAGCAGATTTCTTTGGTTACCAGCCGAACTTTCGTATAAAATGTATGCATTTTGGCTGGTAGTCTGTTTTTTAATATTGCTTAGCAAAAATATTTGCTTAGCAACTCTATGAAACTGGGCTCTGAACACAAGTCTGATGCCCTAGACAGCTCGGCCACTTGACATTAATATTGAACCGAGTTGTAATTCTCCCTAATCAGGTACCAAACCTCCTGTATCAGATTTCACGTGTGAGGGCAAAGCAGATGGTCATTATGCTGATCCACTGGACTGTTATGCATACTATCTCTGCAGTGTCGGCACTAAGTACCACCTCAAATGTCCCCCCGGTCTAATGTGGAACCAAAAAATCAAGAACTGTGACTGGCCTTATAATGTCCAGTGTGACGTAAACTAGTCAGTGAGGCCAGTCTGGTACCCCACCTCCAACAGCGGTGTGAAGCCAAGTCTGACGGTTTATATAACTCGTCTCCAACCAACCTGTGAACATTTCAGCTTATTGGTGAGAAAAACAGTAAATTATTTCACTTTTCTTAAAAGTGACAGCACAAAATTGTTTCTTTAGGGAAGAATATTGATCAACAAATTGGATATCTTTGAATTACTATTCCTATACCTTAGTAATTGTATTTTGTGTCTTCTCTGAAACCTAAAAAGGTTTAAAGGAACCTAAACGGAATTGTAAAAGATTGACAAACTCATAAACTTAATTTTCACAATTTGAACAGAATATGTATTAATTGTTAAAAAATATAGTAATTCGAAAGGTAAATGACATATATTGCTTACGAGTGATGTAAAATTAAGAGTTTATTTGTGATTTAAATGATTGAGATGTGAGCTGCGGTTGTGAGCTGGTGCCTACAATGAAAGGTTTTAGAGAATTGTTCTGGAATAGATAATGTAACAAATTGCAGGTTTAATTTGGGACAAGATTGAGGTCTTAGTGAGTTAAGTTGAAGTAGTGAAGACAATAAATATTCAGAACTGAAGTCATACGAAGAAGTAATGAACCACGTTTTCTAATTTCTTCCGTATTACGCGTCACCATTGACTTTATTCCAGGCATTTCATGAGAGCATGCAGTTGTTCAATCATTTGTTTTCTAAGCAAAGACGAGAAGCGGTCCGTGGTCTCTTGGTTTGTTTGTTTAATTAATCTTTAATTAATTTGACTTTCTTGTTACTACTGATTAAACAAACAAGGTCAGCATCAGGTTTGAAGAAGCCTGTTCGTCTTTTACAACATTCCAAGCAACTTGATTTCATTGTCTTAAAGCATAAGCTCTAAAAGTGCCAATAATGTCGCGATCAACAGGGCATGAAATCGGAGTGCTAGTTTTAGATTAAATGACTGAGAAAGTATGCTGAAAGTAATATCCCGCGTGATAAGGGTCACATTGCCGTTGCTGCTGCAAAAATGAGCCAGTAATTTTCAATCACTGTGTTCATCTTAAACCAGGACACCGATTCCATGCCCTGTTGAAAGTCTGCTCTGATCGTGACGATACTGTCTCTTTACATTGTACAGCACGAGCAATTTTTAAAGCGCTATTTAAAAGTACTGATCACAATGTGGTAACATTATATAGACCTGCTTGGATGATTAAGCAATTACACTATCCCAAAAACAACTTTATTCAATGCTCTGTGGGGAATCTTGTTTTGTTTCCTTAGACATTTCCTATAAATCATTTTGAAATGTCATGCATGTGTTTTATCATGGCAAATTCGTTTCCAGTTACCCGCCACAAGCAATTAGGCCCGTACATGTACACAACCACCTTAACCACATTAGTTGAAGTTGTTTCCTTAAACATCCTGACATCCAATCCCCTGGCAACTTCAATAAAGTTCAATAGTTTTTTTAAAAGTGAAATTAGGAAAAACAAATTGCCCCTTTTAAAATTAAGATGGTGTCCTTGGCCCTACTTTTTAATACAACATAAGTATTATTATTCAAGACCCAAAATATAACATTAATGTAAAAATACCAATGTTTATGGTGGTCAAAACAGTGGGAAAAATAATGTCAAAGATTACGACCATTTTGAAATCCAAAATGGCGGACGACAATACACCAAAATGGCACCCTAATTTGTTTAATTCAGTATAGCAAGATTGACAAAGGTAGCCAATAAAATCCATTTCAAGTGGCTCAAAAATCTAACTGGAATAGGGGCTTTGTCGCGCGAGACCACACCCGGCACGAGGTCTAGGATACAATTATTTGCATTGTCATAACCTTTTATTTTTCCTTGAATCATTTCCCAGAAAAACACCCACGCCCGTCACGTAACCCACTGATCATCTCTATTAGGCTGACTGAATAAAAAGATCACGCGCTTCCGTTGAAAGCTACTGCATGGATGCCATGTTGGTGCTCACACAACGCACGTTTTACAGTATAGTGAATTCTTTTGCTTGTGATTCCAGTTGTGAATTCCAGGTAAAACTTGTAGCTTTGCACGGTGAGGAGGATAATGCCCCAGTCACATTTGCCCTACGGCTAGGATACGGCAGCCGTAGACCCCCAAAATGGAGAGATACCTGCGGCGGCCGCAGAGGATTTGCGGGGGCCTCAGGGTGGCCTTAGGGCGTATCCCTATCTTTTACGGACCGTAGGGGTCGCCGTGAGATTATAGCGCCGCGTTATAACTTTTTTCTTTTCCAGGTTCGCCGTAGCAATTAGACACGCCGTAGCCATGCCGTAGGCGGTTCCACGTCGACCATACGTTGGCCGTACGGTGGCCTTGCGTTTGCCGTACGCTTGCCCTAGGGTGTTATGACTTTTGTGGACCCCCAAAAATATTGCAGCGGCCGCAGGAATCCCACGGCCACCATAGGGCAGCCTCAAGGCGGCCCTACGGTACCCGTACGGTCGCCATAGGGTCTCCCTACGGCGACCGTACGGCGACCGTGGGTCTGCCTTGCTATTTGTCAAAACCCTACGGTCGCCGCAGGGTCGCCTTGAGGCAACCGTGCGTCATCACTTCAAAGGCCGTACGGCAGCCGCAGGTTTTCTGTCTCCAAAAATTCTAAATACGCCGTGCGGCTACCTTTACATATGTGACTGCTAGTGTATGACACCGTCGGAATGCTGCGGCGGCCCAAAAATTGCTACTGACCGTAGATATTATAGACCCTACGGCCGCCTTGGCAAATGTGACTGGGGCATTAGTAACACTAATTCGGTGACACCGTGTGAAATTCTCAATTGACTGAGTAGTAATTAGTTCTGAAAAGAACTGGAGGTACAACTCACTTTTGATTCCTTTGTGAATTCCCTTTAGTGGAGTCCCAACATAGGGTATGTTTGTATTGGTGTCACGGTTCGCTGAGATCCTTCACAGTTCACGCTATATAAATACCAAGGACTGTCTGCGTCTCTTAATGAGATTATTTCAGCTTTTGGGTTGTGTGCAGAGAGTCGGCAATAATTGAATCAAAGTAGAGAAGTGTAAAAAGGGAAAAACAGCTCAGTCAAGTTTCAGAATATTTTGAGACGGTTCTGCTTTAATTAAACGTTACTTCTGATATTGAGACTGTCGCTTTGGGGGCAGCGCCAAGGGAACGATGACACCAAACTTCATCCAATGTCTGGTCTTCATACTGATCACCGCAAGTGGTGAAACATTATCTCGGGAAACGACAGCAGGTAAGTGTGACCGTGTTTTGGGAAAGAATGTCGTATCCGACCGCCACTTTTAAGGGCTTTTTTTGGAATTTTTTTGCAAACACTAACCAGTTAAAAAATGATTCTATCGATTTTTGGTGGTACAGAAAGCGAAAACTATCTTTAAAATCCACTTTTATGATGGTTTTCGGACTTTATTTCCCTTCTAAAAAAATCCTCCTCTTCAGAAAATAGAAGGATCATATTACAGTGGATGCCAGTCAACTCGCCCCCTGGCAAACTCGCCCCTTACAAGCTCGCCCCTCACAAACTCGCCCCCTTACAAACTCGCCCCCTGTCGATACAAACTCGCTCCCTGGCAAACTCGCCCCTCACAAAGTCGCCCCCCGACAAAGTCGCCCCTCTACAAACTCGCCCCCAGTAAATTTTTAACGCAGTTCACGCTGTTGATTGAGACTGGTTTAACGTTCATATAAGAGAGTAATTAAACATTATTATAATAAAGGCAGTTCTTTTCAGAACTAATTACTATCTCAATTGAGAATTAAATCACATGGTGTCACCACAGTCTTACTTATCCTCTTCACCATGCAAAGCTACAAGTTTTACCTAACATCATTTCAGTTGACGTTTTATTTAACGAAAATAAATATTACAAGAAATAATTCATTTACAGTTACAATTAAATAGATTAAATAGGAAACTAGCTAAACAAAATACTGAGTAAAATAAATAAGTATAATAAAAATAAATAATTAATTACATACAAAATACAAAATACAGATAATTAAAATGTAATTAAATCAAACAAATAACTTTGTAAATTTTTCATAGTATATACATAATACATAATATAGTATACATCGTATAAATCATAACTGTTTTGTTTAGCTAGTTTTATAATTATATGTATTCTAATTTAGTTGTAACTGTTGAATTATTTTTGTTAGGCCCTATGTTTGATTTTCTCTCTTACTAAATCAGTCTCAATAGTGCCTAATAATCCATTAAAATATTTATGTCCCCGTACATCCTGCCTTTATAATTAATAATATTAAACCAGTCTCAATAGCGTGCGTGAGATGCGTCAAAAAATTACAGGGGGCGAGTTTGTTGGTGGGCGAGTTTGTCGGGGGGCGAGTTTGTAAGGGGCGAGATTGTAAGGGGCGAGTTTGCCAGGGGGCGAGTTGACTGGCATGCATTACGGTTGCCACTGCGCATGTACAATGACTGTGTTGGTCACTAATTGTGGAGTTTACAAGATCAGACCGACATGACTGAGGAAGTCATCGTATACCAAAAATGCCTTATTTTTCATGAAATAAATATCCTGGAATAATTTGAAGTATATGTCCATCATCATCCATATGTTCTCCACCTTACTGGGTATAGGTAAGATTACATTATTGGTTATATTGAATGAGAAAAAGTGGCGGTCGGATACGACATTCTACCTGTGTTTTGCAAGATACATTCCTCCAAACAGGCTGCCTTAAAATTTCTATATAAGGAGTTGAAGGAACATGTCCTTGTTCAGAGGATAGGGCGGTAGCAGATTTATGAACTAAATGACACGGCAAAATTAATGATGAAGGGCAAACTGCCCAAAAGGGGAAACAAAATGAACGGAAAGTGCATGGCGAAAACGAGGGTATGGGGCTTTTTCTATATCCGCCATTGCTTGGGCTGTACAAAACCACTCCTATTCATTGGGAGGGTGCACCCCCCATACAGAATATAGATCCATCCAGGATTGGTAGATTAAAACACGCCAGGTAAATTCACATGCACGTCGACAAAAAAGGGGAGCAGCCCCTCCCTCTGGAATCGCTATGTGAGCATGGCAGTGAATATTTTCATCATTCAGTTTGCTTAAAATATTAATTTTTCCTTTTTGAAAACTAAATATATTTATTTGCCGTCTTCCTGTCATACAGAGGTATGATGAGAGGAAGAAACCATCGATTTATAGGCCTGTATAGACCAACGGTTTATATATTAACCAGTATAATTCGAAATTTAAACCTGTTTTTGTACTGCCTTTATTGCCAGTCAAATAATGGAAACTCCGGTATTAAATAGGATCGATTCAATACTGATATCGCGCTATTTATTCCCCGAATTTAATGAAAACATTAAGCTAAAATGACAAAGCCGGCCTTGGGGCTATACCTATAGTTACCACCCTGTCCAACGAAATGCTCACTTTGGATCGGACTAATGTTTTTCTTCACTCGGTTTTCTAAAGTGTAATGCTTGTTCAGAGTCAACGCTACCTTTAATTAAAATGGATATGCTCAAAATTTGATTTATCGAATTAACGGTCTACCCATGCAAGCATTGAATGCAGAGGGGATTTGTTGCTATTATAGAAAAAAAATCTCAGGAGCTCAATTTGGACGGAGTATAATTTGTTTTCACTTGATTTTAATTTTACCCTACACCGACGTGTGTATAACACTGTATACTTAGTGCTTTCCGAGTGTCTGGGGAAAAAACTTCACAGGCGACTCGGGTGGGATTCAAACCCACGACCCACGACGTCTTAACCTCTCGACCACCGAGCTTGTTAAAACAAAAAGGAAAGAAAACGACCCCATGCGGGAGTGTGGCGAGGGGACCCATGGCTGCACTGAAGTGGCGAGAAAATATGAGGGTAGTGACGGCAAGTTCGTTTTTTTATTATTTTTTTAAATTTATTTTATTATTATTTTTTTTACAATTGGGTGAAAGGTATTGGGACTCGGCAGGACCAATGACCACTCAATTATTGACTTGGCAGGATCAATGACCACCCCAATTATTGAGGGGACATAATTAAGAACACACGTTCGTAAATATTGTCCTCTATTACAGTGTATGTGACAACCCCATATGAGTGGGATTTGTAAAGAAAAAGTTAAGCAAGTTAATCGCCCTTCAATCCCAAGGTTTGTTTGATGGCGAATTAGTTTGAATCTCGCGCGGTAGCCAACACAGCGTGAGGTCACTGTCTGTAATCCAATGCAATGCGTGTGTGGGATGTGTATGTGTGTGAGTGAGTTGGTTTTTTGTAAGAGTGTGCAGCATATTATGTAAGGGGGTATAGAGTCATGCGTGCTCAGATGAAAATCCTGTAGGAAAGAAAACAGTAAATCCATCCTGGATCCTGTTAATATAATCTAGTACGCATAACTTCTAGTCTGCTTTTACACTGATCAGTGGCTTTATATCGCTGTAAATGACTTCTCCTATAAATCAATTCTTGAAAGGAAAACTATAACATTCATTTTATCATGGAGGAAAGTTCTCTTCCTTCCTTTATTGTTCCAGATAAGTAGTGTTGTAGCGGGGTAAGCTGCACAGATTTGTTTTGGCCGCATTCAAAGGAAACGGTGAATTTGCAGAAAAGATTTCCCTTAAGTTTAAAGACTAAAAGTGATTTCAGTTAGTTTGTTTCCTGATATCCTTTTCCTTTTTTATTTTTTTATAGAAAGTTAACAGTTGCTTTAGAACCATCTATCAAATCGCTGGCTCTCACTTGGCTGTGAACACATTTTTATGGGGTATACTATAGACGCATAATTATTTTGGAAAGGCAATACAACATGTACGGGAGTGAAAGAAAAAAGTGCAGATCCTTTCTTGTATTTTAGTCATATGAAACGGCGTATTGAAATAAGTCACAATGACGGTTGCGCTAAGATGATTTGCAAAAAGCATAGCTAGCTTTCAAACTGCAACTGGACGGATGAATAACTTTGAATATGTCTGGGATTTGTAATATAATATGCAGAGTAGATGGGCTGCGAACACTCCTGAAGTCGTTCAATGAACAATCAAGTTTTTCCTGCGGTATTTATATGAGTTCAAGCATTGGTATAAATTAAGATACCAAGACAAGTGATTGTTTGGGAAGGGCTATCCATCTTTGACCAATTTATATTAAATACGAACCATAAAGTAAAACAAGTAATTAAAATGCAATTCACAAGCCTCCCGTGTATTTTCAATTTTGATGAGAAAATCATCCAGCTATAGCAACGACCCCATTACAACCACGATGTTGCATCATACGAGAGACAGACGGAGTAAATCTATGAAAAATGCATGGCGCACGTTTATCTCCAAATGGAAGTTTAGTGCCATTTAAATAAGTCATCGGGATGACAGGGAACATACCGATAAGCACTTTTGAGATCCACTTTGGGAGTCTTACTTTTGTTAATTTTGTTCCATGTCTTCCCAGTGCGTTATCTAAATGGGCAGCAAACAGTATGGTGCGCTTTCATCTTTTTCAAGTTTTGGATCTAAATTTCAGTCTGAAGCTATATGTAGGCCTACATGTACACTGATGTATAGCTTACACTGATGTTTGGAAAGGCACTAACACAAACAACCTGGGCCTACCCATTGAATTATTTTGGCGTGAAAGAAAAGTATTTTTAGTCATATGAAACGTATTGAAATGAGCCGTTGCGCTCGGATGACTTTCAAAAAGCATACTAGTTTATGAGGCGCCAAGTGTAAATTAACGCTATTATTTAAAAATAATTCATTATTTAATATATAATTCATTATTTAACCATTATTTAAATTTTATTTACAAATATATTTTGCACCACACAAGAAACCGCAGACTTTTTTTTAAAAGTTGTCCTTACCCATGTTTATTATACATAATACAGTGGGAAAGGGACAGTATGCGTACCACGTGCACGCTCAGGCGGTCACTGAAGTGTCTCCGTTTTCTGATTGAAATCAAATCGGTAAGAATGTAGAATACATGATGTTCTGACAAATAGTATCACAATTTTCCTTTAAAATATGATAGAGGACACACTTAAGGAGAGGAAAGTGTATATAGTCAAGTGGGGAGTGAAAACGATAATTTGGGAGATTTTGAGCAAAGATTGTAGGGCCTATGCACATCCAGTGAGATGTTGGCCACGGTCGTCTGCTAAAAAACACATGCTTATTTCGTTAGACATTGATTTCCATGAAATCGTGTATGCTTTTCAATACTCAGATCATGATTACAGAGTTGTATGTTATTTCACCAACTGGGCTCAGTATCGCCCCGGGCCGGCCGAGTTCACCACAGCCAACGTGGACCCGAGTCTCTGCACCCACATGATGTTCAGCTTCGCCAAACTCAGCGACTCGTACAACAACAAACTGGAGCCATACGAATGGAACGACGAGTCCACAGACTGGGCCGTGGGAAACTACGAAGCCTTCAACAACCTGAAGAACAGTCACCCCACCGTGAAGACCCTCCTGGCGGTGGGAGGTTGGTCTCACGGGGTGTCCAAATTCTCCTACATGGTGGCCACTGCCGCGCGCAGAGCGGTCTTCATTCAGGATGCAGTCAGCTATTTGAGGACCTGGAATTTTGATGGGCTAGATCTTGACTGGGAGTTCCCTGCGGATCGGGGAAGTCCTCCTGAAGACAGACAGAGGTTCACAGAGTTGGTGCAGGTAGGTGGTTTTAGAAGAAAATTTGCAGTTTACAGTCGCCATTTGATATTTGTGCACAGTCTCTCTGGTACTTGCAGACAACAAAATGGCCAACATCTCACAGGATGTGCACAAATTCATAGCACATGATCTCTCTAAATATTATTTTAAAACCTGATTTACTACATTTTCTTTTCGTTTAGTTTGGCCTCATATTTTACAGGAAATTCTGTGATATATGTCATATTTTTTTAGGGAAGTTGCATCTTCTTTCTGTCATTGTGTGATGATTAAGAACATTTTGGTAATACACTTGGTGGTGGATCTAGGGTACGGGGTGGCCGAATTGTAACATTTTAGCCCCATTTGAAAGAATGTAGAATACAACCACCGTTTTTTATCAAAATGTGACAAACCTCGCAGATTTTCTTTTAAAAGATGGAGGACACACTTAAGGAGAGGAAAGCGTTGTCATTGGCAACAAATATGCTTTCAGGAAATTCAGGTATTTCCACATTTTTAGAGGCTTTAAAACAATAATACGACTCTTCAATACGACAGTATTGTCACGATCAGCATGGCATGGAATTGGAGTGCTATTTTTTTGCTGCTGCATAAATGAACCAGTAATATTCAGTCAATTTGTTAATCTTAAACTAGGACATCAATTCCATGTCCTGTCGAAAGTCTGCTCCGATTGTGATGATACTGTCCCTTTTTAACCCTAACCACCCCAAATCCATCAAAATCCTACAACTGGCTGACCCTTTTTGGGGAAAAATTCAGCACTGTTGGAAACTGGTACTTTCACCTCTTCAATTGGGACAAAATTACTACCTGACAAGATGTACAGGCCATAAGTGCTGAATATAAAAGATCAACGAAAATGCATGGTGCATTTTGAAGATAAGGGCATGTTTCCAAAAGTGCACTGATGGATTTTGGAGGATTCAGGAAGGTTCCTAGCCAGAATACCTCGGAGGGGGTTAGGGTTAATAGATCATCGGTTTTTTTCACTTATAATATGCAATAATTTATTTATTTTATTTCAAAGGAGCTTCGAGTAGCCTTTAATGACGAAGCAGTGAATACAAACCGTGAACCTCTTCTTCTGACCTCTGCCTGTTCTGCTGGATTTAGTGTCATAGAAAATGGGTATCAGATTAGATTGATTGCACAGTAAGTAACCTTTGAAATCAATTTTTTTTTTCCAAAATGTTTTATGAAATTGGAAAGAATGTCGCATCTGACTGCCACTTTTTAAGGGTTTTTGGGAATTTTTTTGCAACCACTAACCAGTTAAAAAATGATTCTATCGATTTTGGGGGTACAAAAAGCGAAAACTATCTTTAAAATCCAATTTTATTATGGCTTTCGGACTTTATTCCCCTTCTAAAAAAAATCCTCCCCTTCAGAAAATAGAAGGATTCTATTATAGCTGCCACTGCGCATGTACAATGACCGTGTTGGTCACTAATTGTGGAGTTGACAAGATCAGACTGACATGACCGATGAAGTCATCGTATACCAAAAATGCCTGAGTTTTCATGAAATAAATATCCTGGAATAATTTGAAGTATATGTCCATCATCCATATGTTCTCCACCTTACTGGGTAGGTAAGATTACATTATTGGTTATATTGAATGAGAAAAAGTGGCGGTCGGATACGACATTCTACCCATGAAATTTGATAGTTTGGTTTTCATTGTGGTTGGCCAACTAGTTTTGTTGATGAATGATTGTCGAATACCTAAAACAGAAAAGAAACAAACCAACGGGTTATATACCAACACAATTGCAAACTTACAAACCCTTTAGGACCAAGAAGTGAGAGTGGGAGTATGTAGACTCCTGCCCTCCCGTCTCCCGCCCTCCCGCCTCCCGCCTCCCCGCCTCCCGCCCCCCGCCCTCCCACCTCCCGCCTCCCGCCCTTTGGCTATGCTATCAATATGCCGAAAGAATGTCGAACCCAACCGCCACTTGAACAAATGTATTTTTAGCAGACGACAAAATCTCACTACACTTTCCTGTCCTTAAGTGTGTCCTCTAGATCATTTTTATATTTGTCATATTAGGATAGAGAATTGGCGGTTGTATTCTACATTCTTTCCTTGTACTCATCAAGCATAACCACTTCATAGACTTCAGAGTTTATATTGGAAGAATACCAACATCGGTCTAGCCAGTCATTCCTAGCTTTGGAGTTTAGGGATGCGATTTATAAGACCAATAATTCCTAGATTAATTCTGCATCACTGAAAATTCACCCAACCATTTTGTAAGTGTTGCAATCAAAGAAAGAAAATTACACAAAGAATGTGTAGAGCCAGCCGTCATTCTGTCATGGGAACGTGACATCACACTATATTTGAAAAACGTCTTGGCAATTTGATGACAATTTAATGGCTTTGTGAAAACAGATGTCAGACCTGTACTTAAGTTTTGGAATGTTGAGATTTCAATTAAAGAGTACCGTAACGTTTTGAATTTTACAGAGAACTTGACTTCATCAATTTGATGGCGTATGACTTGCACGGTTCATGGGAACCCATCACTGGACACCATGCCTCACTCTATGCAGCCCCATCAGACACAGGCGACAACAGCAAATATAATCTTGTAAGTACTGTTTAAAACATGTTTCATGTAGTTGTTTCAACATTATTTTGGGGCTCTATAAAGCAAATAATGTTTAAAGGGACAGTATCGTCATGATCAGAGCAGATTTTCAACAGGGCATGGAATCAATCGGTGTCCAAGTTTAAGAACACAGTGACTGAAACTTACTGGCTCATCAGAGCAGATGGTAATAAATATGCAGCAGCAATGGTAATAAATATGACCTTATCATGTGGGGTATTATTTTCAGTCACTGAGTTAATAAAAAACTAGTACTCTGATTCCATGCCCTGTTTATCGTGACGATATTGTCCCTTAACCCTTCTCCATCTAAACCCACAGTAAAATGTTGTAAAAAGTCACTTTCTCTGAACCCCTTTTGTCTCAAATTCAAAAGAACCCAATGTCCACTGGAGAAAAACAAATGGTCCACTTGCATTTCAAAATAGCCTTCCTGATTCAGGGCCGGATTTAGGACTGGGCCGGATTTAGGACTGGGCAAGCTGGGCAATTGCCCAGGGGCCTCCACATATTTCATGAAAAAAAAATTGTAAGGAAAAATGTAGGCTGAACTGTAGGCTGGTCTGTACATATATGTTCTGTACTATATTCTTATGATTGATCATGATTGACCCTGCTTGCTTGCTTGCTTATTCAGATTCTTTCTACTTGAAAAATTTTACTTTATGGATGACTGTAACTATGTCTTGTGACTCTTGTCACCTTTTAATTTTTAGTATTCTAAGGTAGGGTGGGCCTCCACTACTGAAGGCTGCCCAGGGGCCTCCACATGTCTAAATCTGGCCCTGTCCTGATTTCATACTTACAAAAACACCCTTCTGTGGACTGAGCATTGGCAAAATATTTTGAAATGCACCAAAAATATCATTGCTGTTGCATGTGTAGGGAGCCATTTGTTTTTCCCCAGTGGACATTGCGCTTTTTTGATTTATTTTTTTGGGGAGGGGAACAAAAAGTGACTTTTTAAAAATATTTTACCTTGGGTTGATATAAAATAAAACTTATGTAGTTTACTTTTCTTATAAAATAACCTCTCTTAAAATGTGGGAAAGTCAATAAATGATAATATGCACCATGTTTTTGATAGGGCACTCATTGTTGTCTGCGACCCGACGCTCGAACTTCACGCACACTCCAGACAATGAGTGTTCGAAATAAACCATTTTGCCCCGTCAAAAACATGGCGCATATTACGGTTAAATGGTTTATTATTGATATTTGCTATGAGTAAATGCAGTTAATACGATTACAAATGAAGCTGTTGAAATACTTGCCATTTCCCTGTAGGACTATGCCGTAAACCTTTGGATAGATGGAGGTGCCCCACCCTCAAAGCTGACACTGGGTATCGGACTTTATGGTAGAAGCTTCACTCTAGCTAGTAGCCAGACAGGCATTGGGGCACCAGCTAAGGGCGCTGGTGACCCAGGACCATATACAAGAGAAGGTGGATTCTTGGCTTACAATGAGGTAAAGGTCCTTTGTAAACGTTGGATTTTGAAGTTTTCATCTTATTTTGAAGTTTACGAAAAAATGCCGTTTACAGCCACTTCTTTTTATCTCTTTAAATATAACAAATATCACAGTTGCCTGTAACATATGACAGATTTCAAACTAGTGGTTTAAAAAAAAAAAAAAATTTTTTTTTTTGGGGGGGGGGGAGATTATGAGCAATGAATTGTCCATATGTTTGAGATTTTGGCCATTATTTCATCTGGTAAAACCACATGCATATTGTAGTCGGTGGCACAGCAAGTATTTTTAGATTGCGGGGAGGGGGAACATTTTCTTAAAGGTTGGCAAAAAAAAATGCGCCAGCACACCGATTTTGAACCAGAAAGCGGAGACTTTCTTTTGGCCTTATGTACCATTTCTCTTTATTTTTTTTTAATTTTATTTTTTTACAAAAAAAAAAATATGCAGGCCCATGGGGGGTTGTTGAACCTCGTGAACCCCCCCCCCCCCTATCATAACAATGAGACCCAAACAGACAAAAATAAATAAATAAAGAAATATATAATAATAATAATGTCGGGCATTTTAAAGCGCTCTTAAACAAGGTATCAGAGCAGTGTACATTGTTACCCCTGCTCATCAGGCGCATAAATCATTCCTGTAACCATCTCAGCTCCCTGGGGAGTATACAGCTCAATTGCTGCCATTTCGGCGCATATGGGCTAATCAAACAACCAACTCTGTCCTCACAGGTACCCATTTACTCCTGGGTGGAGAGAAGCAATTATGGTAAAGTGTCTTGCTCAAGGACACAAGTACCACAGTCACGGACGGAATTCGAACCCACATTCTGACAACTCGGCCACCAGAACACAAATCCGATGCACTAAACCGCACGAATTATTCGCTTACAATTTTTTTTTTACTGCATGATAAATTCTGGGGATGATCCTGTGGACCATCCCCTGTGGCCAAATATGTGGGGTATATATCCCCCCCCAATCCCCCCAGGATTTACACCAGTGTGTGGGGCATCCCCCTTCAAGTACGCCACTGATGGTATTACAGCATACTGTACACTTTTTTGAAGTTGAAAGTTATATGGCTCATGTGAGATTTGAGACTTTGTATGGTGGAGATAGATGTTATTGCATTCTTTCGGGTACACCATGTAATAGCTCTTTTTTTTTTTTTTCAAATGTAGATCTGTGAGAAACTTGCAACCGGTATGACATCAGTGTGGGATTCAGACAGACAGGTTGTCTATGGTTATCAGGGTAACCAGTGGGTGGGATATGACGACCCTCGTAGTATCGCACGCAAAGTGAGTTTATATATTATTCGTAAATACTCTCGATAGTTTAGAATGGTGCTGGGACAGTCAACTGGTTAACTGATAGTGAAAAGTTTGGTTAAACAGTGAGCAAACTAACCAGTAACTGCCAGCACTAGTTCTGTTCGGTTGTAAGCTCTTTTCGTGGGTAAGCTTAAACGGCAGTTTGATATTTTTAAAGAAAGTGACAGATCCAGAGTTTAGCCAGTAGGGGAAGGGATACATGTTCATGAGAGGCATGAAGCATAAAGAATTCTAAGGGGGGAGGTAGGCTACAGCTGCACCCATATGTAAATACATCACTGTAAATTCCCAATCTCTGATTTATTGTTTCCTCTTATAATCTTAGATTGATTTTCTGAAGAAGAAAGGTCTTGGTGGTGCAATGGTTTGGGCGCTTGACCTGGATGATTTCTGGGGTCAATGTGGTGAAACGTGGCCTCTCATGAAGAGCATCAACAGTGAACTAAGTACATGTAACGTCTCAGTCACCGACGCCACTCTCCCAGTCACCGGCGCCACTCTCCCAGTCACCGACGCCACTCTCCCAGTCACCGGCGCCACTCTCCCAGTCACCGACGTCACCGACGTCACCGACGCCACTCTCCCAGTCACCGACGTCACCGACGCCACTCTCCCAGTCTCCGACGCCACTCTCCCAGTCACCGACGCCACTCTCCCAGTCACCGACGCCACTCTCCCAGTCACCGACGCCACTCTCCCAGTCACCGACGCCACTCTCCCAGTCACCGACGCCACTCTCCCAGTCACCGATGCCACACCCGTATCAAGTGGTACTGATCCACAAGAGGATGTGTTTAGTTGTGACGGCAGGGCAAATGGATATTACCCGGATCCCTTGGACTGCGGGGCATACTACCAGTGCGATGCAGGGTATCTTTATCGCACTTCATGTGGTTCAAACTTACGATGGAACCAGAATATCCTAGGTTGTGACTGGCCACAAAATGTTATTTGTGGTAGCAAGAATGAAGAATCACTTCCACAATCTGGTCCCCCGTCTTCTGCAGCAGAATTCACATGTCAAGAAAAGTCGGATGGTTTGTTCCCTGACCCTGAAGACTGTGGTGCCTATTATCAATGTGTGTTAGAGCACAAATATCGTACTGAATGCGGCGGAACTCTTCTGTGGAATCAAGGTGCTCTGGCTTGCGACTGGCCGCAGAATGTTATCTGTGATAATGGTGACCCCTCCGAATCTAGTACCCAGTCTCCTGCAGCAGAATTCACATGTCAAGAAAAGTCGGATGGTTTGTTCCCTGACCCTGAAGACTGTGTTGCCTATTATCAATGTGTGTCAGAGCGCAAATATCGTACTGAATGCGGCGGAACTCTTCTGTGGAATCAAGGTGCTCTGGCTTGCGACTGGCCGCAGAATGTTATCTGTGATAATGGTGACCCCTCCGAATCTAGTACCCAGTCTCCTGCAGCAGAATTCACATGTCAAGAAAAGTCGGATGGTTTGTTCCCTGACCCTGAAGACTGTGGTGCCTATTATCAATGTGTGTCAGAGCGCAAATATCGTACTGAATGCGGCGGAACTCTTCTGTGGAATCAAGGTGCTCTGGCTTGCGACTGGCCGCAGAATGTTATCTGTGATAATGGTGAACCCTCCGAATCTAGTACCCAGTCTCCTGCAGCAGAATTCACATGTCAAGAAAAGTCGGATGGTTTGTTCCCTGACCCTGAAGACTGTGGTGCCTATTATCAATGTGTGTCAGAGCGCAAATATCGTACTGAATGCGGCGGAACTCTTCTGTGGAATCAAGGTGCTCTGGCTTGCGACTGGCCGCAGAATGTTATCTGTGATAATGGTGAACCCTCCGAATCTAGTACCCAGTCTCCTGCAGCAGAATTCACATGTCAAGAAAAGTCGGATGGTTTGTTCCCTGACCCTGAAGACTGTGGTGCCTATTATCAATGTGTGTCTGAGCGCAAATATCGTATTGAATGCGGCAGAACTCTGCTGTGGAATCAAGGTGCTCTGGCTTGCGACTGGCCGCAGAATGTTGTCTGTGATAATGGTGACCCCTCCGAATCTAGTACCCAGTCTCTTGCAGCAGAATTCACATGTCAAGAAAA
Organism: Zoroaster sp. YZ-2022; assembly: GCA_029582265.1. Classification (NCBI taxonomy): domain Eukaryota; kingdom Metazoa; phylum Echinodermata; class Asteroidea; order Forcipulatida; family Zoroasteridae; genus Zoroaster; species Zoroaster sp. YZ-2022. The sequence continues at coordinate 3,277,777 of CM055819.1, forward strand.
GTCGGATGGTTTTTTCCCTGACCCTGAAGACTGTGGTGCCTATTATCAATGTGTGTCAGAGCGCAAATATCGTACTGAATGCGGCGGAACTCTTCTGTGGAATCAAGGTGTTCTGGCTTGCGACTGGCCGCAGAACGTGGATTGCAATTCTCCATAACCTGGTGCCCAGTCTCCCATAACGGCATTCACATGTGAAGGCAGGTCAGATGGTCATCCACAGGACTGTGGGGCATACTATCAGTGCATTTCTGGCTATAAATATCGCACCCAATGTGGTACCAGTCTATTGTGGAACCAAAACGTCCTGGCATGCGACATTAGTCAATAAGTTCACGTGCAAAGGTTATAACACTGATCCTGAAGACTACAGCATAATTTTTTAGAAGAAATAAAAAAAAAAAATAAGTTGTGAAATTAGCATAATTGTATTTTTTATTGTCTCTTCTAGCATAGAATAAATTTTCTGGAACAATTTTTGGAATTACCTTTCAGAAAAGTAACGGCAGATTGAAAAAAAAATCGTAAACTTAATAATGATAATTTGAACATAATATTTTCTTATAAAATATAATACAAAGTTGTTAATTCAAGAATTTTTATTTTATAGCTATTGTTGATTTCAAATGCAGTTGTTTATATTATAACAAAGGCCTTAAAGGGCCAGTATCATCATGATAAGCATGGAATTGGAGTGCTATTTTTTAGATTAGCTCAGTGACTGAAAATAACCCCACGTAATAAGATCATATTACTGTTGCATAAATGAGCCAGTAATTATCAGCTGCTGTATTCATCTTAACCCTCCTACTTCTGGTACCTTTTTCATACAAGTTGATCCACCATTTGAAACCATTCGCTTTTGTGGTTTTGAATGGTGAAATAACTGTACAGTATTGATTCACCCAAATGGTTTTGAATGGTAGGTCAGCTAATACAAAACCTTGTTTGGATACTTCTAAGTGGTGAATCAATGGACCTTCTATACATTTGAATGGTAGTAAAGCTTGCTACCAACAATGTTCAAATGGTATCACCATGTGTGCACAAAACCAATGGGCATTTTGGCAAGTGGAAATTTTGAATGGTTTCAAATGGTCAAATAGTAGGAAGGTTAAACTAGGACACCAATTCCATGCCCTGTTGAAAGTCTACTGTTTGTAGCCAACCATTAGTCACAGTCAGTTGAAAGCTGGGCAACGCCTAGCCCAAAAATCTCTTTGAAGTTCAGCCACTGGGGGAAAAATAATTCCTTAAAGGGACAGTATCGTCGCGATCAAAGCAGACTCTCAACAGGGCATGGAATCGGTGTCCTAGTTTAAGACGAACACAGTGGCTCATTTTTGCATCAGCTACGGTAATATGACCTTATCATGTGGGGTATTATTTTCAGTCACTGAGTTAACCATTTGTTGAATGTTTTATTTATAAATTAATATGTACATTTCCCACGATCTAAAAAGTTACAACTGTTGGACAATACTCTAAAATTAGTATTTGTCTAATTTTTAAAGGCTTTTTCCTGGACAATAAGGTTTTATTCAGAATTGTTGTTCTAGTATTAGGTATAAATATCACTATTCTAGATTAGTCTCTCCTGTTTATAACTGCTTATGAGTGATTAGCATTAAATCTAAGCGATATCGATAGATCAAGATTCGTGTGTTTCAAGTCGGTTTACACTTTTAAAATGTCTGTATTGCATCCATACTTTATAAGAATCAAGATGTATACAAACCAATCTATGGAATATTCGGCTTATTTCGTTGTGTTAAGGTGAAAATGCATTCAGATTGGCGTTACATATTCTAATGTGGAACTTGTGTCTTTGCATGACAGAAATTCATTTTTTAAATGATTTCACACTAATTTAATTTAAATGATAGCGCCTGAGATGGATATTAGTGTTGGGAGTTACTGGTTAGTTCACTTACCATTTAAGCAAAACTTTCACAGTTAGTTAACCAAAAGTCGGCACCTGATGGCCACAAACTAGAGTGCGTCAAACGGCACAATGTGTATAAATTTTCAATCAAAAACCATCAAACTTCCCGCAATGATTGTACAATAAGCAATGCGGCAAAAAAGAAAGTCTAGAACAACAAAATGTGCAGTAAATTCTTCCTAAATAGTTGGTCTTTTTTTTTTTTAAATATTGGTTATGGTTAGTGCAGTTTCGGTTGGTTAACCATCCCAGCACTAACGGGTATACTTCAAGGAATTTTTATTTTTACCATCAACGTTACACCAAATAAGTTTTTTGTAAAACTGATCATTTTATATATATTTTTAGATAACAATAGTGTAAAGTGGCTTAAACAAGTACACATGTAATTTCAGACTAAATAGTTTAAAATAAGTGTTTCATTTGGATAGTTATCACAAAAGGAAATGTATTAAAATCAAAGTTAACATTTATAGACAGAGTTTAAAGAATGACAAACAATCTCAGTGCAAGAGCTGGCTGGTTTACATTTATGGATATTTTGCTGGCAACACAGAATTTAATTTTGTACAGCTATCCTTCAAGTGTCGATGATAAAATGCAGTGATGAATATTCTGAAAAGCGATATTTGCAGTAGGGCTGTGCCGGGTACCCGGATACCAGACCGAAACGGTCATTACCCGGTTCCATTTTTTTTGTTCCAATTACCCGTAAACGACTTTTTAAAATTCGGACTTAACATTTGAGTGGTGCAAACAGAAATCTGTGACTCTTGAACATTACACTCCAATAAAGAAAAGATCGATTTTTTTTAAAAAAAGTATGGTATCCTCTGTATTATAAAAGTCAATTTGTTACCATTTACAGTACATGTATGTGTACACCACTGGAGGCATGTTTCAATGAAAATGGGTATCCGGTTCCAAAAATATCCGAAAACGCACAGCCCTAATTTGCAGCATAATTTTGCTAAGCAATGGTTCTTCAAACTCTGGTAAGTGCTCACTAAATATTACAAATAATTCAGTGTGGGAAACGTACAAGTTCAAAAGGTTTTATGTCGTTTAGAATAAAAATCATTGAAAAAATATTTCCCTTTCAAAAAGCCCCATATGAATCTTTTAGGATCTTGATGAGATTTCATATAAGATACCTTTTAGAAATCATACAGGATTCCTGTAGGATTTTAAAAATATTCATATCAAATTCCAATATGATTCCAACCGGAATTATAGATGGAATCCTGTATGATTCGTATAGGATTTATCTCTATAGACTTCCTATATGGATTTTTGGCAGAACATTGCAGAAACTGTTTTTGTTTATACATCTAAATAAAATTTCATACATTATTTGAATACTTCCATCACAATGGGAACTCATGATCACAATCACAAACTCACAATTTTTCATTAGAAGTATGCACTTCACAAAGACAGTGGAAGGGAATATACAAGTCTTTGTGCACAAATATTCAAAATTAATTTCATTAATACCAGAGTGGAATTTGGACAACTTCCAACTTTTAAGAATAAAATTTGGCAGTCTTTTATTGAAAAGCAGGTGCGAAAAAGGGGAAAATGTTTAAGATAAACTTGTCAAACATATATACACCTGATGATCCATTTCACGAACACCAGAAGTAGTGCTGCGTGATTGTGACCGAATACATAGAACCAATAGATTTATTTTAAAGTCCTTGCCCTCTTTTGGTAATTTCCACAAATATTTCTAAACAGAGCACAACCATTTTACAAAAAAATGATAGCACACGAGACACAAACATTTCAAGGGATATTTGATACCATCATTTTATGTAAAACTGATCATTTCTGTTCAAGATTACCAATAGTGTGAAGTGGCTTTAAATGCCGGTTCGTACTTCATGTGAAACCTGTGATTCGCAAATTTATGACGAAACAATTTGGTTAGTGTTCAAATGAAGTATGAACTTATGTGTGTCTACTGCCTGCCTGACATTAGATAGACACTCTTATTTGCCGTACAAATTTATAAGTAAAAAAACCCCAGTAATTTGTATACTCTATTACCAGATGGTTGTTAATACTACACGTGTAAACATAATGATGTGACCTGCTCCCACAAAATGAGAAAATTCAGCATTTTTTTCAAAACTGAGATGTTTCTTTTTCCAAATTATGTAGAAAGAGCTTTCTAACGGTACCAAAGACTTTGGGATGCACTTGTCATACCAGAAAATATTGACGCTTATAACAGTGGGAACATGTCACATACATGTATATGAGTTTACCAGAAACTGCCCGGCAGCAAATAATTATGTACAACCAGAATAAGCGCTTATTCCAGTGTTTTTACTATTTTATCTGTTTAGAAAAGAAAATGGATAATTTGTAGTGAGATATCGTACAAATAAGCGCGGTTTAACAGTAATTATGTGCCCCAAACTATGCATGATGTAACCATATAAATTCATTTTGAAACTTAATTACTGTGAAACTACTTGCGATTATTTTGAGAAATAAGACTTTATACCAGTTTTTTTTTCCTTCCACAAACAGAATCACACTGTTCTTATGGAATAGACAATTTCAGAAAATTGCTGTTAAATTTGCCAAACATACATGTAGGCGAAACCTCTTTAAGGTAAGGGTAAAATAAGAGTTTGGGGATTTCACTGTAAACTGAGTCAGACATCTATATTCTCCTATGCATTCGGATTAATGCTATCAATGTATACCTTGATAGTAAGTACTATAATTGTGCAGAGGACATGACAAAGATGTCCAGAGCTTGCTCATATGAACTCGCTTTATATTGAAACGGAGAGGGAGGGAGGGATTGAGGTGGAAGTTCATGATCTTACATCTTGTCGTCTGTCATTTCCATGAAGTTCTCGTAGACGTCCCTGCTGCACTCTCCTTTTTGGTTGAAGACGAATTTGAAATAGCTACCATCAGCGCAAATTGCTGAAGAAAAGAATGAGGTAATAGTCAATTTAACCCTCCTACTTCTGGTACCTTTTTCATACAAGTTGATCCACCATTTGAAACCATTTGCTTTTGTGGTTTTGAATGGTGAAATAACTGTGTACAGTATTGATTTCCCCAAATGGTTTTGAAGGGTAGGTCAGCTAATACAAAACCTTGTTTGGATACTTCTAAGTGGACCCTCTATGCATTTGAATGGATGTGAATGGTAGTAAAGCTTGCTACCAACACTGTTCAAATGGTATGGGCATTTTGGTAAGTGGAAATTTTGAATGGTTTCAAATGGTCAAACAGTAGGAGGGTTAAAGTAAAAACGTTTGTGGAAAACAACTTTTTTTTCTATTGATGAGTTGACAGGGACCTTTTTAAAAGTATTCTTATGAAACATTCTTGGGACAGGAATGTGATTGTGCAAGAAAAGCCTTTAACCCTTGCACAGTTTGTTCCCTCAAAACCCTTCAAAATGTACAAAGTACTTGCCGGTGATGTGTAGTGGTTTTGTGTGGGAATGCATCTACACTATACATAGTAAGATGTTCCACAGTTATTCCAGTTTCAAATACTGACAGACAAGGGGTTTTAGTGGGTCTGTCAAAATGGTCTATGCCATTTCACTATTGGTGTTATTAACAAAACTGCTTCTGTAAGTATTCGTACTATTTCTTGAATCAAAATCTATTAACCAACCTGTGAAACACGCAGCTGATATGCCGTTTCGTTACCATGAATACAATATAAATCTTCACGGTAACTTTGACATTTTGTCACCAGAATACTTAAATTCAGTTGAGAAATTGTTTCAAAATTTTGTTTACTAAAGTGATAGCAGCCTGAGATATCAAGAGATGTTTGATACCACCAAGTAAGTGTAAATGTAAAAACGGATCATTTGTTTTTTTGAGATTTCCAATAGTGTATAGTGGCTTAAATTCCTAACATACTTATATACTACTCAAAACAATTTAGGGAACACCGGATTTTTAAACATCAAATAGGTTTGAAATGTTCCATGAACTGGGGATTTTCATTTGCAACCCCCTCTCTCTTTCAGTAGTCATGTCATGAAATGTGTAATCACTACATGCATCCTTTATCATCTGTTTCATTGTGCAGTTGTTTCTCATCAATTCTGTGAAACATTGTGTTTATCTGAAATAAATGATCTTGCTTTAACTGAGATTATTCCGGTGTTCCCTAAATTGTTTTGAGTAGAATATTATCTTCTGTGCTTTGTCTTTATGGGATGGATGTGTGCGAATAACAAACACAATATTATTAACATTCAAGAATCGTATTGGTGTTTCCTACCTATAACAGAGTTGGAGTCAGCTCCGAATGCACAGATGCACTGAGCATTACCCGGGACTTGAAACTTTGAGAAACTCCACTTTGAGCTGAAATACTTTGGCAGGAAACTGGCAGACGCAAGACTAGGAAAACCCCCAAAAAACAAAGTACAGCAACGTAAGAATTTTCACCAACTCGTGCAACTATCAGCTCTGTTTCATATTTGTACAGCCCTGGAATTTTGTTCTGGAAAGTGCAAGGCTACTTTTCCTGAGTAAAGTACACTTTAGAATGTCGGAATGTCTATGAGATCATTTTTTAAGGGCAACAGAGGCCATGGCCTCCATGAAAACCCAGGCCTGTTGTTAGCCCCTCTGAAGTCAGTCGACAAACTGGTTTCTACTCACCCCCCCCCCCAAAAAAAAAGATAATGCCTTCGCTACTGCTTGAAAATGTGCACCCTCAAAACAATATGCACAGAGTGAATAGGCCTACTTGTAACATTGCTTGTTCTACTGAAAATCTAAAAAAAAATATTATCTGACAGTCCTACCTTGATTGCTTGTTTTTCCTAGGTTCCTCTGCACCAAATACATGCACTGTACCGTGATCACTTGAAACGCAAAGAAGTGAAGAGTCTTGGTTGAAGTTGATGCTGAAAAAGAAACACAAATCACAGTAAACTCCAAATCTACACCTACATTTTTGCAGAGCGCACCACTCCTTTGTTGCCATGTGTTCCTTTCTTAACCCTAACTCCCTAGGCCCATTTGCTTACACATAACCTGAATCCTCCAAAATCCTTCAGTAGTAAAGCAAGCACATGACATGTATGCACACATGTGTTTCTAATCTGTGATACATGGCCAGGGACCCTCCCTACATGCATGGAGCAATAAACAGTGTCCACTGACCCAAGCACTGACCTTACAATCACAACAAACATGGATGTACATGTACATGTACCATGGAAAGGCAAGTATGCCTAATAACCTCAATCCTTCACTTTAGCAAAGAGGATTTTGGAGTAGATATGTGACAAATTTTCTATTTTTTTTAATGAACAAAGAAATTTACTGAAGCAGGATTTGAACCTGACACCTGTAACTTGACAAGCTCTACCAACTGTACTACCCAGTTCTCTAGTCTGGGGATTCACTGAGAGAGGATGCTGCTTCTATACTCACCAGTAAATATTGGCGCTACCTGAGCCCCTCCGTAGTTCCTGTAGCTGGGTCCCGTTACTTGTGTCAAATATCCTTATTAGAGTGCCCTGCACATTACGACATTATTAATTCTTGTGAGTGTGATATTAAATTGTATATTTATGAAAGCCAATAAAATTCTGATTAACCCTAACTCCCTAGACAACAAAGCCAGTTGGAGGATTTTGAAGGATTTTTATTGTTTTAATACAATGCCTAGGGAGTTGGGGTTAGTTGAGAAGTGATCACATGGGGGTGTACCAAGTACTACCTGCTAAAATATAATGTCACTAATGATTTTATGGAGATGGCAATACTAACATATACAAATAAAAATGTCCTTTAATAAACGGCTTCGATTCAAAACAAATTTAAATACTAAATAATACTGCAATTGACCCAGTCAGACTAAAATCACTTATACAGTCTTGAAAGTCCATTCTTTTCAACTTTTTAAACCAGAAATGTCCCTTAACCCTAACTCCCTAGGTATTCTGGCTAGGAACCTTCCTGAATCCTCCAAAATCCATCAGTGCACTTTTGGAAACATGCCGTTATCTTCAAAATGCACCATGCATTTTCATTGATCTTTCATATTCAGCACTTATGGCCTGTACTTCTTGCCAGGTAGTAATTTTGCCCCATTTGAAGAGGTGAAAGTACCAGTTTCCAACAGTGGAGGATTTTGCAGGATCTGGGGTGGTTAGGGTTAATAAATTTGGTAAGATGTTCCAAAGGCTAGGAACAAAAAAGAAACATTCAAGACAAGAACTTAAAAACATTGCTGTATGTACATTATTTGTAACTCTTTAACTCTCCTACTATAGCTGCACTTTAGTGGGAAGTTGCTATAGAGGTCAAAGTCAGTCAACTGCCTGTTTTTGACTGTTGACCCAAATGTGCACACAGGGGCATTTTTGACTGGTTTTGACTGTCATTTTGACCACCCTGAACAACACCAGACAATGGCTTTTACCAGTCAAAAACGGTCGACTCATTTTGACCTGTGAATGTACTTGCTACACATAAGATTTGACAGTATTTCACTAGATAAACCTTGGCAAGTATATCAACATTTTGACTGATTTTGACCCTTGTAATAGTAGGAAGGTTAAAAAATATTAAGGTTGGGAATCGAGACATCTCTTGATCAAATATGAAGTACGTAATTTGTATGTAATAGCAAAAGTATATTCATGGCTTTATGTGTACAATTAATATGAAGGTCACATACAACTAATCCAATACTGCATTACACAGCAAGAAACCAGTTAACTATTTCCATAGCCGATAAGTAAAATGCCAAAGTCTGACTTGTGATTAGAGTCAAGTATGCCATAATGAAAACACCATTTAACGAAAAGGTACGACATTCGTAATGTTGGCAAAACCGCTTCAGAGAGTATGCTCACTCTCTTCAGATCAAGATATACGCGAAACAACCATGCTGTGAAAGTTTCAGCTCAATGGAGAATCATGAGAAAAGTCATTCACAGTTTTTACAGAAAAGAAAATGGAGCAAAAAGTTGTCAGACAGCAACTTTTTGTAAATGTATGTTTCACGGGTAAATGGTAAATTATATCAACACAAAAGGCAAACAAATTTTTAAAAAATAAAAAATCTTGTCCGGGAGTATCATATTATTAAAGGGACAGTATCGGCACAATCAGAGCAGATTTTCAACAGGGCATGGAATCTGTGTCCTGGTTTAAGATGAACACAGTGACTGAAATTTACTGGCTCGTCTATGCAGCAGCAACGCTAATATGACCTTATCATGTGGGTATTTTTTTCAGTCACCGAGTTAATCTAAAACTAGCACTCCAATTCCATGCCCTCTTGATCGTGACGTTATTGCCCCTGTAAGCTATAATCTGTGTAGGTGATTTTATTTGTGAGTCAATTTGTGAAAAAATTACAGGTAACTTTTATTTATATTGGTTACTTAGTTCTGTATGACACTTAACTTGTGTAATGAAATATACCCTCTTCTCATTTGAAAGCTTGGTTACCGCACCAGTTTGTCATTTTCTTGACAGCCAGAGGGCGACGTAACTAGGGTTGGCTCAGTAAGGGGGAGCACTTGGATGTTCCCCCACATACCTAGGCCACTGCAGCCGGACTGCTTCATTGGAAAGCTCACCTTTTCCGAGGCGGACGCGAGTCGCGTCCCTTGGTGGTTGAATGTTAAACAACTCAAGGCGTTGTCATGGGCTGCGATGTCTATAGGGATCTTCTCTGTGTTGGCTAGATCAACGACCTGCACATGCCCCGTCCGGCGACCAGGAAACGCCAGCAGGGAATTGTTACTGTTTGGGCACAGCACACACAGACCTACAAAGATTCATTATTTGTATATAGTTGTATGTTAATGGTGTACAAAGACAAGAAAAAACCAACACACAGCATCCATATTTTAATAGGCATTAATCACAACTAAAGGACTGTACTAATTAGTAGTGGATCTACATACATGTAAGTGGGGTTGGGAAAACAATTGTATTGTTAAATAATTTTCTCATGATGCATATTTTATGAGTAATTTAAATTTTGTTATATTCTCTTGAACAGTGTTACACCACAACACAACACAACACAACACAACACAACACGTTTATTTGACAGGTTCTGCCCTCCATATCATTATAATTGTGTTGAGCAGTGGCGTATGTAGCTATGGGGAGCCTGGAGGGTTTATCAAGGTTTGGTGTATACAACTGTATATTAAATATACTACTCAAAACAATTTAGGGAACACCGGAATAATCTCAGTTAAAGCAAGATCATTTATTTCAGATAAACACAATGTTTCACAGAATTGATGAGAAACAACTGCACAATGAAACAGATGATAAAGGATGCATGTAGTGATTACACATTTCATGACATGACTACTGAAAGAGAGAGGGGGGTTGCAAATGAAAATCCTGGTTCATGGAACATTTCAAACCTATTTGATGTTAAAAATCCGGTGTTCGCTAAATTGTTTTGAGTAGTATAGTTTATTTGACAGGTTCTGCACTCCATACCTTTGGGATTCTTGCATGTATCAAACACATGAAGCTGCTGAGGATTCTGGGTAAATGTGTAGACTTTGATCATGGTATCCAAAATGACGACAATCCTGTCCCTCCTGAGCCTGACGGCTTGGACCTCTCCAGTAAACTCCAGCTCTATGACGGGTTTCTTCTTGACGTCGTCCCATATCATCACTAAGAAGTAATTAATCAGAAAAATCAGAAAACCTTGTTCACGTAAGGCATACTTGGTGGTAATGGGATATTTAACCCCAGGATAAATGTTGTATACATTATCCGTTAAATCTATTTTCTTTTATATTTGTATGATTTAATTCATGGCTTTATGTAAAAATCACATAAAATGGATAGTACAATCAAGTGTGTGACTGGTTGCTGACATGTTGGCAAAGTAATCAGCATTTACAAGGTATTAAAGAGAGTGTTACTTTTCAAGACCACCTCCCACCCTCCCATTTTTTTTTCTTTTAATTAGTACTGTATAAATCATGCACTGTTTCAGGATTCTGCCCAGGATTTTTTTAGTGCCAGAAAAAAAGTGAAAAGTCTCTGGACTGGAATCCCATAACACAGAATGGAGGCGTTATTTCGCACGCACTATCCAGCATAGAAATGTGCAAATTTTTACTGGTAAACACAATATCTGTCATCTTTTATTGATAATCTGTGAAAGGAAATAGGCAAGTTGGAAATTGAGTGGTGGTCGGGGAAAAAACCCAAAACGTTTGCCAGTGGTGGTTGCTGGATCCCGAGTGCCGGTCGGGGTTTCCAGCACCAACCACCGTGGGCAGAACCCTGCCTGTGTTGGGGACTATGTGTACAAAAATTAACATTTTCAAAAATGTACATTACTGGCATCCCTCCCCCCCCCAGAAAAACTCGCTGTCCTACCTTGAAAATGTTGACAGGTTTAAGTTAATATACAATTTACTGGTTATTATTAATTCCTTATAACCATGTGGGTTGCAGCAATCTGTCAGTGGCATGCATCTGCAAAATCATGTAATTGTTCTTGGTGGCTAACCGACCCTGACCTTTGTTTGGTGGGTAATTCGGTGTCTTCCCTCCGCCGACCAATGCCAGGTAGTTACACCTGAACAACATCTCCACGTGTGCTACACCTCCATCAGTGAAATCTGTGAAGAGAAAGATGTGAGAAATGCAAGGTTAGTCTAGTAATATACAGACCATAGCCATGGGGAAGGAAACTCATTAGCAGGGATGGTTGTCACTAGTCAGATCTTCAGTCGGTTAAAATCTGGGCAGTTCAATGCCATCCTTGACGGAAAGAAACGGTCCAGTGACTGAAAATCCTTGGATCCAGGTAAAACACAAATATTGCCAAATGTATAGTAAATGTATAGTACATGCATAAATAGAGAGGGGGGGGGGGATCCTTTGCCCTACTTCCATGCCAATGGTAAGGCATCACTCACCTTGTCTTTCTTTCTCCTTCAGTGGATCTGTGTTATACACACGGAAGCCTTTCTCCATACCACATGCAAAACACCCTGTAATTTTGACAGAAATCCTCATTATACATGATTCCTTAATACTTACATAAGGCGGGTAGAATGTCGTATCCGACCGCCACTTTTTCTCATTAAATATAACCAATAATGTAATCTTACCTACCTAGTAAGGTGGAGAACATATGGATGATGATGGACATATACTTCAAATTATTCCAGGATATTTATTTCATGAAAAATCAGGCATTTTTGGTATATAACTTCCTCAGTCATGTCAGTCTGATCTTGTCAACTCCCCCATAAATGATCAACACGGTCATTGTACATGCTCAGTGGCAACTATAATAGGATCCTTCTATTTTCTGAAGGGGAGGATTTTTTAGAAGGGAAATCAAGTCCGAAAACCATCATAAAAGTGGATTTTAAAGATAGTTTTCGCTTTCTGTACCCCCAAAAATCGATGGAATCATTTTTTAACTGGTTAGTGGTTGTAAAAAAATTCCAAAAAACCCTTAAAAAGTGGTGCTCGGATACGATATTCTTTCCCATAAGGCCATTCCTAAGTAGTCCGAATGCTTCTTCCGTTCAGAGTCTCCTATTTTTAGATTAATTATGTAATTTGTCATAGGTTTACGAGTATTTGCTCAACATGTTATTTAGCGTGTGGGATAGGAGCCATGTTCTGACGTTCACAGCGACAAATTACATAATTATTCTAAAAATAGAAGACTGAACGGAAGAAGCATTCGGACTAATTACTAACAACCAAGATTAATTTTTTTATGTTTGTTTTAACTCTAACCTTAAAGTTCATGTTGAAAAAAATTATAAAAACAAAACTGTATTTGCGGTGCATTGCCAGGTTAGTTTGCTATCCGATTCCTGCATGCAATCATTAAGAATGTCCAAAAGGTTAATATTCATTTGCATTTCCAATTTGTCTGCATTCTTATTTTGATCAATGGTGGATCAATTTACCTGCTACACTACCATTCTACACAATCATCACTTTTCACCATAACAAACTGATCTCAGAAAATAACGTGTACAATGGTAAAAAAAAGCATTAAAGAAGAAGGAAACGTGGTGACATTTATTTTCAAAGTGATATTTTGCAAGTAATTTGTGCAAATTGTATGAAAAGTCGGCCATTTTTTTATGTAGACTTTGTAATGCACTTCTTACCATGGTCTTGATTAAAACCAGCGTACAGTAACTTGTTGCCAAATGGATTCTCCGGGCCTAAGTTCATTTTGTTTTTAACAGTTAATGTCCAGGCGATCTTGACGTAGAATTTAGTATGAGGTTTTCTTCACGCACTAACGCCGGAATCCCCCAAAAGTCACGGTTGAGTAATGATGACTAGGCCTACTTCCTGTATTATGTCTAATGGGGTCGCCCCTTTGGCCGTGTTGGGCGATTACACTTTTTAAAAGGTAATGCAAAAATCATAAATCCTGAATTTTATCTTTTGCAAATACTTAAATACAATTTAAATTATAATTATGAAATGATTTTAAATTTAGTAACAAAAAGAAAGTATTTTATTAACAAAGTTTTCAGTATGATGTGATATTGTACGATTTTGAAGGTTTATAATAAAACAATCAGCCCTGGTATTTTTGGTATGCTCTGAATATCGCACGTATTTATCAAAATCTCGTGTGAACGATGGAGATTTCCGTTATTTGATGGACCTAGTGTTTCTCTTGAATGCACATGTGTACTGCACTAGCTGTGTGTACGTACGTACGTAAGTGTGGTTTCATTTAGTGTCTTCTTCAATTCAAAGTGTTACGGTACCTTGAAATTTGCTGAACTTCACAAGAACAATGGCATCTTTCCAGAAGTGCATTTCCGTTCTTAGCAAGACCTTGGTGTCGAGGACAGCAGGGAGGCCGTCCGTTTGCTCTAAACTTGCAACAGGTGTCCAAACGTCTGCATATTTTAGGTGTTTAAACGGTTTGTCGTCGGCAGGTAAATTGAAATGAATTTTGTATGCATGCCATTTCACTCACTGTTCCTTCCTCCATGCTCTCACTGCTCCAGTACACCCCCACACCCACACACCCACTCCCAACACACTACTTGCTAACCGAGCTGCGGTGTAACGTTAGATCTAGCTAGCTACTTTTAGCAGGGAGAAAGAATGCTGTGCAGCAGTCACTATTTTGGTGGCAAACCAAGGAAAGAATGTCAAACCCAACCGCCACTTATGAAGTTATGCACAATGACTGTGTTTTTAGCAGACGACAAAAAGGCAAACATTTCACTGGAGTGGATGTGCACACATTATTTGCTCAAAATCAACAAAAATACCATTTCCAATCCTCACTCGACTGCACTTTCCTCTTAAGTGTGTCATCTATCATCTGTTAAAGGAAAATCTGTGAATGTGTGATATTTGTTAAAATTTGGATAGATAAGTGGCGGTTGTGTTCTAAATTTGGAAAGAATGTCGTATCCGACCGCCATTTTTTAAGGGCTTTTTTGGAATTTTTTTGCAACCACTAACCAGTTAAAAGATGATTCTATCGATTTTTGGTGGTACAGAAAGCAAAAACTAGCTTTAAAATCCATTTTTATGATGGTTTTCAGACTTTATTTCCCTTCTAAAAAGATCCTCCCCTTCAGAAAATAGAAGGATCCTATTATAGTTGCCACTGTGCATCTGTTGGTCACTAATTGGGGAGTTGACAAGATCAGACTGACATGACTGAGGAAGTCATTGTACACCAAAAATGCCTGATTTTTCATGAAATAAATATCCTGGAATAATTTGAAGTATATGTCCATCATCATCCATATGTCCTCCACCTTACTAACTAGGTAGGAAAGATTACATTATTGGTTATATTGAATGGCGGTCGGATACGACATTCTACCCCTAAATTCTTTTATAAACCAATTTTATAAAATTATGCGTTATATTTGCGCACGCCCTTTGACAAGTCGGCTATTTTATCCTCTGCCAAAATCATATGCTCAGACTGGCGGAAATATACTGCATTCAAATAAGTGTTCAAATAATTTCCGAAGACAGAAATTCCACATTGAAATGAATATAGAATAATCTGAAACTTTTTTTTTATAAAGACTTAAATTATGGATGCACAGACATTTTACAAGACATTTATACTGGCTTTAAATGGAAGGCACAACATGGTATTCTGTCTATGATTGAGTTAATTTTGCCCTACATCGACATGTGTATAGCACTGCATATTCAGTGCTTTCCGGGTGTCTGTGAAAAAACTTCACAGGCGACTTGGACAGGATTCTACCCATGACCTCCTGCTTACTAGTGCAGACGTCTTAACCTCTTGACCTCCGAGCTTGCTTGATGACAAATTGGCCGGCTAGAATCCTATCAGCGGGTTACACGATATTTAGAGGTTGATGAAATTCTTGCGTCGGGTGATAAACAATTGATTTATTTTTGCCCTACACCAACGTGTGTATAGCACTTGGTCGAGAGGTAATGATGTCTGCACTAGTAAGCACGAGGTCGTGGGTTTGAATCCCGCCCAAGTTGTCTGTGAAGTTTTTTTCACAGACACTCTGGAAGCACAGAGTGTGCAGTGCTATACACACTTTGGTGTAAGGCAAAATTAAATCAGTTGTTCATCGCCCGACGCAAGAATTTCATCAACCTATAAACATGGTATTATGCTTCTTTTCTTTAAATCAAGATATACATTAAACAACCAACCTGTGAATGTTTCAGCTCAAGGCAGATTCTAAGTCATGAGAAAAGTGTGAAAAAGCATTCACATTGTTTTAAGAGAAAACTTGGAGCGTAAAGATACAGTCCAGCATTTTCATGTGTGTTTTCTCCAATATGACAGCACTTCAGGCAGAATATTTTATTTGGATGATCGTTAACTTTACCAACTTCACATCAAGTGATCTTTCAGCTGATAAATAGGTAATTGTGTACCTTCCCTTTAAAGGGACATTATCGCCCCGATCAACATGTCACAGAATCACAGTGCTAGCTTTAGATTAACTCAGTGACTGAAAATAATACTCCACAATACCGTTGCTGCTGCATTAACCAGTTTGCGTCGGAGGCCGTGTATACACGCAAAATGTTTTTTTGGACAGCGGATCGGAGAGCGTCTAAACACGCCACAGTATTCTCGAGCCATAAGCATACGGTGGAAGATGCGGTCTTCCCGGTCACGCTCTGGTGAGCACCATTGGTCGTGTTTGTGCGGTAAAAATAAACCCGCCACGGGGTTCGGAAAAACTTTTTTATTCCCGGTGCGAACTGGTCAATGATCCAGCAATTTTCAGTCACTGTGTTCATGATTCCATGCCCTGTTTAAAAGTCTGCTCTGATCATGACGATATTGTCCCTTTAAGTGCCATTGTCACTTAAAGATGATCTCATTCCTTATTTTAATGCAGCTAACTATGAAAACATCATCGTGGAGAAGAAAGGAGATGGCAACACCATCGGTCTGATTCAGCTGAACCGTCCCAAGGCACTCAACGCCCTCTGTGATGCCCTGATGCACGAAGTGTCCGATGCTCTCGATGCTTTTGAAGCCGACAAGGATGTCGGCTGTATCATCCTCACAGGCTCAGAGAAGGCATTTGCTGGTGGGTTCTAGTTACCAATGGGTCAATTTCATTGAGCTGCTATAAACAGTTTGTTGATTAGCAATGTCAAACAGACTACCTGTCAAAGTACATGTATGTTCATTTTTTATTAACATTTAACTGGTAACCCACAAAATCTGCGAAGCACTTTTATGTGCTAAGCAACTAGATAAAATGGAGGACTACACCGCTGTACTTACCCTGAGTTTTCTTGAAACGCAAGGACTGTAGCCTGGGGCTAATTTCATAGGTCTGCTAAGCAGAAAAAAATTGCTTACCAGAAAAATTTGCTTAGCGGATTTCTTTGGTTACCAGCCAAACTTCATACAAAATGTATGCATTTTTGGCTGGTAGACTGATTTATATTGCTAAGCAAAAATATATGCTTAGCAAAATTCTCTGCTAAGCAGCTCTATGAAATTGGGCCTAAGTGTGTAGTTGGCTCTATTCCTAAGAGTAGGGGATTCCTTTACTTTTTTCCCGGCCGTTTTGAGCGAAACGTTTGTGATATAACAAGTGTCACAGGCTTGCATTTGAGTTTCAACATTCTGATGGAACTAAAAAGGTACTGTCAAGAACTTGTTGGGAGGAGTTTCAGAATCTCCCACATTGTATTGATTGTGGCTAGTAACTTTAAAATGCTTTAAAATTTTATTAGCAAATTAGCAAAATGTTCTTGTGAGCAGCGGCCACTTTCATTGAGCTGCTAAGCAGAGAATTTTGCTAAGCAATATAAAACGGATTACCATTCAAAATGCATACTTTTTGTAATGAAAGTTAGGCTGGTAATCCAAAAAAATACTGCTAAGCAAAACTTTCTGGTTAGCATTTTTTAAGCTCTATGAAATTGGCCCTGCTCTATGGATTTCTGCAAAGTTTCAAATAAAATAAATGGATTATTTAAAAAAAATTGTACTTGCATTTATAGCTGGAGCAGATATCAAAGAAATGCAGGGTAGGACGTTTCAAGGGGTGTACGGAGGCAATTTCCTGAGTCACTGGGACAAGGTAGCAAGAACGAAGAAACCTGTGATCGCTGTGGTTAATGGATATGCTGTAAGTACCCAAAGAAAAGGTTCAAATGTTTTAAGATGTATAGCCGTGTTTTTGTCTATTTTGAAGGCAATTATCGAAAATTTCTTTTCATCAGAACATTTTTTTGGTGGGGGTGGGGGTGGGGGTGGGGGTGGGGTGGGGGTGGGGGTGGGGGGGGGTGGGGGGGGGGGGTGGGGGTTGGGGGGGGGGTGTGGGGGTGGGGTGGGGGTGGGGTGGGGTGGGGTGGGGGTGGGGTGGGGTGTTGGTGGGGTGGGGTGTGGAGGGGACGGGGTGGGGGTGGGGGTGGGGTGGGGGGGGGTGGGGTGGGGTGGGGTGGGGGTGTGGTTGGGTGGGGGTGGGGTGGGGGTGGGGTGGGGGTGGGGGGGGGGTGTGGTGTGGGTGGGGGGGTGGGGGGCGGTGGGGGGGGGGGTGGGGTGGGGGGGGGGGTGGGGGGTGGTGTGGGGTGGGTGGGGGGTGGTGTGGGGGGGGGTGGGGGGGGGGGGGGGTGGGGGTGGGGGTGGGGGTGGGGGTGGGGGTGAATTCCAAAGATCAGTAGTCATACAATAATTATGTGATTCAGTGAATCAAGCATTAAATCAGTCTTTATGTACATGAAGGCATGATGTTAAATCCTTGTGCAAATGTTTCCATAATCCTTATTTGCTCACTGTTTAATCAAGACTTGGGCAGTTGGGTGGAGGTGAAGGAAAAAGGCAGTCCAAAATAGAAAGAAAATATACTTTCAAATAATTTTAAATTTGATAAATAGAATACACACAAAAAAAATGAAATAAATAAATAAAACAAGAACATCCCTCCCCCCCCCATAAAAAGATAAGTAATATTGGCATGGAGAAATGGATAGGAGAATGGGAAAATGCATGACTTAATAATGGTCCATCTATCCATCATCACAGGTCAAAATTAACGTGAATTTCATGGTAGCCATGACGAGTAACAAAACGTTTTCACTACTTCTTAGATTTTAGTAACCTTTCGAAACGTGAAGTTTGTGGCAAAAAACTGGTCCACACTGCAACATCAGTGCATTTCAGGGAGGAGAGCCAAAGTCATGATACAGCCAATAGCCTTTGAGAAGCCCGGCCGGCCAGGCCCAGGCTTCCTGGCTTCCTGGCTTCCTAATCTGTCTTTTTTGAGTCCTAATCCTGTAACAATACAGTACCTGCCAATCAACATAACCTGGGCTTCTGGAGGGCCTAGCTCACTCACAAAAGACAGATTAGGAAGCCAGGTAGCCTGGGCCTAGCAGGCTTCTCAAAGGCTTGGCTGTACCAGGACCTTGGCCCTCCTCCCTAAGGACGGTGTGTTTCTTATTTCTGTACACCAGCCCGGCCCTAGACTATCAAACCTAGATTTTGTAGACCTGTAAATCCACTAGGTTCTGGCCAGTGGTCTAGTGGCAGTATCGACCCTTGTGGCAGTATCGACCCAACCCCAACTGAAATTTCACAATGTCATAACATTTGTATAAACAATTATGTTTGAAAAGGGAGGGGAGGAGGGTAGATAAATGCTGAACTGGGGTTTTTCATTGTATACGTAGGTTCCCCACTGATGGAGTTGTGATGATCATACAATTGTGGTCAAAGTTTATATCGGCGAGGTCAAAGTTCAGAATGAAGAATAAAGTATCTTTTTGCATTTGTGAATTTCTTGTTTGCAGTTTGGTGGAGGATGTGAACTGGCCATGATGTGTGATATCGTTTACGCAGGAACGAAAGCCAAGTTTGGCCAACCAGAGATCTTGTTAGGAACAATCCCAGGTAGGCCCTTCATCTGTTGTTTATGTGGACACGATACGAGGCCAGATTCATGGAGCTGCTAAACACACTTTTGCTTAGGGAGGAGGGCCAAAGTCGTGGTACAGCCAAGACTTTGAGAAGACTGGCCAGGCTCAGGCAACCTGGCCTCCTAATCTGTCTTTTGTGAGTCCTAATCCTGTAACAATACAGTACCTGCCAATCAACATAACCTGGGCTTCTGGAGGGCCTAGCCCAGCCAAGTAGAGCTCATTATATAGGCCAGTAGGCATGGGAAAAGCCTGGGCCTGGCCGGGCTTCTCAAAGGCTTGGCTGTACCATGACTGTGGCCCTTGTCCCTTAGCTACTATTTTTGATATCAACCCTAAACTTCCCAAATCCTCCAAAATCCTCTTTGCTAAAGTGAAGGATTTTGAAGGATTTTGAAGGATTGAGGCTACATGCTACATGCTCTTTGCTAAAGTGAAGGATTTTGGAGGATTGAGGTTATTAGGCATACTTGCCTTTCCATGTAGTGATTGCAAGGTCAGTGCTTGGGTCAGTGGACACTGTTTATTGCTCCATGCATGCAGGGAGGGTCCCTGGCCATGTACATGTATCACAGATTAGAAACACATGTGTGCATACATGTCATGTGCTTGCTTAATACTAATGAAGGATTTTGGAGGATTCAGGTTATGTGTAAGCAAATGGGGCCTAGGGAGTTAGGAATGATTCAGGTTATGTGTAAGCAAATGGGGCCTAGGGAGTTAGGAAGGATTCAGGTTATGTGTAAGCAAATGGGGCCTAGGGAGTTAGGAAGGATTCAGGTTATGTGTAAGCAAATGGGGCCTAGGGAGTTAGGAATGATTCGGGTTATGTGTAAGCAAATGGGGCCTTGGGAGTTAGGAAGGATTCAGGTTATGTGTAAGCAAATGGGGCCTAGGGAGTTAGGAAGGATTCAGGTTATGTGTAAGCAAATGGGGCCTAGGGAGTTAGGAAGGATTCGGGTTATGTGTAAGCAAATGGGTCCTAGGGAGTTAGGAAGGATTCGGGTTATGTGTAAGCAAATGGGCCTAGGGAGTTAGGAAGGATTCGGGTTATGTGTAAGGAAATGGGCCTAGGGAGTTAGGAAGGATTCAGGTTATGTGTAAGGAAATGGGCCTAGGGAGTTAGGAAGGATTCAGGTTATGTGTAAGCAAATGGGGCCTAGGGAGTTAGGAAGGATTCAGGTTATGTGTAAGCAAATGGGGCCTAGGGAGTTAGGAAGGATTCAGGTTATGTGTAAGCAAATGGGCCTAGGGAGTTAGGAAGGATTCAGGTTATGTGTAAGGAAATGGGCCTAGGGAGTTAGGAAGGATTCAGGTTATGTGTAAGCAAATGGGGCCTAGGGAGTTAGGAAGGATTCAGGTTATGTGTAAGCAAATGGGCCTAGGGAGTTAGGGTAAAGCAATATAAAACAGACTACCAGCCATAGTGAATATATTTTTGATGACAGTTTGGCTGCTAAGCAATTTGTTTGTACTCGGCATCTCTGTGAAATTTTAGCATGAAATGGAGAAGTGTTTTGATGAAGGTCACCTAATTCAAGGCCAAATAGTCAGTAAATGACAAAAGAGAAATAAACACTTTGGACGTAGGCCATCTTGGATTTATAATACACAAGTCTACAGAAATGAAAATGAGGCTATTATAAAAAAATTAAAAAAATGGCTGGTGCCTTTTTAACTGAAATTTTCCAGGAAACCATACAAATATAGACTAAGGATACGGAGAAGAGACAATTACTAGGGAACTGCCGTCTTGGTTTTCTAAAACACAAGTCTGTAAGGGACAAAATGAGACTTGGGTTAAAATAGATTGGTGCTCTTCAAACTGTAAATGGATTTGTTCATTGGTAGTCAGGTTCCCAGACTAATCTGAACATTATTGTTACAATGCTATACATTGTCTTACTTTGTACAGGTGCAGGAGGAACTCAGAGACTAACACATGCTATTGGCAAGTCTAAAGCCATGGAGATGGTCCTAACAGGTGACCCTATCACTGCAGAAGAGGCTAGGGAAATGGGTGAGCTGAACTTCTTTTCCACATATAATGCAGTGGATTGTAATCATGCGGGTCTTCTAATCCAACATCTTTGATGCCAAAAACTTTCCTTTAAGATATCATGTGCTTCAACCGCCTGTCGATAGCAATGCATTTTGAACTTGGCTGGACGTGTGGCTTAGTCTTAAGCCCAGACGCTAGTGTGAATGTGTTCATATTGCACTGTACCCGCACACTGTGTGCATTGCTAATAAATTTATCATAATGTCTGGGTGCAAGACTAGACGTTTTTGAGTTTTTCAGGTGGGTGGGGACTATTGCTAAATCTAGATATGGTGTATTTATGATAGGCAAATAATACTAAAGAAGACATCCAGAAGTGCCTGTCCATTTTCCTGCATGGGTATGTTTGTATACTTTTTATTTATTTTTAAGGACTTGTAAGTAAAGTCTTCTCACCAGACGTTGTTCTTGATGAGGCCTTCAAGTTGGCGGAGAAGATCGGCAAAAATTCAAAATTGACGGTTGCCATGGCGAAGGAGGCAGTCAACGGTGCCTACGAGCTCTCACTGCAAGAGGGACTCCGCTTGGAAAAGAAAATCTTCCACTCCACATTCGCAACCGTGAGTTTCTCTTTGTTAAATTTTTTGTTCTTGGACTGTCATCTTGAAAAAGTGAAAGCTTGGGTATATTGTAAAGAATTAATTGGTTTCTGCCAAGTAGATTTGATATGACTTATCTAGCAGAACATATTTTATGAGTGGACAAAAAAAGTCTCTGGTAAGGGTGCTCTGCTATCCAGCCCTATTTATATACAATGTATATGGCGGTATCCCAAGTTTTCAATATCTTTGTTCTGGGGGTTGATAGTCAGAAGCCATGACAATCATACTTGCTGTGTAGCCAGAGATCATTCCCCATGTTACAATGCTAAATCTGAGCGGCAAAGAGGCAGTTGTTACTCAATTGTCCAATATTCATTCATTTATGAGCATTTTGTATTCAACAAGACAGTAAAGATTAAGCTCAATAGATCGGGCGGAGTCAATACTTAAAAGCATCAATGTTAAGCGAAGCCAGATTGCCAGTGACGCCGAAAAACTGAAAATTGCTCAGTAAATCAGAACAGACGCTTGTACAACTCATCAAAAATGTAAGAAACTAAATTTGTGGGGTTCATTTATACATTCCCCCATCCTCTTTTTGGTTATATTTTTCAGGAGGATCGGAAGGAGGGGATGACGGCGTTTGTCGAAAAGAGAAAAGCAAACTTCACGGATAACTAAATACTAAATAAACATAACTAGTCTTTGACACAGATATGAGGTTGATTATGAAAACTTACCAGAAGATTTAAGAACAAATTATACTTTAATATGATGGTGGTATCATTCAAATGATTGAATCAAGCAGGTGTCTAGGTGTCTAGGTCTGTAGGCTGGTTTGAAACGGGGCGGTTTGTTTTTGTAGAAAGTGGAACTCAAGATTTATTGTTTTTCTGAGAGATTGGTCCTCAAATTCTGAAGAAAAATATGGAATTTTCTGATTGTATTTTTTTGGGGAAATAGAACTTGCGTGTCCAGTGTCCCACCTCCCCTCACCCCCCCCCCCCCCCCAAAATAAATAAATAAATAAATAAATAAAAAACAAACATTACAGGCCTACAAGTGAAAATAATTATAGCTATTACTCAAAAAATATTTAGGTAATGATTTATGGTTTAGCTAAATAGCTTGTATATTTAAGTTTTTTGCTGCAGCCCATGGTGGGTGGTTCTGCTGTTTGTACGCAGCTTACTTGCAATCATATTCAACTTCATTTATTTATTTCAGAGTTCTCTACTTGTTTTCAAACTGTGTTTAGCCAAATCGTGACACTGTCCTACAAGGAATTAATCATTTTGTCTTGTTGAAATGTCACTAGCAGGGTTTCATATAGGATTTGAAACTGCCTGTCCAAATTGAACTAGCTGGTGACAGATTTTGAACGTGAAGCACTAGTTGTGAGAACGGAAGCCATTACAGTATGAGAATATTAGGGTCCCGCTTTAGGACCCTGGAAAGATTTGGATAAGATTCTCTCTGGTGCAATCTGAGGCTTTTCTAGCTTCAAATTTATTAAGGACTTACTGCAAATAGGTTTGGCTTCAATTAGACTCTAAAAACAGGCATACATGAACATGTTAATAGGATAGACTAGATAATGGACACTGGACTGTCCTGGACAGGTAGGCTTACATGAACATGTTAATAGGACAGACTAGATAACAGACACTGGACTGTCCTGGACAGGTAGGCTTACATGAACATGTTAATAGGACAGACTAGATAATGGACACTGGAGTGTCCTGGACAGGTAGGCTTGGCAGGTCGGGTCTAAATAGTCCCAACCTGTCCAAACCGATTTTTACCCATCTTGGGGACAGGTGGACAGGTGGCTAGATGAGACCCTGCTTGCAAGATTTTCTTTGGATTTGCCTGTTAAAAAGCTGATGCAGCACAGAAATTATTAGGGAAGGTTTAGAACGGTCACCAGGGATTTCTTTAGGCAGAAATATTTGTTGTGTACGTAATGCTAATTTAGAAAAGCAAATCGTGAATTTTGATTTAGAAATTAGATAATTGTGGAATTTTGTGAAGCATTCTGCTCTGCAATACAAATGAAATTGTTCACTGCCAGCGTACATTGTACTGTGAAGTATAATGAGTAGGCGTCCACTGCTGCAGGTTATCACCCTCTCGCTAATGCCAATGTGATGGTCTTTTTCTGTGGGCGGAATAAACCCTTTCAGCAATGCAGAACAATGTTGTGTGTGGGACAGGCATTTGTTTAGTTTGATTCACAGGCAGGTCATATGAATAATCTGTAAGGTTATTTTGTTGTAACATTTTGGTATAGACTCAAATAGATATTTGTTATTTTAATTAACCCTCCTACTGCTACAAGGATCAAAATGTTGATATACTTGCCAAGGTATATCTAGTGCACTTAAAAGTCGGACACTGTCAAACCTTACGTGTAGTAAGTACATTTACAGGTCAAAATGAGTCAACCATTTTTGACTGGTAAAAGCATTGTCTTGTATTGTTCAGGGTGGTCAAAATGACAGTCAAAACCAGTCAAAACTGCCCCTGTGTGCACATTTGGTTCAACAATCAAAACAGGCAGTTGACTGGTTTTGACCTCTACAGCAACTTTCCACTAAAGTGCATCAACAGTAGTAGGGTTAAATGCAACAATAAAATTGTGATTTATATTGATCTATTGATTTCACACACACACATTGGATCATTTGACACAATGATGTTTTTAATAAACTACTTGATAGAATATCATAATATTTTCTCCTAGAAAGTAATCTTGTAGAGTTAAATATCTCCAGATCCACTGACAGTGTAATGCCATTCTCTGTCAAGGTTGTCTATAACTTCCTTCATTGACCAAGAAGTGACTTACCCACTGTGACAGTGTATAAGAGTCAAATAATACAAACATATTTATAAGATTCCACTTTTGTAGAAAACGCCAAGTTCATATTTGCACCAATTGTATTCAAGTGTCTGGTACATAAAATAATTTAGGGAAGGTACAACATTGGTAATTACCAGATTGTCAAATTAACCCTCCTACTACTACAAGGGTCAAAATCACTCAAAATGTTGACATACTTGACATGCTATAACTAGTGCACGTAAAAGTCCAACACTTTCAAACCTTACATGTAGTAAGTACATTTACAGGTCAAAATAAGTTGACCGTTTTTGACTGGTAACAACATTGTCTTGTATTCTTGAGGGTGGTCAAAATGACAGTAAAAAACAGTCACAAATGCCCCTGTGTGCACATTTGGGTCAACAGTCAAAACAGGTAGTTTACTGGTTTTGAACTGAGATATACATTCAATAACTAAAATGCTTATTACATTTTATTTACTATTAACCAGTTCGCGTCGGGAATAAAAAAGTTTTTCTGGGCCCCTGTGGCGGGTTTCTTTATCCCACACACACGTTAATGGAAGCTTCCACAGTGGGTGGCCGGCACTTCCAAGCATGTCACCGTACACGCGTGGCTCAACCGAGCATGCATACAAATATTCCGGAGTTTCCTATAGCGTGTTTAGACGCTCTCCGATCCGTGGTGCAAAAAAAAATTGTGTGTATACACAGCCTCCGACGCGAACTGGTTAAAGAGACAATATCGTAAAAACGGTCAAAAATGCCCCTGTGTGCACATTTGGGTCAACAGTCAAAACGGGCAGTTGACTGGTTATGACCACTATAGCAACTTGCCACTAAAAGTGCAGCAATAGTAGGATGGTTAAAGTGGTTTCAAAAGTAGGGGTACTCACATCCATCACAGACTAAATTGGACTTTGGTTGGAGAAAACCTTGTTCAGATCTCTGGAAATGTTTCTCTTTGCAGTGAGGTTTCTGATGCCATTGTTTTGTTCAATTACTTTCAGCATTTTCAACTTAATTTTGCCATTAAATGTACATGACTCCAGTTTCTGGTCATAGGTCGGTTTCTATAGCGACCACTATAGCTACTTGCCACTAAAGTGCAGCTATAGTAGGAGGGGTAATGAATTATTATCTTGAAGTACACATGGTTTAAACCGGATACAAGTATCAATCATCCTCACAAATTATTTTGTCTAAAGTGCTTTCACTTAAAAAGAAACTAGAAGTTGTTGTTTACGAAAAGGTGCTGGATGCTAACGTTTTGTAAAACATAAAAACATGCGACAGTTTTTTCATCGTTTCCTCATAAAATGTGAGTACCTACTGTGATGAAACTTTAACAGGTTAGATTTATGATGTATGTATTGAACATGAGAGGGTTAATATGAACGATTGTTACCAAATACTAATGTTGTACCTTTCCTTTCCCGAGTGAGTATTATGAATGAAATAAATCTGATCTTTTAAAATCTTTTTTTGAAAGACAAGAAAATTAGTTTTTTTGATTTTGTTTAGTAGTGAGTACATACATCAGTTGTTTTATTAAGGTAATGTTATAATTCTGATCTATCATGAGTGTTTACAAAGATTTGACCTGTATCCTACAGCGGCCATCTTTGTCTGATCCCCAGATGTGCAAGTACAATTTAATAAGGCACTGATTCTCAGAACATAAAAAAGGGGCCAGACTTTTTTCCTTCCAGCCTTGGTTGTATGGGAGAAAAAACAAGATGGCTACTGCTCTATTAAAACCCTCCTACAATCAGTGCAATTTTTGAAACAACCCATTCAGGCCACTCCAAGCCATTAGATGTTGCCAGTGGCCTCCTATGGTTACCCTTCTGTGCACTGTCACACCACTGAGATTGCAGGGTAAGGTGGTCTCCCATTGATACATTGCAGGCCATACTAATATGTTCAAACATTTACAGTGGCCTTGGGTGGCACACAGTTGATTTTGTAAGATTACTTGGAAAGACGGCAGGCTTGTACATGTATGTACTGAAGGTTGCTAAAGAACAGAATTTAGTGGATCGGAGTGGCCTCCATGTGTAGAAGGGTTAATTAAGGTCTAATTATAAGGCTTGTAGATATAACACTTAACAGCAATTACAAATATATCAATGTTTCTATTTAAACTAGAGTTGGAGTAATTGTACATTTTTCTGTACTTGTACTCATACTCAGGTACAAGTACTGTACTACAAATCTTTCAATACTAGAGTACTCATACTTGAATACATTTTTCTGCACTTGTACTCATGAAAAAGTACTTTATAGTTGGAGTGCTCATACTTATATTTGAGTACAATTTCTGTACTCATACTAATAAGTCTCTCAGAGTTGGAGTATTATGCTTACTCGTTTTCATCCTTCAGCACATTTTACTCTTACTCATACTCATAAAAAAGTACTGTACAACAAGTGTGCTTAAAACTATGATCACCACCCACTGACAGGATCAAAGCAAATATCGTATTGTGAATTCTTATATGGTGATTTAACGTAAAATGTAAACCATGCTCTTTCCTAGTAGATCAATTCATTGCCGGTCAATATGAACTATTTAAAGGGAAGGTACATCATCGTTGACATTGGCAAAACTCTCTTTGAATCGAGATTTAGTGCGGAGTCTTAAGTCATGAGAACCGTGTGAAAAAGCATTCACAATTTCTTTGTAGAGAAAACACTTGGAGCAAAAGGATGCAGTCAGCAACTTTATGTAAATATGCATACGTCTTTGTGTTTTCTCTGCAGTGAGAGCACCTCAGACAGAATTATTTTTTCAGGATGCCAAACTGCAATTGATTGGTACCTTTGCCAATTGATTGGTACCTTTGCCAATTGATTGGTACCTTTGCCAATTGATTGGTACCTTTGCCAATTGATTGGTACCTTTGCCAATTGATTGGTACCTTTGCCAATTGATTGGTACCTTTGCCAATTTATTGGTACCTTTGCCAATGTATTGGTACCTTTGCCAATTTATTGGTACCTTTACCAACACCACATTAAGTTAGCTTTCTAATCAATTACCTTCCCTTTAACTACAATTTGGGTCTATTTGATTTGTGAATCTCATTTGAAAGTTATTTACATCCTTTCTACAAACAAATTAGAAGTGTATTGATTTAAACAATTGCTGGTGAAATTGTGATGAAATATGCATCTTTAAGCTGTCAATATGACACGATTTATACGAGGTGGCATGGGAGATCTATCACTGCCCATTGATGATGTCGCCGAGTGGAGAGTGATACGACTTATACTCCGTACCGGTGACCCTGTTGCCTCGCTAGCATTGATTCTTGGTTCGCCAAGTCGTCTGTAGTTAGTATCCACGAGTCTGACGATCCTATCCACGTGCATTTCTAGGGAGTCCATTGTGTCATCGTATGATGTCGTTTTGGCTGAGGGAAATTTGACAAAAACAAAACGAAATAATCAAGGCGAGTATATTGTACTATTTTTAATGCATTAATTATCAGTGCTATTTTAATACTAATTGATTAATACTATAGGTAAGGGGCCGTCCAAAGTACAACTTTAAAAATGTTGATATTTATGAACATAAGAAAAAATTTAATTTGTGTAAAATAAAATGTTGATAAATACTATTTTGAGGGGGAGGGGGGTCTTGATAAGTAGTACTCTCTGTACTACCTTGAATATGTTGACAACTTTGGACGGCCCCTAAATTTAAAAAAAAAAAATTTCAACCATTTTGTTATTAATGAATTACCAATCCTATATTTTACCTTGAAAAAAAAAAGCCAATCAAAAGAGGCAATGCCGTTCACCTCACGTCTTTACAAAATTAATCCCAGAACTAACCTTTCTCTTTAGGCAGCAGGTTGTCTGTGGGTCCTTGAAGTGGACGCAGAAAGAAAGCCTTGAATCTGTCGATCATATACTCCACCATCTCGTGGTCCTTGGTGTCGTCTGACCCTTCCTTGGATTTCAACTGTGAGAACGCCTCGGTAACGATCGTGATAAACATGTTCGTCAGGATCATATACATTGTTAGGATGTATATAACGAAGACGGCGCCCCCTAGCATCCGATTGGCCGTCACCAAGGCCTCGAATTCAAACTTTCCGAGCAGCATGGAGAAGAGGGTTTCTGACGTCACAATGAAAGAGGAGAACGACTCGACCATGCTGTGGAAGAGAAGGTATGTGAGCTGACCAAAGGTGCAGAAGAGCAGACTCCAGATGATGGTGAAGTGGAACATGTCCTTGGAGGCATAGCCTAGGGTCATTCCCAGAAGCGACATCTTGGCATTGAGGCGGAGGAGTCTCATATAGCGTATGATGGAGAGGAATGCGATGATGGCCAGCAGGTAACCAAATACCATGTCCCATTTAGCAATATGGATGAAATTGACGAATTCACCTGCCAAACATTAATCACATAATTAGAAATGATTAGCTTTTCAAGGAATGTCACAAAAGCTTGCACGTTACCTAAAGAAATCATAAACTTTTGCAATATGCTGAAATTTACAACCTCGCTGGCAAATTAAAATTAGCATTTATGGGTTAAACTAAAAGTTCCTAAACAGTTTTACTGTTGGGAATTTGTACAGGATGGGAATTGCATTTGACGGAAAGTTATTTGTCATAACCATAATGAAGGTAAAGTGTACACACAATCTTTAAATTGTTTGATAAGATGGAGTATTTTGATGTAATGGTTTTCCCGCAAGAACTCGGAAAGTGCTGTGTGTACAGTGCTTCATAGATACATTGGTGTACGTCCAAGATCAAATAACTTGAACAATCTTGAAAGTTTTGGCAAACCTCTACTAACCTTGATCCTTTTTCTGGACGTCCTGCAATGCATATGTAAGGAACACCTGCCTAAGCGCAAACATGACAATGGCGATGACGGCACACATCAACATGACCAACTCAATGGCATTCCAGAAGTTCTTCAACTCCTTCAGGCCAGCTTGTCTGACCCTCGTAATCAGCCGGACAAAGAAGAAGATCAGGTAGGCAACAAAGACGGCCTAGGAGTAAATAGTTAGTTATAGTTAGTTGGAGTGCCATGGTCGAGCGGTTTAGTGCATCGGATTTGTGTTCTGATGGCTGAGTCGTCAGAATGTTGGTTTGAATCTCAACCGCGACCATGGTGCTTGTGTCCTTGAGCAAGACACTTTACCATAATTGCTTCTCTCCACCCAGGGGTAAATGGGTACCTGTGAGGGCAGAGTTGGTTGTTGTGTTTGATTAGCCCTATAATGGAGTGTCATGGCCGAGCGGTCTAGCGCACCGAACTCAAGTTCTGGTGTTGCCAGCAGCAGGGTGTGAGTTCGAGCCCTGGTCATGACACTTGTGCCCTTGAGCAAGGTACTTAACCATAATTGCTTCGTCCTTCGGATGGGACGTAAAGCCGTAGGTCCCGTGTGTTGTGTAATGCACGTAAAAGAATGCGCCTTGAGCACCACTTAGTTGGTGGATACGTGCGCTATATAAGTCCACACATTATTATTATTATTATTATGTGCGCTGTAATGGCAGCAATTGAGCTGTGTACTCCCCAGGGAGCTGAGATGGTTTCAGGAATGATTTATCAGCCTGACGAGCTGGGGTAATAATATAATGCGCCTTGAGCACCAGTTTGGTGGATACGTGCGCTATATAAGTCTACATTATTATTATTATTATCATTATTATAAGGGAGTGCACACTTCTGGTAAAAATTCTGTAAATGCATCTGTACTTTATAAGAATCAAGAGAGCATTTGTAACCCAAATACACTTTTGTTGCAATAATTAAAGGGAAGGTACAGCATTGGTAATGATCAGATTGAACACATTACCAAACTAATTTATAAACTATAAATTAATTGTAAATGATTATCACACTTTTCTCATGACTTATATTCTGTATTGAATAGGTTGTTATATTCTGTATTGAATAGGTTGTTTTATGTATATCTTGCATACACCAAGAAGAAGTTTTGCCAATGTTACCAATGTTGAACTTTCCCTTTATAAGATCAAGTAATATGGTTAGAAATTTCTGAGACAATGCAGAAAGTCATTTTAAACTCACTCTCTGGTCAATGTTAAATTATTCCTGCAATTTTATCCCCTTTACCTGAAAAATAACAGTGAACACAGCCATGCTGTCTTCGTAATGATACAATCTCAGGGTGTTGATGTGAGATGACACAATAGCGCCCCCTATTGACGATGTCTCGGCCAACATAGTTGCCACGCTGAACAAATTGATGTTTGCATTGTACACGGAGAACTCCACAAAGATCGCACGAGTGAGTTCATCATACCATCCCATCTCTCGTAAAAATTTGGCCTTGGTTAATGCCTCGGACTTGATGGTGCCAAACTCGGCCACGTAACCCCCGCCTGAGTAAAGGGCCAGTGTTCCCACATGTGGTATGCCGCCTAGCTCCAGATAGTCATGAAAGATCCAGGGAGCATGTTCCTCATCCGAGTAGTCTTGTAGATTCTGGGAGTCAATTAGTTGCCAGCTGATGGAGAAATTCCTCTCGTCTTCATTGCTCCAGGAGTAGTCGAGATGGCAATCTGGATGCAGGGTGCGCATATCTGGAGGAATCTGACAGAGGTCTGGAAATCAAGGTAGAACATGAATTATCTTGCAATATATTATGATGAATTGATTGTTGGATTTCATGTTTCAGGGATATTATTTATTTAGATCAAATCATGTATATACTAAGCAGGAGGTCATGGGTTCGTGTCCTGGCCCGAGTCACTGGCAAATTCTTTGTCTGCAGACTCTTAAAAGAACTATTGCTGAGCCACTAGCGATCCCCTAAATCATATATACAAAAAAGAAAGAAATCTTACCAGGCTTAACCCGAAGCTGTCTGAGACGTACAGGGCCCACGCGATAACACTGCCAGTCACTCAGGAACCTAGTGTGTCTCCAGTGCATTGGAGCTCCGTTGTAGTACGTGTCGCCATAGAGACCTGGGATAAGGGCCTCTTCCACCCAGTTCCAGAACAAGTCGGGAGTGCTTTTCTCCAGGCTGGTGAAACTCAGTTTAGTCTGACGGGATGGGAATATGTTGATTAAAAAAATACAGAGATGAAGCATTATTAAGTTGGGTCCAAAGTGGACAGTTAGCTCAATGGAAGAGCCAGTGGCATTACTGCCAAAGTTAAAGCAACATTGACAGCAGTCAGAGGGCAGCAGTGTAAAAGTGTGAGTCAATTCTATTGTCAAGGTGTTTCTGAAAGGTCTTGGACTAGTTGCTGTGGTGAAAATAAAACATTGTAAAATAAAAATACTTGTCGGAGAAATTCTATCGTGGGAGATTTGATGATGTCGCTTACCGCATTCTCTGCCCCATTATTTGTGATGAAGATATTCCGGAGTGACTCAGACATGTAGAACGACATCCCATCCCTGGTTGAGTGGCATAGAAACAGGACGACGATGACGAAGATGGTGTAGAACCCTGTCTCCTTCAGAATGCGGTTCATCTTAAGTTCTTTCAGGCGTTTCTTGCGAGCCTCCTCCAGGACTGCTTTGCAGGGTGGGGGGCAGAATCTGTTCCTTAACCCTGATGTCGATGAAATAGATAAGTCAAGATCTGTCATTTCAGCTGGTGTGTTTTCTCTGAATTTCAGAGTGGGGATGGAGGAGTCAGATTTTTGGCCATGGACTTGACAATCCTTGGACTTGACAAGCCTTGGACTTGATGTTGCCAAACTCAATCACATAATAATAATAATAATAATGCATTTATAATGTGCCGTCTATCTAGGCATGCCTATTCCGAGGCGCAACAATTAACACAGCATAAGTATGAACATAACCCCCTCCTTGGTAGAATATTGAAATGCAAGGCAACTTTTTAGTCTTGAACTTGTTGGCAAACTGGAATGCAGGTTGGCTCTAGAAGGCTTATCTTTGTTTTTTTTGCACTTTTTTTTATTCATGATTTTTACATCTCTCATGAGTGTACAGGTCTTGTCCTACCTAGGGCAAACAAAAAATAAAATAGGCACCTCCGCAGCACGCATTACCGATACATTACTTTCATTGATAGAGATCTTTTGGCATATTACCTTTTTCTGTTGGATTGTGCAGCATTTCTTCATCATCCATGAGTTGATTTTGCTCTTTGGAGAATCCAGTGTCAACCTGGATGTCCATTCTGGAGGGTTTTTTCAAGATGAGTGACAAGATGATCGCAATGACAATCACCTTAATGAGTTCATAATAATGAAAAAGAGAAGTAAAATAGAGGGCTGTTATGGCCGATAGGACCTATTTTTATAAATGAAATTCCTGATTTGTTTGTCAAAATTACCATAAGGGTATATACTCTGTATACATAATTACACTCTTGTTGTGAAAATGCTCCCATGTCTTTGGCATCAAGTGAGTCTTGTGCATACACTTTGTATATGTGACCATCCACCACAAAGGGGCTGTAAAGTCGAAAATTTCACATTTGGAGGTTCATATATTTTTGGAAAGAGTATATCATAAGTTTTAAAATGATACCAAACAAAAGTCATTCCTACGCGAAGTTATGGTGTATCAAAGTCATTACACTGGTTACTTACACTTTCATATAAACTTCATATAAACTTATGTTTTGTAAAGATTTATGAACTCATTGCCCGAAAGAAAACGTGGTTTTCATGATTTTTGAAATTGAATTTAATTATGAAATTTTCAGAACTAAAGGAGAATATTTCAAACTTTTCATTTCTAAAAAATACCAAAATGGCCAACCGATTGATTTTTCATACATTTCAAGCCGTACTGCTAAATCAACGTGTGCGACTTTACAGCCCGTTCGTGGTGGACGGTCACATATATTCAATGGTTGTCTGCACGCATGTACTTCTGACAAGTAATGATCACTGGCAAAATTGCGTATGCACATTAATGGCATAAACACTATCCTATTCCCTGCCAATCGAGTGGTGACCTTTAAACACGTTCCCTCCATAGCTTATGGGCGAAGCAGATAGAAACCATATGACTTGCCTTGAATGGTTGTATGACAACGACAGAGTTGAACAGCGACATCATCATTGACGCCAGCCACTCAGATGACTTCTCCGACCCCCACTCTAAACTGTACAGCACTGTGAAGAAGGCTGCTGCGACAGAGGATAGAATCATAAGAAGCCAGGCGATGTAGACACACCAGTGTGGCAGCATGAACGGTTTACTCCTCGCCTTCCTGTTCTTCTTGTCTTTGTCCTTGTTAGAGTTTACCGGAATAAGTTCTACCTTGTCGCTTCTCAAGTCACCAACAGAGCTCTGTGGTGTGGAATGATCTGGAAGTGCACTCGTTAAGTTGTCTTGGGGATGTTGCGGGAGGACGGAAGACTGAGAACTGGATAGTTTGGACTTCCTGAATATCTGGACAATGACTATATTCACTGGAATCACAACCAATGCGCTGATGAAACCAACATACACTTCCTGCAGAGTGAATATGAAAGAGCCGATACGGAGTATAGTCTTGTTTTCAGTCGTCTCTTCATCTGTTCCTTGGTAGAACGTGGCATTTGCAATCATGCTCAAGTAGAGCAGGCACAGGCAGCAGGATAACCTTTGAACCCTGGTGAAATTGCTCCGTGTGGGTCGGCTGAACAGTGAAAACCAAATATGGTCATCGAAAAGAGAGCGTCGACTGCTGGAGTAGAAGAGCTTGCCGAACTGGGTCAGGTCAGAGCGAGTTGCAACTGGGATAACACGCTCTACAGCACCGTCTTCCTTCTCCACAGCAAGCCAACGATCACAGACAAAGAAGAATCTAAAACCAAATCAAATCATAGTTCCTGATAAAATGCATTAATCCTAACTCCCAAGGCCCATTTGCTTACATACATGTATAACCTGAATCCTCCAAAATCCTTCAGTAGTAAAGCAAGCACATGACATGTATGCACACATGTGTTTCTAATCTGTGATACATGTGTTTCTAATCTGTGATACATGTACATGTATTTAAACCACTAATTATATATCATAATGTATATTGACACAAAAGGTTTTAAAAAAATGTAGTGTGTACATGTTGACTTAATGTAATTTTATTAATTTACTGAATTGATGTTTATAGTTGTAATTTTTATATAGCAACATTTGATATTACATTTTTGGGGTCCGTTTTGCTTTGTAATTTAATTTAATTTTTGATCTAATTTCTTGACTTGGTTTAATTTTAATTTTAATTTGATTAACTTACTGAATTGATGTTTATAACTGTAATTTTACATGTAATAACGTTTAATCTTTTAGGTCTTTTTTTTTGTTAAGCGCCCAGGAGCATGTTTCATGGATGGACGCTATATAAATGTTCATTATTATTATTATTATTATTACATGGCCAGGGGACCCTCCCTGTATGCGTGGAGCAATAAACAGTGTCCACTGACCCAAGCACTGACCTTGCAATCACTACAACAAACATGGATGTACATGTACCATGGAAAGGCAAGTATGCCTCATAACCTCAATCCTCCAAAATCCTTCACTTTAGCAAAGAGCATGTAGCATGTAACGTCAATCCTTCAAAATCCTTCACTATGGCAAAGAGGATTTTGGAGGATTTGGGAAGGTTAGGGTTAATCAGAATTGAAGTAGGGACATAATATTTAATATTATTTTAATGAAACTTATCAATCATGTAAGTATTTTTTCATAATTTACAATTTACTCAGAAACATACAAACAAATTAACTTGAATGCAAATGACATAAATATATTTTAGCAAAAAAGTTCTGAGATGCTCCCAAAGTCCCCAAGAGTAAACTCTGTGATCAATTTTGGATTTGATTTTAACAATAGTGACCTACTGCTGTCTGGTTTGCAGATCAATAACGGACACCTGTGACAGGTACCAGCTGGCGGATTCCCCAGAGCCGGAGTTATCATGCCACACCTTGAGGTGGGACAGGTGCCCCAGGGGTCTGGCCACGCCCATCAGGAAGTGACAGGTGCTACCTCTTTCAAACACCTATAAGGTAGAAAATAAATAACTGTTGTGGAAAATTCATCTGTAGATTGGACATGTTAAGCTAAGTTACGTGGTGAACAAGATCACGAAATTGTGAACATTTACTTATAAATCCTGACATGTTACATCTCAAAAACCATTCAACTCTACCCAATTGCATCAGAATATTTTGGAGAATTTGTGAGATTTGAAGCTCTTTTTGCATGAGCATTAGAAACAAGTCTGGTCTAACTTTTCAACTTCTGATTGGTAATTAAAAACATAACCATGGTCATATTTTAATGTAAATGTTGCTTTGTGTAAAGCTCTCTAACCCTCCTACTATTGGTGCAATTTTTGAAACCACCCATTCAGGCCACTCCAAGCCATTACATGTAGCTGTTGCCAGTGGCCTCCTATGGTTACCTTTCTGTGCACTGTCACACCACTGAGATTGCAGGGTAAGGTGGTCTCCCATTGATACATTGCAGGCCATACTAATATGTTCAAACAGTTACAGTGGCCTTGGGTGGCACACAGTTGATTTTGTAAGATTACTTGGAAAGGACAGCAGGCTTGTACATGTATGTACTGAAGGTTGTTCAAGAACAGAATTTTGTGGATCGGAGTGGCCTCCATGTGTAGGAGGGTTAAAGTATCATTCTTTATAAAAAAATTATTTTATGTGAAAGGCTGTCATATTTTAATTATTGCCAATTTGTTTATCATAAGTTCCACATTAGAATGAATCACAAAATCTGAATGCAGTTTCACTATTTTGTCTCTTATTTCAAAATAACTTAGTTTATTGTATCACCTTTCTGTTGTCGTCATCCAGCAGTCGTACTCCACTATCAGCATCATCTCCATTGATGATGACACTGACCTTTGACCTCGTGCCACACCCCGGGCCCATCCCTGTTTGCACCGTGACTTGGTAGTAATATGAATGCATGGGATGGTTATCGGCTAAGGGACTTACTCCCCACTATGAACAAAAATGTGAGTATTTTTGTCTTCAAGATTTTTTTGGTGCACATCAGAGTAAAGTCAAGTGGCATTTTTGACGATAACAATTACTTCACATTAAACATTCAGTAAAACAACAAATGTATTAGTGTATATGAAAAAATTAATTATCTACAAGCTTTTAATCATCATCATCGTCATCATCATCATCGTCATCATCATCATCGTCATCATCGATCGTCATCATCATCATCGTCATCATCATCTATACTGCGCCGGTATCCGCCAAGTTTGACGCTCATGGCGCATGAACATTATTACCATTGGGCCAGTTATATCATTCCTAGAACCATCTCAACTCTCTGGGGAGTATGCAGCCCATGCTGCCAAATGTGTAGCGCAACAAGCTTAATCAAACACAACTACAATCTCGCAGGTCCCCATTTATACTCCTGGGTGAAGAGAAGCAGTTATAGTTAAGTGTCTTGCTCGGGGACACAGGCACCACGATCACGGCCAGGATTTGAACCCACATTCTGACGACTCGGCCATCACAGCACAAGTCCGATGCACTAAACTGCTCAACCATGGCACCCCACATGGTGTTAAGTTAATACAAGTATCAATCACCCTGAGAACTTATTCCATCTGAAGTACTTTTATTTGAGAAAAAAATTGTTATGCTGATTTTGGAAATAGTTCACCTGGTAGTAAATTATAACAAATTAATTTGAACATTTAATTACTGATAAACTATTTTGTGAAATATCTGATTTCAAAGTATTTGTTTTCTTTTCTAAACGAATATTTTCTAACAACAAAATTATGAGTAAAATAATGAAAATTGCAGGCTATACATCTTAAAGTTACAATGCGGAAACAGTGGCCTACCTTAATGATATCTTGTTTGTCTTTCCTTCGCAACCACACCAGCAGAATCAAATACAGTCCAAAGGATCCGGCCACCATTGAGAAAACAGCAGCATTGTCACTTAGGTTCTTAAACTTGTTGAAGACCGTGGTAAAGTCGATGGAGTTCGGAGGAACAAAGAAGGATGCGGCGAAGGAGGAGAGATGATTACATAGGCAGTTGGTGGAGCGTCTGCTTGTCAATGGACCCACCTACATGTAGGCGGGATGGAAGACATCAAATGATATAAGTTGTTTTATGACACCTCATACATAGATTCTGTCTTGTGATTGGTTGAGAGTGTGTCACGTGATGTTCGCTGTTTTTACTGCCAAGCAAACAAGGAAAGACTAGCCCATGGCAACCAATGAACTAGCCCATGGCAACCAATGAACTAGCCCATGGCAACGTGTTACAGAAGTAGTTCAATTAATTTCGGAGTGTTGTCAAGTTAATGAAAGTCATGGTGGTTTGATTTATTGTAGTAGGTCTCTTAATAAATTGTGCAGAATCTATGTAAGAGGTGTTATAAAACAAATATTGACTGTTTTCACTCGTGGTACAGTAAAACTAGTCTCCCTCGGTGATCCCTGGAGCATTCTATTTTCCCTCAGCTTCGTCTCAGGAAAATAGAACACTCCAGGGATCACCTTGGGAGGCTAGTTTTACTGTACCACTCGTAGCAGTCAATATTTGTATATTGTTAGATTGTCTAAATTTATGGACAGCAATGCCCATTATAATGTTAAACTGAAATTCATCAAATATTGTGGTTTTGTTACATTAGCCCTAACCACCCCAAATCCTGCAGAATCCTCCAAGGGGCACTTTTGAGGAAATATTCAGCACTGTTAGAAACTGGTACTTTCACCTCTTCAAATGGGGCAAAATTACTACCTGGCAAGAAGTACAGGCCATAAGTGCTGAATATGAAAGATCAACAAAAATGCATGGTGCATTTTGAAGATAAGGGCATTTTTCCTAAAGTGCACTGATGGATTTTGGAGAATTCAGGAAGGTTCCTAGCCAGAACACCTATGGGGTTAAAAGAGAGTGTACCCCTTCACAAAATCACAGAAATGTATCCATAATTTCTCCTCTCCACCCAGGAGTCTAAATGGGGACCTGTGAGGGCAGAGATGGTTAGCTTGTTGGATTAGCCATTGAGTGCACCCATGGCAGAGACAAGGGCTGTATGCTCCATAGGGAGTTCAGATGGCTTCAATAATAATTTAACTTGACCCAGTGATCAGAGGTAATTAATCTAAGCACAGTGATTTAATTATACTAAAAGGAATGTATTTAAATGCCATACAAGTATTATTTATTATAAGTTTACTCTTGCTTAAAGCCTCTCCCTGATTCCTACATTTCTGCCAGAAAAAATGCGTCCCAATATTACTAAGAATTCTGGTACCAACCCGACACCCCTCGCTGCTCCATTGGGTAATATTTGTATCCCAGTAGCGGCATCCGGCGGCGTAGGTCACAAGGGTCACATTAATGACCTCTGACCCAACTGATGAAGTTTGGTTCATGTCCATGGATTCTGGGGAAAAAATAACTATTTGTTGATTTTGTTATTTTCTACTTTTCTACATTGAAGGGAAGGTATGACATTGTTTTTTTGGTAACAAACCTTTATTTCAATCCACTAGTTTCCAATAAATATATAATAAAACTAATCTGTGAAAGTATTATCACAATAGGTGCTCACGTTTTTAATTCAAATAAAGTAAGTATACTCTTTGAAGCAGTTATTGCCAACATTACTGATTTTGTATCTTCCCTTTAAAAATTCAATTTACCCAGTGGGACGACACCCACATAGTAGT
This sequence comes from Zoroaster sp. YZ-2022, assembly GCA_029582265.1. Lineage (NCBI taxonomy): Eukaryota > Metazoa > Echinodermata > Asteroidea > Forcipulatida > Zoroasteridae > Zoroaster > Zoroaster sp. YZ-2022. The sequence continues at coordinate 3,317,285 of CM055819.1, forward strand.
CTCCAATACCAGCAAGGACCTCAGTGGGAAACACAGCTGTGTATCTAGCCTCCTTCATTGTCTCTTCGTCCATCCCATTTTCATTCTCTCCAAGAATTCTTGGAAGTTTTTGGAGTGCATCATAATTCTTGTCGTCTGGGAAGCTTCCGTTCCTCAAATAAACTAGAAAGGTTGAGGTGTTGTCAGATATTTCACGAAAAAACACTCTCAGCTCAACATTTTCCTCTGTAAGTTTCACCTGTGAATGATTGGAGAGATGACTCTATGAATGTAATGTCAACGGTTCATGTAGATCCCACATTGTCAAACTAAACGAAATGAATGCCCAGGTCTCAAATGAAGTAATATTCCATTCTTTTAGAGGGAATGGGTTCAAATCTCACATGAGATCAATCACCTATGTTCATTCCAATAAAAGGAAACAAGCACACCTTTTGGTATTTGACATCCGAGGTGATTTGAAAGCTCATCGTCACCGATTCTTCGCTGGCAGCTGTCCTCTCCTTAGCCACTAAGATGATGTTAATAGAGACAGACAGGTTCTTCACCAAGAGGGGTTCTCCTGATTCGGTTTTGAATTCAAGAGCAAGAACACCTTTAGAACCAATATTGGCTGAGCTCCCGGAATAACTGTAAGGGTTTGAGTTGAAGGAGATTATCTGTTGAAAAGACAGGAAAATAGATGTTGATGATCAAAAAGAAAATGCTATCTCAACTTTAAAAGGAAGGTACAAAATTCATAATTGTATGACTACAAAATTACTGAATTATTATCTGAAAGCTTATAATTACTTGATGTGAAGATGGTCATCCTGAACTAAATATCGATCTGAAGAGCTCTCATTTCAGAGAAAACACAAAAAATACTATGCACATTTAAAAAATGTTTTTAGTAAAATTTGTGAATGTGTTTTCACACTTTTATCATAACTTTTAGGTTTTGTATATATAAATTGAAAGAAAGTAAGAAGACTCATAGAAGCAGTTTTGCCATCATAACCAATGTTGTACCTTTCATTGAATGATATTTTAGCAGTTTGTTTGCTTGAAATTGTGAGACAAGATTTGGGATTCCCTCAAATGACCAAGTTTCCTGAAAACTGATTACCAAATATTACGATTTACATACACGTTACGAGACCAAACTACTGTTTTAATAAGGACCCGAGAACAAGATAGACATCGAGACTGCACAGACATCGAGACTGCACAGACATCGAGACTGCACAGACATCGAGACTGCACAGACATCGAGACTGCACAGACATCGAGACTGCACAGACATCAAGACCAATTTCATAGATCTCCTAAGCAGGCATTTTGCTAAGCAATTATTTTTAAGCAATGTATGAAACAACCCAGAAACAATCACGTTTCCCAGGAACAACCTCCTTTCCCAGAAACAACTAGAGTGGTTCCCTGTCTATATCCTATCAAGTATATAGACAGGCTCCAGGCGTACCACTCAAAGGATTTCATTGGATACGTTAACACATTGTGCTGAAGATCTGACGTCACTCTTCGAGGCTCGCTCGCTAGCTACCAACCAAGGTCAAAGTACAGCATCGGGGAAAGTATTCACGCGCCTCTAGCTCAAAGCGTGACATCAGATCTTCAGACTAAGAAACGACCTCATTTCCCAGAACCAACCTCCTTTCCCAGGAACAACCTCCTTTCCCAGGAACAACCTCATAGATCTCAACCAGAATGTCACTCGGTAGCTCAGTTCAACCACAACGATCATTGTGGAATCAAAGCATTTGTGAAAAATATTACTCACTGTTTGTTCAACTTGACTTCCGCCACTTTCTCCAAACAGCACACTGGCATTGGGAAGATTGAACGACCCTGTGCTGGTCTGTATCGATCTTTGGGCAACTGAGTCAGGGTCAGACTTGAAGACCTCCACAGTGAGCTCATCTGAGGTCAGAGTCAGCGGAGACTGGCCACCCACTCTAGTATCCATGACAACACCGGAGACAAGGTCCAATGTTTTTAGCACAAGCTTGTTGATTGTTTCTGCCTGTTTTAAGTATTGTTTTAATGGAAAATCATGAATGAGTTTGTTTATGATTGGCCAAAATTATATGTTCTTCACTAAGTTTATTTTATAACTCCTGCTTTCCTTTCTGTTTTGAATTGGTCTGACTCTGTATTTACATAATTATCACAGCTTATTTTTAATTTTTCAATTCATTTTGAGAGTCCTCAGTCTACCTTCAGGTTATCCCTCTGTACCCACCATCATCCCCATGTTACCCACCATCATCCCCATGTTACCCCACACCCTACCACCACCCCCAGGCTACCCCAATGGTTCCACCGCCTCCCCTAAGTAACCCCACTGTACCCACCACCAGCAACCCCATGTTACCCCCACCAGCAACCCCATGTTACCCCCACCAGCAACCCCATGTTACCCCCACCAGCAACCCCATGTTACCCCCACTAGGAACCCCATGTTACCCCCACTGTACCCACTGCCACCTCCATCTTTCCCCACTGTACTCACTAACAACCCTATGTTACCCCTACTGTACCTACCGCCACCCCATCTAACCCCATTATACCCACCACCACTGCCATGTTACCCCACTGTACCTACCACAAATAGTGCATATTGTTCATTCCTTTCCCTCTCCTCCTCTTCTCGAGCAGCCTCCTCGGGTGAAAGGTCATCACCGTAGAAATCACTGACAACCTCCTGTGGTGCTTCATTGGTTTCCATGGCATTTTGAACGACAGTGTCTGATAGGGTGAGCAAATTTCCCAAGCCATTGACCATTTCTGCCAATCATAGAGTAATGTGTATGTGAGCATTGGTGGATCAAACGGGCATTTGGCCTCTCCCCTTCTGATCATCATGTATGTAAAGTTAACCATGAGCACCTCTGTTTTGGCATTGTGCCCTCCCCCATATTTTGCTGTCCTGGATCCAACCCTGTTGGAGGATGTCAGTTGATACATGACCATTGGTCCAAATAGGCTACACCTTATTTGCCTTAATTTATATTTCATAGGCTGCACCTTATTCAGTGGCTGATAAATAAATGAAATGGGAAAGGGGGGGGTGCTGAAAATATTTTCCAAAATGGAACACCTTCAAAAACAAATAGTTAGCTGTTGCAAACTACTTACCAACCTAAAGGACCTGTAGTATAAATTTAAAATACTGGTTATTGGCTTTACATTTCGAACCTAGCAGGTTCTTTCTCAAAGGCAACACCTTATTTTACCTTCAAAAACACTGCACATAAAGTAACTTTTTGTAATTGTGATAGCATTCAGACAATAATTTGTTGAGGATGATTGGTACCTTGCATCAAGTTGGCTTTTTTGGATATAAATTTGGTAATTTTTGTAGTTTGGTAATTACCAATGTTGCACTTCCCTTTAAAATAAAAGAAATCTGGTACCTTCTGCTGTGAAAATAATCGACTCTGCGTCATCTGAATCGATTCCCTGCAGGGTGTTGGCCATGCGTAACATTGCGAGTGCAGCTTTTCTCTAGGACCAGAAGAGAATTTGAAAAGATAAAACACAAATCAGTAAGTTTCATAATACATAGTTTGTTTGTAATTCTAACTCGACACAGCTTATGTAGTTTGAACAACTTGATGATGCATGACAAAGCTTGATTGCTTTTGATTGACACAAGTCTTGTGAGAAGTCTGTAAGAATGTGTTCAACAGCTGTGTCATGCGAGTTCAATTTTTGTAGAAGTGTTCCGTTTCCCACAAACGTCTTTGGATCTTGTATTTTGGACCATGAGAGGTGCATGTGTGACGGTATGAAAATATCATTCCAAACTCGTGCGTGCATGTGGCACACGCATTGCTTGACATGCGTACTAGACATTTTTTACATTGCACTGACATGTATATGAACACAACATGCATTAAAACTCGATCACTAATTGGTTTCTTTATAAGTACTGAAATATTATTAGTCATGTAGCCAAGAACACACTCACCAATGCCATATCATTCACGCCCCCGGTAAGGCTGTTTCCAAGGATAGTTGATGCCTGAAGCAAAGCCTCAACTGTATCTGCCCACCTAGAAACTCTAGACAGCTCCAAAACCAGTTCAGAACGCAGCTAGGAGAGACAATTTCAATTGAAATCGACATAATTTTTTTTGCAAAAACAATAATAATAATAATAATAATAATAATAAAGATTTGTAGTGCGCACATATCCACCCTGCTGGGCGCCCAAGGCGCGGAAACAAAGATAAAACATGAATACAAACAATATACAATGATAGCATAGGGAAAAATTATGTACTGAGATACATGTACCTACAATGCAATTACAAATATACATCATCTTTGAAGAATTGTGACATAAGATGAGTTTTAAGCATCGACTTAAATCTAGTTATACTATGACAAGATTTGAGTTTAGTTGGAAGATGATTCCAGAGTCTCGGAGCCGCGACAGAAAAAGACCTATCACCCCAGTTCCGTTTTGAAGTTGGTTCCTTTAGGAGTGACATGGTTGCTGGAGCGCAAATTGCGTGATGGAGTGTAGACTTTAAGCAGTTCAGAAATATAAATTGGAGCAATGTTATTAAAAGATTTATGAACAATTAGCATAAGTTTAAAAACAATTCTCTGTGAAACAGGGAGCCAGTGCAGTTCTTTCAAGATTGGCGTGATATGGCATGACTTTCTGGACAAAGTCACAACACGAGCTGCTGTGTTTTGTATGTGCTGAAGATGCGATATTTGATTATGCGGGAGACCGTAGATGAGAGCATTCCCGTTATCGATCCATGATGTGACAAACGCATGTATAATTTGTTCAGCAGCACTTTTATTCAAGTATTTCCTTATTCGGCTAATATTTCTGATATGAAATGATGATATGCGAACGATGTTGGAGATGACAAACAGTGACAAACTGTTACATATTATGTTTTTTCAAGATGTTGTTTATAGCAAAATATTTTTTCAACTACTTCATAATTTAAATGATGATTCCATACCTACAATTGTCCTAAACTTCAAAGAACGTTTGAGTTCATTTAAATAAAAGTGTTAATCTCTTACCTGGGTGGTGGTGATATTAATTTCCTTTCTTCCACTGTAAAATTTGTTCCCATTTGGTCCTTCAATTTGAAATCAGGAATTATTTATTATATTCACATGAAGTAAAGAATTTAAAAAAAATGTTTTACATACATCTGCATTTTGATCAGGGACAACAGACAGGAGTGCTGATATTAGCTGTGTAGCGCCTTCAATGTCACCAGACGAAATCAGAAGAGAAAGAGTGCTGCTGTTGGATCCAATGAGAGATTGTATATCCTCGGCAGTCAAATTGGATGGTTTCACCTAGAGAAGAACAAACAAACAAGCAGTTTCTTACTGAGGTATCAATCATGAAATAACCTTGATTTTCTTGATCCCAAATCCATTAACCCTCCTACTGTTTGACCATTTGAAACCATTCAAAGTTTCCACTTAGCAAAATGCCCATTGGTTTTGTACACACATGATGATACCATTTGAACAGTGTTGGTAGCAAGCTTTACTACCATTCAATTCCATTCAAATGCATAGAGGGTCCATTGATTCACCACTTAGAAGTATCCAAATAAGGTTTTGTATTAGCTGTACTACCATTTGGAAAGATCCAAACAAGGTTTTGTATAAGCTGACCTACCATTCAAAACCATTTGGGGGAATCAATACTGTACACAGTTATTTCACCATTCAAAACCACAAAAGCGAATGGTTTCAAATGGTGGATCAACTTGTATGAAAAAGGTACCAGAAGTAGGGTAGTTAAAGGGAATGTACATCATTGTATTTGATAATGTTCGTACATTTCAACCCTCTAGTTTTCAAGAACTAACCTGTGAAAGTTTCATTATAATAGGTGCTTCCATTTTGGAGAATAAAAAACAAAAAACAGTTTTGGACCTGTACCAAATTTACACCAACTAAGGTTTTAAATAATTTATTTTTAATTCAATAATCTGGTAAAAAGCAAAGTTGTACCTTCTCTTTAAGCAGCAGATATTATATTAGCCTGGAACCACGTCTGTTTTATTTGTACGAAGGTCTTGCTGTTTGACCCGAGTTCATAGTAAAAAGACGAGAGCATACCCACAATTGCCCTGCTACCTTCCTAGCTTACCCTTGGACCTCACTGCCTTCCCGCTACCCCCTTGTATCTGCCACTGGATTTTAAATTTACCTGTACTGTTAAATTCACAGAAGCAGCTGCCCCATAGAAATCCAGCACAGTGACTGACACCTCATGGGTGTAGTCGTACTCCTCGGGTCCCAGCTTAAAACGTAACCCTGACATAACCCTCTGAATTCTGGACGCCTTGAGCGTGAACCTTGTTTCACCCTGGAGTCTGTTCATCACACGATACTCAAGGTATTGCACAGAGGCTAGATCGGGAGAGATGGAGGAGCGGTCCATTCTGTACCCCTCATCCAGCCAATCAGAGCAGGTGATGCTGAACTCGGTTTTGATGACATATCCTATGATGAGTGTCATGGTAAGAGCTTTCAATTTTTGCAAACAGACAATTTAACTTGGAGGCAACAGATATTTAATTTCTTTAGGCAGGTGGGTGTGTTATATGAGAGAAGAGTTGATAAGTAGTTTTTGGGGGATTTTTTTGGCTGAGAAGTAAGAGTTTTATGTGGTGTTTGAATCTGGAACAGGGATTGTGGCTTGTATGTGCATGTGAATGCCACTAATCTTTAATTGCTTCTCTTCACCAATGTTTAAAAATGAGTACCTGTGATGGTAGAGATGAGCAGCATTTAAAGCTTTGAGAAAAGTATGAATAGAACGTTTGTGGTAGCACCATGCCGTAGACCTTATGCATATGATGTCACAAATTGAAATAGGCACCCTCAATCGGAGGCAAATAGAAGGTTCATCACATGAATTGAAAGCTTACCAGCAGTTGGAGTGATCCAACATGCACCGTTATACGGTGGTAGATTGGTGATGAATGAGTACTGAATGAAACCAGCTCCGAGAAACTGATCATTGACGTCAAGACGTAGTCTATATTCTTTTCCTCCTTCCAGAATGTTCGGATAAAAATCAATACCTTGCTTTTCTGCTCCTTGGACCCAAAAAGAAAGCAGAGATGTTGTATTGTAGATAAGTTTGCCAAAGTACTTTTGATGCAACATGGTTTATAAAAACGGATAAATTGTCTCATCATGAAATGGGTATCGTAATATGTTTTGTAATAATGCATATTGAAGATTAATACTTTCTAGATGGCCTTACAATTTTTATTGCAGGAATCAGGAACTGTTTTTATTTATTTCATCCTGGGTAACCTGATCAGTAATTATCACAGTTCTTTCTCAGGCCCTAGATTTGAATTGGAAGAAAATAAGGAAGAAATTTAAGTTTTAGAAAGAGGAAAAAAACTCCAGTAAATTAATCGTGGGAAAACCCATATGATCAGGTAAGGACTGAGTGGGATTTGAACCCTGGTCCAGAGAGGTGGAAGGCAAGGAAAGTATTGCTACACCAACCTGATTGCCCAATTGTAGATAAGGTTAGTTTTGCATGGAGTATCGTTATTGGTTCAGTTTGCGGTAACACTATGTGGTTTGAATCTCAACTATCGTGAAGTGAGGTTGTGGTTCTGATAAGAACTGTATAGGTCTTCTCTCATTTAGATTTATAGCATGCTTTAGTCATGATGAGGAGACTCAAGAGAATTGAGAAATGCTTCTGATTAAATAGGCGTATTGTAGTTTTCCCTGAATACACCATTGGTGAAATGTAATTTCTTTGGTGGAAAATAGCCAAGGTATATTGCGGCTTATAAATAAATCTTATCAGAGTTGATTATGTACAAAATTAATCTTGTCCAGCGCCTACCTGTGGAAGTCATATTTGCTAGACCATCGACAACCTCAAAGTCCTTGTTGCTTTGCTGCTTCACAAATAATGACCATTTAAACAGTGTCTTCCAACCACTGGTATCACAGTTGTCACAAGCACCTTGGAGCGCAAACGAAGATGTGGGGTTGGTCTTACCAGCACAGTTTATGACACATCTGATTCATATCAATAAAGATAACTTTCCTTAACATGGGTTATATTGGCATAACTGCTTCTACGAGTAAGCTTACTTTCTTTGAATCAACTTGAGAAATACATTAAACAACCAACCTGTGAAACTTGCAGCTCAGTAAAGAAGTCTAAGTCACAAGAGCATTGTGAAAAAGCATTCATAATTCTTACAGATAAAACTTAGAGCAAAAAGTTAGTCTGGTAATTTTTTGAAAATGTGCATGTTTGTGTTTTCTTTGAAACGAAAGCCTTTCAGACACTATAAAAATAGATTATTGATACCTTCACCACCAAGAACTAAGCTAGGTTTTTGTAATGTCAGAAGTTGCACCATGTGCAAAAACAACGTCCACTTGTGGGGCCAATTTGTTGGAGCTGCTTTGCAGAAAATGTTGCTAAGCAAATACAATTGCTCAGCAAAATTAAACAGGCAACCTGCTAAAGTTTACATGACAGTTTGGCTGGTAACTAATAAAACCTGCTTAGCAAAATGTTTCGTTAAGCATTTTTTTGTTAAGTAGATCTATGAAGATTGGCCCAGGTCATCTTCATATAAAAAAAAGAACAATTCATTAAAAAAAAATGATAATGTCTACTGCTGTTCAAAAAAGTTTAGATGATATCAGAGATCTTTTGTTTGTATAAACCAAAAAGCAATACTAACAACCACAATTTGGAAATTCAATTCCCCAACAAATCTAAATTTAAAAGAAAAAGATTGAAATGAATGAAATATTCTTGCCTTATAGAGATCTGTGGTGGTTCTCCCTCCAAAATCTCAACTGTTTGTTCATAGGATGCCGTTCTTGATCCAAGAGCTGCCTTTACCCGGAAAATATACTTTGCACCAGTTATCAATTCCATCGGGTCAAGCTCGATTACAGCGTCTGTGAAGTTCAGATGATCCCATGAGAGATTGTTGCACAGAGGGATTGTCGGTGGGGGTGACTGGCTGGAGTTGGATACTTTCTGACATGACCAATTGAAGGTCCAGCTTGAAGCATTTCCTGCACGGTCATCAGGGTCATGGGATGATTTCAAAGCATCCAAAACCAAGGGGTGTGCATTGCCGACTGTTCTGCCGCTTCCACCTTCAAGGATCAAAACCAGAGGAGAAGCCTCAATGCTGATGAAGACAATGTCGTAGACTGTATAATCTTCAACTGTGGCATTAATCCATACCTGATAAAGACCAACTTCAAGCAGACCGGGTGTTAAGTCTAACTGAGGGCTATTCACTGTGGGGAGGCTGTTGGTTATGTCCCGAGTTTCATTGTTTACAACTTTGTAAACTTTCCAGGTGAAGCTAGTTGAGATGATGCCAATACATTCAAGAGAAACTTCTGACTCAAACCGGATGGCTTCTGAGCTCCGGTGTGACCGTGGTGCGACTATTGTCTCACCAGGACCTCTGATGGTCACCTTGGGTGAACACAGACACCCGCTGACTGTGATTTCCTTTGAGATGTGGGTAGTTTTGAAGAAAGTCGTCACAGACACATTGACATTGTAATAGCCAGGTGTTGTGTACACATGTGAGAAGTGCTCACCAGCTCCCAGCACGGATTGCAAGTAGACACTGTTTTGTAGTATCGTCCTCTCACATGGATCCGGCCCATACACAGTTTGCCGACTTTGATCACCAACATTCCAGGCTATACAAAGAGGAGTACCGTCTAAGCCACTCCCAAGCAACGTCAAGTCCACCCGTTGGTCAGATTTCAAAATCAGCAGCCCTGTTTCATCTAATGCTTCAATTGATGACAGATGGAATGGTCCAACTATGTAGAAAATATAATGCATTTCCTGAAGTACGGTTGTGCCATTATGAACTTGCAGTGTGATATTGTAAGGTCCCGGTTGTTCATATCCTCGGTGTACTATTTCCAAGTTAGATACTTCTCCATTGCTGAATTCCCATCTAATAAATGTACCATTTAGAGTGGAGTTGGCACTCAGTTTGACTTCTGAGCCAGTGGGAAACCAATTGAAGTCGGGTCCTAAACCGTTTATCCAACTTCCAGTTCCGTCAATGAATTTAAAACTAACGTCAATTTCTGGATTGATAACAACTGTTGTATCAAGTGATATGAAGTCAAGTTTGTTGGTCACCATCACAGCAACATGGTAGGTTCCCGAATCATTATAAAGATGGGTGGTACTTACGCTGTAGCTTGTGTTAAAGTCCATTTGCTCATCTCTAGCAGTCCCATCTCCAAAGTTCCACTGCAGACGTACACTTGACGGAGGGTTTGCACCTTGTACAGGTTCAAGCGTAAATGTTATCAAGGAAGAGGGCAACTTTATAGGACTATCTGATGAAAGCTGCAGTGCACGAGTGCTGTACATTACCACAATACTCGCATTTAAAGTAGCATCGGATTGCCCTAAGATATTCCCAGCACTAACGGAAGCCAAGTAGACCCCAGGTGTTGCAAATGCGTGGTAAAAGATTTGTCTCTTTGTGATGCTGGACATTATGACAGATCGATTTTCAGACAGACCATCACCAAATTGAACAAAATAATGGACCAGCGAACCATTTGTGGTAGTGACAATGAAAAGCACCTCAGAATTGACGCCCACTGTCATTTTAAGGGTCCCAATTTTCAAGTTCTTAACACCCTCGTAAACATCAATGTCTTTCTGAAGGCTTACATTACCAAGGATATTTCCACACGTCAAGACTACCACAAACTTTCCACCTGGAAAATTATGTGTTGCGTTCAAACTTTCACCAGATGTGATAGTTGCATTTTCCAAGCTCCAGAATCTGTCGTTGTTTGTGCCATCTGCCCAGTCCCAAATGCACTCCATGTCTGTTGGTGGTGGTACCTCTGGGTCCAAGGTAAGGCTGAAAGTAACAATTCCAGGATCTAAGATGGCTTCACTGCTACGCACTTCAAGAGTCAAACCTTTGACAGGATAAGCCACTGTGAGCACCGTTTGGTTTCGTATGATCTCGCTTAGATCATTCATTGCACGGACTGTAGGGATGTATGTCCCTAGCTGACCATAAGAATGAATAAGATTTAAACTGTGTGGCGTTTCTTGAAATTTAGTATCTGTGCCTCCATCTCCGTAGTCGATTTTGTATGTTATAGAAGTCCCTGATGTAGCTAGAATCCATAGTGTTATATTCGCACCAACTGCGGCAGCAGTAGTGCTGATACTATAATCAAGATCTCGAATCTGTTCACAAACAACCAATGTACTTCTTAGTTCCTTTAAATTAAAACTAACCTTATTGGAAAGGTTGACTGAAACATTGTACCTTCCGGTCTTGTTGAATCTGTGTGATGTACTAAACCTTCTTGTTCCCGTGGGAATGAACTGAAGGTATGATGTTCTATCTCCAAACATCCACAATGCTGATACATTAGTTGGCATTGGAGTGGTCTCGTTAAAGGTAATAGTGAATGATGTTGCTGGGTTTGAAATATCTACTGTGCTTTGGTTGATCTGGAGGTGGTATCCCTCATCGGGTATGGGGACCTGCACTATCACCGGTACTCCGTATGCCACACAAGAGCTACTTGGGTTCGAAACAGTCAGTTTGACTGTGTAAATGCCTGCCTGCTGGTAGACCTTCTGAAAAGTTAGTGGATTTGTTCCGCTCATATTTGCAAGTTCCACGGAGCCATCTCCAAACTGGATTGATAATGTAAGATCTGACCCAGTGCTGACAGACGTGAAAAACAACATTATTTTGTCCGTTGGAGAAATTTGTGAGGAACTACTGATGGAGCATCCAGAAGCAGGGTCACGCACAACTAGATTCACCGTGAGTGTCACATTGCTAATCATGTTTTCACAGGAAGCCTTGACTTGCAAACGCTGTGGACTATCGTAAGTATGCTGCAAGGTGAGGTTTGTAGAATCCGAGAGATTTCTCTCCAGTGTGCCTGTGTAATGGCCATCATCATAATCAATGATACACTGAACCATTTGAGGTGTTGCCACTCCCTTCTCCAGATACAAAACGATTTGAACCGGGGACCCTGTCAGTACGTATGTTCCATTAGTGTGCAACCTTAAGCCATTGATACGATTTATAATGCTCAGTAAAAGCTCCCCGTGTATCGCACCGAATATATTTTCAGCTGTATGTTTGATAGTGTAATCACCAGGATTGTTATAAATGTGGTGAACAATTCTTGTCGGCGAGATATGTTCCTGAGCTGCCAATGATGTATTTAGAAACGAGCCGGTGATAGTGAGATTGTTTCCATCAACCTCCTCTCCGTCTGGTGAGATGGTCTTGTTCGTACCATCTCCGAAATCAACATTGAAAGTAACATCACTTCCAGTGTTCAAAACAAATTCAAAGCTCACATTATCACCGGGTGCTTGTATCGTAGAGAAGGGACGACTGCAGTAGAAGCCTGTGATTTCCTCTCCAACTTGAACCGTGTCTTGGATGAAGACAGACGATATCGCATTAGAAACTTGGACAGTTATATTGAATCTACCGTATGCAGGAATATTCAAGAAATATGTGAGTCTGGATTCTTCTTCTAGTGATGGTATAAAAGCTTCTGTAAGTTCATTTTGAAAACCATCAATGAAAAATTGAACACTTGCTTCGTTTGGCCACGCTGATGTATCTGATGTAGGATATATATTTAGTATTACAGGGTTATGAGTTGAGCTTGAGTTAATCACTACCATGTTAAGAGCTGGTACTGAGTAGTAAACCTTTACGGAATAAATCTCACTTTTCAAGGCATCCAATTCATTTGAGACTTCCACAGAAACCTCAAAGTTCCCTACCTCTGAAAACCTCTCTGAATAAGACAATTCACATGGTGCCGTATCACAAATAAACAATTTTAATCTCTCGTCAAATTTGAAGTAAAATGAGACAGGGGTACCCCCAGCGACATATGCAGTCAAATCGACAGCTTGATCTGGTGTGACAGCTGTTGCATTGATCTGATTTGAGAAATTTGTCAACGGAGCCCCTACATAGACAAATGCTTTTGAAATCACGGAACCGCTGATCAAGTTAGAGGCACGGACCTCAAGTATGTGTGTACCCGTGAAGTTTGTCAAAGCTGCTCCTACAAACCCCTGGCAGGAACTTCCTGCACATGTGAAGTTGATGCGCGATTGACCATCATACAGTACCACACGATTTGTGATGTTGGTGCCAGTAATTCGAAAGGGAATCGTGAAGATGGACCCCTGGATAATTCGGAATGTGGTATTGAGAGAAATGGCGACACGTTCCTGAACCGTAATTTGGGCGAAGTTAACTGACTGGCTTCCACCATCGGTACATGTAGCTTCAACAGGAAACACTCCAGCAATATTATACTGGTGAATGACCGAATGGCCTCCACCTCTTGTTTCATCTGATGCCCCATCCCCAAACTCCCAAGAGCATACTATATTAGTATTCCCGTTAACGATCTCGAGTTGGATGGGAACAAATTCAGACGTGGCGGTGAGTATATTTGACTCTGAGATCTCTAAGAAAAGTTTTCCTGATTGTATCACGTCCTCCTCAGCATTTACCCATATGACCTTTTCCATTTTACTGATCTGATTAGTTGCTCTCGCCGTCAGGTGGTACGATCCAATCTGTGGGAAAACCAAGTAGGTTGACACCTCGGATGTTGTAATGTCTCCCAGTCCGTTATCTCCATAGATGGAATAAAAAACATCCTCGCCAGAACTAACGCTAAAGCTTACATTGACATTGATTCCTGCTATTACAGTATAATTGATTCCATTAAACTCTATCCCATCAAAACTCACAGTGAAGCCTCGAACATCGAGTGGGTCTGAAATCGTAGATTGAAAGGACGACAGGATGTAGAGCCTGTAAAGGTTCTCACTCGAGCATGTGGATTCGGTGTAGGTGTTTGATTTACTGTAAGCAGCAAGGCAATAACATGTTGAGTCACCAGCTTCGCCTTCAATCGCAGCGTACTTGTGCACGCTGGAGTCACAAGAATCCCTGCATTGCTGTATTGTGAATGATTCATCTTCTAAGGACTCGGTAACTGGTGATGCTAATGATCCCAGTGATCCCAGTGGTTCACATCCTTCATAGTAGTAGGCCTGCAAAACTCCTGTTTCAAAGCAAAGAAAAGTTTAAATGCATCTGATGAGTACATTTCAATATCCATCATGAACGTTTTTTTGTTTTTTTTAAATATATGATAAATACTATTCAGGCAAAGTTATGATACACATCATTTAATACATAGGGAGAAAATAGAACGAAGAAGTGCAATGACACAATACATTACCCACCAGAACCTGATAGGAGACGGGTGTGAACAAAATGGAAAATTAAATTTCCGGAAATTTTACTTTTCATCAGAACATTGCTATTTTCTTTGAGGAAGTGAAAACAAATGCTGTAAAATGAAACATTTCTATAAAAAAAACTAATCGTGAGAAATGACAGCATTTCTGTCATTTAAATTATTGATTGAATCACGCAACTGATACATTTCCCCCCCCCCCCTTTTTGTTGTTGTTGCAATAACTACCAAAACTTACCTTCGTTCTCTGAATTGAAGACAACATTTGGGTTCTTCCAGGCATCCCAGATAGTAAGCTGTCCAATTTCAACCACGGCATAGCCTACGTCCAAGTCGTTCCTCCTGCCAACATACAGATATTGAAACGGATCATCAGTGCACGAAGCCGAGACGTCCGCGATTCGCTGGTAGCCTCCATCAGCCTGTGCCCCGGCGCACATACCATCAACGTACACATCCAATCCTATATCGAGCCGCCACGTCATTATGACGTTTGTCATTTGGGACATGGACGCCTGGTAACGCACCTGCCAAAACCTGTCTGGGGTTGCCACGCCAACGGCAAAGACACCGACCCGGAACCCATTATTGTCGGGGTCTCCCACTGAATCAAGACGGAAGTAAAACCCACAGGACTCGGATCTTTGGCCTCCAGAGGATAAGTAGTACGCACCATCATCGCTGACCGAAATATCGTTTGGACGCAGCCACACGGACACCGCAAAACCATCGTCGCAGACAGAAACATTGCCGGGGCAGAAAGCCGTTTGGATCGGTATGGCTTCATCGGTATTGATTGCATGTGGGTCTAGAACTTGGGAAGCGAACAGCTCAAACATCATTGCGTGCTGACCTAGGGGAACAAAATGGTAAAGAAAGCTTGTTCGTTACTAACTACAAAAAATTACTTACGCCTAGTTATCTACCCCCTTGACCGATTATAGAGATGGTCAATATAGGGGAAATTTGATGAATTTTTTCATTCAGCGCATTTCCCATCGGACTTTTGAATCCGCCCATGCACGACAACCCCACCCCTCCACTTTTCATTACCTTCCGACGGACTTGTTCCTATATTAGATTTGTATTACACTCAACCAGAAACAAAACAATTAATGATTTTAAACAACACCTGGTATTCTCTATATTGTGTTACCATGGTAACATTCACAAACAAAACTGCCTGAAATGTGTGAACCGAACGGAATCAATAAATGCATCAAGTATCAAGCCTGGTTTAATTAATTTAAGGTGATGCGCCGTTTAAGCTTAAGGTCGTGGCATTATCTTCTGTATTACACCGTGTTATTTAATTTATTGATCAAATGAAAGCTGACGGGATGAGACAACATGTCGACTCTGTACGTGGGGACAGTGGTTGAAAGGATCTGGATCTTTGCATCCGAAGACGTGACAAATTAATAATAATAATAATAATGACAGCAATGTTACATTGAAATGAATACGGACAATCTGAATGCATTTACACTTTGTTTTCGTTTACGAAATAATGAAATAAGCAGAATCTTTCATTTTGTTAGGTTAATTTGATTTTTAATATTTTTTATAAGGCCATATCTTGATTTTTTTAAAATTAAGTATGAATGCATTTACAGACGTTTTACCAACAAATTGTATGGTTTTCAGGAGAAGAGAAATACGCATCTCATCACAGTACCCTGGATATTGTCACACATGGATTGTCCAAATCACCTCATATGGGGAACTTAAAAGGTGACAATCCTAAAGTATGGAAATAATAAAACAAAAAACACACTTGGGCTTAATCTGTTTTATCCACCCACAGGTCATATCTCGGTGATGCTTAAGGGATATCCATTGGGTTGGGCTTTGTAAGTGGTTGGGTGGGGGACAGCAGTTTTTGATAGGCCGCATAAACCACACCAGCGTTTACAATTTGGGCCAAGAAGTTCAAGAACGTTCATTGCTGGGTTATGTAAAGTTGGTGGGGTCCCGCCTCCTTGTTACGGCCTGGGGAAGGTTTCAATGTTATCCAGTTTGTAAAACGGGAAATGTTCAAAGGCGGCAACATTTCACTTTTGAACGTCGGGAATAATTTATATTGTTCCATTTTTATCTGTCTTATTGTAATAATTGTGATAAACAGTATTGCCTCAACCGAATGAAAATACCTAGGCCTGCGACTTTTTTGTGTTATGTTTTGTTCAGCTAAAAATATTTTCGCATCTTATTCTGTGAATTATTTTAAGACAAATATACTGCCTTTTGGTTAAGAGATAAGTTGATTATTGGTCTTGCAAATTGTGTTATGAGGTTTATGTTTATTTACTGCAGTAATATAGAGGGTTTTGTAAAGCAATTCATAATGAAAGATGCTTGCGCCACCTTTTGTTAATCTTATATAGTTGTGTAACAAGTTGGGTGGCGTACACGGGCCAATTTAAGTTTCCCAACTTGTAAAATATACATATAACATGTTCAAGTTGCGTTCAGTGAGGTGAACTTAACAAGGAGAACGTGGGTGCAAACTGCCTTCCCGTGAGCAACATTTCCGCGTTACAAATCGGAGCGGAATATTGGCCCGCGATAAACCTTTTCACTGACAAAAACGTCATACAAACTTTATTGTGACAAAATAGTAACGCTCCACTTTTTCTCTGCAGTAAATGAATCTGTATGTATATTAAATACGAACATATATTTGTCTCGCATCTAGGAATTGTGTATCATGCGAATCGATTAGATTTACTGATGCTATGTACATATTTACAGGAAACCTTTCTGTGCAAAGTTGATGATAGTATCAGTTGAAACATAGAGATCTTTCTGTCTGTGGTATTATAATTTCAATAAAATTAGCCTCGTAAAACAAGCTCGCAATTGAATAGCTGTCCTCCGGGGACGAAAAATTCAACATTACAAATATGAAAATCTCATAAGCTAAAACTTTCACAGATTAGTTTAATGTATATAAATTATCTTGATTCAAAGAAAGTATTAAAATGATATTTACGAAGCTGTTTTGGCAGTGTACACTCCCAAGGCAGTGTACAATATTTTAATACATATAAATGATCAGTTTTGATGAGTACAATTAGTAAAATAATTGTATCAACTAAACTTTCGCCTGCATGAGAAAGAAATGTCACGATATATATATATATATATATATATATATATATATATATATATATATATATATATATATAAAGAATACGAAAAATCCGAATGTATTTTCACTATTAGATATAATAATGTAAGAGTACATCTCTTGATTCTTATAAGGATGTATTCATATCGGTTTATACTATAAGTTTCAACTGAACTTATTCCCTACCTGAAATCTCTTCCTCCCGACACATAAACGACGTGGTGATGCTTCCCTCGACCATGGCTATCCCTCGCCATAACCCACCACTCCCCAAGTGTTCTCCCCATTGCGCTATCAGGAGCAAAATAATCCATAGATTTAGATGCACCATGACTGCACGCCAAATGAAAACTGGAATGTTTTTCCGATGCCCAACTAATTAAATATCTCTGTTGTCTCCCCGTAAGAGAATCCAGCGTGTTATGAGTGGACAGTTTCCCTAACAACCGTATAGTTGTTTGACGTATGTGGAGGTAGAGGGCGACATGTGAGGTTATGTTTATTCAACATTTCATGACTTTCAGCCAATCAAAGTTAATCTTGAAGTAAAACTATCGATTTTATCAAACAGAAACAAGAACTACAGGCTAACATGGGTGACGACCTTGCTACTCGCGATATGGTGTGTCACAATCAATTACACCTGTACCGTATGGCAACTGCAATTGACCGATCTGCCAGTCTTTGTATTTCGATCGTGTCTCAGTTACTCCAATAAACGGTTTGCGAGTTTCATTTTTTTAATATCTAGAAGGCTGATTCGAGTCACGTTTGAATTTAAATCTCCCAAACTTCGCTGGTAGTATCCAATAGGCCATACCTCTGGTACGCACCAATTTCTTTTACAATATCGTGTGAAGGAAGTCGCAAAGTATCATGGGTGACTCTAAAGCCAGCTGTTAGTAGCTACATCATCATAATGTTCACAGCCGCCGATACAAAATGTACTTGACGAATGACCTACATAGGCCTACACGTGCTGTAGTAAATACATATATGGTCTTTATAGGCCTACACGTGCTGTACTAGTAAATAAATATTTTGTTTACCATGGCCTCTTTAATACTTCTGTACTGTTAATTAATCCATGGTAAAGGAATACATATTTGTTTCAATAATTTGGTGCCATATTGCAAAATATTTTGTTTATTTAGCCTAACCCCTTTGAAGCGTTTTTATAAGAAGGCTAACTAAACCTAATTAAAGGATAAAAGTTATGCGCATTGCTTGCCCTATGTTTTATGACATGAAATCAACCCAACGCAGTGTACAACTGTGCATGTGGCCAGCTGAAGTGCTCTCTCCAGATCAGGGTTGGGAGTACGAGGAAGCAGGAGGTGCCAGCGCGTCGGTCAAGTTGGTACCCCCGTGAGATACGGCCGAGTACATCGCGATCTTGGGGGAAGAGACTCGGTCGCAATTGAGTCTAGACACGATTTGGTTTGGATTGTAGATAAACAATTCATCCACACTTGAACTAAGGAACACTAGCGAAAAGTGGTGCTTGTGCTTTCAGCATGTCAAATTACACATACGTGCATGCAGCTGGAAGGGTTGCCACGGCGGCCTGGGGTAACATACCCCCCACAAATTTCCAGTGGCCCCCCCCCCCAGGTGCCCTCCCGCGAAAAATCATCATAGTGCCCCCAAAAACAAAAGAAAAAGAAAAGGGAAAAAACCCATACCCCTGGGCCCCCCCACTGAAAAGCAATTCCCCGTGGCCCCCCCCCCCCCACTGAAAAAGTCCTGGCTACACCGCTGCCACCTGGTCCTCGGGAATAGAACACTTGTGAACTTTTAGGGTGGAAGTACGATTACACTTGCACGCCTTTCGGCCTATCAGTGACGGGACCGTACTCAAGTTCCCTCAGCCTTATGTTCCCTCAGCCCTATGTTCCCTCAGCCCTAAATAGACCCTATGTTCCCTCAGCCCTATGTTCCCTCATCCAGTCTAACACTCCATGAGGGAACATAGGGCTGAGGGAACATAGGGCTGAGGGAACATAGGGCCTAATTTGGATTTAAAAAAAATGTTAGGCATTGAGGGAGCATAGGGCTGAGGGAACATAGGCATGACCCCTCAGTGACAACATCAGGGAAGGCACGATCCTGCTGTTACACGACCGTTCGATGTAAAGAAATGAGGATTTGCAAATGGGGGGGGGGGGGGTTCAACCTGGTGACACATTTCAACCCAAATCCTTCATGGCTTGAGATAAAATATAAAAACATTTCTATTGTATTGGTATTTTAATTTTATTACTTTTTAAAGAAAAATGAAGTGGGTCTGAACGCCCGCCTGCCCCCCATAAAGGAAAATTTATTCAAAAATGTTCACTCTTCCTTACCAGCCGCTGGTAATGAATGTATATTGTTATCTTTCAAAAGCTAATGCTAACACTCCTTTATAGTCATTTCGCAACACTTCTCGTTTGATACAGGGGAATTTTTTGCTTTTGCCTTAGGTGGTTTCGCAATCGTTCACGTACATAAGGGGAAGAACCTTATAAGGGGAATAACCTTATAAGGGGAATAACCTTAATGAGAACTACATGAAATTTGGAATGTGCAGAATATACCGTTATATTATAACGCTCGCTCAAACGACCAACACATGTAGGCCTATACGAGTAATGACAGGTAAGTTTAATTTACCCTTTAAATTTTGTATTTAAAATTATGTGTTTTAGATATAATTTTAAGGCATAATATGCTTCATGGATGAGTTAGTTTTCGTCATTTGAAATGCAGAGTGTCACAAAGATTATAATAGTCCAACAATCAATGATTGTATTTTAGTTGTAACGTCATTGACACTCAATGACAGTGACGGCGATTTATTGTTAGAGTAGGTGAGGGGGCGTTGGGTAGCAGCACCCATGACCTATCCCCCACCCGCCCCACCCTTACTGATTAATCACCAAATTATAATTTACTTAACTTGTCTGGGTTAGATTTTTTTTGTGTATAGTTAAATTTTGTTATTTTGTATTTTTTGTATAAAATAGACCTAATTGTGATCTTTTAAAATTTGTTTTGTGTTTCACTGTACCTGTAACGTAGGCCTATATTAAGGGCACGGGAAGATTTTGTTTTTTAGAATACCTCAGCCTTAATACGCTATAATGGGGTCTGTCATAGAAAATACAATGGAATGAGGTTAATAATATTTTGGTACACGATATACATGTACTTATTTATTTAAAAACAGTTTTGGGCACTATTATTATTTTTTTTTTGGGGGGAGGCTTCCATTACTGTCACCCTTTCATAATTATTGGGGGTTATTTATACATTTATCACACTTCGTCAGAAAATGATGCAAATGGTACATTGGTATTTGGTAACGTACATTCATGTCAACCCTAGAGATTTCATGAAATATATCATAAAACTAACCTGTGAAAGTTTCACCTATAGTTTCACCTATAGTTTCACCTATAGTTTCACCTATAGTTTCACCTATAGTTTCACCTATAGTTTCACCTATAGTTTCACCTATAGTTTCACCTATAGTTTCACCTATAGTTTCACCTATAGTTTCACCTATAGTTCCACCTATATTATGATGATAATAATTATATAGGCACTTATAATACATACGTTTTTGAGAAAATCAAGAAAAGCTGTTTTTGACGAAAGTTTATGCTCTCTGAAAGCTGTAAGCACTTCAGATGATATTCGTCTCCCAAATTTACACCAACAAAGTAATATGAAACCAACCTGTGACATTGTTTGTCGCAATAGATGTTTTGCGAAACATGTTTTTTCTGTTTTGAAGTTTTACAAAATGTTGCCGTTCGGCAACTTTTTGTGAATTCTGATTTCTCTACAATTCCTGTTTTCTCTTAGATGAAAACTTTAATTAATCCTTATCCAGAGAAACAGTTGAAAGTGTTGTTACTTCTTCATTCCACTTAGAAAAGAGCAAGATAAATTTACAAAGGGGTTAACATCATCTAGCCTTCCCTGTGTAAAATAATGTAAGCAGGAAAACGTTTTCATTGCAGGAATATCGTTTTGTTTCAAACTACCACTTTCAACGGTGGTCGTTTGTACTTGTCTGGTGGTATTTAGCATCGTCAATTCTGCACCAATTCCACCCAGGAACTCGGCACTCACAGACCAGCCGGGAAATGGCCAAGATAGATACGGTAATTCCTCTTGATTTTCATAATTTGTATGATCACTTTCCTTGAAGCAAGATACACATTAAAGAACCATCCTTTTGAAAGTTCAGCTCGGTGCAGAGTCTATGTCATGAGAAAAGTATGAAAAGCATGATTGCAGAAACACTGATTTTTTTTTTTGCCACACATTTTGGACAGGATTGGATGGTCAATAAATAACCTGTGCCCACACAGTCATACTTTTCTGAGAAAATAAGCAACGCATTATTATTTAAAAATGTAAATGATAATCAGTAGTTAAAAAGATGGATGACTCATAACCCACGCAAACTACACTCAAACTCACACAAACATAGGCCTTCATGTTCTGAGAATAAATTGGGCAACAACAACAACCAGTGCTTTAACAACTATATATTTGTCACAAGCCATCAGTTCTGAAAACTGTTTACAATTCATGAGAGGATTTACATAGGGGTTCCAGGTATGTTCCAAAAAAACAATTTTATTTTTAGAACAGGGGCTCTACAGTGTCCGCTTCAACACTGTTGTTGGTTTACAAGATGTAAATGACACTGGATTCAGTATGAATCACACATAGATTTATATATAAGAACACACCATATCATATCTTTGTTGCATAATATAGGATTTTAAAGGTACATTGGTCTATGGTATATATAGCGTACATACATTTCAGCCCCGCATTTTCCAAACATGTATCATTGTAAACTAACCTTAAACAGCAATGTGATTCATATAAAAATGTGCAAACATGACATCCAGCCGAATGTTAAATACCAAATTTGCTGCAGTTGATAAGGAATATATTCAAGGGTTGCTTTTATATCTTTAATATATATTTGTAATATGATGCCCATTGCAAATCACATATTGGTCTTCTATGGGACACTGAGACAAAAATAGTAAAGTTTAAAACCCTGATAACCCCAGAATTACCCCTCTATGCTGGCAGATTTCGGTTGAGATTTTAACTCAATTGAGTGATATTGAACACAAATGTTATTATTTGGTGTTGTTTTCGTTGTTAGACTATTGCTTTCATGTGTATAAGTATGTGTGTATTTCTATTCTTTCTATCTTTCTGCATTTGATAAAGATCCTGCTATGTTTGAAATGTAAGGCCGCTAACTACAATGTTGCATTTGTATTAAAGGTATTTTTGTTTGTTAAACAGATAGCATCAGCGAATTATTTATTTATTGATTTATTTATTTATTTATTTATTTATTTTTGTTTATGTTTTCAGCACAACTGAACCAAGAGTGTAGGGAATTTTATCATTCAACCAACTACGTTTACGAACCGGTTCAAGAATTATGCGTTTCCTGCAATGTATGTACAGGTTCAAGCGAGCTGTACTGCAATGACTGTCCCAGTAAGTATAGAATCCTCTACTTGAACAATCGAACAGCACGACAGATTCATTGGCAGATTCATTTCATTTTAAGGGAGACATGTTGCAGTCGGGTAGTTACCAATTTTGTACCATCCCCTAAAGTGAAGCCAAATAAGGTTTTCAAGGTCACGACATTGAAGCTATTGAGGCATATTAATCTTTCCACGACAGTGTTCGTAGCTTTTCCATTTCTTTGAAAGTGTACGATTTCCTAGGATAATTTACATTGGTTTTTCCATTGGTATTCATTCTACAATTGCAGAACCCACAACAGCGAAAGTCAAAACGCCATCCGTGACAACGCCATCCGTGACAACGCCATCCGTGACAACGCCATCCGTGACAACGCCATCCGTGACAACGCCATCCGTGACAACGCCGTCCATTAATACCGATTTGTCCAGCACAGAGGAGACAAACATATCGGCTTTAACACCCACAAATGGTGTGTTTCAATGTAGGACATTGTAGGCATCTATATATTAATGTTTGCGTAAAGGCTAATCATATTTCGTGCCTCATGACATTTCCGTTTGTTTTTCCATAACATTTTCGTCATGCATGTTAATTTTGTGTATCTTTTGTTTTTAAAAGGATCTCTTGACCTGTGGACTGTTGGGTTGTCTATCGTTGGGTTGTTTATCGTTGGGTTGTCTATCGTTTGTATCGTATTTGAAATACGGAAATGCACCAAGAAGAGTAAGTAGTTTTTTCATCAAAAATTGGTTTTCTGTTTTCTCTTGATGCAATAAAAAAAAATTCCCAGTTTTCTTGGATAATTATGTGTTAACATCAGAAGAAAATTTAAAGTAAATAATGAGTTTGTTTGAAATTAAGAATAAGAGAGGGAACCAAATGGGTACGACCGGATTACATACACAATGGCAATTTAAATCAAACCGAAGTTTCCATATCAACAATACCAAAATCAACTTTGGTTTAAGTGAACAAATAAATAGGAAAATATTGTAGAAGTCTAATACTAGAAGTAAGCTTGCTGTGGCGACATGTAACAATGAGTTGCAATAAGTGTTGGTTCTGAGAAGCATTGTTGGTGAGAAAACATGAGGTTTCGATCACTATACTCTGATCGTCTTCAGGAGCGTCGAATCTACTCAGAACCAATGCTTATTAATATATTGTTACATGGTGCTACCGCAATCTTATAGTTATACTCCTACTTAAGTCGAAGAATGGCAAACGTGTCGCATTCTATTCTGTCCAACATTTTAGGAAATGTTGCCGCAAACTACGAAAATGTTGAAGCAGGCACTCCCCACGAACAAGAGACCTGCTCTTTGGTAGATGTCGACGATGACGACGGGCCGTCGAGTCTGCCCATGCAAGATACCAGCCCAGCACCCGAATTTCACCCAATGGATCCGAGTAGTCTGACCAGCAGCGGCAACTCCATCGATTCGGACCAGGAAACAAACGTATGAGAAACCAGCTGGACAAACCGCAGGCTGTTGCTGTTTCTTTATTTTTTTGTTGTTTTGGGGGTTTTATTGTTTGTTTTTTTGTGAGATTTTTTGCATGATTTTGTTTTATTGAAAAAGAGAACTCATAACATTGGTTAGCCGAAACAATACACAATCAAGGTTTATTTACATTGTGTAAAGTTCAAAATTGTATCAAACTCCACTGAGAATATTTCTGGAGATATCATCATCATCATTTCTGTCTGAGCTGCTGTCATTTCAATAAAACTAGCTAGTCAAATGATTTTCCAGTTATTCCTGACTACAAAGAAATCAGACAGGGGATTAAAATTCCACGTTTGAATGTTCACAGGAATGTTCACAATTTTCTAGCTAACGATGTAACGTAATGATATGAAACTTTCCCAGGTCAGTTGCATTATATGCAAATCTTTATTCAAATGAAGTATAACCAAGAAGACAGGCAGAAACCAATGGTATAAGTTCTCTTTTTTGTATTGGAATAATATCGTAAGATTATTCTACATCAAGATTATTTTCTTTTGATCAAGAGAGAATATTCATAAAATTGGATTGTGTAACAAAAATAATACCATAAAAGACTATTTTGGAAGAGAAAACCTGCTGAAGGAACTATAATAAAAGATGAAATTAGAAAAAAGTTTATATTTACACAATGAATTGAATTAGAAAAGAAATAAAAACAATATTTATATAAGAAATTCTTCCTTTTGAAAAAATACAAACATTTCTGATGAAAATGCAAAATGCATGACAGGAGAAATAATCTCTGAAATTGAGCACACATCACATGACAATAGTTAATAACATCCCAAATATACGATTGTTACTGTAACCATTGAGTGTATTACCATGTTACCATTTATGCTAATTTAGACATCATTAATGGATACGCTAATGAATGATTCATTGTGATAAATATATGTAAAATTTTTTTAAATCTAAAAAAATTCCTGTAATAAACAGTGAAGTTTTGAAACGTGGCAGGCCCATCAACCTCAGCGCAGTGTTCAAATTAGGCCACTTTCACGGAGAGGTTTTAGGGTTAAAAGAGTGTGTTTTGAAAGAATCTTAAAAGATAAAACGTTTTCTATCTCAAAATATATTTCCTTCCTACCGGAGAGATATGGAATGGGAGAGTTAAGGATCGACCCTAAAAATATGTATTATCTCCGGAAATTAAACTGCCTGATAAAAATATACACTGAACGCACTACAAATGAGGTTGTTGATAGTTGGGCCTGCATTTCCGCATTGAATATTATGCGAAATATACTGTTCCAAACCGTTCGCAAGCCATGGCGGCGATCGGTTTGAAGTCAACTTTCAATTTAATCCCTCAAATGAGGGATAAATACGTGTGCACTTTGAGTCTGGTATGGAAGACTGAATGGGGGTATCTGCTTTTCTGCGTTTCTACTACCAGGAAAGCGAATAGGAGATAAATTGATAATATGAACAAATATTACTTTTCTGTGAAAAAGCTGGTTGGACCTTTTCTTTTCAGGCGTTTACGTTGGCCTAAAAACTTTTGTCTCGCTTTTCTGGTAGTAGCAACGCAGAAAAGCAAATGCTTACCATTTGGTTTTCCATAGTCACGTGTAAATAATTTTTGTTTAATGTGGTAGGCCTACATATTTTTATTTTTTTGTGGTAACGGATTTAATTTTTTGTTAAAGCAAATGCTTACCATTTGGTTTTCCATAGTCTCGTGTAAATAATTTTTGTTTAATGTGGTAGGCCTACATATTTTTTTTTTTGTGGTAACGGATTTTAGTTTTTGTTGTAGCATATTGTAATTTTGTAGCTGCTTTCATATTTTGTTAGTATTACATATAGCCTATACTAGTGTTGTAACATTTAAATTCAAAGTTTCGAATTCCAATGATCGTCCCTGAACCTAACTCAATCCTGATACTTTTTGGGGTTCAGTGTTAAAACATTGTATATCAAATGAATAAATAAATACATTTTAAGAAATTCTTTTTGATATTTGGGAAACTGTTTTGGAAATTTAGAAAAATGTTATGAACTATGCATGAGAAGATTTTGGGTTACTGATTTATTTTGTTGTGGTTGCTGCTCATGCGCATAGCCAAGGGGGGGGGGGGAGTGAGCAACAGTCCCCTATTGGGCTCGTTTTTATTAAAAAGAAAAATGTTTTGGAAATTTAGAAAAATGTTATGAACTATGCATGAGAAGATTTTGGGTTAATGGAATGTGGTTGCTGCTCATGCGCATAGCCAGGGGGCGGAGTGAGCAGCATTCCCCCTATTGGGCTCGTTTTTATTGCATTTATTAAAAAGAAAAATGTTAAAAAACACCTTTTTTGCAGAATTGTTCGCCGCCCCTCGATTGACATATTTCTGGCTAAGCGCGTTTTGCAGCTTTAATATGATGGTAGTATAGACTATATGTACTATAGGCTTACACGTACACTGTATATAGGCCTGTTCTATTCGCCTTATTCACGATAAATACGAAACTGAGGCTTGTAAGTCTCACAACCACACTCTGTAGCTTACATGCTGCATGCACCAGCGAGAAGGCCCAATAATCTGATAGTTCCAAAAAAATGTTCATTTCTGACATAAGGAATAAATAAATGGATGGATATGTAGCTATTTTCATTAATTTACTTAAAATTCAATGACATTTGAAAGCGAGGTTGCCCCTGCAAACAGACTCAATTAGGCAGGCTACTATAATGAGCATGTATAGGTACACAACCTCTTGTATTCAGGGAATAAGACATAAGATGGCTAACTCATGAATAAGGCGAATGGCAGGGTTCCAATGAAATCTTATTGTACTGTTTTGATTTTATCCTTAATATATAGGGGTTCCATTGATAAGCCTACATATTTCTTTTTAGTGAGCTTGTAGTGAATATTGTTTGTTTAGTTTGCGTGTATTAGGCAAAACAAAGTTACCGGTATCTGGCTTCAAATCGGTGCGACGTGACGCGCTTGATTTTTTTTATGGGAATCTTTTTTTTTTGTATGTGCGGTTATTGGAACTAGACGGCAAAAATTCCGATGGTGGCAAAGAGAGGCCGCACAAATTCACATCCCTATTTCAAAAAAAACGTTTAAAACACAGCGTGGAAGAATTCACATCCCTATTTCAAAAAAAACTTTTAAAACACAGCGTGGAAGAATTCCAATCGATCCAGCAATTTTGGCTGCAGTTGGACATCGTATATATCATAGCGCAAAAAACAAACTTGAACTAATAATGCTGACCCCGTGGGTCTGAGGCGACGCGCGCGGAGTACCAGAAATCGGAGACTTGTTTTTGTCTTAAGTGTGATGTTACCACTTTGAAAATGTATAAAGCTGCATGATGTTCAATTTTCCTCTTAAAATTAGTAAAGCTAAACAAAGATGTTTGTGTTTCCTAATTCAATGAACAAAACATACTACAATGGGTGGGCTATTGATCGCAAAGAGTTTTTTGTTATTATGTATTTGTTAATTCCGGCCAGCCTTTTTTCGGCACTCCAAATAACAATATCGAAATTAACTGGATTTCAATACGGTGGCCTCGAAGGAACAAACTTATTATCCGAAAGTTTTGCAGAGTGTTTTGTTAATAATGGACGTAAATAATTAAGCTGCTGAACTAGCCGATGAGATTACGTCAACAAATTTAAATTTGTGCCTTTGGTGAACTCCCTTCTTGGGTTTTTGAAAATCGACATAGCCGAAACCCCTATTGTGGCCTGCATGTTTTTTGTTTGTTTTGTGGTTTTTTTTACTTTATTTATTTATTATTATTTTTTATTAAAGTTAACAATTATGATAGGGGTTCGTTAACAATTATGATAGTCAAACATTATATTTTGCTTTAAGTACTATACGCATAGAATAAACAAATAGAATGGCCGTTAGGAAAAGTTACTTGTCTCGTGTTTGTCATAGTTTTTCAAGGGCAAACTCGAATCAATTATGTATATTTTTTCGTAGGGTGAGGTGCCATGGCTGAGTGGTTTAGCGCATCAGTTCTGTGCCCAAAGTGAGTCGTCAGAATGCGGGTTCGAATCCTGACCGCGACCGTGGTGCTTGTGTCGATGTCCTAAGACTTTTAGACACTTTACTGTACATTGCTTCTCTACATAGGTCTTTACCGCAGGTTTATAACCGGTTTTGGGCGTGATCACGGGCGATAAGGACCAATATGATTGGTCGCGCGTCACTGGCACATACGTGTTGTTTTGATTTTGATAAGCCATGTCTTTACCATCCGTTAATACACCCTACGTGATTACATTTTGTCCAATCAGATTGTCTAAACTTTCTTGGGCATTTATGAAGGTGTTTTGTTAGCCCGGTATCTCCAAAAGAGGTTGCACATATAATCCACAGGGAGCTGAGAACGATAACATTAATGATATTGGGCCAATGAGCAGGAGAATAAAAATGTGTTGGGACATAATGTCTATGTGAAACTCGATATTATTGTCATTTAGACAAAAACCATAGTATAATAATATCAATAATAATAGTGGAATTTTTATACAGTAGGACCAACTCCATCACGATGTGATGCTCAAGGCGCTTTTTACATTATTATCCCTGTCGTCAGGTTACTTTTAATCATTACTGGATCATTCTCAACTTCCTGGGAAGTATACAGCCCCGGCAATATGTTCGGTGCTCAACATGTAATCAAACACAATTACCATCTGTGCCCCTCACAGGTCACCATTTATATGCCTTTAACACTTCATTTAACCATGAAGGAGTTCCTTCCTCCATGCTTTAACCCACTTCACACAACCATGACAAACCATGTTCTGGTTAATGTATAATTGTTCATTTATTCATTATTCATTTATTCATTATTCATTTATTCATTATTCATGCTCACATTCAAGGTTGCGCACATGCACTATGTACCAGTAGGTCATGTTTGCTTTGCACTGAGTCTATTGTATAAAGGTGCAAACAACCTCTGATTCCCGGGTCAAAAATGACGTTGTTTCCTAACAAGAAAAATCCTGACTGAACATAGGCTGCAACGCTGATATATTCCTCTTATTGTTTTTATTGTCGAACAAAAATAAAACGAAAGACACTGTCAAGTGGATTATTTGAATAGAAAATGCATGATGACGAATTAAAAATGGAAGGTCGGTCGCTTGCTGTTAAAGTTCAACAGTGCATTTTGCCTGTGAATGACCGTGTGTTGTTCATTGGCGTAGTCTGCTTGTTTCACCAGTCTAAGCATACACCCTGCAAAAATTTGGGCGTTAATGTAAAATCTGTGGTTTTAACTTGATTCTTCCATGGTGTATGAACACCGCTGGTGTATGGTTTTGGACAGTGTATGGGCACATGGATTACGAAGGTGGCACTTTTGCTTCACAGCCCTTCTGTTTTTCTTAGACTTTTCAGTGGAGAGCACAGACTATGGGGTTCGTCCCTCCCTTGTACTAACAGTGGGCTTGATGGTATACTTAAAGGGGGACTGACATGGATTTAAATCAAACAGTTAAATATGTGATCGTTTTATTCTTTTATATCAGTAAAAGATCAATAAAATATTTGTTTTGTGTTTTTATTGTTTTTGAGTGTTATTTTACCATTGTAAAAATGCCCCCCACTTTTACGCCCTGCACGGAGGAGCTGTTCGTGACGTCATGTCGGGAAGAGAAATTCGGCTCAAAACTCGGCTCAAAATGATCGCTGCACAAAACTATGTGAGCTGATGGACCTGACCACTTTACTCTTGTCAGTCGAACTTTGCTCGTCCAAATACGGCAATTTTTGGGTCACTTGGGAACAGATGAAGGCTAACACCGTCTTTGGTGGTGTTGCTGCATCCTGCAGAAACACATCTTCCCGGCATTTTATTAGTTCCGGAAACAAAAATCACGGAAGAAATGAAATCGACGCTACGTGTGTGAAACGTTTGTATGTACATGTACATCATGTACACATCGGATCTTCCCGACCTTACGTCACATATCTTATGCAAATGAAGCTTCCACCATGGGGCGGGGTTGCCTCCCCCAAACACTTCAAACATTGTTTTAAAATACTTGTACTCAGAAATCAATTATTAAATAGACACAGGTGGGTCTCAAAAACAATATTTTATTACAAAACGCCTTAAGTACACACACAATAAAGGATGTCAGTCCCCCTTTAATTAAATAATATATGCAAAAAAAAGTGCTGAACAAAGAGGTAATACACTTGCACCTTAACATTTCTGTAAATGAATTCATACTTTATAAGAATCAATATATAGGCCTTTGTATAAAAACCAACCTGTGCAAGATTATGCTTATTTCAATAATTAATTTGCAAAATAATTTTAATTGTATTAAAAATAATAGCACCACAGACAGATGTATTTCAAGAGATGTTTGATACCATCATCAACTTTACACCAAGTAAGTTTTATGTTTATTTGTGATCATTTATGTTTTTCGAGATTACATGTTTAGTATATAGTGACTTTAATCAACATAGCTGCCGTTACACCGGCAACCCCAGCCAGGTGGGGAAGTCCCTTAGATTGCGCAACATTCGTCTAGTGTCAGTTGAATTTCAACCGCAATGTCGTCTGATCTATTGATATGATCTGTCGTGATCTGATTGGCCCATTAAACGTAAATCTCTGCACTTGTTTGCTACAGGGCCTACTGAAAGCATTGAGCAAAGATTGCTGGAACTCACCGTGATACTACCAAATAAATAATCTGATATTAACATCTGAAACTTAACGATGTCCCGTTGTAAGTGTTTCATTTTGTATAGTACTAAACACAAAGTGAGTTAGAATATAGAACAAACGGAAGGAATTAGCTTGGTGTGGGATCGAGCGATGTGGATGTATTGTGTTTAAATCACATGTTCATGGTGGACTCATGTACTAAGGATGTCTTTAAATATTTTTTTTGTACAGTACTGCGGTGTATGGTGATGGTGTCGTTAGTTTATTACGGCAACTGTCGGCCATTTCCACCAACTGATCCACCGCCGAATGGGGGAGAACAACATCAAGGTAAACATTGGTAATCGTGAAAAAACTGTTTCTATGGAAATAACTGTGCTTACTTTCTTTGATCAACATTCGTATTGTGAACGTTTCACCACATAATGTGGACTCCAAGTCATGAGAAAAGTGTGAACAATTAAATACAAATAAATTACAGAAAATACTTGATTTCTGGCAATCCGCAATTTTGTAAATATTTATTTGTTCCTGTTTTTGTTTTTGAATAAGAGTACTTCCAACTTGTTCAGGATTGTTGGTATCCTTCCGATATTATTCGGTGGTTTTGTAAACACTTGTCATGTTAAGTGGCTACATCAGAAAGCTGGTATGCGTGGCAAATAGTTTGGTTTTGTTTGTACTTGAACTTAAAAAAGGGAATTTTTCGAGTTTTTTTTTCGAGAATGCAACTTTTTATGAAGTAGGGAAAACAAAAATCAAAAGTTAACATATCAAATCCAATTTCCCCAAAATAATTTTGTTACTCCGATTTTTGTCTTTCCTCCAAATGTTACAAATTTAGAGGTCATATGAGTGGAGCAACATGTCACGTTTCTCACATGCACTTTGCCGTGTCTGTGGGAACAGAAACATAAAGAACGGTTGCTCAAAAAGGGGGAAAATACAGAGTAAAACTGACAGTATATGTGTGAAGAATCGAGTATTGAAGATATTCAGAATAGACATTACAAATGAACTCACTTATGTTCATACTGTCCACACATGCCAATCGTGGCCCCGCGCCGAGACAGTCACAAAGAAAGACTGCCAAATAGGAGTGGCATAAACACATAGTTGGTTGTATGCAAAATGACATTTAAATTGTATGGAATTCGTGCAGAAAAACATTTAGGAGTAAATATTTTAAACTCTGAAAAGCCACACGATGTCATGGGCAACATATCTGTGCATATTATTTTTCACAAAAAACTTGGAGTTCGTCAAACAAAACCCAGCTATTTTCATGAAGTGTCGTGGCCGAGCGGTCTAGCTTACCGGATTCAAGTTCTGGTGTTAGCAACATAATGTGGGTTCGAATCACGGCCGTGACACTTGTGTCCTTGAGCAAGACACTTAATCATAATTGCTTCTCTCCACCCAGGGGTTAAATGGGTACCTGTGAAGGCAGAGTTGGTTTGCTCTATATGCGCTAGAAATGGCAGCAATTGAGCTGTATACTCCCCAGGGAGCTGAGATGGTTTCAGGAATGATTTATGAGCCTTATGAGCAGGGATAATAATATAATGCGCCTTGAGCACCACTTAGTTGGTGGATACGTGCGCTATATAAATCCACACATTATTATTATTATTATGAAAAATCTGTGAAAATGTACCCTAACTTTGGTCATATAGTTTGTGTCAACATGTTTTCTTCACACAAAATGTTTAAAACAAATCAATTTCACTCAGAATTACTTCTGAAAGAGTCTCGATACATACTGCCAGTCATCAAACTTTTATTCAAAGTCATAGAGATAAACAACTGACTGGACGTTACATGGTCTACATGTGTATTGTAGTACCATCTCATGCGATGAAAAGCTCACGCTTGCACAAATTCCCAAAATACGATGGGCTGTGCGTGGTGAATCGAGTGTTTCCAATAATGTACGACGTGCACTCATGGTGGTGCGCGCGCGTGAGCTTGCTCAGTTATCATTGATCTCTATTATATCTGTATGATTATATCATGATTATATTGACTGTAATGGAGATCAATGGTTATTATCTTAAGATCTGATGTCACGCTTTTATAGGCTAAAGACAGCCGACAGGCTCTGTGGTTTTGCTTGTGGTTTTGTCGTGCGCCTTGTGTGGAACTTTGCGGTTGGTTGATGGGGGCCGTGTTGTGAGCAGCCAGGCTACTGCTGGGTTGACTAAAGCTTTGCGCGAGTTCGAGTGAAGTCACCTTCAGGTTGAATTAAGCTTAGTGCTGGGTGTCTTAATTTTATGTCAGTCGTAATTAAACCCAACAATAATGTATTAAGGCCACATAAATATTCCAATTAATTCATTTGTCTCTGATCACCTCAAATTGAGATGAGATTGTATTTCCTTCCTCCATGATTAAACCAGTTATTTCTTGCTGACAAATCTGTTTGTGATTTTTATTGATGCTATAATTACCGTGTGATTAGCAGAGAGTAAGACAATTGGGCTGTAGAATTTTGATTAAAGATTTTGGAGATTGTCAAGCTTCATCAACGCCTGTTCTTCTGAGCTAATTTGACCTAGATTAGTCTCGGTGATTCCGCCACAGTTTGTTTGTCCGTATGCCTGTTTGTCAGCTGGCTGGTTGTTTGTTTGTTTGTTGTTTGTTTATTTGTATGTATGTTTTTGTGTTGGGGTGTTAGTTGGTTTGCTTGCTAGATTACTTTTCATTCTGTCCGTTCATATGTATGCCAGTCTGTCCGTTCATATGTATGCCAGTCTGTCCGTTCATATGTATGCCAGTCTGTCCGTTGGGCTGTTGGGCTATAGTGTTTGTATTTAGATTTGTCAATTAATATCCAAATTAAATTAGATCCATTTTAGGAGTCTCAAAAGGTACATCAACCGTTAAAAAAAAAAGGTATTTGTTCTTCACTCACAGAGGATAAGAACATGCAGATATGCCAGCATAATGACAACACGACTGTTTACGAGAAAGTCCAGAAGATGTGTGTGTCATGTTTCTCCTGTGACCTAGACTCTAAGGATGACCATTGCAAGTCGTGCCGAGGTACAAATAATTTGGTATACAATAAGACTGATCCAGATTTGACCCTAAAACTTGCCTAATATTAGCGTAATAGTGATGTAACAAGTGCGGCACGTGCCTGGCCCCCACACTAAGAAAACATAAAGGCCTTTTAAAAATTTGCCTCAAGTGCCCCTCTGAAAATCCTGCTGCCTCCAAGTGCCCCTCTCATGAAGCAACTCTAGTAATACCGCTGTCACTACAGCCAAGCGACCAAATGTAACAGCCAAATGACCAAATGTAACAGCCAAATGACCAAATGTAACAGCCAAATGACCAAATGTAACAGCCAAATGACCAAATGTAAGGGATAATAGCAACAGACGTCGTGGCAAGGTGGAATTGTATTGGGCAATTGGTGTTGTTTGATTGACTGGTCGCTCTCATGTTTATTAAAGTTCCAAAAGTCCTGCTGTATATAAACTTTTGGTCAAATACCGGTATGATTATGCTCGTTCATACTTCATGACAAAAATGTTTATCGCACTGGTCAAGAGAAGGAGTGGCCGTAACTATGGGGCACCCCCGTGTGCCCTCTCCATCCCTGTGCCCTCGCCCTCCCTGTAAAAAAGCCTCACGTACTGTCAATAGTTTGCCCATGGGTGTAGCGAAGGCATTTTCTTTGGGGTGTGGAAGCCAATTTGTTAACTGACATTACCCAAAAATGAAAGAAAACCGCCACAAAGCCAATACGAACTGCCACCCGAAACCGCAGCTCTGTCCATGAGTAAAATACAATGTATAACAAAGTAAAAAAAATAAATGATATAACAAGCAACTTTTTCTATTTAGAAACACGATACATTTTCAGCCCGCAAACCCATAAGCCCCGTAGGTTTCCCGACTGAAAATTTATTCTGGACCAACCCTTGTTCTAGTACCTTTGATGCTTCATTTGCCGACTGAGGCTCTAAATGCCGACTGAGAAAAATTATTGGGGGCTTCACAACCCCTACACCCCGCTCGCCACGGCCATGAGATTGCCATTTTATTGAATTCTGTTGAAAAAAAAATTAACAAGAAACATTGGTCATCTTAATTTTTTTATCTTTTTTGTAACTAAACGTGAAAACTGGAATGACCTGTTATAATGTTTCAAACGTTAAAAGAAGGTGGGAGGGGGCTTAGCAAGGATATAAACAAATTTATTATTGTTTGCAACGAAACAGTGGACCTATTTATATTTAAATACGAATTTAATTATTCGCAGACTTGGGAATCATTCCCAGTAGAAAAACTACACCGACAGGAGTGGCGGATATTAGTGGACACGAGAGCACTGTTACGGTGAATGAGAACATCTTGGGAGTCACAGCTGATGTGCCCGTGATGGTGGTCGCCACTGCTGGTGGCACAGGCGGTGGTAAAGACGGACCTCCCGGTTCTCATCAGACAGGACCCCAATTTGATGGTACACTACTTTGATCCAATTTGATCATTACACTTTTCATTGTACATTGACAGCAAAGTTATTAATGGTATTCTTACATCGGGGTAAAGCCCAAGTCGCACGTGGACTTTTCCCCTGCGTACATTCCAAAAAAACTGGTATACAGTGCTGAGGCATGTTGGTAATAGTAAAGTGACATCATGATTAATAACGTGAAGTGTTAATACATGAATTTGATTCATCTTCAACACATTTATTTTCTATTCTGATCCAGGTTTGCCACTGACAATTTTGATTGGAACAATTTTCTGCAGCGTTGTCATTGTGGTGGCAGGGGTATGGCTCGGAACACGTGGTATGTACTGATTGTTTGAAGGTTTGTCTGATCCTGCACCACACACTGTTTTCGTCAAGATGAATAACTGTTTTTTTTATACATTTGGCTTATGTGCATATTACACGACACCAATGAACATTCAGACATTCTATGTATGGGCGCATTGAGGAAGTGAGTCCTACTCTCCATTGGCGGATCCAGGGGGGCTAAGGGGGCTGTAGCCCCCCTAAAAAAAATAAAATAAAAAAGAGGCAGAGAAAAAGAGAGAGAGGGCAGGGAGGGGAGAACGCACGCACTCCCATTCCCACAGTGTGCTTTGTTTTTCTCTTCCTTTGATTATTTCATTGTAATTTTTTAGTACTGAAAAATAATTGTTTTTGATTCTCAGCACCCCCCTAAAAATGTTCTGGATCCGCCCATGCTCTCTGATATGTTAATACCTGACCCCTTTCCCATTTTGCCGCAGTTGGTCAAGATGTGCAGAAGAACTTTAATGCGATTAATTTATCTTTTTTTCCCAAGGCATGCAGCGCCTCCGACAACGCGAGACAGCAGAGCCCCGCTTACCCGAACAGGAGACAGCAGAGCCCCGCTTACCCGAACAGGAGACTGGCTCACCGGAAGACCGTCACCCAAGCAATGCTCTCACCGACTTCATACCCTACAACCATGAATTTGGTCTAACCGAAACACAAGTGTGAGCCAAATATTACTATGTACGGTATTTTTTTTCTTAACAAAACAACCTTTTTATTTTTTTTATTTATTGATTTTATTTTAAACCTTGGTATATATATACGGTATTTCTCAAAACCTATGCTCCAATATGAGAGGGTAAGAAATATGAAACCTTGGAAGGTATATACGTTTTTTTTTCTTCTTATGCCCCAGTCACACTGGAGGATACGACAACTTACAACAGGTTACGATCGTCTGCGACTGGAAATTACAAGGAATCGTAGAAAAGTCCTGCGACAAGTCCCAGGTGGTTGCGGGTAGTCTTGGGTAGTCGCAAGACCGAATTCGGTCTTGGGGAGGTTTTCGATCATGTTCAAAAACCTGGCTGCGACCAAACTGGTCGTAGCTGGTCGTAGGTAGGTCTTCAATAGTCGTGCGATGGTCGTGCTACAAGTCTTGGGTGGTCTTACGTAGTCGTGGTTCATCGTGGGACTATCCAGTCGTCCAACAGTCGCACGACTATTCGCACGACTTGTCGTGCAAATGCACGACTAGTCACACGACTATGCGTGACTAGTCGTGCGACTGATCCTTGACAATCGTAGGTAGTCTTGGGTGATCGTACGACAAGTCCCTCAAGGTCTTGCGACCAGTCGTGCTATCAGTTGGCTACAAGTCGCAGACCAGTCGGGGACAGGTCTTATTGTGTGACTGCTAGGCCGACATCGCAGAAAAAACCTACGACCGGGCCAAGACCGCCCTAGGTCGCACGACTGACATGGTCGTAGGCAATCGCAGCTCCAATGTGACTGGGGCATTAGCAAAACAACTTATGAAACCTTTTTATTAATTTTATTATTATTTTTTTTTTTGAAACCTTGATATATATATACGGTATTTCTCAAAACCTATACTCCAATGTGAGAGGAGAAGAAATACGAAACCTTGGAAGGTATATACGGTATTTCTCAAACCTATACTCCAATGTGAGAGGAGAAGAAATATGAAACCTTGGAAGGTATATACGGTATTTCTCAAACCTGTACTCTAATGTGAGAGGGGAAGAAATACGAAACCTTGGAAGGTATATACGATATTTCTCAAACCCTATACTCCAATGTGAGATGGGAAGAAATACGAAACCTTGGAAGGTATATACGATATTTCTCAAACCCTATACTCCAATGTGAGAGGAGAAGAAATACGAAACCTTGGAAGGTATATACGGTATTTCTCAAACCCTATACTCCAATGTGAGATGGGAAGAAATACGAAACCTTGGAAGGTATATACGATATTTCTCTTAACCTATACTCCAATGTGAGAGGGGAAGAAATATGAAACCTTGGAAGGTATATACGGTATTTCTCAAACCTATACTCCAATGTGAGAGGAGAAGAAATATGAAACCTTGGAAGGTGTATACGGTATTTCTCAAACCTATACTCTAATGTGAGAGGAGAAGAAATATGAAACCTTGGAAGGTGTATACGGTATTTCTCAAACCTATACTCTAATGTGAGAGGGGAAGAAATATGAAACCTTGGAAGGTATATACGGTATTTCTCAAACCTATACTCTAATGTGAGAGGAGAAGAAATATGAAACCTTGGAAGGTGTATACGGTATTTCTCAAACCTATACTCTAATGTGAGATGGGAAGAAATATGAAACCTTGGAAGGTGTATACGGTATTTCTCAAACCTATACTCTAATGTGAGAGGGGAAGAAATATATGAAACCTTGGAAGGTGTATACGGTATTTCTCAAACCTATACTCTAATGTGAGAGGGGAAGAAATATATGAAACCTTGGAAGGTGTATACGGTATTTCTCAAACCTATACTCTAATGTGAGAGGGGAAGAAATATGAAACCTTGGAAGGTATATACGGTATTTCTCAAACCTATACTCTAATGTGAGAGGAGAAGAAATATGAAACCTTGGAAGGTGTATACGGTATTTCTCAAACCTATACTCTAATGTGAGATGGGAAGAAATATGAAACCTTGGAAGGTGTATACGGTATTTCTCAAACCTATACTCTAATGTGAGAGGGGAAGAAATATATGAAACCTTGGAAGGTGTATACGGTATTTCTCAAACCTATACTCTAATGTGAGATGGGAAGAAATATGAAACCTTGGAAGGTGTATACGGTATTTCTCAAACCTATACTCTAATGTGAGAGGGGAAGAAATATGAAACCTTGGAAGGTGTATACGGTATTTCTCAAACCTATACTCTAATGTGAGATGGGAAGAAATAGGAAACCTTGGAAGGTGTATACGGTATTTCTCAAACCTATACTCTAATGTGAGAGGGGAAGAAATATGAAACCTTGGAAGGTATATACGGTATTTCTCAAACCTATACTCTAATGTGAGAGGAGAAGAAATATGAAACCTTGGAAGGTGTATACGGTATTTCTCAAACCTGTGCTCCTATGTGAGATGGGAAGAAATATGAAACCGTGGAAGGTATACACGGTATTTCTCAAACCTATACTCTAATGTGAGAGGGAAGAAATATATGAAACCTTGAAGGTGTATACGGTATTTCTCAAACCTATACTCTAATGTGAGATGGGAAGAAATATGAAACCTTGGAAGGTGTATACGGTATTTCTCAAACCTATACTCTAATGTGAGAGGGGAAGAAATATGAAACCTTGGAAGGTATATACGGTATTTCTCAAACCTATACTCTAATGTGAGAGGAGAAGAAATATGAAACCTTGGAAGGTGTATACGGTATTTCTCAAACCTATACTCTAATGTGAGATGGGAAGAAATATGAAACCTTGGAAGGTGTATACGGTATTTCTCAAACCTATACTCTAATGTGAGAGGGGAAGAAATATATGAAACCTTGGAAGGTGTATACGGTATTTCTCAAACCTATACTCTAATGTGAGATGGGAAGAAATATGAAACCTTGGAAGGTGTATAC
The DNA here is from genome assembly GCA_029582265.1 of Zoroaster sp. YZ-2022. Lineage (NCBI taxonomy): Eukaryota > Metazoa > Echinodermata > Asteroidea > Forcipulatida > Zoroasteridae > Zoroaster > Zoroaster sp. YZ-2022. The sequence continues at coordinate 3,356,890 of CM055819.1, forward strand.
GGTATTTCTCAAACCTATACTCTAATGTGAGAGGGGAAGAAATATGAAACCTTGGAAGGTGTATACGGTATTTCTCAAACCTATACTCCAATGTGAGAGGAGAAGTAATATGAAACCTTGGAAGGTGTATACGGTATTTCTCAAACCTATACTCTAATGTGAGAGGAGAAGAAATATGAAACCTTGGAAGGTGTATACGGTATTTCTCAAACCTATACTCTAATGTGAGAGGGGAAGAAATATGAAACCTTGGAAGGTGTATACGGTATTTCTCAAACCTATACTCTAATGTGAGAGGGGAAGAAATATGAAACCTAGGAAGGTAATTCTCCAAACTGGTTGAGGAATTTGAAGGTTAAACAAAAGTACATGTGGATTGTGTTACATACGCTATGTGGACCTGAGAACAAAAGATGTCTACACTATGCAGAACCTTGAGGCGTTATGTGGACTTACACACGTCCACACTAGGTTTTCACAAATTAGAAAATGCATAATGTCTTGATTTGTCACAAAATGGAGCAGATTATACAAGGGAAAGACGGAGAAAATCCGCTTCAAAAAGAATCTTCGGTGGAAATGGTAATGGTTGGTTTAAAGAATGTGTTTTTCTTAACTACAAGAGAAGAAAAGAATGTCCACATGTATTAAAGAGCATTGTTTTTTTTAATGACATTACCATTTTGGGGGGGGGGGGTTTGGATTTTCTTTGTTTTGTGTTTTTTGTGTATTTTTGTGTTTTTTGTGTTTTTTTGTGGGGTGTTTGTTGGCTGTTTTGTTTACAAGGCCATTGTTTGGGTGTTTACTTTGCTTGTATAATTAGGCCTATAGATAAATTAATCAAATTTAGTAAAATGTATTATATTGTAATCAAAGTAGGCCTATAAAGAGTACCATTTTACATGTACATATATATACTACTCAAAACAATTTAGGGAACACCGGAATAATCTCAGTTAAAGCAAGATCATTTATTTCAGATAAACACAATGTTTCACAGAATTGATGAGAAACAACTGCACAATGAAACAGATGATAAAGGATGCATGTAGTGATTACACATTTCATGACATGACTACTGAAAGAGAGAGGGGGTTGCAAATGAAAATCCCGGTTCATGGAACATTTCAAACCTATTTGATGTTAAAAATCCCGGTGTTCCCTAAATTGTTTTGAGGAGTATATGTACATTACATGCCTATAGTTTACTATAATACCATCTATGCACTATCCTTAAATTATGAATAGACTTTTTCCCGCCATTCTATAATGCATACATAAATGTGAATGTTCATCATTAACCCAGCCAGGTTCTTTGTGTTGTGATCTTTGGACCATACTAGATCACAAACAAACTGCTTGATTCAGTTATTGGGAATAACCACAATTTCACCTTCACCCCTTATTATGTGTAAACATTGAATGGTTATGTGCCATAGCATTTGGGATTTTTTTCGCATTGTGTTGTTTGTGCCCCACAAAGTCACGCCATGTTTGTGCACTTATCAGTGTGTCCCTAAAACATTTATAATATTTTTTGAAAGGTCTGTATTATCTTAATAATATAGTGGATGTTGGTAATCGCTAGGTTTTGGGGTCGAAAATGCAAATTTCACCTGCTGTAAAAAATACCATTTCGTTCCCATTTCCTTTCGGAAACAGGGTTGAAAACAAAATGTGAGAGGGTAAGAAATATGAAACCTTGGAAGGTATACACGGTATTTCTCAAACCTGTGCTCCAATGTGAGATGGGAAGAAATATGAAACCGTGGAAGGTATACACGGTATTTCTCAAACCTGTGCTCCAATGTGAGATGGGAAGAAATATGAAACCGTGGAAGGTATACACGGTATTTCTCAAACCTGTGCTCCAATGTGAGATGGGAAGAAATATGAAACCGTGGAAGGTATACACGGTATTTCTCAAACCTATGCTCCAATGTGAGATGGGAAGAAATATGAAACCTTGGAAGGTGTATACGGTATTTCTCAAAGCCTATGCTCCAATGTGAGAGGGGAAGAAATATGAAACCTTGGAAGGTGTATACGGTATTTCTCAAAACCTATGCTCCAATGTGAGATGGGAAAAAATATGAAACCTTGGAAGGTGTATACGGTATTTCTCAAAGCCTATACTCCAATGCGAGAGGGGAAGAAATGTGAAACCTAGGAAGGTAATTCTCCAAACTGGTTGAGGAATTTGAAGGTTAAACAAAAGTACATGTGGATTATGTTACATACGCTATGTGGAACTGAGAACAAAAAAATTTCCACACTATGCAGAATCTTGAGACGTTATGTGGACTTACACACGTCCACATATAGGTTTTCACAAATTAGAAAATGCATAATGTCTTGATTTGTCGCAAGATGGAGGAGATTATTCCGGGGGAAAACGGAGAAAAAATCCGCTTCAAAAAGAATCTTCAGTGCAAATGGTAATGGTTGGTTTAAAGAATGTGGTTTTTTTTCGCGTTGTAAAATAAATAAACCTATTGAATTGGATTTTGTCATAAAACCCGCTCCTTTTGGAAAAATGATAAAATATTGCAAAATCACCGTTTTTTTATTTGCTTTGTGTCCCGCAAAGTCACACCATGTTTGTGCACTTATCAGTGTGTCCCTAAAACATTTATATTATTTTTTGAAAGGTTGGTTTATCATAATAGTATACTGGCTATATGTTGTTGGTAATGGCTAAGTTTATGGGGTCAACGATGCAAATTTCACCTGCTGTAAAAAATACAATTTCGTCCCCGTTTCCGAAAACAAAATGTGGTCACGATGTTGTTGTTGTTGTTGATGCCCAAATGTTAATAACAAACAGTACTTTTGCATACGTGTGTAAAAGAATAAAACACGGTTCAGTCCCAATCACCAAATAAGGCATCCAAAGGGAAAGGACACTCAAGACTGGCGACATGATGTACATGCATAATTCACGTAAATAAAGTTTATATCCAGCTTATAAGGGGCTCTGTTTTTTTAAAACATTATACCAAAAAGCTTAATGGCACTTTGAGAGTCTCAAATTTTGTAAAGATACAGAACTGGAAACCAGTTTTCATATTTTTTTTAAAGCATGGATCTAGATTGGTCTCCCATAGCTTAATGAAAATTCTACAAGTTTGGTTTATGTGTGTGAGCTATCGCTGAACAGCCAAATGTTAACGGAATTTTGTCAACCAAAAAAAGAGACCAGATTGTTTTGGCTGAAACACAAAAATGCCAGAAACAATATTATTCTTTCCTATTTACAATGAATGAGTATGAGTGGAACTTTAAGAAAGTGCACAGTAACCCCAACTATTTGGACTATTTTGATGGAGCGGCTCAATTGAAAATAGTGTTTCGGACGTTACATTTTCCGTTAACAATCTTACCCTTATTTGACTCACTAGGACTACAATTTATTTATATGATATCAGTATTAAAATCCACTTTCTGGGTACCCCATTCCAATGCCTAAAAAGAAAGTAACATTATGTTATTGCAGTGACGTTGTTTAAAATTTGTTCATCAAATAAAAAAGTTACCTCATTTTCCGTAAACAATTTGGTAACGTCCGAAACAATATTAATTTTGAAGTATAAAAAAATACAGGAATTGTAAAACCTATTTATTATTTCATTTTGAAAGAACCTCAAGGCAGCTTCCCATCACAGCATAAATTAATGCTGTATCTAATTGCATTATCATTATATCAGCAAAACAAATTTTCCGTTAACAGTTGTAACGTCCGAAACGACTGTAACGTCCGAAACAAAAAATACCGTTTCTCAGCTAATAACTCAAAGTTGATGATACCCAAAGTGATTTAATCATCATAAAATAAAACACTGTTATTACTAAAACAAATCCAGACATGAATTAGATCATTCTTGTCCAACAAATTTCTCATGGCACAAAAAATTTGTTTCGGACGTTACACAATTTGGTTGTTAACACAAAATTGAAAATTTTTAATGCTGTTTTTAATCTATCAACATTTTATGACTCTCCAATTTCTTTTTACATGTCAAGAAAAATATTTCATTCATTTCATTCAGTTTTAACATTAAATACAACATGCATTTGATGCCAAAATAAAAATTTACTATCAAATTTAAAGCTTTCTACAATACCAATTGGCAACAATGAAATTTTTAAAGACACTGTGTGTGATGTATGACATTGCTAGATTGTATTGAAATAACCTCACTTTTAATTAAACTAAATCAATTTCAACTAGAACTGCTCATCAGAATTCTTCAGCAATATAAATAATACTTTCTGGGGTATTGTAAACATGTTTCGGACGTTACGGCATAGTGTTAACACACATTTCTGCATGCATGCTGATCCCCCTATTAACGAAATAGATGACTCCAGTTCCACAGTAATTATTGTGGGATATAATACAGCACATTTGTATTACATTTGTATAAATTATATGCAAATAAGCAAGTCCTTGGCCGGCCATGACCTTGATCGAGAAGCCTGCCTGCTACACATGTAGCTGCAGTGTTTAATAACAGTGAAGTTGGGTCATTACATGTACAGCACAAGTGCATGTATAGCACAACTTTTCTGTAAACTATATGTATAGAAATAAGCAAACTTCTTAGGAGACACCAAACATTTTCTTTGGAGACTTTTTGATCAATAAAGTCCATTTAACAGGAGCTCCAAAACATGCAAAAGCAATTTTATGAAATTCATACCTGTATAAACTAACGACCTTATAAACACCTCAAAAAAAGAAAGTCCCCACCTGTATGTTTTAAACATATTTTTAAATTTTAGAGACTTATGAGCATAAACATGATATGACGATTTAGCCTGATCATCGACACACATGTTGCAAGCAAGATTTGTGCGGATAACGTTGCGCATCAGTGCACACAACTCGGTTGATTGTGTGGGGGTACCCCCGTATACGTATATTTTATTGTCGTTGCAAAGTACGTCAGGGAATTGATCGGAACAGACGGTATGAGCTCATGCAAGAGTGCGCACGCGCACGTTCCATTAGACTCGGGGACAAGTCGTTAGACAGTCGTGTTTTGTCTGTAGGCGCCGCCGTATGCAGTGCGGAACGCTGTTGAAGCTAGCGGCAACTAAACTCGGCTAATTATCGACTTGTTTTCAAGTCTAACGTTCCATGAATGACGTGTTTCTCACATCCACATGTACGTATGTACCACCAACACATGTATACGAGTAATGACTGGTAAGTTTAATTTACCCTTTAAATTTTGTATTTAAAATGATGTATTTTAGATATAATTTTAAGGCATATGCTTCATGGATGAGTTAGTTTTCGTCATTTGAAATGCAGAGTGTCACAAAGATTATAATGGTTCAACAATCAATGATTGTATTTTAGTTGTAACGTCATTGACAGTGACGGTGATTTATTGTTAGAGTAGGTGGGGGGGGGGGGTTGGGTAGCAGCACCCATGACCTATCCCCCACCCTTACTGATTAATCACTAAATTATAATTTACTTAACTTGTCTGGGTTAGATTTTTTTGTTCAGTTAAATTTTGTTATTTTGTATTTTTTGTATAAAATAGACCAGTTCGTCACCGTTTTCACGAAGGGACGGGCATGTCAAAAATCACGTTAGTAGTAGTAGTGCAGCCCGTCTGACCAGGTAATTCCGCTTGTTTTCTGAGGGCCTCTCGACCAATCAGAAGGCCGGATTTAGGCCACGTGATGCCTAATTAACATAATTTGTGGAGCCGGTGGATTGAACCATTTTTACTGGAGGGGTGATTAAAATGTGTGAGGGACGTTATATTTCGTAATATTTTTTAAAATTTATTATTTATATTATAGGGGGTATTATATTATTGTATGTAACTTTAAAAAGGTCCTTCATAAAATAAAATTAAAAAAACCTAATGTATATATATATATATATAAAAGGCACTTCATAAAAATAATAATAAAATACCAACATAAAAGTAATATGCATAACCATGATTGCAAATGTTTACAAACGTGAATGGATCATTCCTATAAATGCAATGAGTCATCACAATTGAGGGTCTTTCCCAAGTCTAGTTCCCCAAAATCGCCAGTTGCAAATCACTTCTACGTATCAAAGCAGAGTGGAACAGTCTACTTAAGTTACAACAACAGAGCGACAGCTGCCAATACATGTTAGACGGGCTGCACTACTCACGTTTTAAAAATTGTTGAGTTTTTTTCACTTCTTGCCTTTAAACATGATTGTAAGCCATCCCGAATTGCTGCTTAATCAAAATTATGTTTAATTTCTTAATTACATTAATTGGTAAGTGGGCATTCATCTAAGTTATTGCATTTTGCGTTTTCACGAAGAGACGGGCATCCCCAAACATGTGCAAAATACATTGTATAAAAATGGACGGGCATGTAGGTCAAGTCGTATTGGTGTTTTCACGAAGAGACGGGCTTGTCAGCGCGCGTGTGATCACGTGACATGCCCGCCTTTCACTATGCGAAAATGTTTGACTAATTATTGTGTTCATTAACCAACGTTTTTGTATTTTTTTTAAATATATATTATTGGGGGGGGGGGGGGAGGCTGCCATTACCGTATAATTATTGGGGGTTGTTTATACATTTATCACACTTCGACAGAAAATGATGCAAATGGTACATTGGTATTTGACAACGTACGTTCATGTCAACCTTCTAGATTTCATGAAATATATCATAAAACTAACCTGTGAAAGTTTCACCTATAGTTTCACCTATAGTTTCACCTATAGTTTCACCTATAGTTTCACCTATAGTTTCACCTATAGTTTCACCTATAGTTTCACCTATAGTTTCACCTATAGTTTCACCTATAGTTTCACCTATATTATGATGATAATAATGATATAGGCACTTATAATACATACGTTTTTAGAAAATCAAGAAAAGCTGTTTATGCTCTCTGAAAGCCGTAAGCACTTCAGAAATAATATCTCGGAGTGATTTATTCGTCTCCCAAATTTACACCAACAAAGGAATATGAAACCAACCTGTGGCATTGTTTGTCGCAATAGGTGTTTTGAGAAACATGTTTTTTCTGTTTTGAAGTTTTACAAAATGTTGCCGTTCGGTAACTTTTTGTGAATTCTGATTTCTCTACAATTCCTGTTAGATGAAAACTTTAATTACTCCTTATCCAGAGAAACAGTTGAAAGTATTGTTACTTCTTCATTCCACTTCTTCATTCCACTTCTTCATTCCACTTAGAGCAAGAGAAATTTACAAAAGGGGTTAAAAAACATCATCTAGCCTTCCCTGTGTAAAATAATCTAAGCAGGAAAACGTTTTCATTGCAGGAATATTGTTTTGTTTCAAACTACCACTTTCAACGGTGGTCGTTTGTCTGGTGGTATTTAGCATCGTCAATTCTGCTCCAATTCCACCCAGGAAGGCACTCACAGACCAGCCGGGAAATGGCCAAGATAGATACGGTAATTCCTCTTGATTTTCATAATTTGTATGATCACTTTCCTTGAAGCAAGATACACATTAAAGAACCATCCTTTTGAAAGTTCAGCTCAGTGCAGAGTCTATGTCATGAGAAAAGTATGAAAAGCATGATTGCAGAAACACTGATTTTTTGCCACACATTTTGGACTGGACTGAGCCAATAAATAACCTATGCCCACACAGACAACAACCAGTGCTTTAACAACTATATATTTCGTCCCTAATTTGCCATAGTGACCAATCCGACTTTTTTCAATTTTAAGTTTTCCCACCCGTTAGTACATTCAGGAAGAGACCTACCATTGTATCTAATCCACATGCATGTATTCCTTATAGTTTTGGAGATAGAGCATGCATTCAAATGACGAATGCTCTGACTGGCTATTTTTGTAATTTGGCAAAGTGACAAATACCGCATTGGTCACTATGCCAACTTAATTCGGGATTGGTCAATTTTATTTTTAGAACAGGGGCTCTCCAGTGTCCGCTTCAACACTGTTGTTGTTGTTTTTTATGAAAGGTTTATCAGATGTAAATGGCCCTCGATTCAGTATGAAGATTTATATACAAGAACACACCATAAGCATATCTTTGTTGCATAACATAGGAATTTAAATGCTACATTGGTGTATGGTAGCGTACATTCATTTCAGCCCCACCTTTTCAAAACATGTATCAACCTTTGACAGTTCATCACCATGGTTACTTAAGGGACAATATCATCACGAACAACATGGTATGCAATCGAAGTGCTCGTTGAAGATTAAGTCAGTGATTGAAAATAATAACCCACATGATAGTCATATTGCCGTTGCTGCATAAAAGAGACAGTAATTTTCAGTCACTGTATTTATGTTAAACTAGGACACGGATTCCATGCCCTGTTAAAAGTCTGCTCTGATCATGACGATAGTGTCTCTTTATTAAGAGAAAACACGTGAGATCACTTCAAACATATTTTGTGTATAACTTTACATCAAGTTAGCTTTCGGCCAATAATATGTGATCAGGAAGTTACCAATGTTGGTAAAACTGCTTCTATGGGCATTTCTTTTATTTTACAAAAGACAACCAACCTGTGAAATGTTCAGCTCCAATGTGGAGTGTAACTCATGAGAGCAGTGTGAAAGAGCATTCATTGTTTGTACACTTGCAAATCTTTGTAAATGTGCAGAGTTTTTTCTTCCCTCATCGAAATTAAAACACTGCCAACATAATACTATTGTTTCAGGATGATTTTCACATTTACCAACTTCACATCATTACCAATTGTGTATAGGGTGCCTTAAACAGCAATGTGATTCGTATAAAAATGTGCAAAAATGACACCCAGCCGAATGTTAAATACCAAATTTAAGGAATATATTCAAGGGTTGCTGTTATAATTATATTTAATATATTTTTGAATATGATGCCCATTGCAAATCAAATATTGGTATTGGGACACTGAGACAAAAATAGTAAAGTTTAGAACCCTGATAACCCCAGAATTACCCCTCTATGCTGGCAGATCTCGGTTGAGATTTTAACTCAATTGAATGATATTGAACACAAATGTTGTTATTTGGTGTTGTTTTCGTTGTTTGACTATTGCTTTCATGTGTATAAGTATGTGTGTGTTTCTATTCTTTCTATCTTTCTGCATTTGATAAAGATCCTGCTATGTTTGAAATGTAAGGCCTCTAACTACAATGTTGCATTTGTATTAAAGGTATTTTTGTTTGTTAAACAGATAGAATCATCGAATTATTTATTTATTTATTTATTTTTGTTTATGTTTTCAGCACAACTGAACCAAGAGTGCAGGGAATTTTATCATTCAACCAACTACGTTTACGAACCGGTTCAAGAAGTATGCGTTTCCTGCAGCGTATGTACAGGTTCAAGCGAGCCGTATTGCAGTGACTGTCTCAGTAAGTATAGAATCCTCTTAATATAGTATAGAATACTTAAACAATCGAACAGCATGTTGCAGTCGGGTAGTTACCAATTTTGTACCATCCCCTAAAGTGAAACCAAATAAGGTTTTCAACTTTCAAGGGACCGACATTGAAGCTATTAAGGCATATTAATCTTTCGACTACAGTGTTCGTTGCCTTTCCATTTCTTTGAAAGTGTACAATTTCCAAGGATAATTTACATTGGTTTTTCCATCGGTATTCATTCTACAATTGCAGAACCCACAACAGCGAAAGTCAAAACGCCATCCGTGACAACGCCATCCTTGTTTGGTAATGTTTTCGTTGTTTGACTATTGCTTTCATGTGTATAAGTATGTGTGTGTTTCTATTCTTTCTATCTTTCTGCATTTGATCCTGCTATGTTTGAAATGTAAGGCCGCTAACTACAATGTTGCATTTGTATTAAAGGTATTTTTGTTTGTTAAACAGATAGCATCATCGAATTATTTATTTATTTATTTTTATTTTTTTTTAATTTTTAATTTTTGTTTATTTTTTATTAAACATTTTTTTTTCAGCACAACTGAACCAAAAGTGCAGGGACTTCTATAATTCAACCAACTACGTTTACGAACCGGTTCAAGAAGTATGCGTTTCCTGCAGTGTATGTACAGGTTCAAGCGAGCCGTATTGCAGTGACTGTCCCAGTACCGGTAAGTATAGAATCCTCTCCTAGAACAATCGAACAGCACGACAGATTCATTGGCAGATTAATATCATTTTAAGGGAGACATGTTGCAGTCGGGTAGTTACCAATTTTGTACCATCCCCTAAAGTGAAACCAAATAAGGTTTTTAAGGGACCGACATTGAAGCTATTGATGCATATTAATCTTTCGACTACAGTGTTCGTAGCTTTTCCATTTTTTTGAAAGTGTACGATTTCCTAGGATAATTTACATTGGTTTTTCCATTGTATTCAATTGCAGAACCCACAACAGCGAAAGTCAAAACGCCATCCGTGACAACGCCATCCATTAATACCCCATCCATTAATACCGACTTGTCCAGCACAGAGGAGACAAACACTGATTTCTCGGAAACTTCAAATGGAATATCGGCTTTAACACCCACAAATGGTGTGTTTCAAAGTAGGACATTGTAGGCATCTATATAATTATTAATGTTTGCGTAAAAGCTAATCGTGTGAAATAAAATTATCATATTTTCGTGCCTCATGACATTTCCGTTTATGTTTTTCCATAACATTTTCGTCCTGCATGTTTATTTTGTTTATCTTTTCTTTTTAAAAGGATCTTTTGACCTGTGGATCGCTAGGTTGTCTAACGCTGGGTCGTTTATCGCTGGGTTGTTTATCGCTGTGTTTGCCATTTGTATTGGATTTAAAATACGGAAATGCACCAAGAAGAGTAAGTAGTTTTTTTCGTCAAAAATTAGTTTTCAGTTTTCTCCTGATGCAATAAAAAAAATTCCAGTTTACCTTGATAATTATGTGTTAATATCAGAAGAAAATTTGTAAATAATGAGTTTGTTTGAAATTAAGAATAAGAGAAGGAACCAAATGGGTACGACCGGATTACATACACAATGGCAATTTAAATCAAACCGAAGTTTCCATATCAACAATTCCGAAATCAACTTTGGTTTAAGTGAACAAATAAATAATAAGAAAATATTAGTCTAATACTAGAAGTAAGCTTGCTGTAGCGACATGTAACAATGAGTTGCAATAAGTGTTGGTTTTGAGAAGCACTGTTGGTGAGAAAACTTGAGGTTTTGATCACTATACTATGATCGTCTTCAGGAGCGTCGAATCTACTCAGAACCAATGCTTATTAATATATTGTTACATAATGGTGCTACCGCAATCTTATACTCCTTCTGTATTTCCATTCTGCAAAGCTTCAAATCCTACTTAAATCGAAAAATGGCAAACAGTGTCGCATTCTATTCTGTCCTGACCTGTTTTTTGGTAGGTGTGGACGGTGACGACGGGCCGTCGAGTCTGCCCTTGCAAGACATCGGCCCGGCACCTGAATTTCACCCAATGGATCCAAGTAGTCTGACCAGCAGCGGCAACTCTACCGGTATCAATTCGTACCAGGAAACAAACCTATGAGAAACCAGCAGGACAAACCGCAGGCTGTTGCTGTTTCTTTCTTTCTTTGTTGTTTTTGTGGTTTTATTGTTTGTTTTTTGTGGGGTTTTTTGCATGATTTTTTGAAAAAAGAACTCATAACATTGGTTAGCCGAAACAATACACAATCAACGTGTATTTACATTGTGTAAAGTTCAAATTTGTATCAAACTCACTTGAGAATATTTATGGAGATATCATTATCATCATTTCTGTCTGTGAGCTACTGTCATTTTAATAAAACTAGTCAAATGATTTTCCAGTTAATCTCAACTACAAAGAAATCAGACAGGGGATTAAAATTCTACGTTACAATGTTCACAGGAATGTTCAAAATTCAAGCTAACCATGTAACGTAATGATACTACCGGTATCTATTGTTGAGATACTGTATATAATCATAGACAATGCGTTTCCCTTTATTGAAGTAGACTGGTATTGCTTATACCAGATTGCGACAATGTGTCGCCCTAAGAGCTTCAGCCTACAGTATATACACAATACTGAGAGCTGCTGAAATCAAAGTACATTTTCTATTGAGACATTCAATACGGTATCTATTATTGAGACACACCGTATATCATAGAGAATGCAAAGATGCGCGGCATTGACTGTGCATGTGCTACATTTTCTATGGAGATATTCATTACCAGTATCTATTATTGAGATACTGTATATAATCATAGAGAATGCTTCTCTCTTTAAAGAAGCACACTGGTATTGTATACCGGATTGCGACGTGAGTGTCGCCCTAAGAGCTTCAGCCTACAGTATATACACAATACTGAGAGCTGCTGAAATCAAAGTAGCCTTGAAGCTCGTTTCCGTGCTTGGAAATTGTACTAGGTGGAAATGTGTTATCCACCATATAACTTTATAAGAGAAGACAACATTTGGCTTAATCAGTAGGCCTGTTAAGCCAACATGAAAAGCACTCTTGTCGTGTGTTATCTGCGGATGTGACGCAGTTGACCCATTGAGAGCTGCAGACTAGGCTGTGGTGTGGTTGGCGGACTACCACGGACCATGTTGTGCCTATGCACAGGCGCATGTCAAGTTATGTCCAATTGTCTTCTGTTGGTCATAGCAGATGCGTGGCGTTGATATTGACATTGACTGCACACGCGCTACATTTTCTATTGAGATATTAATTACCAGTATCTATTATTGAGATACTGTATATAATCATAGAGAATGCGTCTCTCTTTAAAGAAGTACACTGGTATTGTTTATACCGGATTGCGACGAAGTGTCGCCCTAAGAGCTTCAGCCTACAGTATATACGCAATACTGAGAGCTGCTGAAATGAAAGTAGCCTTGAAGCTCGTTTCCGTGCTTGGAAATTGTACTAGGTGGAAATGTGTTATCCACCATATAACTTTATAAGAGAAGACAACATTTGGCTTAATCAGTAGGCCTATTAAGCCAATATGAAAAGCACTCTTGTCGTGTGTTATCTGCGGATGTGACGCAGTTGACCCATTGAGAGCTGCAGATTAGGCTGTGGTGTGGTTGGCGGACTACCACGGACCATGTTGTGCCTATGCACAGGCGCATGTCAAGTTATGTCCAATAGTCTTCAGTTGGTCATAGTAGATGCGTGTCATTAATATTGAATGCACATTGACATTGACTGTGCACGCGCTACATTTTCTATTGAGATATTCAATACGGTATCTATTATTGAGACACACCGTATATCATAGAGAATGCAAAGATGCGCGGCATTGACTGCGCATGCGCTACATTTTCTATGGAGATATTCATTACCAGTATCTATTATTGAGATACTGTATATAATCATAGAGAATGCGTCTCTCTTTAAAGAAGTACACTGGTATTGTTTATACCAGATTGCGACGAAGTGTCGCCCTAAGAGCTTCCTACAGTATATACACAATACTGAGAGCTGCTGAAATCGAAGTAGCCTTGAAGCTCGTTTCCGTGCTTGGAAATTGTACTAGGTGGAAATGTGTTATCCACCAACATTTGGCTTAATCAGTAGGCCTATTAAGCCAACATGAAAAACACTCTTGTGCGTTATCTGCGTATGTGACGCAGTTGACCGATTGAGAGCTGCAGACAAGGCTGTGGTGTGGTTGGCGGCCTACCACATACCACGTTGTGCCTATGTCAAGTTATGCGAGATTTGTAGTTGGATAGATACAGCTATTCTGATCTCGAACTTGCCGGTAAATTTAAGAAAATTGGATTTAAAGCTCTGTGCACGTTTGGTAAATTTTAAAAAGCAATTATGATTTAAAAAAAAAAAAACCTGGGATAGTTTAGGCATCAACCAGTGTCCAAAATTAATAACAACACTGCAGAACAAAATCCACAACTTTATATACACAGATTACTACGGAAGCCCAATCGTGCCAGATTTTTGTGAGGTAATTTTTTTTTTATTGCGTTATAACGCAATACAATTGTTAAAAGCATAATACAGTGCGTTTTAACATGAATATGAATGCGTTTTAATGCAATTGTATTCGCGTTAAAAGCATGGTGTATTGCGTTAAGCAAATGCTCAATACTTTATAGGCGCCCTCTATATATTGTGTGGGCGCCATGGAGAATGTACATTCTCCATGGCGCTCCCTACATATAGAGCGAAGCGTTCTGACGATTGAGTTCGCGCAGTGCATTCGGTTTTAACGCAATTGGTATTAACGTTTTAATGCAATTGTATTGCGTTATAACGCAATTGTATTGCGTTTTAATGCAATTGTATTACGTTAAAACGCAATTGTATTGCGTTATAACGCAATTGTATTGCGTTATAACGCAATAAAAAAAAAATTACCTCACAAAAATCTGGCACGATTGGGCTTCCGTAGATTACTAGCTGTGATTTAAAGTTTACTTAATGGAAGGGTACAGCATTGGTAACGTTAGCAAAACAACTTATATGAGTATGCTTACTTTGGCTTCCAATAAAAATTAACCATAACTGACCAACCTGTGAAGGTTTTGGCTCAGTGAGTACGAGTCCTGTGAAAGCATTCACAATTTTTACAGAAAACAATTGGCGCCAAAAGTTACCGTCTGGCAGCTTTTTGAATTCGTGTTTTCTGTAGTAAAACGAGAGCACAGACATAATTATTGTTCATATTCTATACCATATCTCATACTTTGCCAATTATAATTTTGGACCACCATCTTTGGCGGTCCCCAACAAAATAATCTGACCCGGGAATGGCGGGGTCCAGTATACTGAGCATCGAGGGATTTAGCGATTGGTGTGGGTGGGGAGAGGACTCATGGGTTACGTCACTGTGAACCATTATACCAAACGTGTACACCGTCTTTAATGTCAGTTTTCTTAGAGGGGATGCCTAAAATGTAAAGGCCTATACCGGTATGTGAAATGGGTGGTACATTGTATGTACATTCACTGGTTTACCAGTAACCCGGGAAGGTAATTCCCAAAACCTATGCTCCAATGTGAGAGGGGAAGAAATATGAAACCTGGGAATGTAATTCTCCAAACTGGTTGAGGAATTTGAAAATTAAACAGAAATACATGTGGGGTGTGTTGCATACGCTATGTGGACCTGAGAACAAAAGATGTCCACACTATGCAAAATCTTGAGACGTTATGTGGACGGACTTATCCAATCCAATCCAATCTGCATTTGTAAAGCGCCATCAATCTACGCACGTCCACACTAGGTTTTCACAAATTAGAAAATGCATATTATGTCTTGATTTGTCGCAAAATGGAGGAGATTATTCAAGGGAAAGACGGAGAAAAAAAAATCTGCTCCAAAAACAATCTTCGGTGCAAATGGTAATGTTTGGTTTAAAGAGAAGAGAAGAATGTGCACATGTATTAAAGAACATTGTTTATTAATTTTTTTTTTTTAATTTTTTTTAATTTATTTATTTATTATTATTTTTTTTTTTAGGTTGGTGAAATTCTTGCGTCGGGAGATAAACAATTGACTTAATCTTGCCCTACACCGACGTGTGCACAGCACTGCATACTCAGTGCCTTCCGAGTGTCTGTGAAAAAAAAAACACAGGCGACTCGGGCGGGATTCGAACCCACGACCTCCTGCTTTCTAGTGCAGACGCCTTTAGACTGTGCACACGTCGGTGTAGGGCAAGATTAAGTAAAAAAAAAAATTATTTGTTGTTGTTGTAGTTTTGGTTTTTGGTTTTTGTGTTTGTTGGCTGTTGTTGTTTAGGAGGCCATTGGTTTGGGTGTTTACTTTGCTTGTATAAATTAAGTTGCTTATTAGGCATATAGATAAATTAATCAAATTTAGTAAAATGTATTTTATTGTAATCAGAGTAGGCCTATAAAAAGTACCATTTTACGTGTACATATATACAGTACATGTTAAAACATGAGTGTACTTACTAATACCATGCTATCCTTGAATTATACCATGCTATAATGCATACGTGAATGTGAATGTTCATCTTTGACCCAGCCTGATTCTTTGTGTTGTGATCATTGGAGCATACTTGATTACAAACTGTGCTTGATTCAGTGTAGGCCTATAATAATAATAATAATGTGTGGACTTATATAGCGCACGTATCCACCAACTGAGTGGTGCTCAAGGCGCATTATATTATTACCCCTGCTCATAAGGCTCATAAATCATTCCTGAAACCATCTCAGCTCCCTAGGGAGTATACAGCTCAATTGCTGCCATTACAGCGCATATAGGACTAATCAACCAACTCTGTCCTCACAGGTACCCATTTAACCCCTGGGTGGAGAGAACCCCTGGGTTAAGTGTCTTGCTTAAGGACACAAGTGTCACAGCCGGGATTCGAACCCACATTCTGCTGCTAACACCAGAACTTGAGTAAGCTAGACCGCTCGGCGACACTCCACGGAAAATTGGGGAAAACACAATTTTACACATGTGTACAGTATGCATGCATTTTACTGTGCTCCATTATGAATAGGCCTGCCATTATAATGCACGCGTGAATGCGAATGTTCACCGACCCAGCCAGGTTCATATCGTGATTACTTGATCGCAAACAAACTTCTTGATTCAGTTATTGGGAATAACCACAATTTCACCTTCACCCTTTATTATGTGTAAACATTGAATGATTATGTGCTATAGCATTCGGGATTTTTTTCGCGTTGTAAAATAAATAAACCCATTGAATTGGATTTTGTCATAAAACACGCTCCTTTTGGAAAAATGATAAAATATTGCAAAATCACCGTTTTTTTGTTTTGCTTTGTGTCCCGCAAAGTCACACCATGTTTGTGCACTTATCAGTGTGTCCCTAAAACATTTATATTATTTTTTGAAAGGTGGGTTTATCACAATAGTAGGCCTATAATACTGGCTATATGTTGTTGGTAATGGCTAGGTTTTGGGGTCAACGATGCAAATTTCACCTGCTGTAAATATACCATTTCGTCCCCGTTTCCGAAAACAAAATGTGGTCACGATGTTGTCGTTATTGTTGTTGCCCAAATGTTAATAACAAACAGTACTTTTGCATACGTGTGTAAAGGAATAAAACACGGTTCAGTCCCAATCACCAAATAAGGCATCCAAAGGCATCCAAAGGGAAAGGACACTCAGACTGGCGAATATGATGTACATGCATAATTCACGTAAATAAAGTTTATCATAGTCCAGCTTATAAGGGGCAATTTTAGTGCCAGCTTGGTTAATCATGTAGTTTCAAACGAAAACGTATAAAAGTTAATAACAACAATTATCTCCTGAACTTCTGCTGAAACGTTTGAAAATAGGTTTGGCATAAAATGGTAATTGTCTTTTCCAAAATGGAATGGATGTCAGATACAATTTCAGTAATTATTATTTGTTGATTTAACATTTGTAATTATCAGATTACGAAGCACCATCTCAAATTTATTTGGTGTGAAGTTGGTACATGTATCCATCATCTTGAGAAATTATTTTATTACAGAAGTGATTTCGCCATAGAGAAAAAGCAACTTGTTATGGCTGTTAAGTTACCGTCTGGTATTTAACAATAAAACATGTAATAGTTTTTCGTTGTTTTCTCAAAAACGTGAGCACCTATTGTGATGAAATATCTTGATTAAATATATTGAAAATGTATTGGATGAAATTAATGCACCAATTTTCTCCCGGTCCCTTCCCTTTCAATTATACTTGCATTTTACAAAACTTAACGGTGGTACTTGTAAACGATTATGGTAACTGTTTAAATGCTATATATACCGTTGGTCTAATAAATGGGGAAAAGGGAATTAATTTAAGACTCTGTGTATTTTTGTCTGTTGTTGATGATGATGTTGTTGTTTCTGCTGCTGTTGCTGCTGCTGTTAAATTGCATTGTTGTTGTTTGACTGTAAGTTAACCCTGTGTTATACTAATTACTGTTGCTGTTGTATTGCTGTAGTCAAATCACTGTTGCAGTTGTATTGCTGTAGTCAAATCACTGTTGCTGTTGATGATGTTCAGTAGTTTATACCAGAGTAGAAGAACGATTAAAGGGACAATATCTTCACGATCAACAGGGCATGGAATCGATATTTCTGATTGACATAATTTGTCAGTTTATTTGAGTTTTGTGTCTCTGGGCACCTCGCTGGTTCGGTACACTCATAAAATAACATTTACAACTTGTGTTTACATTAAGAAAACATGAATGAAAATTACCTGTTATAGGAGAAAACCAGTAGCATCGTCATTTATTTGATATATCCTCATTTTACAGGCGTTGAACTCTTTGAATTGCTGAGTAGAATTATATCTTGTGGCAATTTTATATCGTGCATATTTGAAGTTGGTCTTTGTGGTTGCAGATTGGTCTATGGCAACGGTATTTCTATTGTCTGCTCCCACGTTGTAAATTATTATTTCGTTGGGGGCGCACTGTTTGTGAATGAGCATTGACTCCCAGCAATCGTACAATAACAACAATTGGCAAAATCTAGACCCCAAATTATGAAACATTTTAGTCCTGGCTGAGTTGTGCCCGTTGTAACGAAAAGCGTGGGTAAGGTTGTACAAAGGG